>CM067216.1:127484791-128684791 GCA_034190945.1 Octodonta nipae
TTCAGGATAATAGAAACGGAATGCACGACCTAGAACGGATTCGGGAGTTGATATGCTGGATAAGGAATAAAGTATGTGGTGTATAAATGAAACACCAATCAGTGTGTTGGGATACACAATAGCGGAGGCCGGGGTCTACCGATAGAGAGAGAGAGAGAGAGAGGGAGAGAGGAGGACGAGGACAGGTGTCTGTTTCCTGGGGAGCCAGTGTATAGGGATAGGAGGTGTACACTTAATGGGAGGATATCGCTGGGTTAGCCCACCCTCATACAAGCCAGACAATGATAGACAAACAGCTAACGAAGAATAAGAAATTAAAACTACTGACAAACGATAAGGTCGAAATGGGAGTGCTTAAACTGGAATGCTAGAACCGGAATATCAGGAACCGGAATATTCGGAACGGGAATGACGGAAGTGGCATGGCGGGAACACGAATGCTGGATGTTGTTGTTGTTAGGACATGCGCAGTCATATCGTGCGGGTGTTAGACATCGCCAGTGAAGGTGTAGGGGATGATAGACATGCGCAGTGATGTTGTATTAGTGTTAGACACGCACAATGATGTTGTGTGTGCGTTAGAGCGTTAGATGATGTTGTATGTATGTTAGACATGCGCAATGAAGTTGTATGGATATTAGGCATGCGCAGTGATGTTGTATGAGTGTTAGACATGTGCAATGATTTTGTGTGAGAGTTAGACATGCGCAATGATGTTGTATGTATGTTAGACATGCGCAGTGAAGTTGTATGGATGGTATACATGCGCAATGATGTTGTGTGAGTGTTAGTCATGCGCAGTAATGTTGTATGAGTGTTAGACATGCGCAATGATGTTGTATGTATATTAGACATGCGCAGTGAAGTTGTATGGATGGTAGACATGCGCAATGATGTTGTGTGCGTTAGACATGCGGAATGATGTTGTATGAGTCTTAGACATGCGCAGTGATGTTGTGTGGATGATAGACATGCGCAGGGAAGTTGTATGGTTGATAGAGATGCGTAATGATGTTGTGTTAGTGTTAGACACGCGTAGTAATATTGTATGGATGCTAGACATGCGCAATGATGTTTCGTGAGTGTTAGACTAGTGCAATGATGTTGTGAGCGTTAGGCATGCGCAGAGATGTTGTATGGATGATAGACATGCACAATGATGTTGTGGGAGTGTTGGACATGCGCAATGATGTGTGAGTGTTTGACATGCGTTGTGTATTGTATGTTGCGTGAGTTTGCTTTACATAATTTGTCAATAACACCCCAGCTGTTACTTTTTGTCTTAACCATTGTCTCTTTCTCAAATATGTTTTTCTAAGATCTATGGATTTTTCTCATCTAAGCAATAAGAAGTTATAAATATTTTTGTTCTTGCAACTTAGGGAAATATATGAGAATCTGAAGGTACGGCTCTACGTATAGAGCCCTATGTTGTCACAAGCTGATGTACATGTCTATAGAAATATAGGAGACCTGATCCAAACATTAAGCATACAAAGTTTGAAACCAAAGTTCTGAAATATACCAACATTTCAATATTACCTGTGATTCAACATTACCGCTATAGGTATCAAGCTCTGCACCTGTTGTCTGTCATAGAAAAGTGAAAGTGAAAGTAGGGAGTTTTCACAAAAATATCATAAGAAGACATACATATGTTTTCTGAGATCTAGGGAAATATATGATATCTGACATCAACGGCCCCCTTCCACTTTTCTATGACACACCAGCCGTCATAGATAACTTAGATGAGCTATATCTTCACTTTACATTAAATACTTTACATTAACTACATTAACCATTAAACTCTAAGTTTATTCGAAACATGCCGCCCGACTATCCTATTCTCTAGATCAGACTTCAAAGGCTTGGTATACTGAACCTTGTTACGTAACAAGCAGACGAACTAGTTTCTAGTTTATCTAATTCATACAGTATAGTGTTTGGAATAAATGCATTCCTCATTCCACATACATATTGAATACTTCATTGAATTTGCTGTATATTTGGCAACAAGGCCCCGTCTCTTTACATCTTAATCATTGGACCACAATTTCATTCGCAACAACCTGCTCGAGTATGGTTTCCCTAGACCCAAGGGACTTGTCTCATCAATACCATATGAAGACATTCATCTGTTTTCTGAGATCTAGGGAATTATATGACATTTGTAATCAACCACTGTGCGTATACAGCCCCCTAATCCAGTTTTTGTGCCCTCATCAGTCATCACTCTCATTGGTCAGTTAAAACCGTTAGGTTTGATCAGAAGAGCGTCATCGAAACGGTAGTGGAGAACAAAGCCAATGGCATTTTCCGAGAAAAATAATGTACACGAAAAATAGTCACTGAAGTATTCAATATGTATGTGGCATGAGGTATGCATTTATTTCAAATACTGTACTGTATGAATCAGATAAACTAGAAACTAGTTTGTCTGCTTGTTACGTAACAAGGTTCAGTATACCGAGCCTTTGACGTCTGATCTAGAGAATAAGACAGTCGAGCGGTATGTTTCGAATAAACTTAGAGTTCAATGGTTAATGTAGTTAATGTCAAGTAATGTATTTAATGTAAAGTTATTTTTCCCGGTCATTGTCATTGATTTTGTTCTCCTCTGCTATTTCGATTGCTCTCTTCTGACCAAACATGGTGGTGTAAGCATGAACGTGTAAACTGGATGATTCACCACAGAGAAGATGATTTCCTTGACCAATGCATTACAGAATTATAGTGTCGGTTTAAACAACCCAATGAAAGTGACGGCTGGTGACGTCATAGAAAAGTGGAAGGGGGTTGCATACGAGCAGTCGTTGATGTCAGATATCATATATGTCCCTAGATCTCGGAAAACATATGTATGTCTTCTTATGATATTTTTGAGAAAACTCCCTAGATCTAGAGAAATAACACGCGAGCTGCTTCGTTTGAATGAAACTGGTGTTCAATAGTTAAGATGAAAAGCAACTGGTGCGTTGTTGCCTAGTTTGAAGCAAACACATTGAAGAATTCAACTGATGGTATGCATTTATTTCAAACACTATACTGTATGAATCAGATAAACTAGAAACTAGTTCGTCTGCTTGTTACGTAACAAGGTTTGGTATACTTTGACGTCTGATTGTAGTATATCTCCTAACATCTCGGAATAGCACATGTTGCTCTTTTGTATATGGTATTGATGAGCAAAATATCTAGATCTCGGAAAACACACTAGAGAGGCTTGATTCAAATGAAATTGTTGTTCAATGATTAGCTAAGGTAAAGTAATGTAGTTAGAGTAAACACAATGGAACATTGAGTACCTAGCGTGCTCAAGTCCTGTCTAAGAAAAATTTTGTTATATAATTTAACGACCTCATCAGTTATATATTTAAAACCACTCGCTTGAATTCTTTTAGTTTTCCCATCATAATTTCTACGGTCCAACAGCAACATAACGCAGCTATGCAATCCCGATCAATCAGACAGGGTCCAGTAGGTTGTTTGTCCGATTTCCGCTACCCCGTTCCAATCGTTCAAACTTCAAAACTCCTATTCTTTCTATTTTATTACCATTCTATGACACCTACCCATTAGGACTATTCTTTGAATTCCTCATGTCTTATACCAGATTTCGCGTCCTAGCTCCTACCATCTTTCTACTATCCCTCGTAATCAATACCAGTCAACAAAATACACGGTATTAGAATGTTTCTTGGATTTCTGGTATCCCACTCTAATCATTTAACGTTCTAGACTCCAACGTGATTACCCACGATCAATGGAATCGTAACAGTCAAAACAATTCCTTTGAATTCCTGGTATCCAATTCTTATCATTCAACCATCCAGTCGCTGATGTGATAACCAACGGCTCACGGAACCCTAGCCGTTAGGACCGTTCCTTGAATTCCTGCTATTTCAGTCTTGTCGTTTAACATTTCAGACTCCCACGTGATTACCAACAGACAACGAAATCCAATGCTTTGGACCATTCGTGTCATTCAACCTTCTAGTCTCCCAAGTGATAAGCCTCGACCATCTAAGTCCAACCATGAGGACTGTTCCTTGAGTATCTGGCATCCCATGCTTGGCATTCAACCTTCTAGACTCTCACGTCAGTACCGACAGACAACGGAATCCAACCATTAGAATCATTCTTTGAATTCCTTTTACACCGTTCTTATCATTAAACATTCCAATCTCCCACATGATAACCAATGCTCAACTGAATCAAACTATTAGAACCGTTCATTCCATTCTTGCTATTTCAGTCTTGTTGTTTAACCTTTTAGGCTCCCAGGTGATTACCAACAGACAGCGAAATCCAAATCCAACATTTTGGACGAATCTTGTCATTCAACCTTCCAATCTCTCACATGATAACTATTGGCCAACAAAATACAACCATTAGGATCATTCATTTGAATTTCTCGTATCCAATACTTGCTTTAACGTCCCGCTCCTACCATTACCTCCCATCTTTCTATTATCCCACGTAGTCAGCATCATTCAAACTTCAAAACTCCTATTCTTTCTATTTCAAGTATCCCATACCTGCTTTCACATCCTCGCTAATACATTACCACCCATCGTTCTACTATGCCTCGTAAGACGTCCAACATACCCCATTCGCTAGGACCATTCATTCCATTTTTATTATCCCGTTCTTGTCACTCAACCTTCCAATACCTCATTACAAACAAGCAACATAATCCAGACGATAGGACAGTTCTTTGAGTAACTGGTATCCCGTACTTGTCATTTAACTTTCTAATTTTCATTCCAGCCTTTAGCACCATTCCTTGAATTCTTGGGTTTTCATTCATACCATTCAACCTGTCAGTCCAATAACCGACAACCAATGTAATCCTGCCATTGGGATTGTTCCTTGAATTCCTGTTATCCTATACTTTCTTTCACGTCCTTATCCTTCCATTATGACCCTTATATCTGCTATCACTCGTAGTCAACATCGACATAGTCTAGTCCATCCTCACTATCCCGCTCCTGTCATTCATCCTTTCAATACCCCCATTTAATTATTAACGGACAACAGAACCCAACCGTTTAGACCAATCCTTTAATTCCTCGTATCCCGTTCTTGTCATTCATAATCATATATACAGCTCCTTTCAATTTACTGTTTCTTATAGAGGAACAGAAAAACTTGTTTGAATGAAGATTAAACGTGCAAATTACCCCTTATATCCCATATATACCAATGATAAGGCATCTCTCTAGATCTTGGAAAGCCACATACTTGAGTGAATTGATTCGTATGGTATTCGTCGCACCATAAGACTGTTGGAGCATCAAATTTGAATCAAATTATTTACTTGACAATGGTTTGAAATGAACAGTGTGAGTGAGGACTGGTGACGTCACAAACACGGTGAATTCCTGGTATCCCATTCTTGTCATTCTATACATGATGACTATTGGTTAACGGCATCCAACCATTAAGACAGTTTCGTGAGTAACTGGTATCCCATTCTTATCATTCAACCATACGCTCTCCCACGTGATAACCAACGAGGAACGAAATCCAGCCGTTTGGTTCGTTCCTTGAATTCCAAGTATCCCGTTCCTATCATTGTCCATCCGCTCTCCCACGTAATAACCAACAAGCAAGGAAATCCAGCCGTTTGAATTTACTGTTTCTTATAGAGGCATAGAAAAACTTGTTTGAATCTAGGATAAACATAAAGATTACCCCTTATATACCATATATACCAATGATGAGGAAAGTCCTTACATCTTGGAAAGTCACATACTTGAGTTAATTGAATCGTATGGTATTTTCATCGCACAATATCAGTCGATAGAGCATCAAATTTGAATCAAATTATTTATTGACAATGCTTTGAAATGACCAATTAGAGTAAGGACTAGTGACGTCACAAACACGGGAGTAGAAAGTGAAAGTGGGCTTTTCTATGACAGACAACAGGTGCGGAGCTTGATACCTATAGCGGTAAGGTTGAATCAGACAGGTAACATTGAAATGTTGGTATATTTCAGAATTTTGGTTTCAAACTTTTTATACTTAACGTTTGGATCAGGTCTCCTATATTTCTATAGACAGGTACATCAGCTTGTAACAACATAGGGCTCTATACGTAGAGCCGTAACTTCAGGTTCTCATATACTTCTCTAAGCTGCAAGAACAGACATATTTATAACGTTTTATTGCTTAGATGAGAAAAACCCATAGATTTTGGAAAACATTTGAGAAAGAGAGGTGATTTGTATGAAATCACAGCGTTCAATGCTTAAGACAAAAAGTAACAGCTGGGGTGTTGTTGACAAATTATGTAAAGCAAACTCACGCAACATGCAATACACACCGCATGTCAAACACTCACACAACATCATTGCGCATGTCCAACACTCCCACAACATTATTGTGCATGTCTATCATCCATACAACATCTCTGCGCATGCCTAACTCTCATACAACATCATTACACATGTCTAACGCTGACACAACATCATTGCGTATGTCTAACACTCATACAACATCACTGCGCATGCCTAACGCTCACACACCATTGCGCATGTCTAGCATCCAGACAACATTACTACGCGTGTCTAACACTCACACAACATTATTGCGCATGTCTATCATCTATACAACATCACTGCGCGTGTCTAAGACTCATACAACATCATTGCGCATGTCTAACGCTCACACAACATCATTGCGCATGTCTAACACTCATACAACATTACTGCGCATGTCTACCATCCATACAACTTCACTGCGCATGTCTAACATACATACGACATCATTGTGCATGTCTAACACTCATATAACATTACTGCGCATGCCTAACACTCACACATCATTGCGCATGTCTACTATCCATACAACTTCACTGCGCATGTCTAACGCTCACACAACATCATTGCACATGTCTGACAGTCATACAACATCACTGCGCATGTCTATTATCCCCTACACCTTCAGTAGGGAAGTCTAACACCCGCACGATATGACTGCACATGTCCTAACAACAACAACATCCAGCATTCGTGTTCCCGCCATGCCACTTCCGTCATTCCCGTTCCGTTCAATTTCGACGTTTTGGAACTTTAAATTCTCTTATGGAAAATTACATGTAAAAGTTGACGATTTTGCGCTAGAACGCCTATAGCGTATCTACTGACATCCTCATTACATATTCTATCCATCCATTCTTGTAGTTTCTTGTTAATTAAGTTATTGGTTGTACTAACAGATAGATAGATCCAGTCTAAACAACCCTTTACCGATCTTACAAATCTCACTTATGATGTCTCCAGGTGCCTGTAGTCTTGTTTTCTTGGCGCCCTCGTTTCATTTCCATATAATAGCGCAGGGATTGCCATAACTTTGTAAAATTTTATCTATTTGTTTTAACGTCTTTCCGATGGCTGTTTTTCTTATGGTTCCACACATTCTTTGAAAATTATTTATTTTGTTTGAGATATTTTAGTCTTCTTCGTATGTGATGTCACATCCTGAATATTTAAATGTCACACCTGGTCTAAAGTGTGATCATCATTAACATTTTCTGTTCTAATCGGACATTTTCCCAGAAACGCCGTAGTGTTCGATTTCTCTATGCATATCTTCGGATAATAATTCGGAGCAAATTTAACTTATGTATTAACAGTTGTAATTCGTCCTCTGTGTTTTGTATTAGATCTTGATCATCAGCCAATAACATTGTATTTATAAAATCCTTGGATTTAATCTTTATATCACAAAGTGCGGTTTTCTTCCATTCTCTCACACGTCATCTAAATATATATTAAACAGAGTACATCCTTGTCTAACACCCTGATTTGCCCTTATATCTTTAGTAATGTCTTTACCAGTATCAATAATAAGTTTAGTGTTTAGATACAGGTTTTGTATTACGTTTATTCACTGAATAGGATATCCTCGTTTCTCCATTTTACTGTTCTAAAATTTATCTACGCCGTCCCTGATTAAAGCAACGTAAAGCATTATTCATCCCAATTAAACGTCATTCGCTGGGATAGTAAAAAAAGAGGTAGAAGGTTCGAATGGGGCAACAACTGTTTATCTGGACGCTGTGCGAACAAAGGTAGAACGACCAGAAAATTCGACGTACGGTATATAAAGCAATATTTATTTCAATAGTTAGTTAGTAGAGCTTATGATTTCGATGTTATTATATTGGAATCAACTGTTTGATGTTTACGTGTGAATAAATGTTCTAGAAGGTGAAGTGAATATCAGTTTTTTTAAATTAAATTACATTTGAACCCACGGAGTTTATAGCAATATTAATTTCAATGATTCATTTATCTCAGTGTGTCGGTTCCTGTTCAACCTTAAAAATACGTCTCCCTCACATATTTTTAAAATGTAAGCGACAGAATTGACAAAATACTGTCCAAACACAACATCAAAGTCAGTTTCATGTCACAACACAAACTCAGTAATCTTTCATTTAATGCCAAAGACAGAACAATTAACAAATATCTAAATTCTGGAGTTTATCATGTTCGAAGTGCAATAGTTTCAATGTTGATATGACATTCAGAAATTTTACCACCCACTAGGAGGAACATTTTCATTCTATAAATCTTCCGAAACAAATTCAATATTTGCTAACCGTTTTTTAAAAATAGACCATTCCTTCCCAACATTAACAGATACAAAAATTATTGACATACACAATTTAAACCTTGTATACTTTTCGATGTATTTAAATAGTGGATTTTTTCCAAAATGTCATGTAATTATAATATCTACATATTGTATGTTTGTGTGTATATTGTGAAATTTCAATAGTCTGTAATTTATTCAGCAGTTTGCTTCTGTTTGATAATGGCATAGCCTTTTGCCGAAACTAGTCACATCAAAAGTGTAAATATAAGTGTTATAATACTAAGCTAATTTGTTTCATTCACTATAAAGTTTATCTCCGTAAATTCGATGAAAAGTTTTTTTGTGTCTACGAAAGCTAGGTGTTTCTCAATACAAGACGTTCCTATACGGAAGATCGCCTGTTCTTCTAATAGTGTAACTCTGAGATAGCTTGTTGCATCTACTTAACAATTTTATTATACAGTTTATAAGCAGCATTTAGACAACCAAGTCCTCTATAGTACCCTGTTTTATTTCATTGGACTTTTTTGAACAAAGAAAAAAATCTTACGGCGTCTCCATTCATCTGGGATGCCAATATTTATCCAGCACATATTAAATAGATGTAGCAATCATAGATGTAGGAAAATGGCACCATATTTTATAAGTTCAGAGTTAATACCCTCTGGGCCAGACGCTTTTCTGTTCTTTGTTTTTCTCAATGCATTTTGGATTTCTGTCATATCGCTTTTATGATTTGTGTACAAATTCCCTTTAAAATGTATCTTAATTGTCCAAGCTGGTAATAGGTTTCTGACATAGATCCAATTATGGTTTAATTTTCTGCACCACATCTTATATTAATTTTTTGACTAAAATCAGATTTTTCAATGTCAACAATTTTGAATAACACTAGTGCCATAATTTATTGTTATTTTGTTAGTAATTTATTACTCCGATTCCGAGAAACAATTTTGCTGATTTCAAAATGTTAAAAAGTTATTGCTATGAACTCAGAATCGGTAACAGCTACAGAACTGCTATCAGCCCAGCAAACTAAGCAATGAAGTAGCTGCAAAGTCTGCCGCTTTCCGAGTTTTGATATCTCTAATGATTAAAAAGTTACAGCTGTAATCTCTGTAGCTTAATTTTAAGTTAAAAAGACAATTTTTTCTTGAAATCGGAAAGGGCTACAAATTTATTTTCAGATTGATAATGATATTTTTGAAATTCATGGAAATAACACCACCCTTTGGTGAAGTCTGAATATTTCAAACGTTCCAAGCGGTTCACGCTCTAAATTACACATCCTAGTTTCCAGTAGTATCAATTTCTCCAGTTTCCATCTTGTAGAATTCTACTCGTCATGGCGGTTTTTACATCATATGCGCAAGTCCACTCTTATTGTTTACTCCATAATACTCCATTCAACTATGTTGTTATCGCTATACATTGTCTATTGCGTTATTATCTAATTTTCACAGACTCGTCTTTGATTATAATCATAACCAAATATAAGAATTGGTCGTCCTTATAGTTATACGATCTAATATTGAATAGTAATGTTTTATACCTATAACTAAATATTGAGTTTTTTTCGATATTAACTGTTAATCGTCGTGCAATTTTCTTACCATAGTACATGTGGTCTTCATTCTCAGCAAACATAACCTGATCATCAGCAAAGTGTAGAGTAAATAATTTGTTGTCTCCAGTTATTGCATATTGCGGCAAGCCCTTCTCCATCGTCTTAAAGCGGAATTTACATAAATTTTCAACCTCTATAATTTAGTACCTATTTGCATTCTACTTGTCTTGTCAGTGTAGAGGTTTTAACAGTTTTAATGTACATGTTGTTGAATCCATTTTCCGACATTGCAAGCCCAAAATTTCTTAGGGGACTTTTTTAGGTTCATGAAGCTCATGTGAATCTCCATATTTGTGGCCAGTCGTTTTTATAATACTCGTTTTAAGCATTTTAAGCTGGATCTGCTGCCTGAATTACATTTTTTCCCTCTTCTGCCTCAAACTGTTGCTCTATACGGTTTTTGATTATTTTACTACATAGTCTTGAAACTGAGTTTGTTCCACTGTATTTTCAATAATTTCAGCACTATATATTATATCACCTTTATTTATGCAGGCTAGAGATATACATATACGCTGTTTTTCATTTGTTTGGTAAGCTCTTACCTCTCAAGAAATAGTCCAATACATATGCTAAGAATTGCATGAGTATATCCCCTCCATTTTTGAGAAGTCATATGGTAGCCCGATCTTTCCGAACGCTGGCCCATTTTGCATCATCTTTATCTCTACTGATGTTAGCAAATCATCCAAATATAACTCTCGTCGTGTTATTGTTTATATGGCAATTTTCCCTCGATTATGTCTTAGTTATTCTAATCTTTTACATCTAAAGCCCTAGTCTTCATTTTTTGCTTTTGTTATACATTTGTTTGTCTTATTTTGATAGCACGTATAATATCTTCTATGCCTATCATCCTTTGCCGTCAGCCATACATAATTTGCTACCTTCTTTTCCTTAATAACCCTCATCGAATCTTCACTCCACCATTAGTTTTTTTTAACGTTTTTATTGTTATTGCCTAATGATTCACTAGCCCCTTGTCTGAGGCACTCGAGTATTTCTTCGTAAGTATTAAAGGCTGTAGGAAACATTGCTCAGTTTCAGACTTAGTTTAAACTTATACAGGGATTTCGTTGATTTATCCTTTAAACCGCTCAAATTGTACCATGATTCCCGAACATATATGTCACTGCCGTCTATCAGATCTATAGCGCGTCTTGTTAAAGGAAATAATATCTTTGTTCTCACTAAGTGGTAATCAGTTCCACATTCGGCGCTTCCAAGTTCTTTAACATCATGAACTTTTAACTGAGAGACTTGTCTGGTCAACACAAAGTTGGTTATTGATTTTCTTTGGAGGGTTGCCTGCATATTTATGGATGTCGTTATGTCTGAAGTAACCATTTTTTCTCCGTTGTCATTTACGTCTTAATCGCCGCAGGGACCTACAAAATATATTTTCATCCTGTTTCTGTTACTGTCTAATATATGTCAAAATTGTTCATTAGGCTGTTCAGTTCATTATTAGATGGGGTGAAAACCCTGAGCGTTATTGAAGTTTTTTTCGCGAGTAGGGGCGTTAGCCCTAAGTTATTATTTTATAGGTTTTCTTCCTTTAGATTGATGGTCTTTCCTTACCATAGAGATCAATCCTCTCTAGTCGAACAGGTTCAGCCGTTTTTAAGGTTCATTGCAAATATTCCCGGATCTCATCTGTTTCAACTGTTGACCCATCTTCACTTGTGACCCTTGACAGGAGCCGTTACAGGGTGCTATTAGTCGGACTAGCTGAAAAATTGAAAAGTTAGCAATGACAATTATTTAAAGTGCACTTTACACTTTAATTGTAACAATTTATGAACGAAAAATTTCAACAAGGAAAAAGGAAAAATGTAACTCTTAGATTTTCTAAGGAATTTATTTTTTATTATTTAAGACTCTCAGCTAGGCTAGATAAGGTCACATTCTACAAAATTCTGATCATTAATTTCATTGTTATTAGGTATCCCCAATCTCTTTTATGTATGTCTCGTTCAGATGGACACTTCGTGGAGAACTGCATACCTTGCTATGATCCATTTTAATTGGGCTACTAGTGTTACGGAAAATAATGTCAATTGACACTGGTAGTCCCTGGAACCTGAAAGTAAGCAACACCGTTATTTTGTTGACCCTTTTTGTAGTTACGATTTTGATGGATGAGTTGATATTGCTGGGTGATTTTATAGTAAAGATGAGTGTTTCCACTCCATGTCAGTACAAGCGGAACTTAAGAATTTAGTAAATTTGTTTTAAGATCGATTCGGGCAATTTGATTTTTGGAGATGGACGACATTTTGCCTATACGTACCTCAACTGAAATCTTCGCCATTTTCTATCCCTTATATATAAATTTATATTTGTTGTTGTTTTGCTCAGATAAGCTACTAGTTGATGATTTGCATTGCAGTTTTTTTATCTCCATTCGTATTTCTTGTAGTTCTAGTTAAAAATAACAATGTCATCCCCAAAAGGGACATGGTTCAAATATTTTTTTACATTCCCACTCTACATCCTTAAATACGTACATCAGTGCTAGACTAATTAACTAAGAGGAATGTATATTCCCTTTTCCCACTTCCATTTTAACATAAAATTGATCTATAATCCTTAGTGTTTTATTGGTTTGTTCAGGCTTTACGCAAAATCTACTGATCCAATTTTGATACAACATTTAAAAAAAAACAAGATATTGCATCTCGCCAGACAGAAGGTAGAATAAAAGAAAATAACTTTTTTAAATAACATTCTATTGTGTCCCAGAACTATATGGACCATATACCCTATAAGTGTCATATTAAATAATTTTCCGTTAAATAGGTTTCATCTCGGGGTTCGTCCTATGTAAAGTTGAAGAATAATTTCTAGTTTTCAAAGATAGATTAATCTCTTTAAAGGTGCTATAACCTAGATTTCTCAAAGCATGTAATCTCCATTTGACAGCAACCACGTGTTGAAGTGTCTCCTGAATTCATTGTACATACATTTCATACAGATTCTGTGGGTTCGAAATACATAAATATTCACTTGCTCTTTCAACGTCTATATTTTTTATCAAAATAAACAAATAAAATGTCTTACAAAAATATAAGGAGTAATACGGTAGCTGGCAACTAAACAGCCTCGCATAAAGTAGTCTCCATTGTATATACAACACAATCGTCCAAAGAATTTTTCAGTCTTTTAGGGTACCAGTTTAGTTGGTAATCGAATTCGGAATCACGTCAACCTCAGCGTGTTTACAGACATCGAAATTTCGGGACTACCATTGTTGATATTTTTTATACAGCCGTTTTTATTTCTTATTCTCAATGTTTTATCGGAACGATTAATTTAGAAGGTTTTATACTTTTTTTGGCTACGTTAAATGAATTTGATAACATTGCCCCTGCTTTAATTCTGATCGTCCTAATCGGAAATATACTCTCCTTGGTAGGGAGTGAGTCGATCCAAATGACCTTCATCTTAGCTCTTGGGTTCCGGCGAATAGGATAGACAACAACATTGATCCTCTTGACCACCTCGTATGGACAATTCCAGGTTGGTGTGAGCTTTGGAGATTTGCCTTTGCTCCCCTGGGGGTTGTATAGCCAGACCTTGTCTCTTCCTTGGAATTCGACTGAATTTGCCTGAGGCCATGCGTGTCTTCATCCGATCGATGATGACCAAAATCTATGTTCGTTTCGGCTAGTTCGTGTATTGCCAGCATGTTCTGTCGGAGTTGGTCGGCATAATCGATGACTTCTTTGGGCGGTTCTTCTGGTAAACCAAAGGCCAAATCACAAGGTAATCTCAGCTCCTTTCCGAATGGTACCCTGGCTGGAGTCAGGTGCTGTTATGTACGGTTGAGCGATAGGCCAACAGGAACAAAGGAATATGCCGATGAATGACCATCGGACCGATAACCCGTCACAAAGCGAGAGCTCTGATTGTCCAAAGCAAATAATACGAAGCCCCCTCCGGCCGATAGCATAAAACTAAGACGCACAGAGGCATCGACTCATTTTGTACTATGCTTAGTGAGTAACAACATCGAGTATTCCGAAGATGAGTGAGATCACATCGAAAAGTTAAACTGTCTTTTCTTAGACAATATATATATATATATATATATATATATATATATATATATATATATATATATATATATATATATATATATGTTTCAGTTGGTTTCCGGGAACTCATCCGCGTAGTTGACAACTGATCTCTGCCGGGATCGATGGTAAAATGACGACGTTTCGGCAGAGTCACATCTGCCCTCTTCAGGTCGGTTCGCATAATTCTCGTAGCCTTCTGCTTTCGCTTCTAGTTACTCGAATACTAAGATTTTCTGAATCGCGCTGTTATATAGTCGCGACTCAGTTGAGTTGTTCTTGGACGGGTCCGGGCCGGTACGGTGTTTAATAGGATTTTCCAACAATTCGATAAGTTCTGAATTTCATTGCGTGCGTTTAGACTGTGAGGTCTCTTCGCTATTTCAATTGCCTCTCTTACGAGTCTTGATTTCGGGTGTTTTATATTTGCCAGTACTCTGGTGGTCAAAGTCTATTCGGTGTGACATCGTGGTGGCGTGTTCCGCAATGGATGTTGTTTTTTCCTGCTTTCTTACAGCGTTCTGGTGTTCATCACGTCTAGCTTGAATTCTTCTATTAGTTTGCCCCACATAGGTTTTATGACAGTCTGCACATGGAATCTCGTACACTCCCTGTTGTTCTAAAGAGATCCTCGTCTTCGGAGTCCTCAACACCGTGCTTATTTTTCTGTCTGTATTGAAAATAGTATCGATATTGTGTCTCCGTAGAATTCTTGCAATACTATCCGTGGTCCCCTTGACATACGGTAAATAAGCCTTGATTATTGGTGTCTCATGCTCCTCGTCTGTTTGTCTCGGTTTTGAATTTAGGGCTCTTTGTATATTTCGGTTTGTAAATCTGTTTTGTCTCAGAGCTGTTTTTAAACTGTCCATTTCCTGTTTGATGTTATCCTGGTCAGCTAGCCTTTGTGATCTGGTTACTAAAGTCTTGACGACGGCTTGTAGTTGGGCTGGGTGGTGATGAGAATTAGCATGAAGGTATCTGTTGGTGTGAGTTGCTTTCCTATATACTGTATGGCCAAGGGTTCCATCTTGCTTCCTATTTATGAGAACATCAAGGAATGGCAGTTGATTGTTGGCTTCAACCTCCATGGTAAATTTTATTTTGTGATGGATGCCATTAAGATGATCTAAAAAAGTATTGAGGTGTTCCCTCCCATGAGGCCAAATCACAAATGTATCATCCACATATCGCAACCACAAACTGGGTTTAAGAGTTGTTGTTCTTAGTGCCAACTCCTCAAAGTTCTCCATAAAAAGGTTCGCTATAACTGGTGAGAGTGGCGATCCCATTGGAGCTCCTTCCACTTGTTTGTATCGTTGGTTCTCGTAAACAAAATAGGTGTTCATCAGGCAGTGCCTTGTTAAATCTACAAGGTGTTGAGGTGGTTTGTATTTTTCTATTATGATATCCAAGGCTTCGTCGATAGGGATGTTGGTGAAAAGGGACACTACGTCAAAACTTACAAGAAGACACTCTGGTTGTAAGACCGTTTTTCTAAGAATTTCGATGAAATGTGTCGAATTTTTTACATATGAGTCTGCCCCCTCTGCAAACGGTTGAAGTTGTTGGGCTAGGTATTTGGCTAGGTGTTGTGTTGGGGATCCAATTGAGCTTACTATTGGCCTCAAAGGTGCACCTTCTTTATGTACTTTTGGCAACCCATAGAATTTCGGACATCTCGATGACTTCTCACACAGAATGAGTTGCAGTTGGAGATTTTTGTCGATCCTACTTGCTTGGATTTTGGCCTTGGTTGTTTTCTCTAGATAAGTTGTTGGGTCAGTAGTAATTTGTTTATATGCTGGATCTTGTAGCAATATTTGAATTTTGTTTGAATAATCCGCTGTATCTAAAATGACAGTCGCATTTGCTTTATCAGCAGGTAGAATGACAATGTCCTTGTTGAGGCGCAGTTGTTTCAAGGCCTCATTTTCTTTTTTAGACATCCATTGCGGAACACGCCACCACGATGTCACACCGAATAGACTTTGAGAAGACCAGAGTACTGGCAAATATAGAACACCCGAAATCAAGACTCGTAAGAGAGGCAATTGAAATAGCGAAGAGACCTCACAGTCTAAACGCACGCAATGAAATTCAGAACTTATCGAAGTGTTGGAAAATCCTATTAAACACCGTACCGGCCCGGACCCGTCCAATAACAACTCAACCGGAAATAACAAATCAGCAGGATGGAGCCGTGCCCACTGAGCGCCAAGGGCCAATCACACGCATCCGTTCACGGTGTCAACCGATAGGCGCCGAGCCGCGACTATATAACAGCGCGCTCGCTTCAGAAAATCTTAGTATTCGAGTAACTAGAAGCGAAAGCAGAAGGCTACGAGAATTATGCGAACCGACCTGAAGAGGGCAGATGTGACTCTGCCGAAACGTCGTCATTTTACCATCGATCCCGGCAGGGATCAGTTGTCCACTATGCGGATGAGTTCCCGGAAACCACCTGAAACATTTAGTGCCCGCGAAAACTTAAAAACAAATATATATATATATATATATATATATATATATATATATATATATATATATATACGTGTTAAGTTGTCACCTCCGTACAGTTTAAGAGGCTGTCTGACCTCCAGGTCTATCAGATGATATTTCTGTAAGATTGCTTTATATATAAGATGAGGGGGAGTTATTGTAACGGTTTTACATTAGAGGGGAAAGATTTTTTGTAATTTATAATTTTATATATATATATATATATATATATATATATTATATATATATATATATTAATATATAGTAGTATATATACAAGATACGTAAGGACCTCATTTGCCGAGCATTTCAGGTGTTGTACTGACCTCCATCGGTGTTGCCTGATTTATGAATTTGCTATTTATACATTTGAAGTCGGTGCCAAGCAACAATCAAGTTTGATGAATTAGTAGATAAGTACGCAATGAAGGATTTTAGATTTGCTTGGCACCGGCATCAAAATATACTAGATTGGTAGGTAATTAATTTGTACAGAATGAGCACCTTTTAATGTTTACATTTTTTACTTCCTGGGTAGGTACCTAACAACATTGAATACGTTATTTAATTGCTACAGTTCTATTTTTTTATAATTATTTTTAGCTTTTTAGTTATAGGTAGAAGTAGGTTATATATATTTATAAATGTTTTATTTGCATTTATGTTACGTGATTTCTTCTCCTGTTGAGCACCGATGTGAACAATTATGGTCTTGTTTAATAGAGTATATATCTGGATTGGTGAAACTTGAAATTTGGGAATAGAATTCTTTTGGGAAAGTGATGAAATTTGTGAATGAACACATGCGTGCATGGAAATCGACCCACATACCTAACGTATTGGTCGATTTTCATAAAACCCTTTGTCGATGTGGATAGTTTTTGAAGTGAAATCTATTAAAGAAGATTCCTAGGTGGTCTTATATCCTTTTCTGCGACTTACAACCTACAGTTTTGCAAAAAATCGCCGAAAAATCCAACATTCTTATCAATAATTCCATCGAAGTGACGTTACTGACATTTCTTCAAAAATATTTTAATTCCAACGTAATAGTGCAGGAATTGCACGCACTGGAAATTTTAATTTAGACCAATCAATAGAGCCAAAATTAAGTGATAATGTGTAAAAAATACTATCAGGATACCGACTGTGCCATCACATTAACAAAGATTCCAAGTGATATCATGCTATGTTTTCCACTCGCAACTATGGTTTTTTACTTTGTTATAAACAATTGAATCAAGAAAATTACGTTTTTTTTCTTATAATGTTTATAAAATCAAAAATAATAAACTAATCTTAATGGCGTCAACAGGTCAATTGTAAAGCATGAAAATAGGAATGAAATGAGTCCAGGCTCGACTCGATTGGATCATTAGTAACGGGAAAAAACAAAAAATACTGAAAATTGAAGGATTTTTCTTTAAAAATCGTATCTTCGTCACTTTAGAAGCTGTAGAACTAGGCTTGTTATACTGATAGTAATTTACATCTATTTTATGTATACCAAAAGAAGGCGCTACCGGTTTATTAGTTTTTGAACAATCGTGATATAAAGTTTTCTGTTCACTATTTTTGCATTACGCACCCATGCGTCACAGATAATCAAATTTCAATTTTGAAAAAAGTTGTTGAAAGTAGAGGTGTCATTTTACAAAGCCTCTATTCTCATTTTTCACTAAATGTCTGAGAAATATCTGAAAAATGTTAACAAACATGACAAAAAATGGGCGAGCGTATGAATGTATCCAAGGAGTGGGGGAAACACGGTTGTTGAGGGGAAGCGTATAGTAATATATAGTAGAGGCACATACATAGATCGTTTTAATATTTAAAATCCTCACAAGTAAGAATTTTTTTAATGACCTCTCTCCTCCGATGTTCCGTAAACCCAAAATCCACAAATTAAAGCAAAAACGTTTCCGAGAAACCATTTAAATATAAATATATTAATAAACAGTTCTCACTTGATATAATAAAATTGAACAAATCACTCTGTATAGAAGTTTTTTTAACGATTAAATTCTTTAACCATCTGTCAGAGTGACAGTTACTATCGATAATAATTATTGTTAGCAGTTTCTCTCAACAACCGTGTTCCCCCCACTACTCGAACCTACTCATACGCTCACCAAATTTTGGTCATTTTTGCTAACATTTTTGGTATATTTCACAGACATTTAATGAAAAATGAAAATAGAGGCGTTGCAGAATGATATCTCTACTTTCAACATCTCTATTCTGAACTGATATTTGACGATCCATGTCGCATGGAGACACACTGCAAGAATAGTGGACTAAAAACTTCAGATAGCAATTATTCAAAAACTAATAAACCGATAGCGCCTGGTTTAGTCACGCATAAGGTAGATATCAATTACTATCAATTCCCACAAGCCCAGTTCTACAATTTCGATAGTGACGGAGTTATAATAATATAAAGACAACTGCTAAATTTTCCAGTATTTTTTGTTTTTCTCTGTTACTAAAGATCTTATCGGATCGATCCTGGGCTCATTTCATTGGTATTTCCATGCTTTACAATTCACCTGTTGACACCATTGAGATTAGTTTATTATTTTTAATTTTATAAACTTGCAACGAAAAAAAAACGCAATTTTCTTGTTTTAATTGTTTATAATAAAGTAAAAAACCATAGTTGCGAGTGGAAAAGGTAGCAAAATATCACTACAAATCATTCTTAATGTGATGGCACAGGCAGTATCCTGATAGTATTTTTTGCACGAAAAAATCTCTATTGATTGGTCTAATTGCGAATTTGAACATTTTCTATGTACATCCCAAGCACATAGCTAGTATAGTATAAGATTTTCGGCTCGTGAAATCAATGAGTACCAAGCTCATTCTGTTTTTATACCTGGCAAATACCGATTTAAAAGAAAATTTTTCAATTTTGCGAAGACGGTGCTTTTGGTGTCGCCTACTCCCGACCCAATAGAAAATTCAGTGACAACACAAGTCAAGCTCTAAACTGCTATTTGGTACGATTATACACATGGTGTTTAGTTGTAGCAAACAAAACCCTAAAGTAGAGTGATAAAAGCAACAACAATAGCACAGAGGCATCGGTCGAATTCATATCGATATATAGAATAAATAATTTATCATTTCTTAGTGCAAATTTCACAGCGGATTCAATTATACAGTAAACTTTTCCAGAAGTGTTTGTTCATCACAGTAAGTTAAGAGCAATCACTCCTAATATCAAAAATTCAATTTAATATGTAGTTTTGGGAAGGTTTGATAGACTGCTATAGTCCAGTCATTTAAGCTTAAATTAGGTAAGGAATCTCGGAATTCGAGATACTCAGCTGTAAGTCTGTAAATACTTGTATATTGACACCCTAAAAGTTGTCTCAAAACCTACATATGGTAGGGTTTACGCAACTATTAAATTTCAAGGTCAAAGTTCACAAAAATCGTTTTTTTGCGCTTTTTTGCAAATATCTCATTTCCTATGGGTTTTTTGCTATTTGCATTTATTATCAATATTGTAGAATACAAAATTTTCTATAAATTTTGCTTAAATAAAAATTTTATATGGTGAACCGTTTTCGAGATAGCGCCGTCACAGCATCACTTCAGGTCCACCGGTGCCTCCGGTCGAAAACGCGCCATATACACTTAATGAATTATCCATAAATCAATGATTATAAATATTTGTCAATTTTTATTAACTATTATATTATATTTTATCATTTTCTACATGCATTAAATCTATATCTATTCAATAATACTGATAACCGTTTCCTAAAATTAAAAAATAATTAAGGGAAAAATTTAAATCATAATATAATTATATTCCCATCGATTTAATTGTCATTTTAACTGTCTACGAACAAGAAATTTTCTTTCAAAAAGTTGGGAAAGGAAATGTAAAAACGGAGATATACTCGACTAAAAGTTTTGATAATTATCCTCATTTCAAAACACATTTTTTATTTCTGCACGCATTAAGTGGCTGTGACACAACTTCTGCGCTTTTTAAAAAGGGAAAAAAATCATTTTTAAAAGTTTTTGAGAAAGTGACAAATTTGGAGGAACTAAGCAGTTTAATACAAATCTATGACCAACCTTTGTTATATGCATCCGTGCCATCAACATTCAGCTATATTATCAAGTTCAAACTTGGTTAGGGCATGATTTGGAACCCCAGGTATGAGGTTGGGCAATGCGAAACGATTTTCTGGAGCCAATCATGACAATTTTACCACCTGCTCCAGAAGATTTGCTAAATACAATTTTCTGCAACTGCAAGAGTGGTTGTGGTTCGCGATGGAGATGCAGGAAAGCGGGCTTGCAATGTTCTTTAGCTTGTGGCCAATGTAATGAGCAAGCTTGTCTCAATGCCATATCAGAGCGACATTGACGAAGATGGAACCTTTGACCGCGAAATCATGGAAGAACTTGAGACAATTGTCGTTGAAGACGATAATAAAGACCAGTTTGAAATTTACCAGCAGCCGCAAGACGCCGAAGAAGAGGAAGAAGATGATTAAAATTATAAATTGTAGTTTTTATACCCTTTATTCCAGTTTTACTTTTAATAAAAAGAAATGTATTGAACTAAAATTAGAAATTGATATTTTTTAATAAAAAGATTAATCATAGTTTATTTGTTTTTTTTTCCAGCATGTAAGAAGTTATTAATATTAATTAGGTTAAAATTCAATTATAATTTCTATATTTTCATTAACAATTCTGCAATTACATCGGCAGGTAAGTGTTGTTGAATAAATTAATACTGAATAAAAAGTAGATAGGTTAGAAAAAAAAAATAATATAATAGGTAATAAAAATTGACAAATATTTATAATCAATGATTTATCGATAGTTCATCAACTGTATATGGCGCGTTTTCGACCGGAGGCACCGGTTGACCTGAAGTGAACCTGTGACGGCGCGCTCCCCGCCCTCTATCTCGAAAACGGTTCACTGTATAAAAAAAAATTAAACAAAATTTGTAGAGAATTTTGTATTCTACAATATTGATAATAAATACAAATAGCAAAGAACCCATAGGAAATGAGATATTTATAAAAAAGCGCAAAAACCGATTTTTGTGAGCTTTGACCTTGAAATTTAATAGTTGCGTACACTCTACCATATGTAGGTTTTGAGACAACTTATAGGGTGTCAGTCAATATACAAGTATTTATAGACTTACAGCTGGGTATCTCGAATTCCGAGGTGAACTTACTTTAATGACTGGACTACTAGGATTGAGTATCACAAGGAATATAATATACATACATACAGAGCAAATAATTATATAACATAGCCATCAGTAGTTGAAAGTTAAAATAAAGCTATACCTATAAGGTAGACCATTAGCAGTTGAATTTACAAGTTGCTTAGAATATAGATTGGAATGAAATTACGGCTATACGGGATTATTAAAGAAGTTATATTGGGTGACAATAATTACAATCTTTATAAAACGTTTGGACAAGACAACGTCTGTCTGGTCAGTGAGGTAAATATATTTTTGGCTAATTAAATTAACGCGTACCAATTCATTTTGTGCGTTAACTTTTACGTGTCAAATTAAATGAAAATGTATCATTCTGAAATGTTGGGGTTTTCGATATAACCCGGTCTATTAAGGTTATACATCCAAAATAAAACATTTTTTTAAGAAAATATAACCGACTTCTACCTATAACTAAAAAGCTAAAAATAATCATAGCAAAATACAACTGTAGCAAATAAATAACACATTCAATGTTGTTAGGTACCTACCCAGGAAGTAGAAAATGTAAACACAAAGGTGCTCATTCTGTACAAATTAATTACCTACCAATCTAGTATATTTTTGAAGTCGGTGCCAAGCAAATCTAAAATCTTTCATTGTGTATTTATCTACTAATTCATTAAACTTGATTCTTGCTTGGCACTGACTTCAAAAATATATTAGATTGGTAGGTAATTAATTTGTACAGACTGAGCACTTTTTAATGTTTACATTTTTTGCTTCCTGGGTAGGTACCTAACAACATTGAATGTGTTATTTATTTGCTAGAATTGTATTTTGTTATAATTATTTTTAGCTTTTTAGTTATAGGTAGAAGTCGGTTATATATTTTTTTAAATGTTTTATTTTATGATGGAGTTTATAACAATTGTTTACTTCCATATAAACTGTACTATAATTTTACTTCAAATAAGTAGTTGTCAAGTGCAAAGTTTCAAAGTATGGCGCGTTTAACTGAAAAGCAGCGAATAGAAATTTTGAAGATGGTAGAATATGGCGACAGAACTCGAACACAAGTTGAAGTTTGCGAAGTACCCGGCGCGGCTTATTACACGATCGGTAGTAAGTAAAATAGAAAAAATATTTCTAGAATTTTGTAGTAAGAGACAATAACAAAACCAAACATTTTCCAGAAGATACACAATTAAATGTTTTGCTCGATTTACAAAAAAATCCTCACAAATCCAGTAGACAAATAGCCGCAGAACAATCAATAAGTAAATCTTGTTTTCTAAAATGCTTGCATAGAAATAACTGGCACCCATACAAAATTCATTTAGTGTAGAACGTACTGAAGATGCTTTGGACCGGAGAGTAGAATTTTTCTAAATAATGATGGATAAATACAATGCCAATCCGCACTTTTCAAGTAAGATAGTTTTTTTTGGCGAAGCAACATTTTGTCTAAATGCTTCAGTAAACTGGCAAAATTTTCGATATTGGGCATCAGAAAACCCACATTGGATTATGGAAATTCATACACATTTTTCCAAGAAAGTTAACGATAATGGGCCGGAATTGTGGATACTTCAATTGTGGGTCCGTTTTTTATTGAAGGAACACTTAACTCGGAAACGTATTTAGACCTATTACAAAATGACATAATACGCTGTTTAACAAAACTTTACCCGAATGGTGAAAACCCCAATATACTGGCAGATTCGGTATGGTTTCAACAGGATGGAGCGCCCCCGCACTATTCGCGAACAGTGCGAGATTATCTTGACAAAATTAAAAAAAAGTAGATGGATCGCAAGGAGAGGTAATATCGAATGGCCAGCTAGGTCTCCAGATTTAAGCCCCTTATATTTTTATCTTTTAGGTTACGCGAAATCGAAAATCTACTTCAATAAGCCGGAAAATATGAAGGAATTAAAGAATACAATTAGAGCCGAAATACAAAGAATCCTGCCACAAACGCTAGATGAAGTTAATGGTTAACAATTCGAACATTTAATTTGATGTTTTTTTCTTCTTCAATTTTGAAAGAAACGTAATTTTCTTAATAAGTGTTATTTTTCGGTATAGGACATTTTACAAGAAAAATACTTAGAATTCAATGCAGAATTCAAAAATAAAATAAAAAACAAATGTTTCCATTTGAAAAAATGAAGTTGATGGTCGCATTTAATCATGAAAACGTCAGGTCAAAAAAAAGCGACGTCCGAGGGTTTTTCCAAAAAACCAACACCTGAATTTTAAATGAATTTGTTTTAACCCACCTGTCCCCACTGTATATTTGGTGAATAAATTAATACTATAAATATAATTATGAAGAAGAGGTAGATTAAAATAATCCGATAATGCATTTCTGATACTTTCTACCCTTACAATTTTAGGGCAAACTTGTTCTATATGAGATCGCATACACAGTAATTTATATTGCGTAATAATTACTATTTTTTTTCAAGTTCTTATTATTCCCTGGGAGTCGCTGGTTTGCAATTTTGGATTGGTGTCAATTAAAATCAGAATTATTTTGCAATTAGCCATATTATTTCTGATTTGTTACTATTCACAATATTGTTTAAATTTATGTTCATTGCGGTTTAACAAACTTCATTTCATGCAATCTAAAACACAACTTAAATTGTTTATAATGCGATTATGCAAAACTCAATAATCTGACAGAGTTCACAAGTACCGTGTTTAAAGAACAGCTCGTAAACCATTATTTTCTGAATAATCTGTGCTTCAGCTTGAAAACTGCCTAAGTTATGGATTTTTCAAATATCATTAATGTTAGTGGTTATTCCAGTTTTTCCCTGTGGGTAATGCTCATGCTTTACAAAAATTAATTTTATAACGTTTTTCTCTTTTTTTACAAATATTCTTTTGGAAGCATTGCTATATAGTCAATAATTTACAAATTATAAAGGAAAAAAAGTTTAATATTGTTTGTTTCGCTTTATTGTCGAAAAATGCAAAATGAAATGTATTGGTTGGTAGCTGTTGCATTTATTATATTATTCAACAAACAATCAATTTAAAAATAGAAAGGATTCCGGCTTTCTAGTTCGAGAGTATCTGTTTGTTTAAACCGAGAACACAAAACTCAAATTCAAAATTTGAAGAGGGAAGCTGAAATGAAATTTATTAAATACAGATAATTTAATGAATTCAGAAAAATAAAAACGAAACAAATTTAATTTAATTTAAAATGCTGAAATTTTTTTTAGATATATAAAGAAAGAAGAGTATAAAGAAATGTCGAAGCACACATAAAATATTTGAATGATGTTATGACAGTTACACACAGTAACTAAACTCCGTACATTTTACAACAATTATTAGAAAAATACGGCCCGAATTTTAGAATTTTATATAATTTATGGTCTGTATCTGAGATGTAAAATCTACTTATAATTAAATGTGTAGAAAAAAAGAAAAGTTTACACAATAATTCTAAATAGAGGATAGACTGTAAATGACATATAGAATTTGTTTTGTGGTTGTAAACAAATTGGTTCAAAGGCAGTAAGGGTACTAACCCCCAAAACTACCCCCTAAAGTCCACATATTATTTAGCATCACATTCCTCATTATATTTTATTTACTATTTCCGTTTGTTGTACATTGATAGTCATATTCATCTATTTAAATTAATTTTATGCGCAACCAAAAAAGTAATCCATCTAAATTGGTAATGAGCGACGGGAAGTATATTTCGTAACAAGCTTTTGCTTCCATCGTTCGGTCCCAGTTTTTTTTAAATTAAAAAATATATCTAAATCTGTGTTTTATTTAGTGGTGTCACGGTTAGAGAGGAAAAAAAGTCCTTCTATCAAACTGTACGCCACTGGTTGAATTAATTTAAATTGCTTCTTTTCAACAATTGCCTTTCAAAGTTTATTAAAAATGTAATGTGATGAAGTTTTCGTCAATATTCGTTTTTGAATATTAAAGATTGACCCTCTAAATCTGGAATATGAGTGGTGTAAGGATTTATTAAACAAACTCTTAAGGCTGTAGCTAGAAAAATATTTTGGGGAGGGGTGATTACTTTAGCCATTTTTTTAATATTGTGGACTGATTGGGACCGCGAAAGTTAGTTTTCTATTCAGTATACTTCCAGTATATAAGGGATGTATAGAATAAAATAATATAATTTCATGAAGGAACTTGTTAATTCGTTAAAATTGAATCTTCAATTCCCAAATTTCGTTTTGAATCTCGAACCCCCCCCTGGCTACTGCCTTGTAAACCATATTTACTTTTGTATTTCCTATTGATCATACCAATTTTCCTTTTTTGGGACATGTTGTATTTATATAGCCTTTTATCGCTAAGATTATTTTTTTATGAGTTGGCGTTGCCATTATACAGTGCTATCAATTCAAAACTAGCCACCCAAAATAACTTTTAAAATATCCTTAAGAAAAAGACAAAAAAAACAAGTTTTTTATACATATATTCCAAAGGAAGACCCGAAGTTCTCATGGAAGAAATGGAGTCAGCGGTCAAAAACATAAACAATGACAAGACAATAGGAAACGTCGGAATGTCGCCCAAATATTTTTGCAACCAGACACATACCACACAAGAAAGGCAGAAATAATCCATTTTCAGTTAGAGCACGATAAGTCTTCTATCGGTAGTCTATAAAGTGTTTACTGAAAGTAATAAATACCAATTCAGTAGAGATTATCAAATACTACTCGCCTTGATTTTGATGGACTTCGAGAAAGTGGTCCACACTAGATTATCGAAGGCGAGCAGAATGTCGATAGACCATGTACATAAACATTGAGTAATATGCAGGGCTTTCATTTCAAAACTAGCCACCCAAATTATTTTTTAAAATATCTTTAAAAGGAAAAGACAAAAAACACATAATTTATATTTACGGGGGGACACATTTTACAGGTATCGGTCACTCAACGGTTTCAGCTCCTAAGCGGGGATGAATTTCACTTCTAAAAGTTTAAATACAAAGGGGTATCATGTGATATTTTGTTTTAAAGTTCTCTTTTTGACAATCTTTTGATCCATCATTTGTTACAATAAGATTATTTTTACAGAGTAATATCATTTTAAACTTTCAATTTAAAGTAATTATTATTTTCTATGTATTTATTATTAATATTGTATTAGCGTTAGAATTAACTTGTACTTAAATTAAATGTTCAAAATGTCAAGGAGCGTTAGGTCGGGAGATGTCTCATTAAGCCAATTTCGTACAGGCAAGGCTTATAATCCGGAGGTGCTCCCTCCTGTTGAAAAAATAGCTTTTCTTCGACTAGCAACAAAGTTCCTTCTTGATTTATTCAGTTTTCTAAAGATTCTGTTATAAGGGTATTTATTACATTTTCTAATAATAAGTCCAATTACAATTCTCCAGTTAAATTTTCTTCTACAAATAAAGAATCTATAATTTTATAGTTTTATATGTTGGTTGTTCTCTTCCTGAAAAACTTGTGGGTGGGTATTGTTCTAGTATCTACAATTGTTTACTGGCAAATCCATTTAAAAAAATCCTGCATCCTCAGAAAAATAAATATTAAAAAATAGAGTATGCATTCATAATCATTCTCAGCAAGCTGTTGAAAAACTGTATTTTGTAGGGAACGGATTAATTTAGGCATGACGTTTTATGCACAGAGCTGACCGAAATATTTGTTAACCAGTTAACCTTGAGAAATTTATTAACTAAATCCAATACATAGCTTCTAATGCCCAATATTTTTATCGGGATGTCTCTGATGAAAAACATGAGCAGTTCTGCGTGCACCGCGTTTTTCTTTTCCCTAAATATATATTATTTCATTTCTTCCATATAAAGAATAAAACATAATCGAAATTTGATGGTTAGTTTTTAAAGCAACCACTGCCTCCTAATAATAAATTGGTTACATTTACACTCACAAATATCTTTCGCATAAACATTTAAGGATTTTGTCTCATTTGTTTATCTCGGTAATTATTCTCACGCTTTTTATGTAATTACAATTAAAAATATTAATTTTTTACAATTTCTAGGTCAATACTCTGTAAAAAATAATCTGATTTAAAAAAATAATGTATCAAAAGATTGGTACAAAGAGGTTTCAGATGATACCCCTGTGTATTTAAACTTTTAGAAGTGATATTCTCCCCCGGTTAAGGGTTGGAATGCAGGGTGACTGATACGTATAAAATGTGTCCCCCGTAAATATAAATTAAAATGTTATTTTATACTTTTCTTTTAAATATATTTTATAAGGTATTTTGGGTGGCTAGTTTTGAAATGAAAGCCCTGTATATGTTATGGACCAAGTGATTAATTGGACACTACTCCTAATGCCCAGACTTTTGGAAAAATAATTTGACAAAAGCATAATATCTATTTAAATCATTAAATAGCCCATACATAAAGTCAAAGTAAAAAATAACATGTTTTATTGCCATTATTTTTTCTGACATGAAATCAAAATTTAAAACATAGGTAACATAAAACTTCTTCGTTTTGTAGACCATCTTCCCTATGATTAAAAACAAACAATTTAAATAATAAGGTTAATAATTTGTACTTATTATGAAAGGGTTCTATATTTAGGAACTACTAATTCTTAGCTGTTAAAAGTCAAATTAAAAATATAAGACAAATAACACAAAATGGTAAGTAAACAAAAATAAGGAACACGATGTAGTGAGCAGTGACGCAATTGGAGTCAGCAGTCAGTCATCGTATGGCGTTTGTCCTCCCCTGTATTCCTCCTCCTTTAAGGCATCTGTATTATACTTTGACTAACCAGTGGCAAATCCAAGGGGGGCTGAACTCCCCCCTCCCAAGCATCTGAGTTTTTTAGCGTTTATTTTGCTAAAACCTACCTTCAGCTGGACCAAGCCTCCCATCACCTCCATTATCACAGCAGTATTCATAATGCCCAGGCAGTTTGATAAATAATGAAGTTTAGATAATATCACTTGGCCCGACGTAGCTTGCCATTATTCATAATGCCCGAGCATTACAAATAATGCCCTCATTAATCACTCCTATCTTCGCGCACGCTAGGCGAGTCAGGTTATTTGACATATTTATCTTGAAAATTTTTTAATATGGTAATACGAGTATTCACTTCGCTTAAATTTTTAGATTTTTTTCAAATCCATTTTTAACATTATCATTCATGGGCGAAAATTATATGGCAACAAATTCTTCTAAAAATACAATATTTTCGGATTTAATATGATAAGCTAGTTTTCGTTTAAGGTTTTTCGACGTTTTATTGCTATTTTTAACGTTTTTGATGTTTTATGACATTTTTGACGTTTCATTTATTTCTGATATTTCTGATATTTTTGTATTTTTTCACATTTTTGTATTTTCACTCATATCTTTATTTTTGGCGTTTTTTAGATTTTTCTCGTTTTATGTTTTTGACACAATAACTTTGATAATTTTGTCAAATTTTATATTATTGTGATGTTTTGGTGTATTTAATATTCTTAACGTTTGAAGGTTTATACATTTTTTTCCATTTATTGGAATTTATTGTTACTTTAAAGGTCTTAACTATCATTTGAAAATTTCAACATTTTCTAATTTTTAAAGATATTGCCTGCACTAAATCTGATAGTGACCCCACCCCCTCACTACTGGCAAACATTTAAGAACAGATTCAATTTATCATCTCTCATGCAATGAATAAATACTCCACATTCCATTTATCGGCTACGTGATGATCGCTAAGTTATTAATTAATTTCTAGTCATTTTAGGAGAAGTGCATGTATACCAACTTTCGCGCCTGCATCTTTTTTGTTGCAAAAAAATTGCGGACACCCATCGTCTTCCTGCAATAACAGAGTTTTCGTATAATGACCCATCAAATTTAAGGAACTAATATTATAATTCACATATCTGTATTATTTTCGATTCCCAAAATAGTCATTTTTTCTTGAAACATTCACCGCTTGCCCGCTATCGTATACCTGAATGTTCACAATTTGATAAAACTCTGTTGATTTTAGCAGAGTATGTATATCAAGATTCACACCAGTATTACTTTCTATTTCGGATATATTAAATTCTTTCTAAAACAATAGTAACCCCCTTTTCATCCATTTTGACAAAATGGCGACTCACGTATTACATCATTTTAAAAAGGACTCAACCTCTTAATTCTTTACTTCAGTTTCCGGAAAATTGTAAATTTTTGGAAAAAAATTAATTAAATTAATTATTTGTTTGGAGAGAGAAGTACATACACCAATTTTCATGTCTTGTTTTTCTGGATAGGGATAATCTAATCAGCTGGCGACATGAAATATACTTTACAACTCTCATACATATCAAACATACACAAAAAATCATAAAAATAGGTCGAGCCCTTTCGGGGGTGTTTGTGGTCGAAACAAACACCGTGACATGAGATTTTGTGCAAATTTTATTTTTATTTATATTTAAGAATTTAATAAATAATGTTTAAAATTTTGGGGCCTTAGCTTTTGATGACCCTTTGTTTCTTTCCTCAGGACTTGGGTTCGGGGTTAATGTATCTATTTAATTCAACTATTGATTCATTTATAACACATGTGTTATTTTATCAACAACATTTATTGAAACCTAATTTTTTCAGACTATTAATATGTTATTATTTAATCATTGCCACTGTACTGAACTCATAACTATAATTTATTGTGACATTAGACTTTTTTAAAATTATATTTAAACAATCAATTTTTTTTTCTGGATATGGACATGAAATATATTTTACAACCTATTGTCGTTCCTATCAAATATATATAAAAAATCATGAAAATCGGTGGAGCAGTTTCGGTGAAGTTCGATCACAAACACCATATCACGATAATTTTACATATTAGATATGCCTTAACTTTAAATAATGCTACTATATAAACCGCGATTGCTCTAAAACGTATATTCTGACATTCATAAAAGTCATAATAAATATTTGTTCAAATCGGATCTTGAAAATTCAAGTATAGTAGAAATATAGTTTACATCGGTTCTTTGAAAAGTAGTATTTTCAGTATTCATGCCATATTTATTTTCTATTAAAAATAATGATCATTGTTAGGTTTTCTATTATAAGAAAGTTATGTATTTCTGCAACAAATTATTAAAGATGAAGTAGTCACGTAGTTTTGATAAAGATTTACGACTATCATTCAAGATTTTAAGTGATATTTATTACGAAATAAATAATAGTGTCATTCAAGCTCATTTAACCACGGTGAATAAACAGCGAGAGGATGTTTGTTTGCACAATCTGCCCCCCTTTGATTTCACCCTTAGGTAACAACTAAAATTAACCCATCTACAATCTTAAATCCCACCCAAAATCGAAAAAGTTGAATATTTTCATAAAATAGCATAACCCATGAAATGGAAATTTGCAATAAAGACCCAAAACCTTATTAAAAGACTGAATAATTTTACATTTAACTAGATCATTGAGTTCTCTAAAATAAAGATTACTATTATGAAAATCTGGCTTCAACCTCCATGGTAAATTTTATTTTGTGATGGATGCCATTAAGGTGGTCTAAAAAAGTATTTAGACGACCTTAATGGCAATTGAAATAGCGAAGAGGCCTCACAGTCTAAACGCTCGCAATGAAATTCAGAACTTATCGAATTGTTGGAAAATTCTATTAAACACCGTACCGGCCCGGACCCGTCCAATAACAACTCAACCGGAAATAACAAATTAGCAGGCGGGAGGCGTGCCCACTGAGCGCCCAGGGCCAATCACACGCAGCCGTTCACGGTGCCAACCAATAGGCGCCGAGCCGCGACTATATAACAGCGCGAGCGCTTCTGAAAATCTTAGTATTTGAGTAACTAGAAGCGAAAGCAAAAAGCTACGAGAATTATGCGAACCGACCTGAAGAGGGCAGATGTGTCTCTGCCGAAACGTCGTCATTTTACCATCGATCCCGGGAGGGATCAGTTATCAACTACGCGGATGAATTCCCAGAAACCACCTAAAACATGCTTCTTTTTAATTTTTTTTTAATTCTCTGATTTTTACCGTTAAACTATTGTTAACTTTTTTATTTTTCACAGTATCTTCACCGATTAAATTTAAATCGAATCTATGATGTTTGTTTGCACTTCTTCATTCGATATTTGACACGAATAATTGGTTAAAAAAATGATATGGGTCCACAAATGGCGAGGTTCCATAAAAAAGTGATTAAGTTAAACATTTTATCACATTACAAAAAAAATAACAACGAGAACTTCGAATGCTTACAAAAACTTCTCTACTTCAACCCCTTTCCAACGATATATATAACAAATATTATAGATTCGATTTAAGTTTATTTGGTGAAGATACTGTGAAAAATAAAAAAGTTACAATAATTTAAATGTAAAAATGAGAATTAAAAAAAAATTAATTAAATTAAAAAAAAACAAAAATAGTAAGCTATCTAGATGTTATATGGGCTACATAATATAGCACATGAGCCCACCTATCTGTCCTCCATGTTAGGCGAACCTTCTACAAAACACCCCGTATATATATATATTATATAAGTTATTCCATCGACTTATATGAAACAACCTAGCAACAATTCTCAAGCTGAGTCAGCATAACACGTGTCGTCTCCAGTTACCCGCAGACGAACATCCGTGAGAACTGCAAGCGCTGCGACACCTTAGTCAGCGTTCTTAGTTTATAAATTATACTTTTTCATTGTAACATCATTCATTATTACTTACAGTTCTGTCTAGTTTAGTTTAACACTCATTTTGTCTTTTTAATTATTATATAAAGTTTTATTATTTTCATTGTTATTTTCAAGTTATTATTTTTATTAAAAGTATTGTGCAACTATAAATAAAATCTTTTTTTAAAAAGAGAAATTTTGAAAGTGTGATATAACAAATTGGCGCAGTCAGTAGGATCCGTCTAACGTTACTAGAACACGAGTACTCTAACTGGTAGCGGCGGATTCCTATCCCTCAACGGAACAACGAACCTGAAAGAAGTCCTCACTGCAATCAAACGTAGAACACGGCGCTTTCAATGTTCCTGTTGATGTAAGTAATGGTGAATCGTCATTCGTTTTAAGTAAATATTATTTGATTTATTTTATTGAACATTGATTTTTAATATTTGATATAATCTATTTGATTTGATTAATATTGATTTTTTTATTATTTGATTTTACATATTTATCAATTTGATTTTTATTTTGATATATTTGATTCAAATGAAACATTGATTTATTTCATTAACTGAATTATTTTATTTTATTGATATATTTATTTGATTTATTTTTATTGATATTGGTATATCTGATTTACTTATTTCATTGTTTTTTTTTGAATAACTGATTTATTTGAATTTACTATTTTAATTGATTACCATACTGTTCTATAATTCAAACAATCGTTATTCCCATTAACGTATTCTACATTTTATTTTATTAATTCTCTATACCCTTTAACATTTTATTCTATAAACTTTACACCCTTGTTCCAATTCTTTTATATCGACTAATATAAAAATGGCACAAGCTTCTCCAACACCGGTAATCAATGAAACCGAAAGATATCGGTTAACGGAAATATTTTCCGTTATACCCGAATTTGAAGGCGACCAAATTTCCTTGGGAACCTTTATAGATGCGTGTAATTGCGCATATAATATGTCCACGCGGATCAAAAATTTTATTAGTGATCCATATAAAGAACAAACTCAAAGGGAAAGCGGCGCAGTTAGTTAATTCAAGGAATCCCGGATCATACCTTGAAATTAAACAACTCTTGACCCTACACTTTGGAGATTCTCGTGATCTCTCTTCCCTGATTCATGACCTACAACGTCTGAAACAACTTTCAAATGAGTCCCCACTGACATTTTATAATCGACTCCAAGTTTTGAGTGCGAAAATGCACTCCTGTATCCACAAAACCGCTGGGCTTAGTCCAGAACAAAAAGACGCCCAGACCACTCTAGTGGATACAATGGTGATGAATACCCTTCTTACGGGATTAGAACCCCGTTTAGGTCAGGTAATTCGTGCCAGTAACCCAAAAGACCTTCTAGAGGCACACTCCCGGATTAGGAGAGAGCTTCAACTTTCTTATTTCGAGGATCAAAAAACGAACAAATATGTTCCTCTCAAACCCAACTTTCAAACACGAAAGCCGACACAACCTCTTAAGTGTCTTCATTGTGGTCGATTAGGCCACATAGCCGCAAATTGCCGATTGAAAAATCAAAATGGTTCTCAACAATTCAACCAAAACCATAGGCCAAATCCTGTTGGACCTAACCAACCAACAAGGCCAAATTTCCCCTCAAACACACCCCCTGTTCAACAAGGACAACAGTTTCGTCCACAAAACTTTCAGAGACCCCCTTTTAGGTCTCAAATGAACCCGAATTATTCTCGTCCTTCGGTTATACAGAATAACCCGAATAACCGTCCTGAAAGGACACATCATTTCAATCAACATCAAAATGATGGTTACTCACAATATTCGGATTATTATACCGATAATTACAATACTTATGACTACGAGGATGATAGTCAAAATTATTCAGGCTTCGAAGAAACTCTTGACGATACCTCTGTCGAGCCTTTTAATTGTCACGATTATCAGGATTTTCTAGCGCTTCCGAGCCTAGATCAACCTCCTGATTCGACAACAACTTTGTGCGAAGTCGAAACCCAGATTCACAACCTCAATCTGGACGACTTGAACCCCGACTTGAACTTCCCGGAGCAACTATTTCTTTAAGCCCACTTCTTACTGTGAACTCTAAAAATCTATATTACATTCTTGACGCTTCTTCTAAATTTAAACTTCTTATTGATACCGGAGCTGGTATCTCTATCTTCAAAGAAAATACCGTAAAGAATTTCACCCAAAGATCTCCTGAAAGGGTAACTATTCAAGGTATTACCCACGAAAAAATTCCCATCTCACAATCAACTTTAATCCCATTCGCTCCACGTAACCCACATAAAGTTTTCATATACGATTTGGACATTGAGTTTGACGGCATACTAGGATTAGATTTTCTTGAACACTATGAATGCATAGTTGACTTAAAATCTAAACAGCTAATAACAAATTTTAAAACCATCCCTTTACACAAAGTTCCCGATAACGATCAACCCTTGACTGATGTACCCGACACACTCAACGTTAAGCCTAATATTACTTCACAAACACCTACACAAAACAAAATAACCATTGAGGCACGCACAGAAAAGATCTTTAAACTTAAATGCGATCTTTTTAACATCGACGCCATCTTACCAACTCAAGAAATTGACAGAGTACGACTTCCAAACGCACTCGTACATATTAACGCAAATGGTGAATTTCTAACGTCTATAATAAACGCTAACGCGATGCCCAAAACAGTAACTTTTTCTGATTTAAAACTGGAACCACTTGACAAAACTCACCCTCTTCTGAATTTCAATACAGACGATTATCATGATTCCCAATACATAGACAGAAACTCAACTATTAGACAACAAATTAGAACTGAACATCTAAATGACGAAGAACGCGAACAAATCACTGATCTTTGTTTGGAATTTCAAGACATTTTCTATCTTGAAGGTGACGTCTTGACTTTCACTAACGAGGTTAAACATTCGATTGATACGAACAACGCAAAGCCCGTTTTCACTAAATCCTATAGATATCCTCAAGTACATAAAGAGGAAGTGAAAATCCAAATTGGAAAAATGCTTGAACAAGGTATCATTAGGCACTCCTCATCCCCTTGGTCCTCCCCTGTATGGGTCGTCCCCAAGAAGCTCGATGCTTCTGGTAAACAAAAGTGGCGAGTTGTTATCGATTACAGGAAATTAAATGAATTGACTGTAGACGATAAATATCCTCTGCCAAATATATCCGATCTTCTCGACCAACTTGGAAAGTGTCAATACTTTTCGACACTGGATCTCGCTTCCGGGTTCCACCAGTTGGAAATCCAAGAGGAAGATATTCCTAAGACTGGCTTTTCTGTCGAAAATGGTCATTACGAATTCGTTCGTATGCCATTTGGTTTAAAAAATGCACCTTCTACTTTTCAGAGGGTCATGGACAATATTCTTCTGGGTATACAGAATGAACGTTGTCTCGTCTACATGGATGATATCATCGTCTACTCTCCGACCATCCATGAACATATTTCCCGGTTGGCAGAAGTTTTTAAACGACTTCGGAAGTCTAACCTAAAAATTCAACCTGATAAGTGCGAATTTCTTCGTAAAGAAGTGGCTTATCTTGGCCATCTTATCACACAAGAAGGTGTAAAACCAAACCCTTCAAAGGTTGAATGTATTCAGAACTTTCCGCAACCCCAAACTCCGAAAGACATCAAATCTTTTCTTGGTCTCGCTGGGTATTACAGACGTTTCATACCAAATTTTGCGAAGATCTCTAAACCTCTGACTAAACTACTCCAAAAAGACGTCAAATTCATCTTTGACGCAGATTGCAAGTCTTCCTTCGATGAACTGAAGCAAGCCCTTGTATCTGACCCAATCCTGATATATCCAAACTTTGAAGAACCCTTCCTGCTCACTACTGATGCTAGTGCTTTTGCTATTGGAGCGGTTCTTTCTCAAGGCCCTGTGGGAAAAGATCTTCCTGTTGCATACGCTTTTCGCACCCTCTGTGCTGCAGAGACACGATATTCCACCATCGAACGAGAATTGTTGGCCATAGTTTGGGCTGTTAAGCACTACAGACCGTATCTTTTTGGGAGAAGGTTTACACTCCTGTGTGACCACCGTCCGCTTACTTGGCTCTTTTCCATCAAAGATCCTGGCAGTCGTCTAGCCAGATGGCGCCTTAAGCTAGAGGAATACAATTATAAGATTGAGTACAAGCCCGGCAAGGTAAACCAAAACGCAGATGCTCTTTCTCGCATCAAAATCAACCATTTCAAGCAATGTGCTGATTTCCTTTCCAAAATCAAAATTTTCGCTAACAACGAAACTGACTCCGAACAACCTGAAAACTCTGACAATGACGACGAACATGACGAAAGAATTATCGCTGAGTTTAATCGATTTGTTCAACTCTACAAAACTGAGTCAATAATCGATTACTCTAAAATTGAAATATCCAATTCTCAACTTTTAGACAAGTCCCACAAACGCATAGTTACATTCTTTTGGCAAAACAAAACTAACGACTTACACGACAAAATTATTGATGACTTTTTCGAGGAAGAACCTAATTTCAGTAATGACACTCTTAACATCATGGCCAGTAAATCTGTCAGGCATAGAAAATACTTAGTTGTACCTTTGCCCTATGACCCTGAAACTGTCGTCTCACATCTTTTCAAAATTATTTATACCAACCAAGACCAATTCAACGACTCCGAAACATACTGCATAGAAAATAACATAGAACTTCCCATTCTCGAAATTTTATCTTTCATTCTCTCCGACAAAGAAATCAAACTGAAAATCTGCCAAAACATTGTTACAACTCCTACCGAAGACGAAATTCCTATAATAATACAACAATACCACTCTGGTAAAAACAACCTCCATCGTGGCATTAACGAAACTATCAGACGTATTAGGGAAAAATACAATTGGACCGGCTTAATTAAAACTGTAGAACAATTCATCAAATCCTGTGAAACTTGCCAAAAAGTAAAGTTCTGTAGGAAAAACCTAAGTGCACCTTTTGTTATTACGGAAACACCCAAGACTCCTTTCGAACGTATTAACATTGACATCTTCGAGTATCCATCTAGAAATCATGCACTGACTATTAGGGATGAACTAACGAAATTTACACAAGCCTACCCCATAAACGACAAAACAGCTTCAACTGTCGTAAACACCCTTTTGATTTTCTTTCAACATTACGGCACTCCACTTCGCATCCATTGTGACTATGGACGTGAATTTGACAACACTTTAATGCGGGATTTATGCCAACTATACGACATAAAACTGACATTCTCCAGCGTTCAACATCCCGAGTCAAACGGTTCTATTGAAAGATTTCACGCGACCTTAGCAGAAATGGTAAGGGCAAATACAGCGGAACATCCAACCGAACATCCATTTAACGTCCTCCCTTATGCCATCATCTGTTATAATAACACAAAAATAAAACCACCGGTTTCACGCCCTATGAACTCATATTTGGGCACACTTCTAGTAGGCCTCCAGAAACCCTTTACAACCAGGAAAAACTTATTTCGAAATACGTAAGAGACCTAAATAACAGAATGGACTATTATTACAGACTCGCCCGTGCTAAAACCGAAAGACAGAAAGAAAAATCTAAAGTGCGATTTGACCAACACGTTTCTACTAAACAACCCGATTACAAAGTAGGCGACAAAGTCTACGTAAAAGAGTCCCAAATCAAAAACAAAGCCGAAAACAAATTCAACGGCCCCTTCGAAATTACCGCAATACGAAAAAACTCTGCCACCGTCATAAATTTACAAACAAACCAAATAACTAAAGTTAACTTTGACAGACTAAAACCCTATTTTGAATAAATCCCTTTTTTCAGATTCTGTGGACTGTTTTCAGTCGTGAACCTTCAACAGTACTCCATTACGCCTGTTAACAATACTATAGGAGTTTTCTTCCATGAAGAAGGCACCCTTAAAATTTCTAATGAGAAATGGACACTCCTTGTTTACAAAGATCTAAACCCCTTTCGAGACGCTATTTCTAACAACGACAATATACTGAACAGACTTTTAGAAACTATTAACGACAACAAGACTAACATTAAAATCTTCAAATCAAAAGTACAGACTCACGTAAGCCTCCTGAAACAAATATCAAAATCTGTTAACATCAAATATACAGAAATTTTCGCTGACACTGAGACTTACAGTACCAACAGAAAGAAACGCGGACTAATTAATGGACTGGGATCGATTTGGAAATCTATTTCCGGTAACTTAGATGCAACAGACGGAGAATACTTTAGTGACTCTATAAACAAAATTACTAAAGACCAACATCAAATTGAAAACTTAATGAAACGACAATTATCAGTAACAACTTCGGTCATTAAGAACCTTAACACCACAATACAAAAATTTCAGTCCGAAGAGAAAATATTTTCGGAAAATATCGAAGCAATTAGGAAGTCAATTGTGTTCATTACAGACGATCTTGCTTTTTATGAACTTCAAGCCAATGTCTTGGATTTGTGTGAAAGCTTAATGGAAAGTTACGTATACATTGAAGATACTCTCAACGATGTATTAACTGCAGTCTCTTTCGCCCGTCTAAAAATTTTACATAGCTCAATTATAAACCCAGTAGATTTGGTCGATTCCCTTCAGAAATATCACAGTCACTTCATGAAAATAACTTACCACTTCCAACCTATAGTTCAAATGTTGCTAGATACATCGATCTAATAGAATTGGAAGCTTTTCAAATCAATACTAAAATTGTTTTTGTACTAAAAATCCCCTTAGTCAATCCTGAAACTTATACACTATACCGCTTGTATCCTATCCCAGTTTTGGATTATCGAACAGGATTTCACCATATTCTTCCAACAAAATTAAAATATATCGCGAGAGATGACGATTCGCTATTGTACGCATCTTTCGAAGACTTGAGTGACTGTAAGCCATTATCTAAAGAACATAAGATCTGTTCCAAAGTTATTCCACACACCATAGACAAAGAAGCCCTCTGCGAAGCACAGCTTCTTAGACAGCCAGCAGCCCTTCCTCCAACTTGCAAGCCTTTAATATTATATGCCGAAGAGTATAATATTCAAGAGATTGACCTGAACCTTTGGTTAATCTCGACTTCCGGACAGTTGCCCATCAACATCAAGTGCAAGGGAGAAGATGTCGTTACCCTACAAGAATTGGATGCCAGAGACCTGAATATCGCTAACCATAAGCTTAGACAATACTCCAGGGAATTGGAAAAGCTCCTAGACCAACCATTCTTGGAGAAACACACCTCCTGGTTTACGATCTTCACAATGGCAACAACCGCAATTGTGGTTGCCCTTCTTTCCATGAACATCATCAGGAAGAAATTCCAGAAGCCTCCAACGATCAGCCCTCCTGCCGATCCAGTACCACCACCAGGTCCATCAACTATCAAGCCCAGGGTAAAACTCCATAGCCTCCTTAGTCCTGTCGAGGATATTGAGTTGCAGAACCTCCCTTAAAAGTCGATGCTGTAGCATCAACTTTTTTATATGGATGGGAGTTGTTATATAAGTTATTCCATCGACTTATATGAAACAACCTAGCAACAGTTCTCAAGCTGAGTCAGCATAACACGTGTCGTCTCCAGTTACCCGCAGACGAACATCCGTGAGAACTGCAAGCGCTGCGACACCTTAGTCAGCGTTCTTAGTTTATAAATTATACTTTTTCATTGTAACATCATTCATTATTACTTACAGTTCTGTCTAGTTTAGTTTAACACTCATTTTGTCTTTTTAATTATTATATAAAGTTTTATTATTTTCATTGTTATTTTCAAGTTATTATTTTTATTAAAAGTATTGTGCAACTATAAATAAAATCTTTTTTTAAAAAGAGAAATTTTGAAAGTGTGATATAACATATATATATATATGTTCTGAGAGGCTTCCGCGATCATTATTAGTTCATTAGTTCAGTTACCTAGTGACTCTTGGGGAGTAGGCAGGTTGAGGCCCCGAGTTCGATCTAGACTCTGAAACTCTTTTTCATTTTTTGTTGCTACAGCATCGACTTTTAAGGGAGGTTCTGCAATTCAATATCCTGGACAGGATGCTATAGAGTTTTACCCTGGGCTTGATGGTTGATGGACCTGGTGGTGGTGCGGGATCGGCAGAGGGGCTGATCGTTGAAGGATTCTGGAATTTCTTCCTGGTGATGCTGATGGAAAGGAGGGCAACCACAATTACGGTTATTGCTACGGTGATGATCGTAAACCAGGAGGTGTGTTTCTCCAAGAATGGTTGGTCTAGGAGCTTTTCCAATTCCCTGGAGTATTGGCTAAGCTTATGGTTAGCGATATTCAGGTCTCTGGCATCCAATTCCTGTAGTCTCATGGGTTTCAACTTTGGAAGTTGACTGATGGTTGGCAGGTTGTCGCAACAGTTGTAGGGGATGTTGACTGGGTGACTCTTAAGTGTGATGTTGTCAACGTTTTTGGTGGTCCTTCTGGCATGGACCCTGGTGTTACCGATGAAGGCATTGCAACTAGGTTGGATGGTCAATAGAGAATTTGTCGATATTGATTGGGTAACGACATCTTCTCTCTTGCATTTGATGTTGATGGCCAACTGTCCGGAAATCGAGATTAACCAAAGGTTAAGATCAATCTCTTGAATATTATACTCTTCGGCATATAATATTAAAGGCTTGCAAGTTGAAGGAAATGCTGCTGGCTGTCTAAGAAGCTGTGCTTCGCAGAGGGCTTCTTTGTCTATGGTGTGTGGAATAACTTTGAAACAGATCTTATGTTCTTTAGATAATGGCTTACAGTCACTCAGGTCTTGTAGGCATCGAAAGATGCGTACAATAGCGAATCGTCATCTCTCGCGATATATTTTAATTTTGTTGGAAGAATATGGTGAAATCCTGTTCGATAATCCAAAACTGGGATAGGATACAAGCGGTACAGTGTATAAGTTTCAGGATTGACTAAGGGGATTTTTAGTCCAAAAACAATTTTAGTATTGATCTGAAAAGCTTCCAATTCTATTAGATCGATGTATCTAGCAACATTTGAACTATAGGTTGGAAGTGGTAAGTTATTTTCATGAAGTGACTGTGATATTTTCTGAAGGGAATCGACCAAATCTACTGGGTTTATAATTGAATACATCGTTAAGAGTATCTTCAATGTATATGTAACTTTCCATTAAGCTTTCACACAAATCTAAGACATTGGCCTTATGTTCATAAAAAGCAAGATCGTCTGTAATGAACTCCATTGACTTCCTAATTGCTTAAGAAAATATTTTCTCTTCGGACTGAAATTTTTGTAGTGTGGTGTTAAGGTTCTTAATGACCGAAGTTGTTACAGATAATTGTCGTTTCATTAAGTTTTCAATTTGATGTTGGTCTTTAGTCATTTTATTGATAGAGTCACTAAAGTATTTTCCGTTTGTTGCATCTAAGTTACCGGAAATAGATTTCCAAATCGATCCCAGTCCGTTAATGAGTCCGCGTTTCTTTCTGTTGGCACTGTAAGTCTCAGTGTCAGCGAAAATTTCTGTATATTTGATGGTAACAGATTTTGATATTTGTTTCAGGAAGGTTACGTGAGTCTGTACTTTTGATTTGAAGATTTTAACGTTAGTTTTGTTGTGGATAATAGTATCTAAAAGTCTGTTCAGTATATTATCGTTGTTTAAAATAGCGTCTCGAAATGGGCTTAGATCTTTGTAAACAAGGAGTGTCCATTTCTCATTAGAAATTTTAAGGGTGCCTTCTTCATGGAAGAAAACTCCTATAGTATTGTTAAACGGTGTAATGGAATACTGTTGAAGGTTTACGACTGAAAACAGTCCACGGAATCTAAAAAGAATGGATTTATTCAAAATAGGGTTTTAGTCTGTCAAAGTTAACTTTAGTTATTTGGTTTGTTTGTAAATTTATGACGGTGGCAGAGTTCTTTCGTATTGCGGTAATTTCGAAGGGGCCGTTGAATTTGTTTTCAGCTTTGTTTTTGATTTGGAACTCTTTTACGTAGACTTTGTCGCCTACTTTGTAATCGGGTTGTTTAGTAGAAACGTGTTGGTCAAATCGCACTTTAGATTTTTCTTTCTGTCGTTCGGTTTTAGCACGGGCGAGTCTGTAATAATAGTTATTAAGGTCACGTATTTGGAAATAAGTTTTTCCTGGTTGTAAAGGGTTTCTGGAGGCATACTAGAAGTGTGCCCAAATATGAGTTCATAGGGCGTGAAACCGGTGGTTTTATTTTTCGTGTTATTATAACAGATGATGGTATAAGGAAGGACGTTAAATGGATGTTCGTTTGGATGTTCCGCTGTATTTGCCCTTATCATTTCTGCTAAGGTCGCGTGAAATCTTTCAATATAACCGTTTGACTCGGGATGTTGAACGCTGGAGAATGTCAGTTTTATGTCGTATAGTTGGCATAAATCCCGCATTAAGGTGTTGTCAAATTTACGTCCATAGTCGCAATGAATGCGAAGTGGAGTTCCGTAATGTTGAAAGAAAATCAGAAGGCTGTTTACGACAGTTGAAGCTGTTAATAGGGTAGGCTTGTGTAAATTTCGTAAGTTCGTCCCTAATAGTCAGTGCATGATTTCTAGATGGATATTTGAAGATGTCATTGTTAATACGTTCAAAAGGAGTCTTGGGTGCACTTAAGTTTTTCCTACAGAACTTTACCTTTTGGCAAGTTTCACAGGATTTGATAAATTATTCTACAGTTTTAATTAAGCCGGTCCAATTGTATTTTTCCTTAATACGTCTAATGGTTTCGTTAATGCCATGATTGAGGTTGTTTTTACCAGAGTGGTATTGTATTATTATAGGAATTTCGTCTTCGGTAGGAGTTGTAACAATGTGTTGGCAGATTTTTAGTTTGATTTCTTTGTCGGAGAGAATGAAGGATAAAATTTCAAGAATGGGAAGTTCTATGTTATTTTCTATGCAGTATGTTTCGGAGTCGTTGAATTGATCTTGGTTGTTATAAATAATTTTGAAAAGATGTGAGACGACCATTTCAGGGTCATAGGGCAAAGGTAGGTAGGCTAAGTACTTTCTATGCCTGACTGTTTTACTGACCATGATGTTAAGAGTGTCATTACTGAAATTAGGTTCTTCTTCGAAAAAGTCATCAATAATTTTGTCGTGTAAGTCGTTAGTTTTGTTTTGCCAAAAGAATGTAACTATGCGTTTGTGGGACTTGTCTAAAAGTTGAGAATTGGATATTTCAATTTTAGAGTAATCGATTATTGACTCAGCTTTGTAGAGTTGAACAAATCGATTGATTTTGATGCGAGAAAGAGCATCTGCGTTTTGGTTTACCTTGCCGGGCTTGTGCTCGATCTTATAATTGTATTCCTCTAGCTTAAGGCGCCATCTGGCTAGACGACTGCCAAGATCTTTGATCGAAAAGAGCCAAGTAAGCGGACGGTGGTCACACAGAAGTGTAAATTTTCTCCCAAAAAGATAAGGTCTGTAGTGCTTCACAGCCCAAACTATGGCAAACAATTCTCGTTCGATGGTGGAATATCGTGTCCCTGCAGCACAGAGTGTACGAGAAGCGTATGCAATACGGAGATCTTTTCCCACAGGGCCTTGAGAAAGAACCGCTCCAATAGCAAAAGCACTAGCATCAGTAGTGAGCAGGGTTCTTCAAAGTTTGGATATATCAGGATTGGGTCAGATACAAGGGCTTGCTTCAGTTCATCGAAGGAAGACTTGCAATCTGCGTCAAAGATGAATTTGACGTCTTTTTGGAGTAGTTTAGTCAGAGGTTTAGAGATCTTGGCAAAATTTGGTATGAAGCGTCTGTAATGCCCAGCGAGACCAAGAAAAGATTTGATGTCTTTCGGAGTTTGGGGTTGCGGAAAGTTCTGAATACATTCAACCTTTGAAGGGTTTGGATTTACAACTTCTTGTGTGATAAGATGGCCAAGATAAGCCACTTCTTTACAAGGAAATTCGCATTTATCAGGTTGAGTTTTTAGGTTAGACTTCCGAAGTCGTTTAAAAACTTCTGTCAACCAGGAAATATGTTCATGAATGATCGGAGAGTAGACGATGATATCATCCATGCAGACGAGACAACGTTCATTCTGGATACCCAGAAGAATATTGTTCATGACCCTCTGAAAAGTAGAAGGTGCATTTTTAAAACCAAATGGCATACGAACAAATTCGTAATGACCATTTTCGACAGAAAAGCCAGTCTTAGGAATATCTTCCTCTTGGATTTCCAACTGGTGGAACCCGGAAGCGAGATCCAGTGTCGAAAAATATTGACACTTTCCAAGTTGGTCGAGAAGATCGGAGATATTTGGCAGAGGATATTTATCGTCTACAGTCAATTCATTTAATTTCCTGTAACTCGCCACTTTTGTTTACCAGAAGCATCGAGCTTCTTGGGGACGACCCATACAGGGGAGGACCAAGGAGATGAGGAGTGCCTAATGATACCTGGTTTAAGCATTTTTCCAATTTGGGTTTTCACTTCCTCTTTGTGAACTTGAGGATATCTATATGATTTTTTGTGAAAACGGGCTTTGCGTTATTCGTATCAATTGTTAGTGAAAGTCAAGACGTCACCTTCAAGATAGAAAATGTCTTGAAATTCCAAACAAAGATTAGTGATTTGTTCGCGTTCTTCGTCGTTGAGGTTTCCGTTCTAATTTGTTGTCTAATAGTCCAGTTTCTGTCTGTGTATTGGGAATCATGATAGTTATCGGTGTTTAAATTCAGAAGCGGGTGAGTTTTGTCAAGTGGTTCCAGTTTTAAGTCGAAAAAGTTTACTGTTTTGGGCATCGCGTTAGCATTGATGATAGAAGTTAGAAATTCACTTTTTGAGTTAATATGTACGAGTGCATTTGGAAGTCGTACTCTGTCAATTTCTTGAGTTGGTAAGATGGCGTCGATGTTATAGAGATCGCATTAAAGTCTAAAGATCTTTTCTGTCCGTGCCTCAATGGTTATTTTGTTTTGAGTAGGTGTTTGTGAAGTAATATTTGGCTTAACATTGGGTGTGCCGGGTACATCAGTCAAGGGTTGATCGTTATCGGGAACTTTGTGTAAAGGGATGGTTTTAAAATTTGTTATTAGCTGTTTAGATTTTAAGTCAACTATGCATTCATAGTGTTCATGAAAATCTAAACCTAGTATGCCGTCAAACTCAATGTCTAAATCGTATATGAAAACTTTATGTGGGTTACGTGGAGCGAATGGAATTAGGGTAGATTGTGAAATAGGGATTTTTTCATGGGTCCTTGAATCGTTACCCTTTCAGGAGATCTTTGGGAGAAAATCTTTACGATATTTTCTTTGAAGATAGAGATACCAGCTTCGGTATCAAAAAGTAGTTTGAATTTAGAAGAAGCGTCAAGAATGTAATAAAGGTTTTTAGAATTAACGGTAAGAAGGGGACTTAGAGAAATGGTTGCTCCGGGAAGTTCAAGACGGAGTTCAAATCGTCCAGATTGAGATTTTGAATCTGGGTTTCGACTTCGCACAAAGTTGTTGTTGAATCGGGAGGTTGGTCTAGGCTCGGAAGCGCTAGAAAATACTGATATTGATGGTTATTAAAAGGCTCGATAGGGTTATCTGCGAAAGTTTGTTCAACGATAGGATAATTTTCATCATGCTCGTAGTCGTAAGTGTTGCTATCCTCGGTATAGTAATAGTAGTCTGGATAGTGGAAATAACCATCATTTTGATGTTGGTTGAAGTGGTGGGTCCTCTCAGGACGGTTGTTAGGATTATTCTGTATGAGAAAAGGTCGAGAATAATTCGGGTTCATTTGAGACCTAAAAGGGGTCTATGGAAGTTTGATGGGCGAAACTGTTGTCCTTGTCGAACGGGGGGATTGTTTGTAGGGAAATTTGGCCTTGCTTGTTGATTAAGCCCAACATGATTTGGTCTATAGTTTTTATTAAATGTTTGAAAACTATTTTGTGTTTTCAAACGGCAATTTGCAGCTATGTGGCCTAATCGACCACAATGAAGACACGTAAGAGGTTGTTTGAGAGGAACAGATTTGTTCGTTTTCTGATCGTCGAAATAAGAAAGTTGAAGCTCTCTTCTAATCCGGGAATGTGCCTCTAGAAGGTCTTTAGGATTACTGGCACGTATAACCTGACCTAAACTAAGTTCTAATCCCGTAAGAAGGGTGTTCATAACCATTGTATCTACTAGAATGTTCTGGGCGTCTTTTTGTTCTGTACTAAGCCCAGCGGTTTTGTGGATGCAGGAGTGCATTTTCGCACTTAAAACTTGGAATTGTAGAACCTTAATGGGGACTCGTTCGACAGTTGTTTTAGACGTTGTAAGTCGTGAATAAGGGAAGAGAGATTACGAGAATCTCCAAAGTGTAGGGTCAAGAGTTGTTTGATTTCAAGGTACGATCCGATCCGGGGTTCCTTGAATTTATCAACTGCGCCGCTTTCGCTTTGAGTTTATTTTTGATATGGATCACTAACAAATATTTTTGATCCGCGTGGAGATATTATGTGCACAATTACACGCATCTATAAAGTTGGAATTTGGACTCCTTCAAATTCGGGTATAACGGAAAATATCTCCGTTAACCGATATCTTTCTGTTTCAGGGGTACCTGAATTTGGTTAAGCTTGTTTATCGATATAAATGAATTGAAGTATAAACTTTATAAAATAAAATGGTAAAGGGTATAGAGAATTAATAAACTGTAGAATACGTAAATGGGTTTTAGACAATTGTTTGAGCGATAGAACAGTATGGTATAAAATGTAAAGCAATAAAATCAATAGCTCGAATAAACCAGTTATTCAAATGGATAAATAAATCAATAAAATATGTAAATCAAATATATCAAATGTCAATAAAAGAGATAAAATAAATGTATCAAATAAATAAAGTAATGAAATAGATCAATATTTCATTCAAATCAAATATATAAAAATTAAATAATAAAATCAATAAAAATCAATCAAATCAAATGTATTAAATCAAATTATTAAAAATCAATACTCAATAAAATAAATCAAATAATATTTACTTAAAACGAATGACGATTCACCATTACTTAAATCAACAGGAACATTGAAAGCGCCGTGTTCTACGTTTGATTGCAGTGAGGACTTCTTTCAGGTTCGTTGTTCCGTTGAGGGATAGGAATCTGCCGCTACCAGTTAGAGTACTCGTGTTCTAGTAACGTTAGACGGATCCTACTGACTGCGCCAATTTGTTATATCACTCTTTCAAAATTTCTCTTTTTAAGAAAGATTTTATTTATAGTTGCACAATACTTTTAATAAAAATAATAACTTGAAAATAACAATAAAAAGACAAAATTACGTGTTAAACTAACTAGACAGACTTTGTAAGTAACAATGAATAATGATACAAGGAAAAAGTATAATTTATAACCTAAGAACGCTGACTAGGCTGTCGCCGCGCTTGCAGTTCTCACGGATGTTTGTCTTCGAAAGGTAACCTGAGACGACACGTGGATGCTGACTCAGCTTGGGAACTGTTGCTAGGTGATTTCATATAAGTCGATGGAATAACTTATATATATATATATATATATATATATATATATATATATATATATATTTATTTATTTATTTGATTTTAAGTTTTCGCGGGAACTAAATGTTTTAGGTGGTTTCCGGGAATTCATCCGCGTAGTTGATAACTAATCCCTGCCGGGATCGACGGTAAAATGTCGACGTTTCGGCAGAGTCACATCTGCCCTTTTCAGGTCGGCTCGCATCATTCTCGAAGCCTTCTGCTTCCGATTCTAGTTACTCAAATACTAAGATTTTCAGAAGCGCTCGCGCTGTTTCATAGTCGCGGGTCGGCGCCTATTGGTTGACACCGTGAACGGCTGCGTGTGATTGGCCCTCACGCAGTACGGGGAGAATACTTTTCATTTGTGTAAAACATTTGAGGAATTACGCGCGAAAAGAAGCAAATTTTTGTGCGATCTACATTTTTTACAACGATGCCGCGATGAAGGAGTTATTCCGAAAAACATGACGGTAAAGTTCTGGAAGAACAACAGAAAAACACAGAATATCTTATGGAAAGCTAGTTGTGCCCTAGTTATGGAAGCCATACGTGATGTCAGAAGAGATTTGGATTTTCTTAATACTAAACTCCTAGATATCCACCTACACGAATGTAGAGTTGACAACAACGCAACAACAGGCAAAATTTAACAAATTGAAGCTCCAACAGAAGCCCAAAAACGAATTTTTCTCGGAAAATAACGGTCACAGTCTAACCTCACGGCAATTGGAAACGAATAAAACCGTTTATAACTTATCTTCGGTCCAATTGAACTCAATTGAACTCTACCTGGATTGGCGTGTTGGCTAAGGGATTCAATTACGCTATTGCTCCCTACCACATACCAACAGAGAGCATAATATGTGGCGTGGAAACAGTTTTAAAATTAGATGCGAACACCGCTGAAATAATTAGACAAGATGTGTCACATGTTCTAAGAAAGTCTAAACCACCCAAAAGGAACCTATCAATAGAAGAAAATGAGGCCTTGAAACAACTTCGCCTCAACAAGGACGTTGTGATTCTACCTGCTGATAAAGGAAATGCGACTGTAATTTTAGATACAGCGGATCATTCAAACAAAATTCAAACATTGCTACAAGATCCAGCATATAAACAAATTACTACTGACCCAACAATTATTTAGAGAAAACAACCAAGGCCAAAATCCAAGCAAGTAGGATCGATAAAAATCTCCAACTACAACTCATTCCGCGTGAAAAGTCATCGAGATATCCGAAATTCTATGGGTTGCCAAAACTACATAAAGAAGGTACCTTTGAGGCCAATAGTAAGCTCAATTGGATCCCCAACACAACACCTAGCCAAATACCTAGCCCAACGACTTCAACCGTTTGCAGAGGGGGCAGACTCATATGTAAAAAATTCGACACATTTCATCGAAATTCTTAGAAAAACGGTCTTACAACCAGAGTGTCTTCTTGTAAGTTTTGACGTAGTGTCCCTTTTCACCAACATCCCTATCGACGAAGCCTTGGATATCATAATAGAAAAATACAAATCATCTCAACAACTTGTAGACTTAACAAGGCACTGTCTGATGAACACCTATTTTGTTTAAGAGAGCCAACGATACAAACAAGTGGAAAGAGCTCCAATGGGATCGCCACTCTCACCAGTTATAGCGAACCTTTTTATGGAGAACTTTGAGGAGTTGGCACTAAGAACAACAACTCTTAAACCCAGTTTGTGGTTGCGATATGTAGATGATGATACATTTGTGATTTGGCCTCATGGGAGGGAACACCTCAATACTTTTTTAGATGACCTTAATGGCATCCAGCACAAAATAAAATTTACCATGGAGGTTGAAGCCAACAATCAACTGCCATTCCTTGATGTTCTCATAAATAGGAAGCAAGATGGAACCCTTGGCCATGCAGTATATAGGAAAGCAACTCACACCAACAGATACCTTCATGCTAATTCTCATCACCACCCAGCCCAACTACAAGCCGTCGTCAAGACTTTAGTAACCAGATCAAAAAAGGCTAGCTGACCAGGATAACATCAAACAGGAAGTGGACAGTTTAAAAACAGCTCTGAAACAAAACGGATTTACAGACCGAAATACACAAAGAGCCCTAAAGTCGCAGCCGAGACGAGCAAACGAGGAGCGTGAGACACCGATAACCAAGGCTTATTTACCGTATGTCAAGGGGACCACGGACAGTATTGCAAGAATTCTACGGAGACACAATATCGATACTATTTTCAATACAGACAGAAAAATAGGCACGGTGTTGAGGACTCCGAAGACGAGGATCCCTTTAGAACAACAGGGAGTGTACGAGATTCCATGTGCAGACTCTCATAAAACCTATGTGGGGCAAACTAATAGAAGAATTCAAGCTAGACTTGATGAACACCAGAACGCTGTAAGAAAGCAGGAAAAAACAACATCCATTGCGGAACACGCCACCACGATGTCACACCGAATAGACTTTGAGAACACCAGAGTACTGGCAAATATAGAACACCCGAAATCAAGACTCGTAAGAGAGGCAATTGAAATAGCGAAGAGGCCTCACAATCTATTAAACACCGTACCGGCCCGGACCCGTCCAATAACAACTCAACCGGAAATAACAAATCTGCAGGCGGGAGGCGTGGCCACTGAGCGCCAAGGGCCAATCACACGCAGCCGATCACGGTGCCAACCAATAGTCACCGAGCAGCGAAATCTTAGTATTCGAGTAATTAGAATCGGAAGCAGAAGGCTACGAGAATTATGCGAACCGACCTGAAGAGGGCAGATGTGACTCTGCCGAAACGTCGTCATTTTTACCATCGATGCCGACAGGGATCAGTTATCAACTACGCGGATGAATTCCCGGAAACCACCTTCCTTTATAAAACCAGCATAGAAAATTCTCGTAAAAATCATCATCACTCCTACAGGTGACGAGTCTTTTCGAGAACCATTTTTTATCTCAAAGCGTTTGTTGTCGTACTGAAATGAAACAGGGTCGGCTTTGGGTAAATTTCGTAACACTGCCCCCCCCTTTAATTCTGATCGTCTCGATCAGAAACATTCCCTCCATGGTAGGGAGCAAGTCGATCTAAACGGACCACCTTCAACTTAGCCTTGGGGTTTCGACGGATCCGGTAGACGACGTCATTAAGCCTCTTGACCACCTCGTATGGACCATCCCAGGCAGGTGTAAGCTTTGGGTATTTACCCTTGCTCCGTTGGGGATTTTACAGCCAGACTTTGTCTCTCTCCTGAAACCCGACTGAATTGGCCTTGAGGTCGTATCGCGTCTTCATCCGGTCACTGGTGGCCAACATCTGCGTTCGGGCTAATTCGTGTATTGCCAGCATGTTATATCGGAGCTGGTCGGCATAATCCTTGATGTCTTGGGAAGGTTCTTCGGGGGAGCCAAATGTCAAATCGCAGGGTAATCGCAGCCACTTTCCCAATAGGACCCTGGCTGGGGTCAGGCCTGTACTATTATGTACGGCAGAGCGATATGCCAACAGGAATAGGGGAATATGTTCATCCCAATCTCGCTGGTTATTACTGACGACCTTGGATAGGTGTTGTTCCAAGGTCCTGTTAAATCTTTCCACCATTCCGTCTGACTGTGGGTGCAATGGTGTTGTTCTCGTTTTCCTGATCCCGAACATCGTGCAAACCTTCTGGAATACATTCGATTCGAAGTTACGCCCCTGGTCTGAATGTAGTTCCATCGGGACGCCAAACCTGCTAAATAGTTGTTCGACTAGCACCGTGGCTACCGTGGTTGCCTCTTGATTGGGTATCGCATATGCCTCAGGCCATTTGCTGAAGTAATCCATTGCAACCAGAATGGGACGCCCACATTGTACTGCTGCATTCTGCCCTTGGTCCGGGTCTTTGGGCCCTTACTGGCGGCACAGGTGGCATATTTGCGGCACCAAGCTCTGAGGTCTTCGAAGTAATTCACCCAGTAGTACCGCTGGCAAACTTTGTCTTTGTTTTATTCATGCCCAGGTGGCTTCCGGTAATTCCATCATGTACTTCGGTCAGGATGGCTGGTACCTTTTTCTTCGGAACTACCAGTTGGGACTTGGTCTCTCGTCCATCAGCGCTTTCCCAAACTCGCTTGAGCATTCCATTGTATACTCTTAGAGAGTCCCACTGAGCCCATAACGATTTCAGCACGCCGGAGTATCTAGCTATCTCGTCCCATCGTGGCCTGGGTGCCCCTCTCGCTTTGTGTGACAAGATTGGTTCGATGTCTGGATCAGCCATTTGGTCCTGGATGCACTGTTCCGTTGTCCAGTCTTCATTGGCCTGCACTCGGATCTGCCTGATGGAGATACCCTCTCTCTGTTCCGTCTTCAGACAATGTCCGCATTCCGCTCTACAGGGTCTTCTGGATAGGGCATCCGCATTATTGTGAAAACGGCCGACACGGTGTTCCACCTTGAAGTCGTATTGCTGTAATTTCTCCATCCATCTGGCCAGTTGTCCTTCCGGTGTCTTCATGTCCAGCAGCCATTTGAGTGCGGCATAATCTGTTCGGATTAAGTAATGACGACCATAGAGGTATTTGTGGAAATGGTCTACAGCCCTTATTATTGCAAGAAGTTCGTTTCTGGTGACGCAATAATTTCTTTCTGGTTTCGAGAATCCACGGCTGTTATACTCGATCACTCTCTCTTCACCATCTTGCACCTGGGATAGGACGGCCCCCAAACCTGTGTTGCTGGCGTCGGTGTCTAAGATGAACTTGCCAGACTATGTAGGAAAGGCTAGGATTGGGCTGGAACATAGTGCTGCCTTCTCTTTCTCAGTGGTCTGCCGATGTAAAGGGGCGGCGATGGTGACAAATCCCTCAACAAAACGCCGGTAGTATGAACAGAGGCCCAAGAAGCTTCGGAGTTCATGTTTGTCTCTTGGAACTGGCCAATCACGGATGGCTTCTATCTGGTCTTCGTTGGTGCGAATTCCTGACTCGGACACTACGTGGCCCAAAAACTTTACTTCTTTTTGGACCAAGGAACACTTCTTGGCATTATTAATTCTGGAGAATACTTCGTCCAGGTCCTTTAGATGGTCGTCGAATGTCCGACCCATGACTAGAATGTCGTCGAGGTATACTAAGCACGTCCTCTATGTTAACCCGCTCAGTACATACTCCTTTAGCTTCTCAAATGTAGCGGGTGCCTTACATAGCCCAAAGGTCATGACCGTGAACTGAAACAGCCCTTTACTGGTGGAGAACGCTGTATTCTCTCTGTCGTTTGCTTGTAGACCAACCTGCCAATATCCACTTTTTAGGTCTAGTGTGGAGAACCAACGGGAGCCTGCTAGTGTGGTCAAAGTGTCATCGATTCGGGGTAGTGGATAGCTGTCTTTCTTCGTGACATCATTCAGCTTTCTGTAATCCACGCAAAATCGGGTGGTTCCATCCTTCTTTTTTAACTAGCACGACGGGAGCAGACCATGGGCTCAATAACTCCATTTTGTAACATGGACTCGATGTTTTCCTCGACTGCCTGTTGTTGCCCCAATGGTAGTCGTCTAGGTGGTATTCTGATGGGCTGAGCCTTTCCGGTATCTATTCGATGCTGGATGATGTTGGTGCGACCGGTGGTTCCATTTTTACTGTTAAAAATTTGCCAGTGTTTTGTGATAAATTGCTTGGCTTTCTTCTGGTTCTCTGGTGTCAAGTGTGTCAAATGGTCAGCAAACTGTTGTAGGAAATCTTTATCGGGCCCTGTCTCCTTTACCGATGTCTGGTACTCTTCTTCGCAATTGATGATGGTCTCTACTGGCTCGAAACAAGCTATTTCTTGTCCATTGGTAATTTTGATGTCGTTGTTGGACAAATTCAGGACTCTGATTGGTAAATCTGGTCCGGTTTTAACTATAGCCTGTCCAACCAAGTAGTTATGAGCTGAGTGTACGTGCTCCACCATTCCAACGCAGCTCCCAGGATTGCTGTCTAGCTGCCCATGAATAACCTGTTCCGTTCGACCGGGAATTCTATCTGAAGACTTTGCCACAATTTTTATGGCGGTGACTGAACTGTTGACGGGCCGTGTCAGTACAAATTCCTCATTTAGGAACCGAAGAACATCATATCTCGGGTCGAACATAAATCCATGCTGGCTAATTAGGTCCATTCCCAGTATAAAATCGTCCTCAATATTCGCTACCAGGACCCTATGCCGGATCATGTTGTCCCCTATCTCTAGCACGACATCTGCCTTACCCTGTATTGACATGGACTCGCCGGTGACTGTTCTGAGCTGGATGTTATTGGTAACTGGCCGAATTTCTGATGCTCTCAAAACCCTGGACTTGGCAATGGACACAGCGGCGCCGGTATCGATGGTGATGGTAACTGCTCGCCCATTGATGGTGCCTCTGATGACTAGGCTGCCGCTATCTCGGCAAAATCCCCGGATGGATAACGTTTTGGGGGCTGGTGGAAGGTGAGTCAGCATTCGCCCTCTTATGCTGACTGGCTGATGGTCCCTGGACATGTGTCTGTTCTGTTGGTTACCCCTGGTCGGTGATCGTTCACTCGACAATCACGTTGGAAGTGTCCTGTCCGTCCGCAGCGGTAACATGCCCCTCTGGTGCCAGTTCTTTGTGACCGTTCTAATATTTTGTTCAGACCAGCCAGCAGCGCTTCAAATGGTGACTATGACTCTTCCTGGTTAAATGAAACTGCTCGGATCCTCGGCTTGGACATGTTCATGACGGCCTCTACTTCCAAAGCCCGAAGTAGAGCTTCTTACTTTTCTTGAGGCCACTTAATCTTAAATTTCTTTGTATTTCCACATCTCTGATGCCGTTTATGAAACTCTTTGTGGCCAACTGGTCTTTCGTTTCCTCTGGCAGGTCTGGGTAGGACAAGTGTCTAATCTCTGCTTCGAATTCTTGGAGGCTTTCACCGGATTTTTGCGTCTTTCCACTCAGTTGGACTTGGTATACCTGACTGAAGGATTGATTGTCGTATCGCTTATCCAGGATGTCGATGATCTGATCGAAATTGCCTTGTTCCTCGACTGGAATGCTTTGGCGGAGTTCTAGGGCCGGACCTCTTAACGAAATTATCAGAGAAGTAGATTTTTCTTGATACATGGGCCAAGATGAACTGCCATCAAATGTGGGTGGTTTGCTGACGGAACCTCTGGTACTCGTAGTGTTCTGGTATTTTCCTCGCTGCAAGTCATGTTGCATTTTTTTAATTTCTGTTTCTACCTTGTTTTGGATGGCACTGATTTGGTCTTGAACTGTGTTTTGAATTGAACTGATTTCAACTTTTACCTGGCTTTGGATGGAATCGAGGTCATCTACTTTTGTTTCAAGAGTGTCCACGGTATTTTTTATGGTCTTAATGTCATCATTTATCTCTTTTTTATCTGACTCAACTATTTGCATTCTTTCATTAACTGTTTCATTAACTTGTCTTACTATTTGCATTAGTTGTTCAAATTGCATTTGTCTTTTTTCTTCAGTTATTTTAAATTCATTTTGTCGCTTTAATTCAACTTGTTTTTGTTTTTCTTCAAATAATTGACTTCCGCGCATCATAATATCCAAACAGGACACTCTATCAACTTCGAGGGCAGTAGGACTATCGTATCTCTTAACTCCGTTAGGGTATCTACTATTCGCGAAGCAATTGAAATAGAGAATAGACCCCTCTGTCTAAACCGACGCGATGACAGCTCTCGCCTGCCCACAGCCTGGACCTCCGTAATTGCCAGATTAAACAAAGCAGACACGCCCACCAACACCCGACCAATCACAACACAGTCTCATCACGTGACATCCCTTTCTAACCCAGCGTTAACTATAAATAAAAGAAGCAGAGCAGATTCAAATTCAGTTCAGTTACCTAGTGACTCTTGGGGAGTAGGCAGATTGAGGCCCCGAGTTCGATCTAGACTCTGAAACTTTTTTCACTTTTGTCTCTTGATAATGGCTCCAAAGCAGGAGTCGAAACGTCGAGTATATAATAAATTCAGACGCGGTTCTCACCCGGAACCTAGCCTTGTTCATAGTAATGACCGTGGAAGCCTCTCAGAACATATATATATATATATATATATATAATATATACATTTATATATATATGTATATGTATAAAGGTATCGTTGTGGCCTCAGAAGCAGATATACGATATACGTTGTCACCTCATATATGACGCTACTACCTCCGATTTTGGAGGTCACAACGATTTGCCTTTATTTGAGAATATTTATGGATTGTATGGTATCAGAATGTAAAATCAGCAAAATTTTAGTCGAGGCTTAAACGTATCTACAGTATCCTCGAGTCGTCCATTTAGTTCAAGGGTTCACCACTGGAGCTAGTGTTGCCTAAGATACAACAAGTGAGTTCTGACCTCCGAGTTGTACCTTCGTCGTTGTAACCTCCAAATTTTACTAACGCTCTGAATTTGAACGTTAACTTGTTATCAGGTCTTCTTCTTCTACTTCATGTTGAAATTCGCTGTGGGTAAAGATAAGCGATATATTTTTTAATTTAATTTTACAAATTTTCATAATAGTAATTTGTATTTTAGAGAACTCAATGATCCAATTAAATGTAAAATTATCAATCGTTTAATAAGGTTTTGGGTCTTTATTGCAAATTGCGATTTCATGGGTTATGTTATTTTATGAAAATGTTCAACTTTTCGATTTTGGGTGGGATTTTAGATTGTAGATGGGTTAATTTTAGTTGTTAGGAATTTATTTATATAATTGGGGCTGTCTGAATACACCTAAGGGCGAAATCAAAAGAGGGCACATTGTGGAAATAAACATCATCTCGCTGTTTATTCACCGTGGCTAAATGAGCTTGAAAGACACTATGATTTATTTTTTAATAAATATCACTTTAAATCTTAAATTATAGTCGTATATGTTTATCAAAACTACGTGACTACTTCCACTTTCATAATTTATTGCAGAAAAACATAACTTTCGTATAATAGCAAAACTAACAATTATCATTATTTTTTTCAGATTTCAAATCTTAATATATAAAAAATCCGTGTCACTGTGTATGTTCCGAATAAACTCAAAAACGAGTCAACCGATATTCATGAAAGTTGGCATATGTATGTAATTTGGTCCAACTTAGATGATAGGATAGTTATTATTTAAATTAATGGTCTTAATAATTAATAATTAATAATAAACTGATCATCAACGTTGGTTGTTGTTATTAATCGTACGTTCCATAAGTCAGGAACAGATGGCACCTTCAGCGAATTTCTTTACAGAGAACTTTGCACTTTGCACCTCATAGATGGCGCCACACTTGAATGTGATATATTTTCTTAGACTACATACTATATATGTCTTATTTTGCGTTAAATTTTGTGCGTTTTGTGTTAAATTTGTCGTTCAAATCTGTCTTAAATCACTCAGCCTCAGCAACGCGTGGCCGGGTCTGCTAGTAGAAAATAAATATGACATGAATACTGAAAATACTATTTTTCAAAAAACCGAGGTAAACTACTCATATATTTCTACTATACGTGAGTTTTCGAAATCCGATTTGAACAAATATTTATTATGACTTTTATGAATGTCAGAATATGCGTTTTAGAGTAATCGCGGTTTATATAGTAGCATTATTTAAAGTATAGGCATATCTAATATGTAAAAATATCGTGATACGATGTTTGTGATCGAACGTCTCCAAAACGGCTCCACCGATTTTCATGATTTTTTTATATATGTTTGATAGGTACGACAATAGGTTGTAAAGTATATTTCATACGGTTAGATATCCAGAAAAAAAAATTATTGGTAAATATAATTTAAAAAAAGTCTAATGTCACAATAAATTATAGTTATGAATTCAGTACAGTGGCAATGATTAAATAATAACATATTAATAGCTAAGAAAATTAGGTTTCAATAAATGTTATTGATAAAATAACACATACGTGAATCAATAGTTGAATTAAATAGATACATTAACCCCGAACCCATGTCCTGAGGAAAGTAACAAAGAGTCATCAAAAGGTAAGGCCCCAAAATTTTAAGTATTATTTAATAAATTCTTAAATATAAATAAAAATAAACTTTGCACAAAATCTCATGTCACGGTGTTTGTGGTCGAACTCCTCCGAAAGGGCTCGACCTATTTTTATGATTTTTTTTTGTATATTGTATTGTATGAGTGTAGGTCGTTAAGTATATTTCATGTCGCCAACTGACTATATTGTCCCTATCCAGAAAAACAAGACGTGAAGATAATAATAATAATGAGTATCGTCATTTTGCAAAAATTTAATTAACTCATGGGGGAGAGGAGGGAAAATGTTTTTTTCGAAAATTTACTATTTTTCGGGAAACTGAAGTAAAGAATTAAGAGGATGAAGTAATGCGTGACTCGTCATTTTGTCAAAATGGATGAAAAGGGGGTTACTATTGTTTTAGAAAGAATTTAATATATCCGAAATAGAAAGAAATACTGTTGTGAATCTTGATATACACACTCTTCTAAAATCAACAGAGGCGAGTTATATCAATTTGTGAACATTCAGGTATACGATAGGGGGCAAGCGGTGAATGTTTTAAGAAAAAATGACTTTCCGGCACCGAAAATAATACAGATATGAGAATTATAATATTAGTTCCTTAAATTTATTGAGATTTGATGTGTCATTATAGGAAAACTCTGTTATTGAATGAAGCCGATGGGTGTCAGCAATATTTAAGGAACAAAAAAGATTCAGGCGCGAAAGTTGGTATACATGCACTTCTCCTGAAATAACTAGAACTAAGTTAATCACTTAGCGATCATTAAGTAGCCGATAAATAGAATGGGGAGTATTTATTCATTGCATGAGAGTTGATAAATTGACTATGTTCTTAAATGTTTGCCAGTAGTGAGGGGGTGGGGTCACTATCAGATTTAGTGCAGGCAATATCTTTAAAAATTAGAAAATGTTGAAATTTTCAAATTATAGTTTAGAACTATAAAGTAACAATAATTCCAAAAAATGAAAAAAAAGTATAAAACTTTGAACGTTAAAAATATTAAATACACCAAAACATCACAATAATATAAAATTTGACAAAATTATTAAAGTTATTGTGTCAAAAACATAAAACGAGGAAAATCTAAAAAAACGACAAAAATACAGATATGAGTGAAAATTCCAACACCACCGTAAATGTCAACGAGACCCAAAAATAGTCAAAAAATATGTCAATATGTCAAAAATGTGGAAAAATATAAAAATATCAGAAATGTCAGAAATACCTGAAATGTCTGAAGCGTCAAAAATGTCATAAACGTGAAAAATATCAAAAATGACAAATGTAAAAATGTATAAAACACCAAAAACGTTAAAAATAGCAATAAAACGTCAAAAAACGTGAAACGAAAAGTATTAAATCCGAAAATAATGTATTTTTAGAAGAATTTGTTGCCATATAATTTTCGCCCATGAATGATAATGTTAAAATGGATTTTAAAAAAATCTAAAAATTTAAGCGATGTGAATATTACCAATTTCAAAATTTTCAAGATAAATATGTCAAATAAGCTGACTCGCCTAGCGTGGACAAAGATAGGAGTGATTAATGAGGGCATTATTTGTAATGCTATCTAAACTTCAAAATTTATCAAACTGCCTGGGCATTATGAATACTGCTGTGATAATTGATTTCATGTCAGACAAAATAATGGCAATAAAACATGTTATTTTTTACTTTGACTTTTTCTATGGGCTATTTAATGATTAAAATAGATATTATGCTTTTGTCAAATCATTTTTCCAAAGGCCCGGGCATTAGGAGTAGTGTCCAATTAATCACTTGGTCCATAACATATACAGGGCTTTCATTTCAATTAATTTATAATTACGGGGGACACATTTTACACGTATCAGTCGCCCTGCATTCCAACCCATAACCGGGGGTGAATATCACTTCTAAAAGTTTAAATACACAGGGGTATCATCTGAAATCTATTTTTTGCCAATCATTTGACACATTATATTTTTTAAATCTGATTATTTTTTACAGAGCACTGACCTAGAAATCGTAAAAAAATAATATTTTTAATTGTAATTACAAAAAGCATGAGAATAATTACAGAGATAAACAAGTGAGACAAAATCCTTAAATGTTTATGCGAAAGATATTTGTGAGTGAAAATGTAACAAATTTATTATTAGTAGGTAGTGGTTGCGCTAAAAACTGACCATCAAATTTCGACTATGTTTTATTCTTTACAAGTTAGAATTGAAATAATATATATTTATGGGAAAGAAAAACGCGGTGCACACATAACTGCTCATGTTTTTCATCAGAGACATCCCGATAAGAATATTGGGCATTAGTAGGTATGTGTTGGATTTAATTCATACATTTCTCATGGTTAACTGGTCAACAAATATTTTGGGTCGGCATAACATGCTATTTGTAAATAAATTCGTTCCCTACAAAATACAGCTTTTCAACAGCTTGCTGAGGTTGATTATGACAGAAGGTTCTGCGAATTAATGATTCAAAGGGCACATGCAGAATCTATTTTTTTAATATTTCTTTTTCTGACGAAGCAGGATTTTTTTTAAATGCATTTACCACTAAACATAATTGTAGATATTAGAACAATGCCAACCCACAAGTCTTTCAAGAAGAGAACAACCAACATCCCAGAAAATTAACTTATGGGCCGGAATTCTCGGAAATAAGATTGTAGGTTCTTTATTCGTGGAACAAAATTTAACTGGAGAATTGTATTTGAACTTATTATTAGAAAATGTGATAAATACCCTTATAACCGAATCTTTAGAAAACTGAATAAATCAAGAAGGAACTTTGTGGCTAGACGAAGAAAAGCTATTTTTTCAATAGTAGGGAGCACCTCCAGATTGCAAGCCTTGCCTGTACGAAATTGGCTTAATGAGACATCTCCCGACCTAACGCTCCTTGACATTTTGAACATTTAGTTTAAGTAAAAGGTAATTCTAAAGCTAATACAATATTAATAATGTAAATACATAGAAAATAATAATTATTTTAAAATTGAAAGTTTAAAATGGTATTACTCTTTAAAAATAATCTAACAAATGATGGATCAAAAGATTGCCAAAAAGAGACCTTTAAAACATAGTATCACATGATACCCCTTTGTATTTAAACTTTTAGAAGTGATATTCAGCCCCGCTTAGGGGTTGAAACTGCAGGGTGACCGATACCTGTAAAATGTGTCCCCCCGTAAATATAAATTAAATGGGTATTTTGTCTTTTTCTTTTAAAGATATTTAAAAAAATAATTTGGGTGGCTAGTTTTGAAATGAAAGCCCTGCATATTAATCAATGTTTATGTACATGGTCTATCGACATTCTGCTCGCCTTCGATAATTTAGTGTGGCCAACTTTCTGGAAGTCCATGAAAATCAAATCGAGTAGCATTTGATAATCTCTAGTGAGTTGGTATTTGTTACATTCACTAAACACTTTATAGACTACCGATAGAAGACTTATCGTGCTCTAACTGAAAATGGATTCTTTCTGCCTTTCTTGTGTGGTATTTGTCTGGTTTCTATATATTGCGAAAATATTTGGGCGATATTCCGACGTTCCCTATTGCCTTGTCATTCTTTATGTTTTTGACCGCTGATTCCACTTCTTCCACAAGAACTTCTGGTGTTCCTTTGGCAGTCAACTGTATTTCTAGAGTGTCAGGGGCTTTATATGGGTATCCTTCTGTTTTTCGAATTTTTTTATCTGTTAATCTCATTACTTCCCTAGTACAGTTATTAGTTCTTTCATAGCATTAATACAACTATTTCGATTTCCAGTTCCAAATTGTATTAGTTTCTCGCTGTAATTGTTGTTACATTGTGAGATCTTTAAAAAAAGGTATCACATGATACCCCTTTGTATTTAACCTTAAAGGAATTATATTCACCTCCGCTTAAGGGTTGAAACTGTAGGGTGACCGATATGTATAAAATGTGTCCTTCCTATATAAAAAAAAAATTTTTTGTCTTTTTCTTTTAAGGTTGTTTAAAAAGTTATTTTGGGTGGCTAGTTTTGAATTGATAGCACTGTATAATGGCAAAGCCAACTCATAAAAAAATAATCCTAGCGATAACAGGCTATATAAATACAAGATGTCCCAAAAAAGGTAAATTGGTATGATCAATAGGAAATACAAAAGTAAATATGGTTTACAAGGCCGTACCCAACGGGGCGTTCGAGGTTCAAAACGAAATTTGGGAATTCAGATTCAATTTTAACGAATTAACAAGTTTCTTCATGAAAATGTATTATTTTATTCTATATATCTCTTATATACTGGAAGGATACTGAATTCAAATATTTTATGTATGCCTCGACATTTCTTTATACTCTTCTCTCTTTATATATCTCAAAAATATTTCAGCATTTTAAATTAAATTAAATTTCTCGGAATTTATTGATATAATGCGCTTTTGATTTTTATCTAAACCTGCCTCATTCATTAAATTATCTGTATTTAATAAATTTCGTTTCAGCTTCCTTCTTCATATTTTGAATTAGAGTTTTGTGTTCTCGGTTTAAACAAACCGATACTCTCGAACTAGTAAGCCTGAAGCCTTTCTATTTTTAAATTGATTGCTTGTTGAATAATATAATAAATGCATCAGCAACCAACCAATACATACCATTTTGCATTTTTTGACAATAAAGCAAAACAAACAATATTAAACTTTTTTCCTTTATAATTTGTATATTATTGACTATATAGCAATGCATCCAAAAGAATATTTGTAAAAAAAGTGAAAAATGTTATAAAATTAATTTTTGTAAAGCATGATCGGAGCATTACCCACTGGGAAAAGCTGGAATAACCACTAACGTTAATAATATTTGAAAAATCCATAACTTAGGCAGTTTTCAAGCTGAAGCACAGATTATTCAGAAAATAATGGCTTACGACCTGTTCTTTAAACACGGTACATGTGGACTCTGTCAGATTAATGAGTTTTGCATAATCGCATTATAAACAATTTAAGTTCATTGTATGAAATGAAGTTTATAAAAACGCAAAAAACATTAATTTAAACCATATTGCCAATAGTAACAAATCAGAAATAATATGGCTAATTGCAACATAATTATGATTTTAATTGACAGACTACAAATTTATAATCCAAAATTGCAAACCAGCGACTCCCAGGGAATAATAAGAACTTGAAAAAAAAAGTAATTATTACACAATATAAATTTCTGTGTATGCGATCTCATATAGAATCAGTTTGCTCGAATATTCGAGTAACTAGAAGCGAAAGCAGAAGGCTACGAGAATTATGCGAACCGACCTGAAGAGGGCAGATGTGACTCTGCCGAAACGTCGTCCCGGAAACCATCTAATACATTTAGTGCCCACGAAAACTTAAGAACAAATATATATATATATATATATATATATATATATATATATATATATATATATATGTTGGGGCTTTAATACTTAAAACCATTTTTTAAAAAACAGAATTTATTTGAAACACAACTATCACTACTTGTTACAAAAAAGGACTATTTTATAATGATTAATATATCAAATGAACAGACCAAATGTTGTGACTGAACAACGTTAAAAGTCTTAAAGTTGAATTCAAAAGTGTTTTGTTTAGGAATATTCTCTTATTTATAATCTCTGCTGAAAATGGGGAACTATGCAGAATCATCATTTATGCAGGTGCATCTAGTAATATATTATAGGTATTGTTTTAGTTTCTGCGTAATTCCTTGACAATGGATTATTATTTTATTATAGACGTTAATCAGCATATTATTATTTATAGGTCGTGAAAGGTGATATGTAACACTCCTCCCCCTCTTATTTAAAATTTGGAGTCTACATTTGACACAAATTTTTTTAGATTTAAAATTGATAAAATTACAAAATTCAAAATTAAAATTAGTAACATTACATTGGTTGAAACTTACAATTTGTTTAATTAGATTGCTGGTTCTTGCATTTCTATTATATTTTCATCTCGGATTGAAGATCTTCTTCGTGGTCTGAATCTTCTTAATAGGCTTCTGGATTGTTCTGGTTCTGTGTTTGCTGTTGGGAATATAATTGCTGGGAACTGCTTTCTACATATTTTTCGACATTTGCAAATAACAAAAATTGAAATAATTAGTACAATTAATACGATGCACAAAATTGTTAACCACTGGGTATGTCTTTGAGTAAAAGGTCTATTTATTATATCATCAAGTACTTCAGAATAATGATCTAATTTATGTTCTGCAATATTAAGTTCGTCAAGTTCAAGTTTTTAAATTTTTAAAGGTTTTAATTTAAACACATTTCGCGCACTTTTTGTTTCTTCGCAACATTCATAAGGAATGTTTGGAGTTTCTATGACTCTTGAATCTTCTGACATGTAGTTTTTGCTTGACTGTATTCTGATTGAACCAACGTAACATATGCAATGGGGTTGTAACTTCAGGATTGAATTTGTATTTATATTTATTGTTTTCGTCGTATCTTCTTTACATTGGATACTGATTGGTAAAAGGGCATTGGTGACGATTAACCATTCATGTTCAGATATATGTTGTACCTTGTAGTCTTCAATATTAACTTCAATATTTGGCAATTTTCTGGTAGCTTTATGGATTTGATCACTTTTATTTCGCAGGGTGCGTGTTCATCGATTGGATATGCAATTAAGTTGTCACATATTTTTGTTTCTGACTCGATGCTTTTGCATTTTTCCAAATTATCAATTGTAATATAAAGATTATTATCTCTGCTAACAGCTATATATTTATATGTGTTTAAGATAAGGTAAGACAATTTGGTTTTTCGATTAAAAATTGGTAAAGAGTAAACATGTAGGAGTTTGTATTCTTCAGGCTCTACTAAAGGAATTGGTAAAATAAAGACGATTTTATTACTGGATTGATAAGCTTGAAGTTCAATTATATCAAGGTATTTTGGAATATTTTCTAGATTTGTCAACATTGGTAAAACATGTATGCTTAAACTTGTGGAAATTAGTCTTAATTTGAATATAAGATCTTCGGGTTGAATTACCGATGGATGGATGCTTTTGAGTCTTGCGAATGTGACTGAATCAATGATATCGTTAAGTTCATTTTCTATTATAATGAATGACTCTAATAATTGTTCACATATATTTATAATTTGAAGCTTTGAATCATAAAAATTTTGGTTATCTGATATGTTAAAAATAGCGTTTTCTATTTTGTGAAGATTTTCATTGAATGTTTGCTCATCTATTTGTAATTTGCGTATTGTATAGTTAAAGTTTTTTATTACAGAATTAGTTACAGTGATTTGATTTTTCATTAAATTTTCTAGAGCTTTATCGTCTCTTTCGACTTCATTTATGACTTTGTCGTAGTATTCACCATCTGTACTATCTAGATTTCCCTTAATTGCTTTCCATACTGAACCTATAAAGTTAAAAGCTCCTCGTTTCGTACGAGTGTTATTTAAATTAAATTCTTTTGGGTCATAAGGGTTAATATCATTTTTAATTTCACTGAATTTTTGACTGATTGCCATTATTATTTTATTTAACATTGTAATATGAGGTTTGACTTCAGTGTAAAATGCTATAAGTCTTGGGAGGTTCGAGTATTGTGCTCCGAACTATTCGGTCACGCTTTGATCCCGTCTAAAGAGACGGCGCTTATTGTTGTTTTTTGCGTTACGATTCCGTGAGTTAGTAGCTTCGTTCGTAACGACCGCTAGACCGCTTTCATTTTGTTTCTTTTGTGTTTACAAAAGCGCATCATTTGTTGTTAAAGCCGCATATTTTTGTTTGCTCAATCAATGAACATTACGTCAATATTTTTTGTGTAACGTGTTGTCCTGACGAAGCTCTAAGAAACTGTTCCTGCTATTACGGGGCTAGCCTCTGAATAAAGAAGACCCAAGAAAACACCAGAGCTTCCGGACGTAAAAGGTTAGTGAAAACTTTTATTTGGTGACTCGTTTATGTGACGGCACGTGTTTATTGATTTTTCCGCTAAAGGTCCTTCGTCAATTATATACTTGCATTGAACCAGCATTGAACTAAAACCGCAACATCTAATTCATACATTTTTTTTTAATATTCTCTATGGAATGTGCCATCGAACACATTACATAATTTGGTCCAACTCCGGGCCGGATACATTTGAGTTAATTTCGTGCAAAGTTTAACGATCAAAGAAACCATTGATTTTTTGTTGCAATTATTGTTGAAAACCGCATTGAATTTTCGTTTCTTTATTTGTTAGAAGAGAAAGCAAGTTCGGGATATTCACTAATTCCATTGGAAATAAAACGCAATTTTTTGCCGCCATAAAAACTTACAAGAGCTCGTTTTGTTTGTTTTGGTTATTTGCTAAATTGTTTTGAATTTATTTGACATTTGGTCAGATATTTTACTACTTCAATAGTAAAAAATTGTACATTTTTGGAATAGTATTTTGTTTCGTTCTATCGTGTTAGATTGGTTCAATGGCGTTACAGTTATTTTAATTTATTGTTAAGATGTCAAAAACCGCTGAAAATTTACGTAAATTTAAAAATCATCGACAATCGGACTTTTAAAAGATTAGAAGATATTTATTTTGCTGCCGAGAAAGCCTTAAGAGGTGACGACGTTGAATTGTTTTTTAGCATGATTGATATGATTGATTCAATCCATTCCGAATTTTTTAAACATCACAATTCCTTTGTTGGATTAATTTCAGATGCAAACGATGATTTTGACTTTGAGGATGACATTCGCAATAAATTTGGAAAATTGTTTTATTCAATTAGGTCCATTTTTGCTAAACTGAAATCTGTTCAGAATTCTACGCCACAAAATATAGCTCGGGAACAGGAAAGTGTTGCTTTGCCGCGAAGTGATTTGCCTTCATTTAGTGGAGACATATTGGAATTTGGTACTTTTATTGATTTGTTTGATTCATTAATTCACAATAATGAAAAACTTAGTGCTATGCAGAAGTTCAAATAGTTGCAGTTAGCTTTAAAAGGGCCTGCTTTTGAGGTTATTAGGAATTTTAAACTAACACAAAACAATTACGTGAGTGCTTATGAAACACTTTTGAAAAAATTCAAGCGAACTCGTTTAATCGCGGAGTGTCATTGGTCAGCTTTAGAACAGTTCCCCCAACTAACTTCAGATAGCCCTTCAGAGGTTCGGAAGTTATTGGATGACTTCAGTGATAATTTGGAAGCACTGGCGAATTTGGGTTTATCAGTAAATCAGTGTGATTTTTGTATCGTTCAGATGATGTTGAAACGAGTTCCAAAGAATTTAGCCGCTAAATTTGAACTTTACCATGGTACTGTGACCGCTCAAGATGACTTTCCGATCCTCTCGGAGGTTGTTGATTTTTTGTCGAAGCATTGCGAAGCCTTTGAACATGTTGAATTATCCCGCAAGGCAAAACGAAGTATTGACAAAAAGTCACCGCAAACCTGGCTTCCACATCTGGTGGATCCAGTACCATTAATACTGTTGAAAGTCCCGAAACTTCTCTACCGCAGACTTCTTGTCATAGTTCACTTTTGTCATACAATTCAAATGTGTTGTTATCTACCGCTTTAGTTGAGGTATTAGATAAGCACGGTTCTTATCAAACTTTGCGATGTCTGCTAGATTCTGGTAGCATGACATCATTCATTGCGAGCAAGGCTGTGAAACGCCTTGGCTTCCGACCTATGCCCGCTTCGATTCAACTCAACGGGCTAGGTTCTGTGCAGAGTACCTCTGCTGAGGGCTCTCTTACCCTTTCTCTTCGCTCTATAGCAAAGCGTGAGTGCAATTTTGTTGTTGATACTATTGTGTTACCCCGCATTTGCAATGATATGCCTGTTGCGCCCATTAACATGGCTAATATGGCATATCTAACCAATTTGAAACTTGCTGATCCTGGTTTCAATAGCCCAGGCGCTATTGACCTTTTGTTAGGTGCCGATATATTCTCTCAAATTTTGTTGGAAGGACGCCTTCTGGGAAAGGAAGGTGTTCCTGATGCTATTAACACTGTGTTTGGTTACATCCTTATGGGTAGAGTGTCTTCGAGTTCTGTTAACTCTCACTCTCAGTCAGTCATAAACCCAACTTCGCTTTTTTGTCAAATTGAAGATGTAGTATCATTAGATGATTCACTCCAAAGGTTCTGGACAATTGAAGATGTTCCTACCGCACTGGTTCAGTCCCCTGATAATCTTATCTGCGAAAAAATATTTTCCGAGGGATGCAGGAGATTGGATTCAGGTAGATTCGTTGTGCCCCTTCCTTTTCGAAATACACTTCCTGCTTTTGATGGAATGTAAATCTCGCCGTACAACGTTTCTACTCTTTAGAAAGACGTCTTCTACAGCAACCAGATCTCTACAAACAATATTGTGATTTTCTCAAAGAGTATTTGGAGCTGGATCATATGGAGTTGGTTCCCTATCCATCATCTACTTCTTCTGATTGTTACTACATACCGCATCATTGTGTTTTGAAACCTGATAGTAGAACCACCAAACTTCGTGTAGTGTTTAATGCATCCGCTAAGATACCTCATCGGTTATCTTTGAATGATTGTTTGTTTATCGGTTCCAAGTTGCAGCAAGACATTATCGCTATTTTGTTGACCTTGCACAATTTAGTTTTGCCTCGCCTGCTTGCTATAGAAAACTTTTCTAGTTGTGAAGTTCACGCATTTGGTGATGCTTCTGAGAAAGGTTATGCCGCTGTTGTTTATTTTGTGTTCGAAACCGCATCTGGATTTCGTCAAAGTTTTTTTGTGTTGTCTAAATCGAAAGGTGCCCCTTTGAAAACATTGTCACTTCCCAGATTGGAACTGTGTGCTTCAGTTCTTACCGCTAAGTTGGCTCATTATGTTTATGAGCAATTCAATAGTCGTTTGTTGTTCAAGGTGATTCGTTGCTGGTCAGATTCCACGGTAGTACTTTCATGGCTTAGTTCTTCCCCGCACCGTTTTTAAGACATTTGTCAGTAATCGAGTTGCTTACATTCAGGAAAAATTTCCTTCTTCGCATTGGTTTTACATCCAATCTTGTGATAACCCCGCTGACTTGGGTTCCCGCGGCACTTTGCCATCAGATTTGTTAGGCAATACACTTTGGTGAAAAGGCCCACAATTGTTGATTACCGCTTGTTTGCCACATGCTTGCTCAGACTCAAGCATGTCACCGCTAGTTATGACTGAAGCCAGTATAGTGGCGCTTCAAGTTACCGCTCCACCAAATTTATTTGGTAGTTTGTTAGAAGAACATTCTTCTATTAATCGCATTACCCGCATTATAGCTCATATTTGTCGCTTTGTTGATAACGCCCGCAATCCTCTGGATCATTTTTGGCTGCTGAGTTATATCAGGCTCAGCTTCGCATTGTTCTATATGTTCAAGATCAATATTTTTCTAAAGAGATTTCCCTTCTTCGAGAACGAAAACTTTTGCCCAAATCGCTTCGTAAACTTTCGCCATTTCTTGATGAACAGGGAACTCTTAGAGTTGGTAGTAGATTGGCTAATGCTCCATTGCCGTTTGACTCTAAATTTCCCGCACTGCTACCAAGTAAAAGTCGTTTGACTAATCTAATTGTCGAAGATTGTCATGTCACCAATCTTCACGCAGGAATCCAAACCGTTCAATTTCTTTTGCAGCAACGATTTTGGATTCTATCCGCAAAGAAAGTAATTCGTAGTGTCATTTCTAAATGTGTTTCTTGTTGGAAGCTTAATCCTTCTGCTTACCAACCCTTCATGGGAAATTTGCCCATTTCCCGCATTTCACAATTGAAACCCTTTTCTCATGTTGGAGTAGATTTTGGTGGTCCCTTCACTATAACCATGGCTAAAACTAGAGGGTCGAAAACTTTAAAGGCTTATCTGTGCCTGTTTAAGTGCTTTGCAACGAAAGCTGTTCATCTAGAACTCGTATCAGATTTGTCTGCTGATGCATTCTTGGCAGCTTTGCGACGATTCATTGCACGTCGTGGTCGATGTAGCCATATATATAGTGATTGTGGTACTAATTTTGTGTGTGCTCACAAGCAGATCTTGAAAGCTTTTAGAGCTACTGCTGCACGAGAAACCATTTCTTGGCATTTCAATCCCCCTTCGGCTCCTTACTTTGGAGGATTATGGGAGAGCGGAATTAAATCCGTTAAAGCTCACTTAAGACGTGTCGTTGGAGATCAAATCCTAACCTACGAAGAACTTTCTACTGTATTTGCGCAGGTCGAAGCAGTTTTAAACTCGCCACTTATAACCCCTTGTAGCAACGATCCATCGGATCTTACCGCCTTGAGTCCTGGAATGTTTCTTATAATGGAACCTTTAACAGCACCTCCTGAATCTGATTTCTTATCTGTCCCATCTAATCGTCTCAACAGATGGCAGTTACTGAGTCGTTTGCATCAGGCATTATGGAAACGTTGGTCGCAAGAATATTTACATACTCTTCATCAACGGAGCAAATGGACTGATCCCTCGGAGGTTGTTAAGCCAGGTACTCTTGTTATTTTGAAGCAAGACACTTCACTTCCTTTGAATTGGCCATTAGGGCGCATTATTGACGTACATCCTGGAGGTGATGGTGTTGTACGCGTTGCTACAGTTAGAACTGCAAGTGGTACTTTGAAGCGACCTCTTGTAAAGCTTTGTCCACTGCCAGTGGACCCTTAGTTTTGAAATAAGTAATTCAAGGCTGGCGGAATGGTGCGTTCCCGCAATTTGTTTAGTGTATTGTGTTCAATTTGATTGAATTACTTCATTGATATTTAAACTTCTGCACCTTTTCTAAAACATTCCGTCGCGCTAATGCTAATTGTAAGTGTTTTTTGCGTCTAAAATATAGACAGTATTGACATTCGTGTTTCGGCTCCCTTGCTGTTAGGACGCTTGGGAGGTTCGAGTATTGTGCTCCAAACTATTCGGTCACGCTTTGATCCCGTCTGAAGAGACGCCGCTTATTGTTGTTTTTTGCGTTACGATTCCGCGAGTTAGTAGCTTCGTTCGTAACGACCGCTAAACCGCTTTCATTTTCTTTCTTTTGTGTTTACAAAAGCGCATCATTTGTTGTTAAACCCGCATATTTTTGTTTGCTCTAAGAAACTGTTCCTGCTATTACGGGGCTAGCCTCTGAAGAAAGAAGACCCAAGAAAACACCAGAGCTTCCGGACGTAAAAGGTTAGTGATAACTTTTATTTGGTGACTCGTTTATGTGACGGCACGTGTTTATTGATTGTTCCGCTAAAGGTCCTTCGTCAATTATATACTTGCATTGAACCAGCATTGAACTAAAACCGCAACATCTAATTCATACATTTTTTTTGAATATTCTCTATGGAATGTGCCATCGAACACATTACAAATAGAATTGTAATGTCTTTGACAACTAGTAGTTTCCATTTTTCATTTGATATTTTTAAGTCTGATTCATATTCAATATTGTATTCCTAGAGTGTTATTTAGAGTTGAAATTTTATAATTACTTGCTTGAATTACTGTGATTAGTACAGCAAGAATGATGATGTATTTCATCTGAAAAAAAAGAAAATCTATTTTAAGATTGAGCTAACTTAATCTAAGTTAATTGTAAATTCTCTGTTCGTTTCTAAGTCTTTGATTTTTAAGGCATTATTTCTCAATATTTGTATCACTTTATAAGGACCATTCGATTTGTTACTTAATTTATGTTTTATCTGTGACTCTTTTATGAATATAAAATCATTTACTTCAATATCTTTTGGTTTTGGTTTCGCTTTTTGATCATGACGTTCTTTAGATTTGAATTTTTTCAAAATTGTTTTTTCTCTGGCTACTTTATAAAAATATGAAATTTTATTATTTAGTTCACGTAGGTACATATTTTGAAATTAATTCTTCTTGATTAAATAATTTTTCAGGTGGTCTTGAATTTGTGTGTCCAAAAATTAGTTCATATGGCCTATAACCATGGGTACTACTTATAGAATTATTGTAGCATATAACTGCATATGGGATACATGTTAGTGGATGATCTCCCGGTTTTTCAGTAACTGTTGATCTTATCATTTCTAATAAGGTACTCATAAATAGACTGAGCCATTGCTCTGTGGATGATTGACTGATGAAAATGTTAGTTTAATATTATAAAGAGTACATAGATCTCTCATTAATTGGTTATCAAAATCTTTACCTATATCACAATGTATTCTTAGTGGCGTACCGTAGTGCATAAAATATAATAATAGTGTATTGACAACATTTTTCGCAGATTTATTTTCAATTGGATAAGCTTGAGTGAATTGGGAAAATTCATCTCTTATTACAAGTACATAATTTTTCTCTGGTATTTCTAATATGTCAAGGTTAATGCGTTCAAACGGTGTTTTTGGCGTTTCTGTTATTACTAAGGGATTTGATAATTTTTTTCTACAAGCTTTAGATTTATTACATACTTCGCTTTTTATGAAATTTTCAACGTCTTTGTTTAAATTTTTCCACTGATATTTTCGTTTTATTCTTGTTACTTTTTCTTGGATACCTCTATGCATGTTTACTTTTCCGGTATGATTTTCTTCGGTAATTATATTTCTTTGTTCTTTTTCTGGGATTATAATGTTTGGGTTACAAGTTATAAATTCTATTTCATTATCGGAAAAAATGAAAGATAACATTTCTAAAATTGGTACATTTTTTAATTCTTCCATATAGTATTTATTGTTTTCTAACAATATCTCTTTATTGTAGTAAAGAATTTCAAAGATTGCTTGGTCAGGATTTAAATGTGGAACGATGATAAGGTAATACTTTCGTTTAGGATTGCATTTTGATGTGACGACGTTTATTCTGTGTTCTTCATACATTGTATTTAAGTCAATTAAATCATCAGCTATTTTAAATTGTGAATCAGTTAATTCGCCTGGTTTTAAGAATGATGTTTTTCTAGAAATTTCTCATTAACAAAATTACATTTAGAATAATCAATTAATGATTTTGATTCGTGTAGTTTCTTAAAAATGTTATATTCTAAGATTGTTTCATATCCGATTTCTGTATTTGGAGTATCCGGTCTTTCTTCATTTTCTTCTTCTTCTTCTTCTTTTATTGGACTTCCGTAGAATATTTTTGAATAATCTCTGAGATGATTAATTCTTATTCTAGATAAGGCATCGGCATTGGTATTTTGTTTACCTGGTTTTAACATTTGATTTACTTGGGTTTTTACTTCTTGTTTATGGACATAAGGATATCTATATGACTTTGTTGCAATTGGTTTGGCTTGCCCGGTATCTATTTTATGTTTCACGTTATTTGTGAAAGTTAATTCATTATTTTCTAAATAAGATATATCACAATATTGTTTACATAAGGCGGTAATTGCTTCTTTTTCTTCAAAATTTAAATGTTCTAAACGCAAGGATTTTTCGACTCGTTGTTGTCTTGAATATAAGTTTTCTTTTTGTAGATTTAAAATTAATGTTTGATTCTTATTTACTGGACTATTTTCAATAAAAGGTTCAATTATTAATTCATCAAAAATTATTCTCTTCTTTTGTTCGCTTTTATTTAAAATTGACGTTAGAAATTCACCGTTTTCATTCGTTTTGATTACACAATTTGGCAATATGACATTTTCTTTTTCTTGTGAATGTAAAATTAGTTCAGCATTTTTTTCATTACAATTTAACTTGAATATTTATTCAGTTCTTCGTTCTATAGTTATTTCATTGACAATTTCATTTTCTTTGTATAATGGCAAAGTTATATATTTGGTTATTAGTTTTCTATTTTTTAAATCAACTAGACACTCATATTGTTGTAAAAAATCTATACCTAATAAACCATCAAATTCTATATTTAAGTTATGTACGAATACTTCCATTTCGTCATTTTTCAAAAAGAAATCAAAATTTATTGCTTTATTTATTTCAAAAAATTGCTTGGTTACACCTTGAATTCTTATGGGTTCTACGCTTTTTATTTTTTCTTGTTCAAATAAATATGGTTTCAAAATTGATATACCTGCTCCCGTATCAATTAAATAGCGATATTTTCCGTCATGAGTTTTTATATAAAATAAATTATTTGAATTGCTTGTGTTTACGAATTCTGATCTTATTCTTGGCTTTCTAAATTCTGTGCTTGACTGGTTGGAATGAGATGAGTAGAAGTGCCAGTCTTCATTTCCACTCTTTGTTCGTTTAAATGAAATGTTTTTCTTGGAGGATTTTGCACGTTTCTTGTATTTAAAGAATTACTTTGATAATTATTATTATAATTATTTTGGTTAGATGGTCTTTGATAATAATTTTCTCTTTGATTTTGATTATTATTTTCATGTCTATTCACAAAGGTATGACTTGGATTGAAATTTCTTTGATTTCCCGAATTATATTGATAATTTCGGTTTTGATTATAGTATTTATCATTATTTTGTTTTTTGCGACATTCTGAAATTAAATGTCCCGACTTTTTGCAATAATTACATGTTTTTTTATTTTTACTTTGAAAGTTTGAAGAATTTACTTGTGGCTTTTTATTTTCTAGATACGTTAATTGATATTCAGTTTTTACTATATTTGCAGCTTCTGCGAGATTGCAAGGTCGCGATGCTCGTACGATTGCACCTAGCTTATGTTCGAGGCCTACTAAAAGTGTCTGTAGAGCTACTTTATCTACTAACGCTTGCTGTGCGGTTTTCTGTTCTCGGGTTAATGTTACTTGTTGATTAATAGCAGCGTAAAGTTTTGAATGATGTGCATTTATGCGATGCACATAGTTTTGCGGATTTTCATTGTTTCCCTGTTTAATTTGCTGTAAATCGTAAATTAAACTTGTTAAGTCTCTAGAATCACCGAAGTGTGTTTTTAATATGGTTTTGATTTGATCCCAATTTTTCAAGTCGCGTGAGTTTATTAGTTGAGATGCTCGTCCTTTTAGTTTATTTTTTAAGTGTACATTTAAGAGATATGTTTGCTGGTCTGTTGCTACGTCAAATGCTGCGTCACAAGAATTAATAAATATATTTAATAATATTGAATCTCCATCGTATTCCGGTATAATGTGACATAATTCACTTAACCTATATACTGTAAGATTTAAGCTTTCTTGGCTCATTTTTATTTGTTTAATTCCACCCCAATTTTAACGAAAAACTTCAAATTAAAATTGCTCGAGTTACTTCCGATATTCCCTCGAAAATAAACTCGCAGATCTCGATTCTGTCCGATTTTCGCTCGACTCCAAAATCTAACCCCTTTAATGGAATTGTTACAAATTTTACACACGTATATTTTTATACGACTTGGGAAAATAATTGGATTTAGGGAACAAATATATAGCAATTTTCACAGAATAATAACAAATCTTTACTCACTTTGATTTTCCTGGAAAATGCTCTGTAGTGCGTGCGGTTCTTTCCGGTTGAAGGTTTGGAAACCACTAGATCTTCTTGGAATTTCTGTTCTGTTTTTCTTGGATTACCAAAAATCTCTGTTTTTCCGATCCTACTGACTGCGCCAATTGTTGGGGCTTTAATACTTAAAACCCTTTTTAAAAAAACAGAATTTATTTGAAACACAACTATCACTACTTGTTACAAAAAAGGACTACTTTATAATGATTATTATATCAAATGAACAGACCAAATGTTGTGACTCTGAACAACGTTAAAAGTCTTAAAGTTGAGTTCAAAAGTGTTTTGTTTAGGAATATTCTCTTATTTATAATCTGTGCTGAAAATGGGAACTATGCAGAATTATCATTTATGCAGGTGCATCTAGTGATATAATATAGGTATTGTTTTAGTTTCTGCGTAATTCCTTTACAAATGGATTATTATTTTATTATAGACGTTAAGCATATTATTATTTATAGGTCGTGAAAGGTGATATGTAACATATATATATATATATATATATATATATATATATTGTTATGGTTTGATTTTATATAAATATTAGTTATAATCAGTTTAAATAAAAATATATATTTATACAAAATAATGCAAGTGGTTTATCCTACATTAATAAAAAACATATATAAAAGAGTGATAAAACTTAAAATAAAAAAAGAAATAAATTGTAGTGGAAATTAAATTAAAATAAGTGGAGAGATTTATTCAATCATTACATATGAGATGTGGAGTGAACAGAACAAAAATGAAACTATAATATATATTAAAAAACTATGAAACCAAGTGTTATTACAAGAGTGATGTTGGTTGCATATGCTAGAAAACCATAAAGTAGTAATTTAATATGAACGAAAGTTATTTTATGAATAAAGACATATTTTAAAATTTAACTATAAATAATAAGATTAAAGACATACCTGAATTTATATAGGAACATTGTGAAATAATATGACATAAATAATGCTGTAGATATTCTAACATGGTGAAATCGTTCAGTACTTCTTATTCAATTTTAGAAAAGAATTTCATTCAGTCACTATAAAAACACAAAAATATAAATAATATTAGTCACAAACATGAATTTTAAGATAAGAAAAGGCCCGAATTAAACAATTTAGGACCAGAAAAAATGTTGATTTTGAACTTGTGATAACAATGTTAATATTTCATCAAATAAAATTTCAAATAGATCGAAATGTATGTAACGAATTGATCTTTAGAATATTTAATAGACAGTTTGTAATTATTATGATAAATTTTTAAATTTGGTGTATATTATCTAAGAATTTCAGTCATTTGTTTACAAAAAATTATTTAAAGAATGCCAAACCTGTCAAATTAGTTAGTCAAAATTTAGTCGTACAAGAATGTAGAACTTCCAGTGTAAAAACATCAAAGTAGCAGTGAAAATTTTGTTTTCAAACTTAAGCGGACATTAAATCAACAACGAGAAGCAGCCATATTGAACATTCTGAAATTAATAAGTGCGAAAATTGCAAATCAAAAGTTTGGTGAATGAAAAGACAAAGTTACATTGAAAAATAAATAAAAGGGTTAAGTTGGAAGACCATAGACTGTGTATACTCATAGAGTATAAAAAATAGAGTGGAGCAGTGCAGCTGAAAATGTATACATAAAATATTGAAACGAGTTGATGGTGTGGAATATAGCAGTTAGCAGAAAGCTATTAGAGAAAAGGAACTTTAGAAGATGAAAGGATTAGATAAGGTATTTATCATTTAAAAAATTTGTTTGAAAATAAAAAGATTTTATTATACATTTTTTTTAGAATAAGTTTGTATAGTGTATTGGTATGTAATGATAGAATAAATTGGAACTCCACATCATAGTTAAACAATATTAAAGTAGAAATTTCTATAGTTTGTTGTATTCATTTTAAAATTTTTCAAGAAATTATGAATAAAAAAAATTTAATTTGTAGAATTTGACTAAAAACTTTTATTTGAAATATAATCATAGGAATAATAGAAAACATTTAAAAAATATGTTCAATTACAGTTAAACAATAAAATCATAGAAAAATTTTTATTGCAAAGATAAAACAAATTTGGTATAAACATCATTTCTTTGAAGTATAGCAAAGCACTGGGATTATATATATATATATATATATATATATATATATATATATATATGGATTAGTTAATACACATCAAAGTATAAAAATATATATATAAAGTAAGAATCCAGGTAAGTGAATATATAATTTTAAAAAATATATATTAAGATTGAGTTTTCTTTTGAATCCAACCCTGAGGAGAAAGAGTAGACATTTTAAACAAAATAAACAATTCAATTTACTTAAAAAAAAATGTATATATATATAAATTATCACATTCAATAATAAAATTGGCACCCAAAGTAAGGGGCTCACAAATTCGTACAACCATTATAAATTGGCTTAGCCCAACGTGGTGCTAAGTGACACTGAGATAGAGAATTACATCAATATTGTATTGTGAAATAATTTAATTTAAAAAAAATTATAATTTAATTGAAATCAATAATAACCAACGTGGGGCACACAAAATAAAGTAAATCAATTATAAATAAAGTACAATCCATTTGCAATTCATAATATATATATATATATATATATATATATATATATATATATATTATATTCACTTTGATTCAATTCACTTTTTAAAAAAATTTATTTATTTAGAAACAAACAAAATTAAAATTGAACAATTAAAGTGGTTAAACTACTTGAATAACTTAATACTAAAACTGATATTATTTGAATGACTTAGTGCTAAAACTGATGTTATTTGAATGACAACACGCGAGAACGTTTCCAGTTGCTTTTATAACATTGACAAAAGTGCTGATGCAAGTCAGCGATTTTACTGGGTAAACGGACTCGTGTAGGTTTCCGGGAAGTTGTTTGCATATAATTCGAGATGAAATTTGATATCCCTGAGATGTCACGTACGCTTTAAATTCCGTTGACTTCTTGACTGTGTGAACTAATTGCTGATATATTTTGCATATAACAACTCCCATCAAAAGTTGATGCTAAAACATCAACTTTTAGGAACAGAAACATAAAATAATATAAAATGATGTTTGAATGGTATACATAATAAGTAATAAGTGTATAAAACGAAATATGATTAAAATAAAGTAATAGGTAAAAATCAAAAATCAATTTGTAAAATAAAATCAAAACATGTAAAAATAAATGAGCAATAAAATAATACGAGTAATAATTAAATGCCTAACCTAAACATATCAAAATAAAATATAAAGTAAAAGGAAATGTGAATAAAAATACTGTGTAAAAAAAATAAGAAGGTTAATAATATAAATCAATATAAAAAATAGGTGTTTTTACAGAACATAAAGGGTATACCTAAACTTGCGTCTCTAAGCTTTGTTCTGTTTTCAAAACAGGCCTAAGCTTGGGGAAGAATTTGAGTCTTGGCTGAGGCACTGAAGTCTGGTCAGGATTGCAGTCCTGTGGAGGTTTTACCATCCTCTTTTTGACAGCTTGGAAAGTGATGAGTGCCGCTATGATCATGAGAGCAGCTATGGTTGTATAGGTAAACCAAGAGATGTTTTACAAACGGCTGGTTTATGAGACCATCGAGGTCTCTGGAATATTGTTCCAATTCGTGATTTGCTACGTCTAATTCTTCTACATTAAGTGTGTTCAGCTTTAGGGGCTGAAGTTCAGGAATTATATTTTTTTCTGGCACTGCATCGCAACAGTTGAATGGCACTGTTACTGGTTGAAATGTTTCTAGAACATTGGTTTGTTTACCAGATTCGGCTTGAACTTTTGTAATTCCTATAAACGCACTACTCTGAGTCAATATGGAGTTGAGGGAGATTGTAAGAGTTTTTGGGTTTGTTGGAGCGCAATTCACTGTAACACTTATGGGTTCAGAAGTAATTATGAGCCATGTATTGGGTTCTAGTTTTTGAACGTTGTATCCTTGAGTAAATATTAGTGAGCTTTTACAGTTGTCGGGTACCTTCTGGACATTCTTTAGAAGTTGAGCTTCACATAACGCGTTTGTGTCAATAGGATATGCGTAAAGTTCAGAACACAGTTTCTTACGAGTGGCTAACGGTTTACACGCACTTAAGTATTTGATCGGAATAAACATTAAATAATCATCATTCTTTGTAAGATTTTTTTGAGTGAAGGATAGCATATGATATAAACCTGTTATTTTATCGTATATAGGGATAGGATATAAATGAAAGACTGTGTAAGGATGTTGTTCGACTAAAGGGATTCTTAACACAAATATAAGATCGGTATATGTTTGAAATGCCTCTAGTTCAATGATTTCCAGATATTGTGCTATGCTCGAGTACTTTACAGCAAATCGAAGGTTACTTTTGAATAAATTTTGCGATATTTCCTGTAATGAGGTAATAAGATGTTCTGGTGTTAAAATTGAAGAGTGAATTATTTTCAAACGCGCAAATGTGATTGAATTTAAAACATCATTTAGATTATCTTCTAAGTAGAGATAATTCTCCATAAGTTTTTCACACATTTCAAGTAATGCGAGTTCTGATTCGACGTAGGCGACCTTATCATTAATTTTTCCGATAGTGTTTCCAGCTTTTTCATGTTATCGTTAAATAGTTTTTCGTCAATTCTAAGATTTTGGATAGTTTCGTTGAAGTTTTTAATTACGGAGGTGGTGACACTTATTTGTTTTTTTTTTTGTAAGTTCTCAATTTGAAGTTGGCCTTGATTTAAGCGGTTTATGCTTTCGGTAAAGTATTTTCCGTCGGCGGCGTCTAAATTGCCGGTGATTGCCTTAAAAAGGGTACCTGCCCCATCAAGAATACCTCGTTTGTGTCGTTTAGTGTCCATGTGAATGTCAGTAAATTTCTGTTTGATTGAGTTAGAAATTTGATTGAGAAGGTTAATGTGGGTTTGTATGTCTGCGCGAAAGTAGTTCATAGCAAAAGAATTGAAGTTAACAGTTTTTACAAGAGTTTGTAAAATTCTGTTATTTGTTGTAAATACTTGTTCTAGTGCAGAAATGTTTCTGTGTACTAAAAGTGTCCATTTATCATTGGATACAGTTATTTCTGCTTCGTTATGGAAGTAGATACCTAAAGTATTGTTTATTGGTTGTATTTGAAATTGGGCTACTGCTGACCCGAACAGCAGGCAAAACCTGAAACAGAAATTAACTTTCTGAGAACGGTTTCATTCCGTCGAAATTTACTTTCGATTTTTGGTTGGTTTTAGGGTTTAGTACTGTTGCGGAGTTTTTGTGAGTCTCCAGGATTTCGAAAGAACCATTGAATTTATTTTGGAGTTTGTCCTTGATCTGGGATTCTTTAATATAGACTTTATCGCCTATTTGATAGTTAGGGAGATTTTCAGAAACGTGTTCATCAAATCTGACTTTCGCTTTATCTTTTTGGATTTCCGTTCTTTCGCGAGCAAGTTTATAATAGTGAGAGATACGATTATTGAGATCTCTGTTGTACTTAGTTATCAGGGCTTGTTGGTTGTAGAGAGTGTCTGGAGTCCTACTCGAAGTATGTCCATAAACAAGTTCGTAAGGGGTGAATCCATGAGTTTTGTTTACAGACTTGTTATATGCAATGATTGCATAAGGGAGGATGTTAAAAGGGTGTTCGTCAGGATTTTCTAGTTTATGGATTCTAATCATCTCTAATAGGGTCGAGTGGAATCGTTCTAATGAACCATTTGACTGGGGATGTCCCACACTAGAATAAGATAGTTTGATGTAAAATAGTTTACACAAGTCTCTCATTAGTGTGTTGTCGAATTCCCTGCCATAATCACAATGTATCCGTAATGGAGTACCGAAGTGTTGGAAATAGAGTAGTAAAGTACTAAAAACGGTTTTTGCGGATTTGTCGGTTATGGGGTAGGCCTGAGAAAATTTTGTTAGTTCGTCCCGGATAGTTAATGCGTAGTTTTTTGTCGGGACTTCTAGAATATCGATGTTGACACGTTCAAGGGGTTTCCGTGGGGTTTCAGTAATGACAAGTGGGCTGTCGAGATTTTACCGGTAAACCTTTGCCCTCTGGCAACTTTGAGAGTTTTTAATAAAATTGTCAACGTCCTTAGTCAGTCCTTGCCAATTGTATTTTTCTTTTATTCTGCGGATAGTTTCATTGATGCCTCGATGTATATTATTTTTGCCGTTATGGAATTGGTCGAGAATGATGCGTATTTGGTCTTTCACAACCGTTTGGACGATATTTTGGCAAACTTTCCATTTGATATCGATTTCGGAAAAGATAAACGAAAGCATTTCCAAAATGGACAGTTCAATGTTATTCTCAACACAGAATACTTCATTTTCAGTGAACACATCTCTACTATTATACAAAGATGAGAAAAGAATCTCGTTGACTATTTCTGGGTCAGAAGGGAGAGGGACGATGTAAGAGCGTCTTTTTCTGACAGTTTTGCTTGCAAAGACATTTACTCTAGGGGTACGGAAATCAGCATTTTCCTCAAAAATGTCTTCGATGATGTCATGGTAAAAATCTTTCATGAGGGAGCCTTGGGGAAATACTAGGATGTTTTTGTTTCCTCGGTCTAAGAGTTGGCAATTAGAAAATTGAATTTTGTCGTAATCTATGAGTGAGACGGTTTGATATCGCTCGACAAAAGTTCTAAATTCGTCAGAGATTTGTTGGAGGTTAATGGGACTTCTCGTCTGGGGTTCTTGTGAGTCATCGTCAGTTTCGTTTGTTGGGAGTACTGTAAATGGTGTTAGATTATTGTTTGCTTGAAATGATATGTATTCATTAAAGTTGTTAACTTTAATGCGAGAGAGAGCGTCGGCGTTTTTATTTACTTTGCCGGGTTTGTAAATTATTTGATAGCCGTACTCCTCGAGCCTAAGGCGCCATCTTGCAAGTCTACTTCCAGGATCCTTTATAGAAAACAGCCAAGTTAACGGGCGGTGATCGGTCAGAAGTAAAAACTTACGGCCAAAAATTATCGGACGAAAGTGTTTAACCGCCCACACTATTGCAAGGAGTTCTCGTTCTATGGTTGAATACTTAGTTTCAGCATTGCAGAGAGTTCTGGAGGCATAGGCTACGGGTAAATCTTTACCTACGGGGCCTTGAGAGAGCACTGCGCCGATAGCAAATGAACTGGCGTCGGTTGTAAGAATAAATGGCTCTTCAAAATTAGGGTATATGAGTATGGGGGTAGAAGTAAAAGCTCTTTTTAATTCGTCAAAAATTTGACGCATTCTGAATCGAACTGGAAAGGTATGTCTTTTTGAAGTAATCTTGTCAAAGGTTTCGAAATCTTGGCGAAATTGGGGATGAATCGCCTGTAATAACCAGCTAACCCTAAGAAGGACTTGATATCTTTTGGGTTTTTGGTTGGGGAAAATTTAAGATACATTCTACCTTTGAGGGGTTAGGCTTCACGCCTTCGGGAGTTATAAGGTGGCCAAGATACGCGACTTCTTTGCGAAGAAACTCGCATTTGTCGGATTGAATTTTTAGATTGGCTTTTCGCAATCGTTTGAAAACTTCAGAAAGTCGGGCTATGTGCTCATGTATAGTCGAGGAATAAACGATAATGTCGTCCATATAGACTAAACATCTCTCGTTTTGAACACCTAAAAGAATATTATCCATTACCCTTTGTAAGGTGGATGGAGCGTTTTTAAGACCGAAGGGCATTCTAACGAATTCAAAATGACCATTATCAACTGTGAATGCTGTTTTTTCGATGTCTTTTGTATCGATTTCGATTTGGTGAAACCCGGAAGCTAAGTCGAGGGTGGTGAAGTATTGGCATTTGCCAAGTTGGTCAAGTAAATCCGAAATGTTCGGTAGGGGGTATTTGTCGTCAACAGTAAGTTCATTTAGTTTACGACAATCGACTACGACACGCCATTTTTGGGTACCAGATGCGTCTAGCTTTTTGGGAACTACCCAAACCGGGGATGACCATGACGAATTAGACGGACGTATAATGCCTTGGTCAAGCATCTTTGATATCTGACTTTTTACCTCTTGTTTGTGTATTTGGGGATACCGATATGACTTTGTGAAAGAGGGTTTCGCGTTATTAGTGTCTATTGAGTGTTTGATTTCGTTTGTAAAGGTCAGTTGGTCACTTTCTAAATAGAATATATCAGAATATTCGAGGCAGAGTTGAGAAATAAGTTCGGCTTCCTCATCGTTCAGATGTTCTAACCGAAGTTGTTCCATGATTGTAGTTTGTCTATCAGGCTGGGTTAAGTTTTGTGAGTAGTTTTCGGAAAAATTGTTTATCGGTTCGAGTTCCAAATTGTCGAAATTAACAGTTTTGGGGATTCACATTTAAAATTGAAGTAAGAAATTCGCCTTTTTCATTAATTTTAACAAGGGCACGGGGAAGATAAACCTTTTCTATTTCGGCAGCCTCAGTATTAGTGAGGTTACATTTTAATTTACATATCTGTTCTGTTCGGGGTTCTAAAGAGATTGTATTAATAGGGATGCAGTTATTGAAAGTTGAAGGGTTCTGAGTATGCATGACAGTATCATTCGTAACTTTTTAGAGTGGTAAGGTTTTAAAATTAGTGACAAGTTGTTTGCTGTTAAAGTCTATAACGCAGTTATAGTGTTCAAGGAAATCTGAACCCAGTAATCCGTCGAATTCAATGTCGATGTTGCAAATATACACCTTGTGTGGGTCGGCGACATTGAAAGGTGCAAGCGTGGATTCGTTGATTAAGATTTTCTGATCAGTGATTCCTTGGATGACTACGTTTTCGGGAAATCGTTGTTTGAAGCGTTGGCAGGTTTCAGGTTTAAAGGTTGAAAGTCCTGCACCCGTATCGATAAGAAGTTTATAGGTGTTTGAAGAATCAGTAATATAAAGATTCTTGGAGTTGACGGAAAGAAGGGGTCTTACAGAAAGTTCTGTTCTGGGAAGTTGACATTCGGGCTGAAGTCGTCCAGATTCATTGTCTGAATTTGGGTTTGAATTTCTGAAATTTCTTGGACTGGGGTTTCTGACTGAGCTAGGGTCAAATAAAAATTTACTTGAGAAGAATCAGGTTCGTCGGAATAATATTCGTTAAACTGTTCAGTGTTGAGATATTCTGGTTCACCGTTTTGTTCGAAATCATTAGGGTAATATTTTTGTACGTTTCCGAACTCGTTGGGTAAAGGGTTGTATTGATTTTCGTTTTGAGAATAGTTATAGTCGTTGTCATATGGTCCGAATTGCAGATTGTTCAAGTGATGAGTCTTTGGTTGTTGGCGTTGTTGATGTTTAAAGAAACTCGGGTTCGGTCTGTAATTGCCAGACATTTGGGGTTGTCTAATGGTAGATGGACGAAATTGTTGCCGGGGATTAACATTTGTAGATTGATTAGCAGGTTGATTGGAAAAATGAGGGCGATAATTGGAATAATTCTGATTGGGATTCGGGTTGTGTTGAAATTGTCTCATCCTCAATAAGCATTCATTGCTTAGATGCCCCATCCGTTTACAAAATGTGCATTGTTTTGGAGGTGGGAGGTTATTTGGTTTACGAGAGGGTTGTTGGAAACTTCTATTACCTGAAAATTTCTGGGTTTCTAAATGTGATAGTTGTAGTTCTCATATATATGTATATATATATATATATATATATATATATATGTATATGTTTTAGATGGTTTCCGGGAATTCATCCGCGTAGTTGATAACTGATCCCTGCCGGGATCGATGGTAAAATGACGACGTTTCGGCAGAGTCACATCTGCCCTCTTCAGGTCGGTTCGCATAATTCTCGTAGCCTTCTGCTTTCGCTTCTAGTTACACGAATATATATATATATATATATATATATATATATATATATGTTATATGCAAAATATATCAGCACTTAGTTCACACAGTCGAGAAGTCAACGGAATTTAACGCGTATGTGACTTCTCAGGGATATCAAATTTCATCTTGAATTATATGCAAACAACTTCCCGGAAACCTACACGAGTCCGTTTACCCAGTAAAAACGCTGACTTGCATCAGCACTTTTGTCAATGTTATAAAAGCAACTGGAAACGTTCTCGTGTTGTCATTCAAATAATATCATTTATACTATTAAGTCATTCAAATAATATCATTTATAGTATTAAGTTATTCAAATACTTTAATTGTTCAATTCTAATTTTGTATGTTCTAAATAAATAATTTTTTTAAAAAAGTGAATTGAATCAAAGTGAATATAAAATTGGCGCAGTCAGTAGGATTGTCCAACACAGTTAGAACACGTGAATACTAACTGACTGTGAAGGTTTCTAAATCATTGTGGACAAAACCTACTTGAAAAGGACAACAACTACCAAGTACTAGCAAGGGAACACGCAACCAGGCTAACCAGTGCTAAGTGACGCGGAGAACAGTCCGATGCGAGGAATAATAACGTAAGAATCACATAAAGTAACTATTTTTTTTATTTTTGAATGACCACCAGTTCTTTCATTTATATAATATTTTATTCTTCATAACCTTACATTCCTAAATAATTTTGAAACTATATATTTTACATAATCATATTATTTTATTTCCATTACTTTGACTTACATATTTCGAAGTATTTGAAACATTATTTCAAGTTTATTATTAATCTACCATTTATACATTCCTATTTCAAATTTGTTATTACTCTATTAAACATTGCTCGATATTGGATTTTGATAAACTAGATATTTACCATTTACATTTAAAACCTCAACATTTAATTTTTATTTATTGTGCGAATTTATACATTTATAAAAATGGCCACCACTAGACAAGCAGCTACACCAACCGTAGAACCCTATAAGCTTTCGGAAATATTTGCCATAATTCCTGAGTATAATGGTAATCCGATATTTTTGAATACTTTCATATGCTCCTGTAATACTGCTTACAGCATGGCAGCGGATAATAAGCAAGTATTGCTAATTCTCCACATCAAAAATAAGTTACGCGGTAGAGCGGCTGAATTAATTAATTCGCGAAACCCTAGTCAATTACCTGAAATTCAAACCCTCCTAGAAAATCATTTTGGAGATCCTAGAGATCTCTCGGCTCTCATACAGGACTTGCAACGAATCCGGCAAACTCCTAATGAATCCCCCCTCACTTTCTCTGCTAGACTCCAGACGCACCAAGCGAAAATGCTAGCAGCTATAAACAAACAAAATTTAACAATCAAAGAAAAGCAAGCGCAGATTGACTTGATAGAGTGAATGGCTCTTAATAGCCTCCTCACGGGTTTAGAGCCCAAAATTGGTCAACTCGTTCGCGCTAGCGACCCATGCAGTATTCTCACTGCCATTTCCAGAATTAAACGAGAACTACAACTATCACATTTAGAAACCCAGAAATTTTCAGGTAATAGAAGCTTCCAACAACCCCCTCGTAAACCAAATAACGGTCCACCTCCAAAACAATGCTCTTTTTGTAAACGCATGGGCCATTTAAGCAACGAATGCTTATTGAGAATGAGACAATTTCAACACAACCCGAATTCTAATCAGAACTATTCGAATTACCGCCCTCATTTTTCCAATCAACCTGCTAATCAATCTACAAATGTTAATCCCAGTCAACAATTTTCACAGCAACAATTTCGTCCATCTACCAGTAGACAACCCCAAATGTCTAGCAATTACAGACCGAACCCGAGTTTCTTTAAACATCAACAACGCCAACAACCAAAGACTCATCACTTGAACAATCTGCAATTCGGACCATATCACAATGACTATAACTACTCTCAAAACGAAAATCATTACACCTCTTTACCCGATGAGTACGGAAACGTACAAGATTATCACCCTAATGATTTCGATCAAAACAATGAACCAGAATATCTCAATACTGAACAGTTATACGAATTTTATTCTGACGAACCTGATTCTTCTCAAGTAAATTTTCATTTGACCCCCACTCAGTCAGAACCCCCAGACCAAGAAATTTCAGAAATTCAAACCCAAATTCAGACAATGAATCTGGACGACTTCAGCCCCAATGTCAACTTTCCAGAACAGAACTTTCTGTAAGACCCCTTCTTTCTGTCAACTCAAAGAATCTTTATTATATTACTGACTCTTCAAAAACCTATAAACTTCTTATCGATACGGGTGCAGGACTTTCAATTTTTAAACCTGAAACCGGCCAACGCTTCAAACAACGATTTCCCGAAAACGTAGTGATCCAAGGAATCACCGATCAGAAAATCTTAATCAACGAATCCACCCTTGTACCTTTCAATGTCGCCGACCTACACAAGGTATATATTTGCAACATCGACATTGAATTCGACGGATTACTGGGTTCAGATTTCCTTGAACACTATAACTGCGTTATAGACTTTAACAGCAAACAACTTGTCACTAATTTTAAAACTTTACCTCTCTACAAAGTTACGGATGATACTGTCATGCGTACTCAGAACCCTTCAACTTTCAATAACTGCATCCCGGTTAATACAATCTGTTTAGAACCCCGAACAGAACAAATATGTAAATTAAAATGTAACCTCACTAATACTGATGTTTTCCTATCATCTGCCGAAATAGAAAAAGTTTATCTTCCCCGTGCCCTTGTTAAAATTAATGAAAAAGGCGAATTCCTTACTTCAGTTTTAAATGCAACATTATTTCTGAAAATTACTCTCAAAACTTGACCCAGCCTGATAGACAAACTACAATTATGGAACAACTTCGGTTAGAACATCTGAACGAGGAGGAAGCCGAACTTATTTCTCAACTTTGCCTCGAATATTCCGACATATTCTATTTAGAAGGTGACCAACTGACCTTTACAAACGAAATCAATTATTCGATAGACACGAATAACGCAAAACCCTCTTTCACAAAGTCATATCGGTACCCCCAAATACACAAACAAGAGGTAAAAAGTCAGATATCAAAGATGCTTGACCAAGGCATTATACGTCCGTCTAATTCGCCATGGTCATCCCCGGTTTGGGTAGTTCCCAAAATACTAGACGCATCTGGTACCCAAAAATGGCTTGTCGTCGTCGATTATCGTAAATTAAATGAACTTACTGTTGACGACAAATATCCCCTACAGAACATTTCGGATTTACTTGACCAACTTGGCAAATGCCAATACTTCACCACCCTCGACTTAGCTTCCGGGTTTCACCAAATCGAAATCGATACTAAAGACATCCAAAAAACAGCATTCACAGTTGATAATGGCCATTTCGAATTTGTTAGAATGCCCTTCGGTCTTAAAAACGCTCCATCCACCTTCCAAAGGGTAATGGATAATATTCTCTTAGGTGTTCAAAACGAGAGATGTTTAGTCTATATGGACGACATTATCGTTTATTCTCCGACTATACATGAGCACATAGCCCGACTTTCTGAAGTTTTCAAACGATTGCGAAAAGCCAATCTAAAAATCCAACCCGACAAATGCGAGTTTCTCCGCAAAGAGGTCGCGTATCTTGGCCACCTTATAACTCCCGAAGGCGTGAAGCCTAACCCCTCAAAGGTAGATTGTATCTTAAATTTTCCCCAACCAAAAAACCCAAAAGATATCAAGTCCTTCTTAGGGTTAGCTGGTTATTACAGGCGATTCATCCCCAATTTCGCCAAGATTTCAAAACCTTTGACAAGATTACTTCAAAAAGACACATCTTTCCAGTTTGATTCAGAATGTGTCAAATCTTTTGACGAATTAAAAAGAGCCCTTACTTATACTCATATACCCTAATTTTGAAGAGCCATTTATTCTTACAACCGACGCCAGTTCATTTGCTATCGGCGCAGTGCTCTCTCAAGGCCCCGTAGGTAAAGATTTACCCGTAGCCTATGCCTCCAGAACTCTCTGCAATGCTGAAACTAAGTATTCAACCATAGAACGAGAACTCCTTGCAATAGTGTGGGCGGTTAAACACTTTCGTCCGATAATTTTTGGCTGTAAGTTTTTACTTCTGACCGATCACCGCCCGTTAACTTGGCTGTTTTCTATAAAGGACCCTGGAAGTAGACTTGCAAGATGGCGCCTTAAGCTCGAGGAGTACGACTATCAAATAATTTACAATCCCGGCAAAGTAAATAAAAACGCCGACGCGCTCTCTCGCATTAAAGTTAACAAATTTAACGAATACATATTTTACAGTATTTACAGTACTCCCAGCAAACGAAACTGACGATGACTCACAAGAACCCCAGATGAGAAGTCCCATTAATCTCCAACAAATCTCCGAAGAATTTAAAACTTTTGTCGAGCGATATCAAACCGTCTCTCTCATAGATTACGACAAAATTCAATTTTCTAATTGCCAACTCCTAGACCGAGGAAATAAAAACATCCTAGTATTTCCCCAAGGCTCTCTCATGAAAAATTTTCACCATGACATCATCGAAGACATTTTTGAGGAAAATGCTGATTTCTTTACCCCTAGAGTAAATGTCTTTGCAAGCAAAAGTGTCAGAAAAAGACGCTATTACATCGTCCCTCTCCCTTCTGACCCAGAAATAGTCAACGAGATTCTTTTCGCATCTCTGTATAATAGTAGAGATGTGTTTACTGAAAATGAAGTATTTTGTGTTGAGAATAACATTGAACTACCCATTTTGGAAATGCTTTCGTTTATCTTTTCCGAAATCGATATCAAATGGAAAGTTTGCCAAAATATCGTCCAAACGGTTGAGAAAGACCAAATACCCATCATCCTCGACCAATTCCATAACGGCAAAAATAATATACACCGAGGTATCAATGAAACTATCCGCAGAATAAAAGAAAAATACAATTGGCAAGGACTGACTAAGGACGTTGACAATTTTATCAAAAACTGTCAATCTTGCCAGAGAGCAAAAGTTTACCGGAAAAATCTTGACAGCCCACTTGTCATTACTGAAACCCCACGGACACCCTTTGAATGCGTCAACATCGATATTCTAGAAGTCCCGACAAAAAACTACGCATTAACTATCCGGGACGAACTAACAAAATTCTCTCAGGCCTACCCCATAACCGACAAATCCGCAAAAACCGTTGTTAGTACCTTACTACTCTATTTCCAATACTTCGGTACTCCATTACGGATACATTTTGATTATGGCAGGGAATTCGACAACACACTAATGAGAGACTTGTGTAAGCTATTTGACATCAAACTATCTTATTCTAGTGTGGGACATCCCCAGTCAAATGGTTCATTAGAACGATTCCACTCGACCTTATTAGAGATGATTAGAATCCATAAACTAGAAAATCCTGACGAACACACTTTTAACATCCTCCCTTATGCATATAACAATTCTGTAAACAAAACTCATGGATTCACCCCTTACGAACTTGCTTATGGACATACTTCGAGTAGGACTCCAGAAACTCTCTACAACCAACAAGCCCTGATAACTAAGTACATCAGAGATCTCAATAATCGTATCTCTCACTATTATAAAATTGCTCGCGAAAGAACGGAAATCCAAAAACATAAAGCGAAAGTCAGATTTGATGAACACGTTTCTGAAAATCTCCCTAACTATCAAATAGGCGATAAAGTCTATATTAAAGAATCCCAGATCAAGGACAAACTCCAAAATAAATTCAATGGTCCTTTCGAAATCCTGGAGATTACAAACTCTTGTAAAAACTGTTAACTTCAATTCTTTTGCTATGAACTACTTTCACGCAGACGTACAAACCCACATTAACCTTCTCAATCAAATTTCTAACTCAATCAAACATAAATTAACTGACATTCACATGAACACTAAAAGACACAAACGAGGTATACTTGATGGGGCAGGTACCCTTTTTAAGGCAATCACCGGCAATTTAGACGCCGCCGACGGAAAATACTTTACCGAAAGCATAAACCGCTTAAATCAAGGCCAACTTCAAATTGAGAACTTACAAAAAAACCAAATAAGTGTCACCACATCCGTAATTAAAAACTTCAACGAAACTATCCAAAATCTTAGAATTGACGAGAAACTTTTTAACGATAACATGATAAAGCTGGAAAACACTATCGGAAAAATTAATGATAAGGTCGCCACGTCGAATCAAAACTCGCACTACTTGAAATGTGTGAGAAACTTATGGAGAATTATCTCTGCTTAGAAGATAATTTAAATGATGTTTTAAATTCTATCACATTCGCGCGCCTGAAAATAATTCACTCTTCAATTTTAACACCAGAACATCTTATTACCTCATTACAGGAAATATCGCAAAATTTAGTCAAATGTAACCTTCCATTGGCTGTAAAGTACTCGAGCATCGCACAATATCTAGAAATCATTGAACTAGAGGCATTTCAAACATATACCGATCTTATATTTGTGTTAAGAATCCCTTTAGTCGAACAACATCCTTACACAGTCTTTCATTTATATCCTATCCCTATATATGATGAAAGAACAGGTTTACATCATATGCTATCCTTCACTCAAAAATATCTTGCAAAGAATGATGATTCTTTAATGTTTATTCCGATCAAAGACAAGTGCGTGTAAACCGTTATCCACTCGTAAGAAACTGTGTTCTGAACTTTACGCATATCCTATTGACACAAACGCGTTATGTGAAGCTCAACTTCTAAAGAATGTCCAGAAGGTACCCGACAACTGTAAAAGCTCACTAATATTCACTCAAGGATACAACGTTCAAAAACTAGAACCCAATACATGGCTCATAATTACTTCTGAACCCATAAGTGTTACAGTGAATTGCGCTCAAACAAACCCAAAAACTCTTACAATCTCCCTCAACTCCATATTGACTCTTCAGTCAGAGTGTAGTGCGTTTATAGGAATTACAAAAGTTCAAGCCGAATCTGGTAAACAAACCGATGTTCTAGAAACCTTCCAACCAGTAACAGTGCCGTTCAACTGTTGCGACGCAGTGCCAGAAAAAATTATAATTCCTGAACTTCAGCCCCTGAAGCTGAACACGCTTAACGTAGAAGAATTAGACGTAGCAAATCACTTATTGGAACAATATTCCAGAGACCTCGATGGTCTCATAAACCAGCCGTTTGTAACCAAAAATATCTCTTGGTTTACCTATACAACCATAGCTGCTCTCATGATCATAGCAGCACTCATCACCTTCCAAGCTGTCAAAAAGAGGATGGTAAAACCTCAAAAGGACTGCAATCCTGACCAGACTTCAGTGCCTCAGCCAAGACTCAAATTCTTCCCCAAGCTTAGGCCTGTTTTGAAAACAGAACAAAGCTTAGAGACGCAAGTTTAGGTATACCCTTTATGTTCTCTAAAAAAACCATTTTTAATATTGATTTATATCATTAACCTTTTTATTTTTCTACACATTATTTTTATTCACATTTCCTTTTATTTTATATTTTATTTTGATATGTTTAGGTTAAGCATTTAATTATTACTCGTATTATTTTATTGCTCATTTATTTTAACATATTTTGATTTTATTTTACAAATATCAATTTGATTCTTACCTATTACTTTATTTTATTCATATTTTATACACTTATTACTTATTATTCATACCATTCAAACATCATTTTATATTATTTTATGTTTCTGTTCCTAAAAGTTGATGTTATACAATCAACTTTTGATATGTAAGGGGAGTTGTTATATGCAAAATATATCAGCACTTAGTTCACACAGTCGAGAAGTCAACGGAATTTAAAGCGTACGTGACTTCTCAGGGATATCAAATTTCATCTTGAATTATATGCAAACAACTTCCCGGAAACCTACACGAGTCCGTTTACCCAGTAAAAACGCTGACTTGCATCAGCACTTTTGTCAATGTTATAAAAGCAACTGGAAACGTTCTCGTGTTGTCATTCAAATAATATCATTTATAGTATAAAGTTATTCAAGTACTTTAATTGTTCAATTTTAATTTTGTATGTTTCTAAATAAATAATTTTTTTTAAAAAGTGAATTGAATCAAAGTGAATATAATATATATACATATATATATATATATATATATATATATATATACATATATATATAAAGTGTGTCTCAAATTCGCTTCACTATACAGGGATGTCGGCTCCTATAACTACAGTAAAGCTTAAATGAGGAGAATCTGGCTTCGGATTTATGATTGGTGATTTGCTTTTGGAAATAATTGGCAAACACCGAAATGGTGGATTTCGTTTTTCGCAAGTAAGTCGGAACCGGTTAATACATAAGCTGTCAAGATGTGATACTGGGACATTTTTTAAGACCAGTAAGATGGAATGAATCATATGTCTCAATCGTCTTTTGTTATCCCGCAAACCATCTCAACTTTCTTTTTTTTTTCTAATGGCGGCCATATTGGATTTTTTAATTTTGGGAAATAGTGTAAAACTTCCAGTCCAGTGATGTCTCACAAGTGCATACAAAATTTTACTTTCGTCGAAATATCACACTTTATAAAATTAGGCATTAATTTTTCTTGACTTGACTTTTTTGTAGTTATATAATATTAACGAGTTGTAGTCAAATAAAAAATGTCTTATAAGTCGATTTCCTGAAAAAAAATCATAATTTTATAATAGGTACCTACCCAATTAATAACCCTAAGTTAGATTAAAAGTAGGGGCCGGGTCACTTGAGTCCAGCCCCTCTACTTCCACTTTTGAGTCACGTGACGTCATAAGCTGCGTTCTGATTGGTCGGTTCAAATTTGGCGGGAAATTCAAAATTGAACAGGAGAACAACAGACCACTTTTTCTTATGGGACTAAAATCACTTTTTGAAATCGAGCTGGTACGCGGTGGAATCGCCTCGGGCGCGTTATTTATTGCATGTGTATGTATGAATAATGTGTGTATTGTTTGGTAATGTATGTGTAATTAAAAATACACGTGTAATTGTTGAGATAATTAGTATTATTTAGTTAAAGACTTGTACCAGCGCATCCGCCATAATATACGCGACACCTCCACATTTGGTCGCCTATGAACAGGGGTCATTAGCATTGATATCCCATCAAGGTCAGCCGGCTGGATTCACGATTTTTGCAAGTAATGCCTTGTAAACGGTTGACGTCACGGTTGGAATCGCCCCGGGCGGGTTATTTATAACATGTGTATGTATGAATAATCTGTGTATTGTTTGGTAATGTATGTGTAATTAAAAATACACGTGTAATTGTTGAGATAATTATTATTATTTAGTTAAAGACTTGTACCACCGCATCCGCCATAATATACGCGACACCTCCACATTTGGTCGCCTATGAACAAGGGTCATTAGCATTGGTATCCCACAAAGGTCAGCCGACTGGATTTACGATTTTTGCAAGTAATGGCATGTAAACGGTTGACGTCGCTGTTGGAATCGCGTTTCGCGATTTTTACGAGTACAGACTTGTTTTTGCAGTAGTAAATAAACAAAGAGAGTTCTGGACCGGAAGTGAGCATAAAGGTAACCAGTCATCGAGTTCTCGCCGGGAGCTGCTGCCGAGCTGTTGGTAGTTGTTGTTTGGATAAGAAGAAGAAGACATTGGGAAGAAGAAGACATTGGGGGTGGTCGTAGGGGTGCCCGAAAGACATTTGGGTGTGAGGTGCGCGCCATCTGTTGTTAATAAATGAAAGCCATTGTATTGTAGGTTGCGTGTGTTGCAGAGGTGCACGCCATCTGTTGTTAATAATTGAAAGTCATTGTATTGTGGGTTGCAGGGTGCACGCCATCTGTTGTTGGTTGTGATGGTTACAGAAAAAAAAAACTAAATACTTGGCCGGGTATCGAACGCGGCTTGCCTGATTTGCTTAAGCCTGCATGCACGAGAACGTCCAGTCCTTCGAGTCTATAGTTTTCGTAAGCGACCGCCTACCTGCGCAAGAACGGCAACTCCTTCGAGTCTCTGATTTTGTCGGATGATTCAAGGCATTGAACGCCTGCATGCGCGAGAACGTCCACTCCTTCGAGTCTATAGTTTTCGTAAGCGAGCGCCTACCTGCGCAAGAACGGCAACTCCTTCGAGTCTCTGATTTTGTCGGATGATTCAGGGCCGAGCGTAATAATATTGACACTTGGAAAAATTTTTAATGATGAATCAAAAATTTGATGTTATGGTTTCTAGTAGCCTGCTAATAATTTATAGAATAAAGTAACGAACGAGGTTCAAGATGAGCATAGGGTCTCACCAACTTCTGTTGATAGCAGATCGATAAAAATGACTTTACTTAAATCAAGCTTTATAATATTCACATTAATTTTGAAAAATGTCTTGTATGTTAATATACCTTATGGAACCAAGGACATGGCTGTATGCCCTTCAGGGAACTGTTTGAATCGCTCCAACTATACATTGATGGCTCGAGATAGATTAAACGATGGACAGTTGTCTGTATATTTTGCTCGCCTGTCAAACACAACAAAAAATTTCAAACTGAAGCTGATATTTTCTGATGACACTGAAGGTGACACTGACTGGATTTCAGCAGCATCTTGCCAAGATGAAAAAACTTTACTATCGAACAGCTCAATGACTATACGTGATGCCAACCTACAAGAGGAGCTCCACAAAGTGCTAATTCTTATTTGTGTAACACTCTCTACAATTACAATATTATTACTTAAATTAATTGTGAAATATATAAGGAAAAGAATGAATAATTAAAACACATAGTTATATACAATGTTTTATTTATGTAAAATACTATTCAGAAGCCAATAATAAACTACATCAACATTTTCTTTTGCACATCGTACTGAATCATTGCAGCGGCAGTGAAAAATGCATGGAGAGTCAGAAGGTTTCATTTCAACAGCGCCATTGAAGTTCTCCAGATTTATTAGGTGATAGTGTGATTCCCCATCTTCGTTAAGCAGTTTTCTCAAATTGTTGATTTTCAGCTCTTCAAATAACTTGATAAATAAAAAGTCATATTTCTGATGACCTCGTACATATATGTGCGTGCAGTTGGTTAGGTAAATTCTCAAAATGTCGTTCATAGTATTCAAATCGTAGTGGCCATCAGAGTAGTGGAGTCCATGTAGCCGTTTTTCCAAATATCGTACTTGCCTTTTGTCTGCTGCTGATAGATAGTTAAACGGTTTGGGTGGTTTAAACAAAAACACACCTGTGCGTTTACGTGTCTTGATTACCAATTCTTTGGGAACAAATCTTCCATCGATTTCGAAACCTTGAATGTCGACAATTTCCATGGTGAACCGTTGAAAAGCTGTACCGAAACTGATTTTCTAAATAGCTGAGTGATCTAATATAAGCTTCGAACAATTTCGCTGAGTGGGAGAAATTCCATTAGGCAATCGTGGATAATTATGCAGAAGGCTCGGGTCTTATCGGGAAATCCCGTCTTGCTTTCAATATCCAGGCGAATATCTACAGTCGAGGATTTCATGGTGTCCTCACGTCGGGAGAAATCGATGACGAATAGGGTGTGCGTCTTGAATGCAACATAATCCAGTAGAGGGTGTTTGCCGACGCCAAAGCTGGGATAAAAGTCCGTATACCTTTTGTACGCCTCACCGTACTCACTCTTTGCAAAATCTAAATCAAATCTCTCCATAGGCCAAAATTCGCTGTTTAAATTTAGGCGAATATTGGAAATGTGAATATTATCAAATTCCGTGGGATCTTCTTTGATGTTGCTGTGGCGATCCGTTTGGAAGGCTAAGATAACGTAACGAGGGCTTTCCAGAGCGGCACACGTCTGCACAGCCCAAATTTCACGAGTAACACCTGTTTTGAGAGCAGGCAACTCATTTAGCTCCCATTTACGAAACGGTAAAATTATACTGGAATCCGCTTTGACGGTTTGCAGTAAATCCAATTTAACGTCATCGTTTGGAAAAATGTGGCGGACTTTGAGTTCGATGTTGTTTATTGTCACTTTGCCCTTGGTAGCAGCATCCGTGATTATAAGGCAATCATCATCGCTACGACTTCGCACCAGACGAATTGTTTGTTTACCACAGATCACCTGCTTGTAGTCGTTGAAGATGGAAAACAAATGTCCCAATGGAATGTACATGTGAAAAGTTTTATCGGCGGCATTCATATACGCTTTATGTGGAAAATTCCACCCGGCTATGAATAGGTCCTTTGAACTGTTGGGGTCGTAGCACAAGTATCCACGAGTTGTACTCACGCGACCAGGGTCTCTCACGGTTTCAATTTCCTTGCCGCACAACTCGTACGTTGTCGAAGAAGAAAGCCCCAGCATTTGGTGATAGAGAAACATCTCCATTGTCTGCTGTCTTCACCACTTGTCCCTGGATTGAGATGCAGGAATCAGCCATGGAAAACCAATAATCTGTTTGATTGACGGTGATTTCAACGATATCATTGTTGCCGAATGACTTGACTCGCGTCTTACACTATCATCAAAATTTGGTTTGCGGAAGATATCGAACATTTGAGGAGTTGACATGGTAGCCGAGCGTTTGTAGAAACAATCTGTTTGAGAGCGTGAGTGATCTCTTGAGAAGTTTCATAAAAACTGATGGTGGTCGAGGAGCGGTTGACTTCTTATATGATTCTTCATGAAATACAAGTCGACCCATTATTATTGTAGTTGTTTCAGCTCAAGTCGAATGATGATTTCTTCACCACGAAAATTCATAAGTTCAGAATCTTGATTCAAAATTTGCAATGTGAGGTTATGTATTTCGCTTCTGTTAATCGGCAAATAGATTAAATGCTGAGGTGTTTCGTCGATGGCAAAACCAGGATCAACTGCAACGGCAAACTCGTAAATGGTGTGTGAAGGAGTGTTGTTGTAGAAGGCTCCCGATGTGATGTTGCTATCGAGATGAATCGTTCTAACTTTTATAATGTTCACTGGTAAATGGGAACTGTGAACTTGATTGCGTGGTAGCAGCTGTTTAGAGAAGCCCAAAATATCACCGATGCTGTCTTGCGGTTGAAAGTCCACAGCGTACTTGCTGCTGAAAAGCTCACACTTGAGAGTATTGTTGTTGGGTTTCAATGAGAAAATATTCTCAACGTCCTTTGCCAAATGAATGCCAAGTGCCTTTCTAATATAAGCTTCGATGTCACCAATTTCGTATGAACCTTCGGGCAAGTCGATGAATGTTTGCGTGTTGTGATCGTCAAACAGGTAGATCTTGTCACCTCTCTCAATGTTTGGAATGCTGTTGTAAGAGTGAAAACTCAATAAAGCTAGTCCGTAGTTGTAGTTGGGATCCAACTGAATAGGTGGTTGAAAATCAATCGACAGTATTGGTCTGCGACCTTTCAATGTGATAATCACAGACATGACTGAAAATTGGATGCTTGTTAGCTGCTAATATAGGCAAAGGTAAAACAACAATAATGCAAAATATTTATTTTTTATTATAGAGAAATTTCAAGCATAAATGGCCACAATTTGATTGATTGTACGTCTGATAAGAGTCATTGTTGTAGAGGATTTTCACTCCATTGCCAAAGTAGTTGGCTAATTCTCGGGGTGGTTTCAAACATCCAAAGCTATCAAACTACTGAACGGTGTTTCCATTTCGCACATAAGCCACCCAATGCGTACCGTGATGACTGCTGGTATCCAAATTAACGATGGCAGACTCCTTTGTTTGTGAATGTTTAGGTAAGGCGTCTCGCATAAATACTCCCCTAAAGTGGGGGATCTTCAAATGTTTGGCATATTGCTCAAGCTCGTGATTGTAGAGTGCGCGATTGGGTAGCTTTATTGGGAGTTTTTTTGCTTCTTTAAGTAAAGCCCGAAGCCGTTGCGGGACTTTTTAAGAAAAATACCGCTTCCTTTCTTCGCAAGCTCTTCCATGGCTAGATTATGGCGCTGGTCCTCCTCCAACTTCTTGCGGGCGTTCTTTGCATCTATCACGGCTTTGGCTACTCCACTGGCACCCCCGGTAAGAGCTCCAAGTGCTGACAACCCCGCAAATAGGGGTATTAGTGGGAGAAAACCACCAATTTTCGACTCAAAAGGAATGACTCGAGGTACACGGATTTTCTTGCGACCACCTGCCTTCTTAATGACTGCTCGGGCTCCTCTCAACGCCAATAACGATGTCTTACGGACATCACTTCCAGATCCGGCAATAGCTCTCTTGATTGGTAGAACCACATTCTGTCGAAAAGATTTTTTTCCACATCGTTTTTTGATTCCAAGCCCCATCTTGCGTTTAGCCTTCATGCCTGTAGTTATAAGCCAAGAAGCTGCTTTTTCTCCAAGTGAAGCGTCCTTTGACTTGAATCTCTCCCAGGCTCGATTTTCCAACTCGTAATCAGCCTTATGACGATCCGCCAAAGACTTGTATTTACTGTAGGCGATATCTTGCGCTCGACAAGCAGCGTCTGTCTTATTGATTCCCTGCTGACCCTTGGAGAGACGGTCTTGAAGTTTTGTACCGGTCCCACAAAACTGATAACCAGGTAGATGTAGTTCAAATGGTAATTTATTGATTGCGCTATTCAGTAGACTACCTCCTTTGGGAGTTAGCATGATACTGATTGAAACTGAGATAGACTGCTGTATTTAATTAGTATCCGCAATAAGGATGATGTCAGTATATCGTAAAATGTATATGAAGCAACAAGATGTCCAACTGCCTATCGAAAATTTGGACTTTGTCGAAGAATCACCATCATCAGCAAGTCGACACGGACAATTGTTACCAAATTCCCTACGAGCAGCATTCTGCGGACCTAGTGGTTGCGGAAAGACCAACGCATCGTTATCACTGCTATTCAATGAAAACGGTCTACGATTCGAGAACATCTACATCTATACCAAGTCACTCTACCAACCAAAGTACCAGCTCTTACAAGACGTTCTCAAGCTGGTTAAAGGTGTATCGTATTTTCCCTTTAAAAACAACGAAGAAGTAATTGATCCGAGTGAGGCACGCGAATGTTCAGTATTCATTTTCGATGATGTGAATGGTGATAAACAAAACAAGATTCAGAATTTTTTTTCGATGGGAAGGCACAGGAATATCGATTCAATATATTTATGCCAAACGTATAGCAAAATACCTAAGCAACTGATTCGAGACAATTGCAATGTAATGGTCATATTCAGACAAGATGAGGTAAATTTGAAGCACTTCTTTGATGAGCACGTTTCTCCTGACATGGACTATGATAAATTTAAGACAATGTGTTCGGAATGCTGGCAAAATCGTTTTGGCTTTATTACAATAGCTAAGGACTTCAACTTGAATGATGGCCGCTACCGTAAAGGATTCGATAAATATATAAAGGTTCAATAAAGATGATTGCTGTTAGTTGAAAAAAATGTCTTCATTGAGTAGCAACATTGCTGCCACTGCTCGAAAGAAAAAGATCAAGCAATTGGCACGTTCTATTCGCAAGAAATATCTTAGTCTGAAGCTGGGAAAGTCGGAACATGATGAAACATTGAATAAACTTTTTAGACCGGTAATGACACCGCTACAAGATATTGCCTCAACTACGGCAAAAGTTCTCACTAAGATGCCAACACAGACCATTAAACGTGAAGTAATTAAACAAGAAGTGCAGGAACTGCCACCAGTCAAAAAACATGAGTTGGAAGAGACACAATACCTCGATGAAGAACCAATCGCTGAAACTAGTATGCATACCAATGATGATAATGATGAGGTGGAGAACGAAACCTTTTACGAGGATCCCGGTAATCTCTCTAAAGAAGCAATAGAGGACTACATGGATCAGTATCCTCCAGTTGCACACAAGTATCTTGAAGGCTATATCACTAAAAGCGATGATATTGACAACATATATGGACCTATATATGACGCTGCATGTTCCAAATGGTTTCTTGGGCAAAAGGAAATCAATTTCAGTCGTAGTTCAGGTCACATTATCGTTGGTGGGCTACAGTTTCCAGGTACTCCAGGGCTATATCAATTAATATTTTACAAGTCACCTGATTATGCTCCCGATGATTTAGAAGCATACCGAAAAGTGTTGGTAATGACATCAGCACACAAGAATGCAGCAGGTCGTTTGAAAGCTTCAAGCCTATATAAATATACTGAAATTATAAAGCCAATGTTTCCTCCTCAGTCGAAAAAGCAGCGTTTTGCTGGAACTGGAATGAAGTTAACTTACAATAACAAGCCAATGGAATACGTCTACTGGGATGATCCTAACGAATTGGTTGAACGGTTGAAACTACTGATTGCATCCAAGGAAGCAGGCAACACCTCTCACGACAACGAAATAATTGCCATTTTAAATGAACTTAAGGAAGCTAATATTATACGAGATAAATAAATTTTGAAATTGAAAGTGTATATTATTCCTTATCCTACGGCAAACATGTCAGTTTCACGATGACTTTAAACAAGTTTGGGCGTAGTGCCCATCAGCAACTAATGTCATCAACATCACATAACCTAGCTTTTATGAAAGTGCCATTTTCCTTTACCGCGGAGGGAAATATCGATGCTGAGAAGCTGAAAATTACCAATGTCGAAGTACCGACGAAGGCCATGGATGCCACCAATAAGCAGTACGTTGATAAGAAAATAGCAAACGGACTTCAACAACTACATAGTGATTTTTAAATAGCTTTCAGCAACTACACTGGTGAAATTCAGCAAACCTTATCTGTGTTTAAGCAAAACGAAAAGGTTAGCGAGGAACGTGGAGCTCAAAACTTTGCTGCGATGAATACTCGCATGTTGAAAACGGAACAAGCTATGGAAACCCAGTTACAAAATATATCGCTTCTCATTTCAAAATTCAATACATTGGAAGCTCAGTTGGAATCCGCCCCTTAAAGAATATAAGGAAACTATCACAAAATTTGAAGCCTCGTTTAATGACAACCGTATATCACAGGAAAAACGTATAAATGATCTGAAACTTTCTATGAAACAAGCTCCTAAAGGTGTTGATGCAGCAGAAGTATTAAATATTGTTCGAAAGGATAAGGCTAAAGATCTTTCTGATCTAACTGAACTTAGAGACAAGATGACAAAAGTATTGCCTGACCTATACCGAGACATGCAAAAACTACATGATGATATTGCAAATCAAATGTTGGACCAAAATCAAAAACTTTAAGCAATCGCATACAGTATTGCTGCGATTAAAAAGCATCATTAGGGTCAATAAAAACATGCCTTTGTCTATTTTTAAGCAGTATACAAGATGGCTCCTATAGCGAAACATTCCAAAGAAAAAGTTCAAGTCGTTAAGGAACTGCATAGACCTGTGAGACGAAAGTTTCCTCGCCGACGTGTAATAATCAAAGGTTTCGATGACTCCTGGCAGTCTGATTTCGCACAAATGGATCTCTATGCAAAATCCAATCGTAATTTCAAGTTCTTCCTCGTGGTGATTGATTACTTTTCAAAGTACGTGTGGACGAGACCGCTGAAAACGAAATCCGGTAAAGAGGTAACTCGTGCCTTTGAGAGTATTCTCAAGGAAGGACGGCACCCGAAAAATCTCCAAACCGACCAGGGTAAGGAATACTACAATAGTTGCTTTCAGAAACTAATGAAGTCAAACGGAATCAATCATTATAGTACATTTAGTGGACTGAAAGCCGTAATAGCTGAACGAGTAATTAGAACGCTGAAAGAACGGCTCTACAAGTACTTTAGTTTGAACGGCACCTACAAATGGATAGATAATCTACAGGAAATCGTTAAGGACTACAACCATCAAAAACATTCTAAGACAAAGATGAGACCTGCGGACATTAATACGAAAAACGCTCGAGATATTAAAGTATACAATAACCTGAAAATTGCTGGACCAAGAAAACTGAAAGTCGGAGATGTGCGAATAAGTAAAACCAAACACGTTTTTGATAAAGGTTACCTTCCCAGCTGTTGCCGATCATCAGGACTGGAATCCATATTGTCGCTTTTTTTATTTTGATGACACTTACCACATCACCAGACCTATCAGACTTAAAAGCAAAGTGACGTTTGACAGTAGACTTGAGACGTTCAAAGACTGGCCTATTGCCTTCAAAGAGACACCCACCGAGCTTGCTAATGCCGGTTTCTTTTACACGGGCTATGGTGATAGGATCTCTTGTCATTGCTGTGGCTTAGAGCTCAAGAATCTCTTACCTTATGATGATATTACAGAGCTTCATAAAAGGGGATCAGCTAAATGTTTATTGCTTAGAGACTGCCCACCAAATCCCGAGACTGACTCTAATAATATTACCTGTAAAATTTGCTTAACTAATGAAATGACGATTGTTTTTATGCCATGTAGACACTTTGCTAGTTGCCTTGATTGCTCACTGAAAATAGATTATTGTTGTATATGTAGGCGGAAAATTGCTGGATATTTAAAAATATATGTATGCTAAAATAAAAATTCTAATTTGAACATATTTTGTTTTATTTAAACATATTATTTACAATATAATTGGGAAACAAATAACACTATTTTACAAATACTTTATTCTGGGTTGTAATTTGTTGAGCATCGCTGGAAATCTCCATGGCAACGTTTTCATTCATGATAGATTCTATATTATCAACCAGGTCAGAATTATACAATGGCTCAAGAGAATGGTGCTGATTTCGCAGTGTGTTGCCTCTAGCAAACAATTTTAAGTTCCCAAGTGGGAACTTGAGAGCGTTACCTATATCTATATGATGTGAGACATTGACCCATTCTTTAACAAGTTGAGCATTTGGATGTTTCTTCAGCACTGCCTTTATAGCTGCTTGGAAAGACCCCCGCTGTCTACGTATGAGGTACCATTCGCTCTTACTAAGAGCTAACAGAGCCATACATCTCTGTTTTTTGTGGTTGATTGACTTCGGAGCTACACGATGGACTACTTCGTTCCTTAAACGTTTCACTACCTGAGACTGTATTTGGTTAGAAACCACGTTCAGAACCTCACAATGACGTTCCGATGCCTTGAGAGATTCCTCTTCTAGTCTAACTCGATGCAGTTCGGCTTTGGCCCTAGCTTCCTCAGCTTAAATACGTTCTTTTTCAGCCTTAACTCGTTCCTCTTCAGCTCGCATACGATCCCGATCTGCTCTGTTTCTCTCTTCTTCCGCTTGTAATCGTTCTTTTTGCATTTGAATCATCTCAGCCTCAGCGGTATTCTTTACTTGTATCATAATTTGCTTAAGTTCATCCAACTCAGTCATCAAATGCTGGTTTTGTGCAGAAATTAGGTCGTTGTGTGCAGAAAGTTGTTTGATGTGCATTTCCTCGTGATACTTCTCGTATTTGATATATTTCATAGAGATGCGTTTAATTAAAGTATAGAGGATGCGAATTTCTGTAGCTTTCTTGATACGCATCTGCATAAGCAGCATTTCAAAGTCGATGGCGCTCATGCAAATGTATTTCTTTTGAGTTATGTTTGCATCTTGAATTTCTTCGTATTCCATAGTTGGTTGCTGCGCCTTGAGCAAATCCATAAAATGATATTTTTTATGTCTGTACTCACCAACGTAACCACACCACTCCAGGACATTACCATCGATGAGCACTTTGTCTGTCCACGTCAGCTTCCAGAAGAAGGCGTAACATCTATCATTTTCAATGTCGAGACCAAATTTGAGACATACTTCCGTATAGGTTAATTTACCCATCGGCGTAACCTACAGTCTAACATCTTGATCACTTTCAACTTTATTTTGTTTAGGTTGAGTAGATACCATCTTGGATTTGTACTGACTACGTTAATCAATTGTTGCAAACGAACTGAAATTTTTTCGTCTTTGTTAAGATGACTAAAGATGTATCATGTGACGTCACAGAAAAAGGGAGGGAGGCCAGCTAAGAGGGGCCATGATTTCCAGATTTCCATATTTCCCTAGATCCCGGAAAAACAAACTTACTGCGTATTGTTTCTTTAAACAACTATGAGAAAAATCCCTATACCTAGGGAAAACACACGATTGAATTGATTATCTTGGCAATGTAGCATCATGATGATAGCTAATGGAATGTGGAATATGCATTGTATGCTGTGTTGACAAATTTAGAGCAAAATGTTAGTTCAATTTTAAATCGACCAATGAGAGCATGGCTTATGACGTCACAGAAAAAGGGAGGGAGGCCCGCTAAGAGGGGCCATGATTGCCAGATTTCCATATTTCCCTAGATCTCGGAAATGCGTCATTTTAGTCATATGATTAAAGTGATGGAGCAACATTGTCATATTTCCTTAGATCTCTGAAAACGTACACAAGTTCCTTTTATCTGCATTGGTTCGTTATAAAAGCGAATACTAATAATATTATAATATTAAGACGCTGTTGAAGCACTTAAATCGATAAAAAATAGTACAACAATCAATATTATTTTAAGAATTCATTTTCAAACAAAATATATTATGATATATTATAATATATCAGTGTTAATTTCTATGACATTTATGTTTAGAAATAATGCGATTGAAGTAAAATTTACGACCTGCCAGAACCTAACTACTAGACTTCAACCATTCCGAATTTGAAACTTTCCACAACCACTAGGTCCGCAGAATGCTGCTCGTAGGGAATTTGGTAGCAATTGTACGTGTCGACTTGCTGATGACAACGATTCTTCAACAAAGTTGAAATGTTCGATAGGCAGTTGGACATCTTGTTGCTTCATATACATCCTACGATATAGTGACATCATCTATCGCAGTTATTTGCGCTGGGATTGTTCTTAGCAGTCATATCTTTTCTATCATTTGTAACGTCCCTGTACCTGTCATTTCTAGTATTTGCAGGGGTCCCATTTCTAACATTTGTACCGTTCCTGTACCAATCATTTCAATCATTCTTGCTTTTGTTATAACGTTTCTACTATTTGTAGCAGTTTTCTAGCATTTATAAGGTCCTGTTAGAGACATATAGGTAAAACACCTGTGAAATTTTTCAAATACTTTGTTCATTTTACTCTCATATCAACAATTCGTTGGGAGAAACATACATTTTGTGTACCTAGAAAACATTTGTTTGTACTGACGTCTGTCTTAGAAAAAGTTATATGTGATAAAAACATTTGTTTGTTGTAGCAAACGACTGATGTGTTCTTTTTGATGGCTAAATTTTTGTGCACCTAGAAAAAAGTTTCTATGTACCAGTGAATACGCTTTGAATACCTGTCTTGTTTGTTCCTACCTCTGGCTTACCAAAAGTTATATATTTATTCCCACTATCCCATTTCCAACATTCCTGTTCTCTACTTTTTGCAACGGATTTGTTTCAAACCATTTGTAGCAACAGTTTCTAGCATTCTTTGTTTAACCTCACCAGTCATTTCTACGGTTCCTGTCGTTTCTATGGCCCTAGCCTTTGTAACCATTCAATTATTTTTAACGGGTTCAGTCGTTTGTTTGGTTCCAGTTGTTTCTACCTTTTGTAGAGGTACCAACCATTTCTACCAGGGATTTCTAAGTTTCTAGTCGTTTATAAGGGACGTTTCTAACTTTTGTAGTAGCTCCAACCATTTCCAGCAGCGATGTCTACTGTTCCAGTCGTTTCTACGGGACGTTTCTAGCTTTTGTAGCCGCTCCAACCATTTCTACCAGGGATTTCTGAGTTTCTAGTCGCTTCTACGGGACATTTCTAGATTTTGTAGTGGCTCCAACCATTTCTTCTTTTGTTATTGCCTTCGTTGAATCTGAATTATTTTATTATTTGTAATGAAATGCTAATTACCAAATATTTGGGAACCTATTAATTATTTGCGATGCATTTTCGGTACATTTTTTTGCTTAAAATTGCCGAATTATCTATATTAAGAGATCTAACGCCCGGACTAGGCGTCCTCGTGGCCTTGGTTTATCCGACGAAAGCAGAGACTCGAAAGAGTTGCCGCTCTCGCGCATATGACCGATAAATTTATTTCGATGTTCAAAATACGTTTCGTTCATCCCAATCATTGAATATGTTCTTAAGATGTGTTTCGCCACTCTATGTGTTCCCTGCCACGGCCAATGCACTCGACTGTGATACACCCCTGCGACAAACCTTGCACCCGACACGAGTCAGTCCGTGTCCCGAATGACGTCACGGTTCGTCACCCCCGACGGAAGCACCCGGTTGATTCCCGATCGCCAGCCAGCGAATTCCCTACGATGCACCCCCGTTCCGCATTCCCTACTCCCCGCGTTAAGCCAGCCACCGCCTTCCCGACCACGCACACCCCCGACCCGACGCCCGCCGAGTCTCCCGAAGGACCCCCTGTATATACATTCCGACCGCACCTAACCGTAACTTTCGGTACGCGCGGACCGCAACCACATCATATATACCTATTTACGTACACAACAATCAATTGCTTGCCTTGGTAGCTCATGTAGTGGAAATTCTGCCGTTCAGCCAGTATTGCCGGGTTCGACCCCCGGTCAGGGCTTTTTTTTATGATCAACGCCGTATGATGATGCCACCTCTTCAATTTTGAATTTCCCGCCAAATTTGAACTGACCAATCAGAACGCAGCTTATGACGTCACGTGACTCAAAAGTGGAAGTGGAGGGGCTGGACTCAAGTGACCCGACCCCTACTATTAAATTACCAATGAGCCCCCACCAAACGTTATTTCTAACTCTGGTCTGTAAACATCTCTCTGCCACTTCGTTGGGGTTTTCAACATCCCAATTATGAGTATTGTTCTTATTAAAATTCTATAATTTGTAAACCTACTCTCATCGTACTACAACACATGATTTACAACAGAAGCGCATTCATTTGTCTTGAAAAATTAGTTTCCTTAAGTTTTTAAACTATTATTTGTTTATGGTACATATTCTTTTTTTACACTCTCTGTGTGATTTATTGTGATACACGAAATTCCCTTCCAACAGTTCTTGCCGATGAACTAAGGTTTTCGTTGACAGCTTGTAAAATGTTTCTGTCGCCATTTTTATTTTCAATATTGTATCGGCTCCTATAGCACATTTTTTTTAACTAAGACTCTGACGAACGTTAAAAAATTCAAAGTGCCAAGGTTGTTTTGTAGTAGGTAATATATTTTTCTCTGATTAAAATCATAAATGCGAAACCTGTTGAAAATGACGGGTATTCCCTCTTGAAATAAAGAAAAGTTTGATATGTTAGCCCTGTACACAATCACACAGAAACGCCCACATGATCTCAGCAAGGTATTTAGAAATGGACCCTAAGACCCCCCCCCCCGCTGGCCACGGGCTTGAATGGTGCTAATATTTATTAATTCTGATTTATTGAGAAGTTGTTATTTAGCCTCATATTCTGATGAAAATGCGTTTAACATATTACTTATTAATGTTTTTTGAGACAAATAAATCATGACCTCCTTATTTACGTTCATGTACTATTGAAAATTCAATGCCTTAATACATTACATTCTTATTGATATTATTTAACAACAAATAAATCATGGCCTACTTGGAAAAATTAAGGCCTAACTTTACGAAGTGTGATATTTCGATGATACTCAAATCTTTTATGCACTTGTGTGATATCACCAGGTTGAAGATTTTAGGCTAAATACAAAAATTAGTCCAATATGGCGGCCATAAAAAAATCAAAGTTCAGGCGATTTGCGGGATAACGAAGTGTTTCGGAATTACTCGCGAAAAACGATATCCGCCATAATTTCCAAAACCAAATGACGATTGTAATTCCGAAACCAGATATCAAGTGCACTAAGATTTCTCTAAAACATTCCCCATATAGAGATCTTCAACTTGGCTCTTGGGTTTTGACGGATACGGTGGACAACGTCATTGATCCTCTTGACCACCTCGTATGGACCATCGCAGGCGGATGTAAGCTTTGGAGATTTACCCTTGTTCCTCTGGGGGTTGTATAGCCAGACCTTGTCCCTCTTTTGGAACCCGACTGAATTGGCCATGAGGTCATATAGTGTCTTCATCCAGTCTCTGGTGGCCAACAGCTGCGCTAGGCTTAGTGCGCGAATTGCCAGCATGTTATGTCGGAGTTGGTCTGCATAATTGTTGATTTCTTGGGACGATGCTTCGGGGAAGCCTAAGGCCAGATCGCAGGGTAATCTCAGCTCTTTTCCGAATAGTACCCTGTGGATGCAATGGTGTTGTTCTCGTTTTCCGGATTCCTAACATCGTACAGACCCTCTAGCATACATTGCATTCGAAGTTTCGCCCTTGGTCTGAATATAGCTCCCACGGGAGTCCAAACTTACTGAATAGCTGTTCTACCAGCACCGTCGCTACAGTGGTTGCCTCTTCATTAGGTATCAGATATGCCTCAGGCCATTTGCTGAAGTAATCCATTGCGGCCAAGATGTATTTGTTCCCCCTCTAGGACTCGGGAAATGGAACGGCGACACCGATGGCAATTCTCTCAAAGGGACGCCCACATTGTAATGCTGCATTCTGCCCTTGGTCAGAGTCTTTGGGCTACTGCGGTCAGGATGGCTGGTACCTTCTTCTTTGGGACTACCAGTTGGGACTTGGTTTCTCGGCCGTCAGTGCTGTCCCAAATTCTCTTGAGCATTCCATTCTATACTCTTAGAGAGTCACATTGGGCCTATAACGATTTCCGGACGCCCGAGTATCTAGCTACCTCATCCCATCGTGGCCTGGGTGCCCCTCTCTTTTTAAGTGACAGGATTGGTTCAATGTCTGGATCAGCCATTTGGTCCTGTTTTTTTGTCCAGTCTTCATTGGACTGCACTCGGATCTGTAGGATGGAGATAACCTGTCGCTGTTCCGTCTTCAGACAATGTCCGCATTCTGCTCTACACGGTCTTCTTGATAGGGCATCGGCATTATTATGCAAGCGACCGGCACGATGTTCAACCTTGAAATCGTATTGCTGTAATTTCTCCATCCACCTGACCAGTTGTCCTTCCGGTGTCTTCATTTCCAGCAGGCATTTGAGAGCGGCATGATCTGTTCGGATTAGGTACTGACATCCATAGAGGTATTTGTGGAAATGGTCGACAGCCCTTATTAATGCAAGAAGTTCTTTTTTTAAGGTGACACAATAATTTCTTTCCGATTTTGAGTGTAGATCTCGAACACCCTCTCTTCACCATGTTGCACCTGGGATAGGACGGCCCACAAACCTGTGCCTCTGGTATCGGTGTCTAAAACGAACTTTCCAGACTGTGTAGGAAATGCTAGGATTGGGCTGGAACATAGTGCCGCCTTCAGTCGTCGGAATGATGTTTTATAGTCCTGATTCCAATGGAAGTTCTTTTTTTCAGTGGTCTGCCAATGTAGGGGTGCCGCAAGGGTGGTAAATCCCTCAACAAATCACCTGTAGTATGAAGAGGGACCTAAGAAACTTAGGAGTTCAGGCTTGTCTCTTGGGACTGGTCAATCACGAATGGCTTCTAACTTGTCTTCGTTTGTGGGGATTCCTCACTCAGAATGTGGCACAAAACTCTACTTCTTTTTGGAAAATGGACACTTCTTCGGTATGAGTCTCAGGTTGGCGTTCTAAATTGTGGAAAATACTTTGCCCAGGTTCTTCAGATGGTCGTCGAATTTATGTCTCTTGACCAGAATGTCGTCGACTTATACTAAGCACGTTCTCCATGTCAACCCGCTCAGTACTTATTCCATTAGAATCTCAAATGTAGAGGGAGCATTACATAACCCAAAGGGCATGACCGTGAACTGAAACAGCCCTTTACTAGTGGAAACCGCTGTCTTCTCTCTGTTTTCGTGTAGACCAACCTGCCAATATCGACACTTTAGGTCTAGTGTGGAGATCCAACGGCAGCCTGCTAGTGTGGTCAGTGTGTCATCAATTCGGGGTACTGGAAAGCTGTATTTCTTCGTGACATCATTCAGATTTCTGTAATCCACGCAAAATCGGGTGGTTCTTTCTTTTTTAAACACTAGAACAACGGGAGCAGACCATGGGCTGATAGATGGCTCAATAACTCCATTTTGTAACATGGACTCGAAGTTTTCCTTGACTGCCTGTTGTTGCCCCAGAGGTAGTCGCCTAAGTGGTATTCTCGTGGGTTGAGCCTTCCCGGTGATGATATTTGTGACCGGTGGTTCCATCTTGACTGTTAAAAACTTGCCAATGGTTTGCCATAAATTTTTTGGCTTTCTTCTGTTTGTCTGGTGTAAGGTGTGTCAAATGGTCAGCAAGCTGTTGTAGAAACTGTTTACTGGATTCTGTTCCTTTACCTGGTGTTCTGGTATTTTGCTCGCTGTCAGTCCTGTTGCATTTTTTAAATTTCTGTTTCTACTTTGTTTTGGATAGCACTGATATCAGATTTCACCTGGCTCTGTATAGAATCGATGTCATCTACTTTGGTCTCCGTTTATCGTTTATATTTGATTCCATAATCACTATTCTCTGGGTAACTGCTTCGTTACCTTGATTTACTAATTGCATTAATTGTTCTTGTTTTTCTTCAATTTTCGAGATAATCCTTCAATTAAATTTTGTTGTTTTTTCCGTGGCAGAAACAAGGTTTTTTGCTTTTCATCTATATTAGTTACACGTTTTTCTAATTCTATTTTACGTTTTTCATCAAAAAATTTCACTAATCTTTGTTGGACTTCTTCCTGATGTTGTTTCTCCTTCTTGTAACGTTCTGGCTTATTTTTTCGTCTAGTCCATCCGTAACATGTTTGAATATTTTTTTGGTAGTCATTTTTTCTACGAGTTGTTGCCATAAATCAAATTACGATGTTAACTTCACTTGATCCTGCACTTCTAACACCAAATTGCAATAAACTTCGTGGGTTTAAATTGAAACTTTTAAAACTGATATTCACTTCACTTGCTAGAACTTTATTTACACCTAAAAATCAAATATGTACAACAGCTGATTGTGAATACAATTTACCTCAAAAACAATAACGCGACTATCTAAGCGGACTAAACTACTTGACCGGTCCAATGTTTATATAGTCACATCAATTTTTCTCGCATTTTCGATGACCTTCTACTGCTGTCCTTGAGGGTATTTTTACTGTTCGCCCAGCGTTCCAATTCAATACTTTTTTTGTCCCGTAGAACGTTCCAGTCACTGTCGTTCTCGTTTTTATTCCCAAGGATTGATGTTTTGTTTTCGTCGGACCAACCAATGTTTTCTCCAGTGGCTGCGTATAAATTTTATAACAATGTTATGAATGTTAAACCCCAACGTAATGTTATTTAACTGTATGTGAAGTTTTATATAAATTTCGTAACAATATATATATATATATATATATATATATATATATATATATATATAAAATAACACGAGATTGAACTTAATACTCGAATGTTTAATAAAATAATTAGGAGAAAATCAGTAGAGTACAAAGAAAAGATTACAATGAACACTTAAAAAACTTAATGAATGCTTCGAGTGTCGCGAACGATTTTTTACAACGTTTATTTTTCACGACTCTCTTAAGACGAATAGTTTGGTTCGAGTTTCTTAATCGACTGAGTTTGAAAATACATTTTTTCAAAGAAGAAAAATCCTCCGGTAAGCTTCGTTTCCCTAGGCCAAACCATCTTTACTTCAAGATCTTTTCCTATTGGTTAATTACTCTTGTAGGTGTTGGTTTCAGAGGGAGAATAATTTCTCATTTCCAGGAACACCCAGATGGTCAAAATAATTTATCCCTTTGATCCTGCCAATAAAAACAAGTTCTTGTTCATACCCAATACCTTTAAGTGTCAGCCGTTCCTTATTGTCACATACCAACACTCAGTTTATTTTTATTATAGTTTAAATGTATTTAAATTATTTAAATTATAAAAATATACACTATTGTTTGAGTTCTATAAACCTTTAAAGGAATAGTTTCCCTTCAGTGGCAAAGGGAAACTTACAATGGGATTATTCGGATTATTTCTTCTTATCTTTACAAGCGTATTTACCATGTACCTATTATATAGGTTTTTACGTTAAATATTACAAGCAAGAAAAGAAATACAACTAATTAATAAATGGATCTAAAATTAAAGTTGAGGTTATGTCTATTTACATTACGACAAAACAAACAATATTATGAAAAATTAGATTAAAGTTGGTATAAAATTTAATTTTTACTTAACCGCGAAACCTACTATAGGCAATGTAGAAGACAAATGAAAAACCTACAAAACGGACAACGACAAGCTCAATTTCACTAAGGTCCAAACTTACAAAAAACTATAAATCTGTTTATTTTTATTTATAAAACATTCCCATTAAACCATTCCTCAGCGGATGGCCATACCATCATTATTAAAGTAGCGTTGGAAAGTAGAAGAGTTGCCCTAAACACTCCTTATGTCGGTTTTTTCATTTTTCAGTGTAAATACATAAAGATAATGGAAATGTATTCAAGAGTGGCAGCAGCGAAAGTTTTCAAATTACTGAAGAGTCGTGATCAAAAATGATCTATGACAATCAATCTGTTACTAAAATTTTCAAAGCAACTATAGGGCCAATATAGATTTTTTAAATTTTAACCAGAGCTAACTGGTTCCACGAAAATCAATTGCCTCATTAGTTTTTCTGTTTGTTTAAGTTATCATATCAATTCATTACCAAATAGATAAACAAAAAATTATCCTGATTATTTATTTTTGTGTTCTAAATAGATATAAAAATACCAATATTGCATCAATTATTTTAATTACAAATATTTCAATAATTTATTTCATACTCTCTTCGAGGTATCATTCCTTTGTACGCAAGACAATATATATTATATATAAATATAATATATATTGTTTCTGGTCGGGAACCTTCATCAGTTGCGCTTCCCACAATTGAATGTCCTCTCAAACACTTCTTTATGCATTTGATGCATTTCGTTAAATTTGAAGACGCGAGATGTAAGACCGACATCTAGGATTTTCAAGAGAATCAGTACACAGAGGTTCCGAATCTGGAGCCGTTCCGTGTAATTCCTGTTCTTCCTTAACTCCTAGGATAGAATGTCACGATAAAAATTTTCAGGTTACTTCACCTGTCAGAGATATTGAATACTCTCTTCGAGGTGTCATTCCTTTGTACGCAAGACAATATATATTATATATAAATATAATATATATTGTTTCTGGTCGGGAACCTTCATCAGTTGCGCTTTCCACAATTGAATGTCCTCTCGAACACTTCTTTATTTGAAGACGCGAGATGTAAGACCGATATCTAGGATTTTCAAGCGTCTTTTAACGAAATGCATCAAATGCATCATACTTCTCACCACCCTCCAATTCAGTCCATCCAACACGCAGGCTATCTTTGGGACCGCCAATTTCATCAGATTCTTCTCCATCATCACATTCCTCAATTCTACCAGAGTCTTCCAAAGATCGCTATATGTTGGCTTGTCCTGCGAGAATGTTTTCGTTACCAAATAAAAGATGTCTCTGGTACCCACTGGTTGTTTATCTTCGAGATGAAGGACCTTCCCTACCACTGGATCTTGCTTCCGTAGCTTCTGGAACTGGCCGTACTTCTTGGCAAACACCTTGGCTATTCCTCTGTCCATTAGAGTACAGTGCCATAAACTGTTCGAAGTTCATCTCATCATCGGGTGGTTGGATGCTGCGGACTTGGGCTTGGTCAACTTCGCCGTCATGACTTCCGGCATAAGGGGCTAACCTGTTGAAATGTACGGCCTTTGGTTTTCCCCGAGGTAGCTTCTTTATTCTGTAGACAACATCGTTGATTTTCTTCACAATTTGGTACGGCCCTTCCCAAGATCTCTGTAGTTTGGGTGAATATCCACGACGACGTTGCGGGTTATACAACCAAACAAGATCGTCAACTTGGAATTCTCCGCCCTCGGCATTCGGGCACTGGCATTCTCGATGTGTAACCGGACTCGTTCATGGATGTCGTTCATCTTTTGACGTAGCTGGCTGACATAGTCTTCACCTGCAGCCTATTCTCCTGGAGGACATCCGAACTTCAAGTCGCAAGGTAGTCGTAACTCTCGTCCCATAATAATACTGGCCGGGGTCTGACCCGTGGACTCGTGCACAGACGAAGGATATGCCATCAGAAACAAGTGTAGATACTGATCCCAGTCTCTTTGGTGGTCAGAGACTACCTTTGACAAATGGCGGTTAATGGTTCTATTCATCCGTTCTACCATTCCATCGGATTGCGGGTGTAATGCTGTCGTCCGTGTTTTATTGATCTTTAACAGTTTGCAGATATCTTGGAAAAGAGTAGACTTGAAGTTCCTACCTTGGTCTGAGTGCAACTCCAAGGGAACACCAAAACGACTGATCCATTCCTTGACAAGTACATCAGCAACGGTCAAGGCTTCTTGATTCGGCAAGGCATACGCTTCGGCCCATTTACTAAAATAGTCCATCACCACCACAATGTACTTGTTTCCAGAGTCGGATTCAGGAAATGGACCGGCAACATCAATGGCTATTCTTTCGAATGGACTGCCAACGATATATTGCTTCATGGGAGCTTTTGGACGCTTCTGAGGCCCATTACTTGTTGCACAAACTGTACAAGTCCGGTACCCAATAGAACCGTTCTCTTAGCTTCCCCAGGGTTTTCCTCACTCCCAGGGGTCCTCCAGTTGTACCATCATGTAGCTCTCGCAAAACCTCTTGTCTCCTATTTCTGGGAACTACAATCTGTTTTCTGTCGTTTCCCCCCTCTGGAGTCTCCAGGACGCGCTTCAGAAGTCCATTCTCCAGGATGAGGGAGTTCCACTGAGCCCAGTACGACTTTATGGTTGGTGAGTATCGGGAAATCTCTTGCCACGTAGATTTGCGGTCTTCTTCCTTCCACCGGATAACCTCTTTCAAATCTGGATTTAATTTCTGGTCTTTTTGGATCTCCGCAGATTGCCAATGATCGTTGATGGCGGTAGTTCTACAGAGAACAGCCCCTTTTTCTTCAGTTCGCTGGCAATGTTTGCAGTCATCAGGGCATGGTCTTCTCGATAGAGCATCAGCATTCTTATGGCGTGTTCCAGCTCGATGTTCAGCCTCGAAGTCGAATTCTTGCAACCGCTCAATCCACCTGAAGGACAGGTGCTTCAGGATTTTTAAACTGCTGAAGCCACTTCAGTGCTGCATGATCAGTCCTCAGGAGGAATCTTTTACCATAGAGGTACTTGTAGAAATGTTCTACCCCCTTTACCACAGTCAGGAGTTCCCTGCGAGTAACGCAGTAATTCCGTTCAGGCTTGCTCAAGGTCTTGCTGAAGTATCCGATGACTCTCTTCTGGCCCTCCTGGATCTGCGAAAGCACAGCACCAATTCCGACATTGTTTGCGTCGGTATCCAATACGAAGTTTACATCTGGCAAAGGATAACTTAGTATGGGAGCATTCGTCAAAGCTCTTTTCAATGTCTAGAAAGATAGCTGACATTGGTACTGCATCTTCCCTTCTGTTAGTCTAGTAAGTGGCTTGGCGATGTTGACAAATCCGGCTACGTACCGACGATAGTACGTGCATAACCCCAGGAAACTTCTTAACTGGTGGATATCTTTAGGTATCGGCCATTCCTGGACAGCTTTGATTTTCTCTTTATCAACAGCTACTCCCCCTGCGGAAACCACATGTCCAAGGTATTGCACCTCTTCTTGGAACAGCTGACACTTAGCTTTAGTCCGGAACTTCGAAGTCGCCGAAATACCTCCTCCAGGTTCTTGACGTGGTCTTCAAATGATCTTACAACCACGATAATGTCAAGATACACCAGGCACGTTTTCCATGAAAGCCCTTTTAAAACTGTTTCCATCAATTTTTCAAACGTTGCTGGAGCATTACACAGTCCACGGCATCACCGTGAATTGATAAAGTCATGAGCCGATGGTAAAAGCAGTCTTTTCTCGGTCTTCTTTAGCAAGTTCCACCTGCCAATAACCGCTCTTCAAGTCCAGTGTAGAAAACATCTTCGATCCAGCCAACGTATCTAGGGTATCGTCTATTCTTGGAAGGGGATAGCTGTCTTTCTTTGTAGCGTGGTTTAATTGCCGATAGTCCACGCAAAATCGAGTCGAACCATCTTTCTTTTTAACCAAGACAACTGGAGAAGCCCAAGGGCTATTGGATGGTTCAATAACACCTTCTTCCTCCATCTCCCGGACTATCCTGTCGGCTTCTTCTCTTTTAGCTAGGGGTAGTCTTCTCGCCGACTGTCGAATAGGTAGAGCGTCCCCAGTATTAATTTTATGTTTCACCAGATCGGTTCGTCCTCTTTTGTCATTCCCTACATCGAAGATATCCTGGTAGTTTCTAACGATGTCCCTCAGTTTTACTTTCTGGCTTGGTTTCAAATTCTTAGATGAACCGGTGATGAGTCTTTCCAGTTCCTCAGATAGTTTACCTGGTGGCATTTCTGCATGCTGTGTGCTTCTGACTACAGAGGAAACTGTTGAACAATGGCCCAAAGTTGTTCCTTTCTTTAGCATAACCGAGTAATGATTCAGGTTCATTACTCTTACTGGAACAATCTCCCTGGCACGAAACAGAGTCTTCCCCAGTGCTACTCCTCTGCCTACATTTCCGTCGTTAAGTTCGGGATCAAACATTATTACGGTTCCAGTTTTAGCTTTCCCATCAAAGCAAGCATCTATAATGATTTCAGCTCTTTCCGGAACATTGACATCCTGTGCTAAGATGGCTCGCAGCATTATGTCATCTTTTCCATGAAGCACCACTTCTTCGTCATTCACTCGCAGAATTCCATCTTTAAAGTTTAACTGGAATCCCTTGGAGCTCATGACATCCATTCCAATAATTACTTCGTCTTCGATGTCTGCCACTAATGCTCTATGTAGGAAGGTTGTGTTTCCCAAGGTCATTTCAACCTCTATTTCACCATGGACTTTCGCTGCTTCTCCTGTCGCTGTTCGCAGTTGCCATTTCGTTGGTTTTTTCATTGTCTCTAAAACAATGTTGGGCCTTATTACTATTCATTTTCTGTCTTGTCCCCTCGAGGCCAATTTTTGCTTCTGCTTTCGGTCTTTGAGGGTGTTTCTCCTCTTTGTTTTGCCACTACCTGTTCTTTTATTTTGGTGATCTCGCCTTCCATTATCCGTTTTAATTCTTCTATGCGCGTTTCGTTTTTTACTGTCGTCTGACTCAGTTCTTCGACTATTGTTTGCTTTAGTTCTTCTATCCGGGTTTCATATTTGACCGTCGTCTGCTTCAGATCTTCAATTCGGGCTTCATTTTCGACTATTTTCTCTTCTAGCACTTCTGAATTTTTTTCTACCATGTTTTTCAAATTTTGTTCTAGGGATTTAGAATTTTCCAGTAATTGGGCTTCTAAGTATTCTTTCAAGGTTTTAGAATTTTCCATTAGTTTGTCTTCTAGGACTTTAGAATTTTCTAGCAATCTGTATTCTAAAGCCTCTTTCAAGTTTTCAGAATTTTCTACTAATTTATCTTCTAAGGAATTTTCTTGTAATGTTTGTAGCTTACCCTCTAATGTCTCGGAATTTTCTAGCAAGGTTTCTTTTAAATTTTCTTCCAATTTTTTTAATAGCATACTCATGTCTCCATTGCCAGAAACTTCAAACAAGTAAGTATCGGGATCGTTACATTTATTAGGGCATCTCGTAGCCGTTGCACTAATTCACTTTTCTTTCCACTAATTTCTAAATCCCTTTCCGCAAGTTCTTTTTTAAGTCCGTCACTTTCAATTGGTCCAAATTCACGTTTATAAACATTATCAGTGTATTTATTTTCCACTTCAAAAGTTCCACAAATAAACCGCACACCTGTCACCACTGTAATTTTTTTATTTTCATACTCGGGTTTATTTCAGTTCTTGGATTTATTAAAAAAAAACGGTTTCTTATGTAAGCACGTAGCATATGTGCCACCAAAACCACTGCATAAAAAGATAATAAAAGTTGATAGTATGTTGAATAAAAACCCGTTTAAGACGCGTAGTAATAATACCAGTCACAGGCAACGTAGAGCGTTTGGGTGGAGACACAACGACCTTCTCAAAAAAAAAAATCGCAGCCGGCTAAACGTTTAAGTTCGATTTCTTTGTTGGCAAGCGGGCAAAGTACAAAACATGTGTGTGTAGAAGACTGCACAGCTGTGGATGGTAACGAGACAAGGTTAAAACAGCGTGAGTGTAGAAGACAGTCGTCACACAGCCATGGTTGACAGAGACGCGTATTAAACAATGTACGTGTCGATAGATGGCGTTCAAAAAACATTATATATATATATATATATATATATATATATATATATATATATATATATATATAATTGGTACGCCCAAAATGTTACGTGACGCCAAATTTCTACCCTACCTAGTTATGCTAAGGGCAGAAGAAGGTATGTCCGGTAGTCTCAGTGAAGAGGGAAGGGTTCGTATATGCCAGATTTTACTTGGCGGATAAATATAAATAAAGAGAAAATAAGGGTGCCAGGTAGATTCCCCTATACCTTCTAAATACACATAATCAGGACACCTACCCGTCCTAAAATATCTGCTCTAGTAATTTTTGCTAATTTGGGGGCGCTAAATTTCTAAATATGAATAAATAAATGTTGTAATTAAAAGGAATAATAAGCATACAACAGTTCCAAAATATAAGTTTAATTCGCGCGAACAATCTAGTACAAGGCGCTAAAAATATGCCATAGCACTCTATTAATGCAAAACAGTCTTAGAATGTTTAAGTTAAATATACCTAAAGAAAAAATGAAATGAAACAAATATACACTTATGGACAGAGATTCAAACTGTACATATAAACATGTGAGATCCTGAATAACCGGGATACAAATATTTAAACATTCCTCTAATACAATAAATCTAATCAATAGAATATTTAAATAAATTGTTAATATCAAATACTACATTAATGGGAACCGATCATAATTACCTGATATTTATCATTCAATAAAATTCAGAATTCCGACGTGGGTGTCCCATCTATACTACAAGTGCAATCGATCAGAATAATAATAATAAACCCGATAGTAGGCTAATGGTCTTTACTTTCGGTTAACAAATTCCATTTTACTAATTTCATATCAAATACGAAGATTTATATTATTGTTGTAAAAATAACTGATAATGAAACAGTAACCAGATACACAAATTGTCACTTATCTGAAACCATAGCTGAAGCTGAAGTTAGAGTCCCTTGCGCTCACTCCACCACTGGAACTCTGACGATAGAATACCAGAAATACAGTGTTCGTGTATGCACCATCAACTAGTTCATCTGCATGCTAAGTCCATGATCGGCATGATACCATAATGCCAAACCAGATCTGTGTTCTAGTGTCGTAATAGAACAGCAAAATATAACCCCAATCTCACTGGATGGAGAACAAAACAGGAACGCCGCACGTAGGAACAAAAACAAATGGAAGAAATACGACAACAGTAGAAAAAGAAGTAGAAGGTAGACAAGAAGAAGAACCCTAAAAAAAGAAGAAAATATCTATCAATAGTCTGACAATACGAGAAATCGGCTAGTGAACAAACAAAAATCACTTACCCTATCAACCAAAGGGGTTCTTATACCAAAAGTTCCATTGTTAGGATGGCCCCAAATACCATGACCACTCTGAAGAATTACGCAACAACAGAAGTTTTCAAATCCTCAATGAGAGAAGTATCCCAGCAACTGATCAACAGTACTACAATATGCTGGAACACAATGTAGGGATTTCCATATAACTCCCGAACTCGGATGGCTTATCAAAAGCCAGTATACTAGTGAAAAATCCCTAAAAACAACCGCACGACTTCTCCAGATAACCTCACACAATTTTCTACCCGCACATCCTCCCGCCTTGTCGACGAAAATGACAAGTGTCAAGAAACACACAATGCCAGCCAAAAATATTCGATAAATCAATTCGTCTCAACAGGTCAAATTCAAACATCCTTCAAAAATAAATCAGAACCAAACATAATAAATACGGAAAAATCAGCGCGCAAACGGCAGGTTATCGATCGCTAACGGAACGGACGAATAAAAGCAATATTTTGACCGGTTTTAAACGCATTTATTCCCACTGAGCAACTACGGCAAAACTATAACGTAACAATCCCCCTCTTGCTTGAAGAAATTTTCCCAAAATTTCCCAAACAAGTAGACAAGCTAATCGTCGCCAGGATCCTGCTTAAGATCTTTGACATGCCCAATGCCCCTAGAATTACTCTGTTAATCGCGAAGCTCGTATGTGCAAGGACAAAGCTTCCTTTTAATGTAAAATGCTCCAATATACCGAATAGCCAGTTTCTGAGTAAAGTGTTTAGCTGCATCGGATAACACAAAGTTCCGCCTCCATACTGGTTGGTTAGGATAGTATTCTATCTGCCTACATCTCAAGTTATAACGGTTACAGGTCTTCTTAGATGCTTCCTCTAATCTCCTCTGCACCTCGGAGAACATCTTTCTGAAGGCTAAGTTACGACTACTCTCGCCAGTTTATTTACCATCTTCTGTTCCAACAAACTCAGCTGCGACATAGTCAGAACCTGACAACATCATGTTTCTACCACGAAAAACGGAGTCACTTTACTGACCTCATGTTTGGATGTGTGTATTGCACAAGCTATTTTGTCAAGATTTTCATCCCAACGCTGGTGATTGTCGGGAGAGTAAATAGATAACATAGTCTTTAGAGTTCGGTTTATTCTCTCAGTAGGATTGGCTCGGGGGTGATATGAGGTACAAAATTTAATTTTACAGTCATAGTCTCTTGCAAGTTTTAGAAATTGTCGGCTTCTATATTGTGGTCCATTGTCACAAATAATGACGCGAGGTACACCAAACTTAATAAACACTTCCGACTCTATTTTCTTAATTAATGTGTCCCCAGTGGCTTTTCTCAAATGAAACATGAGAGGAAACTTACTCAGATAATCAGTGACTACCCATATGTATGTGTTCCCATGTTTTGATTTTGGCAAAGGACCTACAAGATCAGTAGATATTGTTTCCCACGGACTGGAGGGTTTTGGATGCGAAGCTAACTTATCAGTGCGCATCTCTTGTGAAACTTTATGGGCCACGCAAGTACGACAACGTTGAACAAAGCGAGCGACGTCAAAGCGCATCTTTGGCCAATAATATTTTTCAGCTACCCGAGCGAACGTTTTATACACTCCGCAGTGTCCTGAGTTGGAGGTTCATGAGCAGAGACAATTACCCGAAGTCGGTCGGTTTTAGGTAAAACCAGTTTCCATGAATCAGCAGGAACCGATAGTTCAGAAAACTCAGTAGGAACATGCTTCCAAAGTTGTCCATCCTGCTCTCTATAAGAAGAATACTTGAGCGGTTTCTTCCTAACGCGTTCTTACATGGCTACATACCATTTATCTGTAATCGGCTTCGACAACAAGAAATCCATATTGCAGGGATCAACGTAGTCAATTATGGGAACACTACGAGAAAGAGTGTCTGGTAGAACGAGGTCTTTGCCCTTACGATGTATAATCTTAAAACAAAACTGCTGAAGTCTTACAGCCCAACGAGCAAGTCTACCTGATAAATCCTTCAAATTATGCAAACAACACAAACAATAATGGTCGGTAATCACCGTCACCTCTACACCCTCAATATAAGGTCTCAGCTTTTCAAGGGCCCAAATCACGGCAAGACATTCCCTCTCGGTAGTTGAATAAACATGTTCTTGCCTGGTGAGGGACCTACTAAGGTAACAAATCACACGGTCACCGTCTTCATATGGTTGTAACAACACGGCACCTATCCCATAACCAGATAACGGATAACGAACGGTCTAGAATAATCCGGACAGTTAAGAATAGGGGCAGAGACTAAATACTCCTTAATAACCCTGAAAGAATTTGCACATTCTTCCGTCCACACAAATCTACTATTTTTCTTAAGCAAGGCTGCAATTGGTGCGATAATTGTTGAAAAATCTGGCACAAATCTCCTATACCATGAAAATGTCCCTACAATCCGGCGTACCTCCCTGACATTGGTTGGCGGTGGAATCTCTAACATCGCCTTCACTTTGTCTGAGTCGACATGAAGTCCATTCCTGTCAACAACGTATCCTAAATATTTCATCTCGGGTTTACAAAATTGACATTTCTCCGGACTAACGGTAATGTTGGCTTCCCTAAGACGACGGAAGACTTCATCCAAGAGAATTAAGTGTTGTTCAAATGTCTGACTTACCAACACTACATCATCTAAATAAACAAAAACGTAAGGTTCGAGATCATTCCCTAAAACTTGATCTATCAGCCTTTGCCAACGAGCTGGAGCGTTATGCAACCCAAAAGGCATACGACAAAACTGAAATAATCCTCTATTAGGCACTGAGAAAGCTGTATAGGCTTAAGAATCATCGGCCATTTTGATTTGCCAAAAGGCAGACCTAACATCTAGGGAAGATAGATACTTAGCATCCCTAAGCTTATCTAATATGTCCGAGACCCTTGGAAGTGGATAACTATCCCGGACCGTGACAGAATTTAACTTCCTAAAATCAACGCAAAAGCGATATGACCCGTCCTTCTTCTTAACTAAGAGAGTGGGAGAAGACCAAGGACTAGTTGACGGCTCTACTACACCAAGTCGCAACATTTCCTCTAATTGCTTGTCAATTTCCCTTTGAATTACAGGATTCACCCTATAATACCACTACTTAATTGGTTCGCTATTGGTCACAATAACATGTTCCGTCCTGTCTGTACAACCTAATTGATCACCCATCAATGCCACGTTACGATTCTCTACTGCCTGAAGTCTGGACCGCTCCAGAGGAGTAAGTACAGTCTGATCGGAAACATGACTTATCGTATTAACTCCAACAGGTTCACGAGAAAAATGCCATTCATTGCGCCTTAAATCAGGAACTATACCCATATCTCGCCAAAAATCTGCTCCAAGGATGAGTACATGGGGAAGTTCAGGAACGACTAAGACTTCTATTAGTCTAAACTTGTCCCTTAAAGACAAAGGTAACTGTACACTACCCACGCTACAACATTTATTACCATTTGCCACAGTACAACTAACTACCCTGTTGTAATTAACAGACAATCCAAGGTCCTTAACAATCCCTAAACCCTGATTACCAATGATTGTCCTTGATGCCCCAGAATCCAAAAGTCCTAAAACAACTTTACCCAAAATGTTCACCGACAAGTAAGGCCTCTCATCGCCAACGGCATTCTCTAAGATATAGTCCAAAACACCCTGAAATTTGTTGATTGGAGTCTGCTCAACAACACGACTACACCAATCACCTAGTCGCGCGTCAATCCGTTTCCCTGAGAATTACGATTACAGCCATTACATGTTTTCAGAGTAACACCTTCTTTTTTACATTTATAACAGAATTTACCCCGAACCACAGCACATCCAACAGCGCGATGTCCTGCTTGGTTACACCTAAAGCAAACAATATCCCTAGAACGATCTCGATTACTACTCCGAGACGACGACGATCCACTAACACTAGCCACGTCTACCTCAATATATGCCAAATCCGGTTCCAGAACACTAGTGTTCAGTTTTGCTCCCTAATGAGACGACACTGGTTGCCGTTGACGAAAAAACAAGAAAAAAGGTTTTTGCTGTAACACATGTCAAATAGACTTTTAGTTCAATATTCATTCAATTGTATTCTGATATATAACTTCTCGTTCATATGTAACATTGTGTAGTTGTTTACGTTCAAATATATATTCTTCGCTACACTGTGTCTTCGTTCGATAAAAAGAAAAGAAAATATAGTAGATTAGAACCAGCGAAACTTCGATAATCTATAACTCTACATATGGTCCTTCTCCCCGTGATACACTTGACGAAACAGAGAAGCTCTTTGGATTGATGGTTTATGGTCGCTGCATACGGCGCGATTTCCAGGTACCTGTTCCACTGTATCATTCATTCATTTTCATTTGTTGTCTTACCCGAGTAAACGGTTTCTTCACCTGTACACATTGGGTAATGTAAGAAGTGCTCTGTCAGGTAAAAATTGTTATAAATTCAGTTTATTTGCATTTATTTCAAATTCTTTGAAGTGCTGTGGTTATAAAACACACTTTCAAAGTTTCCCATATAACAAGAAGTGCGTCTGACAAACATTCTTACTAACTTACAAATTCAATTTAATTATTTGCTATTCATATTAGCTAAAGTTCTTTGTTTTGTCAAAATTTCATCCAAATTTAAATTTGTTGTGCATATCACACATTCTTCGAGATAAATCTTATTGGCGAGAAGTGCTGTGCATATCACACATTTCAATTCATTTAACACTTTAATTATTGCTTGCTCTGAGATAAATCAAACATATTCATAAATTAATATAGGATACATTAATAAACTGTTGTGCTTTCACATACCTTTTTATTGTACCTACTTATATTAATTTAAGGTGATCATTCCTTCTCATTTTTTAACTTTGTGAGTGCGCGTAGAAAGTCTTAGGCTGTTATTAGGATCAGTATTGAGAATTATTTCAGTTTAAATATTTAACATCACCATGTCACTTAATAATTCTCTTCATGAACACAAGAGAAAAAGGGCAACCCTAAGATCCAAATTAACAATATTTAAAAATTGTATCGATAATATTGATCAAAACCTGTTTTCTGAAACTGAAATCAGATTAAGGCTGTCTAAAGCTGAATGTTTGTTATCTTTATACGAGGAACAGCAGGATGAAATAGATGGCCTAGTCGACAACTTTGATGATGAGGTAGTGTACAGGGAACAATTTGAAAGTGATTATTATTCCGCGATCTCTAAAGCTCAAGATATGCTTGCTAAAACTAAAATCACAAGCGTACCATCTTCAAATATAAATGAAATTTCATTGCACACAGGTCTCAATGCTGTCTGATAGCCAGCCGGCTTCTACTCGTTCTATTGAAACCGAAACTCACGAACCTATCTCTATTTCAAATATAAAATTACCAACTGTCCAGCTCCCAACATTTTCTGGGAACTACGAAAGTTGGCTCGAATTTCATGATCACTTTCAGTCAATGATAATCTCAAATACAAACATCAGTTTAATACAAAAATTTCACTATCTTAAATCTTCTGTTAGCGGCGCAGCAGAAAAGTTGATTCACAATCTACCCGTGTCATCAGACAACTTCCAGATAGCATGGCAAAGGTTAATTGAACGTTTTACAAATCCCGAGCTACTGGGCTACAATCACACCAAAGGCATTTTCAACTACTACCTTCCACACAATGGAGTAACGAGGGAGGACAGTCTCACAACAAAGCTTCGTGTGGTGTTCGACGGCTCCTGTTCCAGTACTTCTGGTGTGTCTCTCAATGACATTCAAATGGTCGGTCCAGTATTACAAAATGACTTGTTATCAATTTTGTTAAGGTTCAGGCAACATTCTTATGTTGTGTCCGCGGATATCGAAAAAATGTATCGTCAAGTCCTAGTCGAAAATAATCAGAGAAATCTTCAGCGAATTTTATGGAGGCGTGATTCTTCTCAACCTTTAAGCTCTTATTCTCTTAACACAGTTACTTATGGCATAGCTTCTGCCAGCTTTCTGTCTACAAGATGCTTACTTCAATTATCATATGATTATGCTAACACGTTTCCTGAAGCCGCGAAAATGATTCAAAATGATTTTTATGTTGATGACTTGTTGACAGGGTCAGACTCTTCATCAGATCTTCTAGCATATTGTCAACAGATTTCTCAAATCCTAAATGCAGGCTGTTTTCCACTTCGCAAATGGGTTTCAAATGATCCATCAATCGTAACTGGTATTCAAAATTTCATACCTTCTTCAGATACAGTGTTTTCTCTAGGTTCCAATGAAAATACCAAGACCTTGGGTCTGCAATGGAATCCCAAATCGGACTCACTATTGATTCAGCTTCTCTTCCCAAAACCGTCACTAAAAGGTCCATCCTCACTGGGATAGCCCATATCTTCGACCCTTTGGGTTTACTGGCTGCTTCCGTCATCAAAGTCAAAATGTTAATGCAACAGCTTTGGTTAGAAAAACTAGAGTGGGATCAATCTGTTCCTTTATATATTCATAAAGAATGGCTTACCTTTCGAGATCAGCTCTCTCAAATTAGCACTCTCGAAATTCCTCGTAAGGTAAAATTGAGCAAAGCCTCTTCTATTGAGTTGCATGGATTTTGTGATGCTTCTGAAGCTGCCTATGGCGCATGTATCTATATTCGCAGCACTGATGAGTTGGGAAATACAAAGGCTCAACTTCTGTGGGCTAAATCTAAGGTGGCTCCGCTTAAGAAGATAAGTATCCCGAAGCTGGAACTCTGTGGTGCTCTAGTTGTCAGCAGACTTTCCACAAAGGTTCTTGAATCCAGTCCCATCAACTTCAATGAAATTTACTACTGGTCAGACTCCACCATCGTTTTAGGGTGGTTGAAGACCCTGCCTTACTTGTTAAAGACCTTTGTTGCGAATAGGGTTTCGGAGGTTCAATCTAGCACCAATGTATCATGTTGGTATCATGTCAGTACGAAGACCAACCCGGCTGATCTTCTTTCTAGGGGAATAAATCCTTTGGAGTTGCTTTCTTCTGAAATGTGGTGGAATGGTCCTGATTTTCTGCGTAAGCCCAGTGAAAATCCGAATCTTCATTCCAATGTGGAACTACCTGAATTAAGGAAAATTACGCTAGTGACACTAGCAGTTACAAACGTTTTTAAATTTCCTTTTGAACGTTTCTCAAATTTTACACGGTTAAGACGCGTATACGCATACCTTTTGCGGTTCATTCATAATTCTTTGTCCAAGCTTCGAGGGCATAAACGAACATCCGGTCCTTTATCTTGTCAGGAATTAGAGGCAGCCCTCATGTATCTAATCAAACACTCCCAGTCTGACTCGTTTCACTCTGATATCGAAAATTTATCTAAAGGAAAGCCTGTTTCGTCCAAGAGTCGGGTCTTGTCACTCAACCCTTTCATTGACGAAACAGGGGTTCTTAGGGTAGGGGGCAGGCTTCGAAATTCTCCATATGAATATACCAAGAAGCATCCTGCTCTTCTTTCATGTCATCACCATTTTACAAAGCTCTTATTTCGACACGAGCATCTCAGATTATTGCACGTTGGACCTCAGCAATTGCTTTATTCAATCAGAGAAACATATTGGCCTATACTTGGAAGAAATCTAGCAAGACAAGTTGTTCATCAGTGTATTTCCTGTTTTAAGGCTCACCCTAGATCACAAAATCCTCTCATGGGTGACCTTCCTGCATTTCGTGTAACTCCTTCTTTTCCATTTCTTAAAACAGGAGTTGACTATGCAGGGCCATTTACTCTCCGGGACCGTAATGGTCAAGGATTTAAAACATATAAGGCTTACGTGAGCATCTTTATATGTCTAGCCACGAAAGCCATTCATCTGGAACTTGTCAGCGATTTATCAACAGAGTCCTTTATTGCTGCGCTGAAGAGATTCACCTCAAGGAGAGGTAAACTCCTTTGTATTTATTCTGATAATGGAACTAATTTCGTCGGTTCCAATAATAAATTAATAGAGCTAGGTAAGTTTCTTAAAGATAGGAGGAATGACATTCTAAATTCAGCTGCAAATCAAGAAATTTCATGGCATTTCATCCCTGCCTACTCACCCCATTTTGGCGGCATATGGGAGGCAGGAGTTAAGTCGATGAAGAGCCATCTTAGACGTATTTGGTCAGGCTCACTTTTGACCTATGAGGACTTTCAAACTACTCTTGTACAGGTGGAGGCGATCTTAAATTCAAGGCCTCTGAGCCCATTGTCATCAGATCCTTCAGACCTTTATCCAATCACACCTTCCCATTTCCTAATCGGCCGTCCAATGATGTCTATCATAGAGGCATCTGTCATTGACCTTAAGGAGAGTCGCCTCAGTCGTTTCGAGAGGCTGCAGCGTCTGCGACAAAGCTTTTGGAAAAGGTGGTCCATAGAATATATCTCTGAGCTTCAGAGTCGGCAAAGGTGGAAGAACAACGAGTCAAAGCTGGCTATTGGTGCGTTGGTTCTGGTGAAGGATCCAAATTTAAGCCCGCTTCAATGGAAATTGGGCAGAGTAGTCAAACTTCACCCAGGGCCAGATGGGATCTCTCGTGTAGCCACCCTACACACCTCCAAGGGTCTAATCCGAAGAGCAGTCTCCAGTATATGCCCGCTACCTTCAAGCGACGAAGCATCATAACAGTTTCATTGAAAGACCAGTCTTTCAAGGCGGGGGCCATGTTCAGTTTTGCTCCCTAATGAGACGACACTGGTTGCCGTTGACGAAAAAACAAGAAAAAAGGTTTTTGCTGTAACACATGTCAAATAGACTTTTAGTTCAATATTCATTCAATTTTGTTCTGATATATAACTTCTCGTTCATATGTAACATTGTGTAGTTGTTTACGTTCAAATATATATTCTTCGCTACACTGTGTCTTTGTTCGATAAAAAGAAAAGAAAATATAGTAGATTAGAACCAGCGAAACTTCGATAATCTACAACTCTACAACTAGTCTTCCTAGAAGGTGCGGAATAACTCTCCACAAATTCCTTCCGCGCTTCCAGACGCTTGCCCAACTCTTTCAGCTGAGAAATAGAATTAATGTCAACCAAAGCCAACTGGTTCTGATAAAATGGAGCAATATTCCTCATCAGAATTTTTAGTTTGGTCTCCTCAGAAACTGAGCAAATCAATCTATTGAAATACCCCAACATGATAGCAAGATAGGTTCCCATCGACTCATCAAGTCCTTGAGTTCTCTTGCGAATCTCCTCGAAAAGCTTTTCATTGTAGGTGGAAGAAAGGTATTCTTCCCTCAACAAATCCGTGAGTTCATCCCAAGTACTAACCTCATCACGATATCCAAGTAGAACTGATAAGCCCTGCCATCAAATAAATCAATACCAGACTGTAAAAGATCATTCTTGGTTACATGCCTTGCAACCCTTAACTCTTCTACTCTTTCCAGAAAAGCACTTAACGAAAGACCTCTCCGGTCGCCAGAAAATTTAAGGTTCCATTTACTAGGGGGAACAGGTTTAAACGTAAGGGAACTACCCTGATTAGCATTTGGAGATACCCTCGATGACGTACGAGACGGAGGAATGGTTTGTGCGAACTGTGTAAAATTTGCGGTGGAAGAAAACTAACTTGAGGCGGTTCAACTTGATCTTGATCAGAAAAGCCCTTTACGCTGTTCGCATACAATCGATCCAACAGTAACAACGCTTCAGACAACACAACAGGTCTACGGGTGTCCTCGACAGGCAAGTTATCTATTCTACCCAATACGTGAGAGATTTTACTTTGGAGCTTGCTAAAAGCATTACTCGTGGTGGATTCCTTGAATAACTGCACCTTGGGCCTAAGATCGTCCAACTTCCTCTCCACAGCAGCCAAATCTTCTTCTGGAGAAAATGGATATGGCGGGTAACTGACAGAGTCACCGCATTTCTCTAACCGCAACGTCATAGAGCATGACGCATCTGATCTACAGTGCCTGTAGCAATACCTCTTCTCACTACTTCATAACTTAACTCTTCCCGATTCAACCACTTCACCTGCATTTTCCTCAAAGCCATAATAACGAAATTTCTAAAAGACCAAACTAAACTCTTTTTATCAAATTGCAAATGATTCACCTTAAATAACGCTTGGCCGAATCAAGTTTGTTGTTGTCTTGCACAATATATAATAAATGAAATGATAAAACAAATATAATATCAACAATAATAACAATGTATGGCACAAAATGCTCAATTAATGCCAATATCTAGATAAATATAAATAAATCAGCGACATAAAAATTAAATCAACTTAAACGTACCAGTCAATGGTTTAAAAATGCTAATATGAGCAACTTATAAGTCACAAATATGAACCAAATAAATAAATAGAAACCTACAGTACTTGATTTTAAAACTGTGTATGCACGAAAAAAAAATCGGGCCCCCCACGTTGGGCGCCAGTTTACCACGTTACTCGTTGGTGCTAAATTGGTACGCCCAACATGTTACGTGACGCCAAATTTCTACCCTACCTAGTTATGCTAAGGGCAGAAGAAGGTATGTCCGGTAGTCTCAGTGAAGACGGAGGGGTTCGTTTTATTTGAACGTATATGCCAGATTTTACTTGGCGGATAATTATAAATAAAGAGAAAATAAGGGCGCCAGGTAGATTCCCCTATACCTTCTAAATACACATAATCAGGACACCTACCCGTCCTAAAATATCTGCTGTAGTAATTTTTGCTAATTTGGGGGCGCTAAATTTCTAAATATGAATAAATAAATGTTGTAATTAAAAGGAATAATAAGCATACAACAGTTCCAAAATATAAGTTTAATTCGCGCGAACAATCTAGTACAAGGCGCTAAAAATATGCCATAGGACACTCTATTAATGCAAAACAGTCTTAGAATGTTTAAGTTAAATATACCTAAAGAAAAAATGAAATGAAACAAATATACACTTATGGACAGAGATTCAAACTGTACATATATACATGTGAGATCCTGAATAACCTGGATACAAATATTTAAACATTCCTCTAATACAATAAATCTAATCAATAGAATATTTAAATAAATTGTCAATATCAAATACTACATTAATGGGAACCGATCATAATTACCTGATATTTATCATTCAATAAAATTCAGAATTCCGACGTGGGTGTCCCATCTATACTACACTCGAGCTCGAGGGTAAGTGCAATCGATCAGAATAATAATAATAAACCCGATAGTAGGCTAATGGTCTTTACTTTCGGTTAACAAATTCCATTTTACTAATTTCATATCAAATACGAAGATTTATATTATTATTGTAAAAATAACTGATAATGAAACAGTAACCAGATACACAAATTGTCACTTATCTGAAACCACAGCTGAAGCTGAAGTTAGAGTCCCTTGCGCTCACTCCACCACTGGAACTCTGATGATAGAAATACCAGAAATACAGTGTTAGTGTATGCACCAGCAACTAGTTCACCTGCATGCTAAGTCCATGATCGGCATGATACCATAATGCCAAACCAGATCTGTGTTCTAGTGTCGTAATAGAACAGCAAAATATAACCCCAATCTCACTGGATGGAGAACAAAACAGGAACGCCGCACGTAGGAACAAAAACAAATGGAAGAAATACGACAACAGTAGAAAAAGAAGTAGAAGGTAGACAAGAAGAAGAATCCTAAAAAAAGAAGAAAATATCTATCAATAGTCTGACAATACGAGAAATCGGCTAGTGAACAAACAAAAGTCACTTACCCTATCAACCAAAGGGGTTCTTATACCAAAGGTTCCATTGTGAGGGTGGCCCCAAATACCATGACCACTCTGAAGAATTACGCAACAACAGAAGTTTTCAAATCCTCAATGAGAGAAGTATCCCAGCAACTGATCAACAGTACTACAATATGCTGGAACACAATGTAGGGATTTCCATATAACTCCCGAACTCGGATGGCTTATCAAAAGCCAGTATACTAGTGGAAAATCCCTAAAAACAACCGCACGACTTCTCCAGATAACCTCACACAATTTTCTACCGCACATCCTCCCGCCTTGTCGACGACAATGACAAGTGTCAAGAAACACACAATGCCAACCAAAAATATTCGATAAATCAATTTGTCTGAACAGGTCAAATTCAAACATCCTTCAAAAATAAATCAAAACCAAACATAATAAATACGGAAAACTCAGCGCGCAAACGGTAGGTTATCGATCGCTAACGGAACGGACGAATAAAAGCAATATTTTGACCGGTTTTAAACGCATTTATTCCCAATGAGCAACTACGGCAAAAATATAACGTAACAATATATAAATATATGAAGAAATATTTATCCGGAAATACATCCGTTCGTTACATTGACTCATCTTTGAATCCTGCAGACGTTTCGCCAATGCGTAGTTACGGTGAGTTCACCGTAATGCCAAGTGAGACCTTGGCGAAACGTCTGCAGGATTCAAAGATGAATCAATGTAACGAACGGATGTATTCCCGGATAAATATTTCTTCACATTGTTCCATCCGTGAAAGCCTACGACTAGACATATACAGGGTGTAAATAGTTTGAGTGAATATATTTTAGGTGGAGGTAGTATACACCAAATTAAACAAAAAACTCTTATACCACTGTGTTCAGTAGGCCTTAATAACCAAGAAAATCCCTAAAACATATTAAGTATATTATTGTCACTCCGGCAACGTCGCTCGCGTTCGAAGCAGATTCACTCTTAGCTCGAATAATAAAGGAATGACTACGCCGACAAAAAAATAAACACCTGTGTTTTTATATTGACTGATCATATTGACCTTAGAATTAAATAAAAATGTATGAAATATTTTGTTGAAAATATTTACGTTTTTAATACAAGTATTGTAATTAGAATTTGTATTTGGCGGTTTCTTTTATGCAATTATACAAAGTTGGGTAAATACATATGATATCCAACTCAAGAGATCTGTATATGTAGTTTTTTACCAGTTAAATTATTCGAAGAGTCATTATTACTGATTTAATTAATATTATTTATATTAGACAAGTAAATATGTAATCCTACTTACCGAATTTATTATAATGATAGAACTGAGTTGAAACAACGGATTATTCACAGCAAATGTTCAAAATGCCCACCATTACTATCGACACAAGCACGACACCGTGTAATCCAATTTTCACGTATGCGAGAAATTAAGAGCATGTCATGTCTTTCCCTAATTGTATAATTGGCCATTATTTATCACAAATAAATACTGTCGCACTATTCTTAATTTTCGAACTTACACACTAATCACAACTGATTTTATTTATTTAAAAAATATATTAAATGGAAAGCAAACCACGAAGTCTCCATCAAATAGATATCATTCAAATCACTTTACAGTTTATCTATTCTTGTTTACAAGAATCGAAATCGCAAAAAACAATCGTAACTCTCAGTCGTCGTTACAGTAAAAAATGTAGTAAATAAGTTGGTCTGTATGCCACGTTGCCATATCTATTCGGAGAAACTTACACTAAATTATAAAAGCATATTTCGAGTTTAAATAATCAATTTTCATTTTTAATGTGGCTATTAAAGATGTTTAAGCTATTGAGTATTTACATATTTAGATTTACCGAAATTTTGAAATCGAAATTATTGTATTATTCACTGTAGCATAAATCTAACTTAATGTGCTCTTTTTGGCAAAACTATAGTTTATTTTAGAAAATGTTATAAAACTTTTTAATTTGTTTTTGCCTGAAGTATTGTTCTTCAAAATCTTTGCACTCAAACCGTTTACACCCTGTATATATATATATATATATATATACACAGTGTCCCAAAAGTCCCGGAACGGCATTTTATCTCGGCGGGAACGCATTTTAGAGAAACATGTTTCAAACAAAACTTATAGGCTTCGTCCCTGGCTATCGAATTGTGACATTGAATTTAACCTTGACCTTGTCCTTCAAGGTCATTTCAAGGTCAAGTCGATTTTTTCAAATGGGACAACATATTTCTGATCTCGGAAATGGAAAGATCGGAAAATTTTACGTTCAAATATGTCCTTGACCATTTTTAAAACTTGATCTCTGGTGGTCAGTGAAGGTCAAGTCAAGGTCAAGAACAACTTCGTTGCGTAGCCATACTAAGTATCGCATTGCCGTGGAAAAATCCTAAACCTTAATTCTTGAAAGGTTTTTTTTTACCCATATTTGACGAGCTACGCAACGCAGTTGTTCTTGACCTTGACTTGACGTTTACTGACAACCAGAGATCAAGTTTTAAAAATGGTCAAGGACATATTTGAACGTAAAATTTTCCGATCTTTCCATTTCCGAGGTTAGAAATATGTTGTCCCATTTGAAAAAATCGACTTGACCTTGAAATGACCTTGAAGGTCAAAATCAAGGTCAAATTCAAGGTCACAATTCGATAGCCAGGGACGAATCCTATAAGTTTTGTTTGAAACATTTTTCTCTAAAATGCGTGCCCGCCGAGATAAAATGCCGTTCCGGGACTTTTGGGACACCCTGTATATATATATATATATATATATATATATATATATATATATAGTGATAAAAAGATACAAGGTGTCTCGGAAAATATGTCCTATAAACAGAATGTACAAAATACAGGGTGTGTTCACAATGAAATATTTGAAAATAGATACAGGATAATAGACACGGGATAAAGAGAGAGAGAGTGAGAGAGAGTGTGAGAGAGAGAGAGTCGGGACATCGGGATAATAGATGTGGAAATTCAGGAAATTAGATGTAGGAATTCGGGGAAATTAGATACAGGAATTCGGAAAATAGAGGCGAAAATTCAGGGAATTCGGTATACGAGATACGGGAATAAAGTATTTGATGTATAAATGAAACACCAATCAGTGTGTTGGGATACATAAGATCGGAGACAGTAATAGTGATCTAGCGAATAGAGAGAGAGAGAGAGAAAGAGAAGGACGAGGGTAGGTGTCTGTTTCCCGGGGAGCTGGTGTATAAGATAGGGGGTGTACACTTAATGGGAGGATATCGCTGGGTTAGCCCACCCTCATACAAGCCAGACGAGGGCAGCCTTGGCTAAACGGCTAAACAAGGATGGACAAACAGCTAACAAAGAATAAGAAATTAAAACTACTGACAAACGATAAGCTGGAAATGGGAGTGTTTAAACGGGAATGCTAGACACGGAATATCGGGAAACGGAATATTGGGACCGGGAATAATGGAAGTGGCATGGCGGGAAAATGAATGCTGGATGTTGTATATATGTTACACACGCGCAATCATATTGTGCGGGTGTTAGACATGCTGGATGATGTTGTATGAGTGTTAGACCTGCGCAATGTTGTTGTGTGAGCGTTAGACATGCGCATTGATGTTATACGTATGTTAGACATGCGCAGTGAAGTTGTATGGATGATAGACAGGCGCAATGATCTTGTGTGAGTGTTAGGTATGTGCAGTAATGTCGTATGGATATTAGGGATGCGCAGTGAGTTGTATGAGTGTTAGACATGCGCAATGATGTTAGGCATGCGCAGTGAAGTTTTATGGATGATAGACAAGCACAGTGATGTTGTAGACATGCGCAGGGAAGTATTGCGGCTGATAGACATGCGCGATGATGTTATTTGAGCGTTAAACATGTGCAGTAATGTTCTATGAGTGTTAGACATGCGTAATGATGTTTTATGAGTCTTAGACATGTGCAATGATGTTGTATGGATGATAGACAGGCGCAGTGATGTTCCATGAGTGATAGACATGCGCAGTGAAATTGTATGGATCTTAGACATGCGCAATGATGTTGTGTGAGCTTTAGGCATGCGCAGTGATGTTTTATGAATGTTAGACATGCGTAATGATGTTGTATGTATCTTAGACATGTTCAATGATGTTGTATGGGTGATAGACATGCGCAGTGATGTTCCATGAGTGTTAGACCTGCGCAGTGAAGTTGTATGGATGTTAGACATGCGCAACGATGTTGTGGGAGTGATAGATATGCGCGGTGATGTTGTGTGAGTGTTCTACACGCGTTGTGTATTGTGTGTTGCGTGAGTTTACTTTACATAATTTGTCAACAGCACCCCAGATGTAACTTTTTGTCTTAACCATTGAACGCTGTGATTTCATACAAATCACGTCTCTCTCAATAATGGTTTTCCGAGATCTATGGATTTTTCTCATCTAAGCAATAAGCAGGTATAAATATGTTTGTTCTTGTAGCTTAGGGAAGTATATGAGAAGCTAATGTTACGGCTCTACGTACAGAGCCCTATGTTGTCAGTCACAAGCTGATGTACCTGTCTATAGAAATATAGGAGTCCTGAAACCAAAATTCTGAAATATACCAACATTTCAATTTTACCTGTCTGATTCAACATCATCGCTATAGGTATTAAGCTCCGCACCTGTTTTCTGTGACGTCATAGAAAAGTGAAAGAGGGCTGCATATGAGCAGCCCTCATTTAAACAAGTTTTTTCTACTTGTATAAGAAACAGTAAATTGAAAAGAGCTGTCTATAGGATTTTGAATGACAAGAACGGGATACGAGGAATTAAAGGATCGGTTCAAACGGTTGGATTCTGTTGTCCGTTGATAATCAAATGAGGCTATTGATCAATGACAGAAGCGGGATAGTGAGAATGGACTAGACTATAGTGGTCGAGGTTGATTACGAGAGATAGCAGATATTTGTGTGATAATGGTAGGACGGGGATGTGAAAGAAAGTATATGATAACAGGAATTCAAGGAACAATCCCAATGGTTGGATTTCATTGGTTGTTGGTTATTGGACTGACAGGTTAAATGGTAAGAATGAAAAACCAAGAATTCAAGGAATGGTTCTCAAGCTGGAATGAAAATTAGAAAGTTAAATGACAAGTACGAGATACCAGTTACTCAAGGAACTGTCCTATCGTCTGGATTATGTTGCTTGTTTGTAAACAAGTGGGGTATTGGAAGGTTGAGTGGCAAGAACGGGATAATAAAAATGGAATGAATGATCCTAGCGAATGGGGTATGTTGGACGATGTTGATTACAAGGAATAGTAGAAAGGTCGATGGTAATGACAGGAGCGGGAAATTCCATAGAATGATTCTAATGGTTGGATTTCGTTGGTCGGTAGTTATCATGTGCGAGATTCGAAGGTTGAGTAATAATAATAACAATCCTAAATGGTTGGATTTTATTAGTTATCACGTATGAGTACAGAAGGTGGAATGTAAAGAATGGGATCGCAAGAAAGGAATGAACGGTCCTAACGGTTTGATTCAGTTGACCATTGGATATCACGTGGGAGGTTGGAATGTTGACTCATAAGAACGGTATACAGGGAATTCAAGGATCGATTCTAACGGTTAGATTCCGTTGTCTTTTGGTACTAACGTGAGAATCTAGAAGGTTGAATGAAAAGAATTGTCCAAATCGTTCGATTTCGTTGCCTGTTGGTAATCACGTGGAAGTCTGAAAAGTTAAACGACAAGACTGAAGTAGCAGGAATTCAAGGAACGGTCCTAATGTTTGTATTTTGTTGGCTGGTGTCGATTACGAGGGGCAGTAGAATAGTATGGTATGGTAGGAGCTTGGATGTGAAAGCAGGTATAGGACATCAGGATTGCAAAATAATGGCCCTAATGATTGGATGTTAAGAACGATACTAATGGTTCGATTTCGGTGGTTATCACGTAGGAGTCTAGCAGGTTGAATTGGATACCAGGAATTCAATAGAATGATTCTAACTACTCGATTCCGTTGTCACATGAGAGTCTAGGTTATACGACAAGAAAGTGATATCTTTTATTCAACGAGCGGTCCTAATGCTTGTATTTCGTTGGCAGGTGTTAATTACGAGGCATAGTAGAATCGTAGGTGGCAATGGTAAGAGTTGGGGATGTGAAATCATGTTTAGAATATCAGGAATTCAAAGAATGGTCCTAATGGGTAGGTATCGTAGACCGGTAACGAAATAGAACGAATAGGAGTTTTGAAGCTTGAATGATTGGAACAGGATAGCGGGAATAGGACAAACAACCTACTGGATCCTGTTTGATTGATCGAGATGGTATAGCTACGTTATGTTGCCGTTGGACGGTAGAAATTATGATGAGAAAGCTTAAAGAATTTAAGCGATTGGTTTGAAAAATATAACTGATGGGGTTGTTAATTTGTGTAACAATTTTTTTTCTTAGACAGGACTTGAGCACGCTAAGTACTCAATGTGCCACTGTGTTTTCTTTAAATCTAACAAAATCTCTCAGTTACTTTACCTCAACGTCATTAATCATTGAACAACAATTTCATTTGAACCAAACCTCTCTAGTGTGTTTTTCCGAGATCTAGGTATTTTTCTCATCAATACCATATATAAGAAAACCAACATGTGTTATTCCGAGACCTAAGGAATTATACGACAATCAGACGTCAAAGTCTTGGTATACTAAACATTGTTACGTAACAAGCAGAGGGCCTAGTTTCTAGTTTATCTGATTCAGTGTTTAATGTAGTAAATGCATTCCTCATACCACATACATACATAGTGAATACTTCAATCTGTTTTCTTTAAATTTAACAACAACCCCCATCTTAACCATTGGTCCCCAATTTTATTTGAAACAGGCAGCTTTCCAGATTTCCCAAGATCTAGGAATTTTTCTCACCAATATCATAAGAAGACATACGTATGTTTTCCGTAATTGTTTGTGACGTAGCTGGTCATCATTCTCATTGACTAGTTCAAACCAACCATTATGTTACATTATAATTCTGTAACGCATTGGTCGAGGAAAACATCTTTAGTGAGTTGGATCACACCAAGCCTCGTTACGTAATAAGTCAACGAACTAACCTCCAGATTATCTACTCCATACCATACACTGCCTGAAATAAATGCATTCCTTTTACCACATATATGTTGAATATTCAGTGAGTTTGCTTTAAATTTGGCAACAACGCCCCATCACTTTACATCTAAACCATAGGACCACAATTCCATTCGCAACAACCATTATCATTACTCTCATTGGCCAGTCCAAATCAATCATTATGTTACTCTATAAATCTGTAATGCATGGGTTGAGTTCGAAGAGAAAATTATATTTCTGAAAATACTGGTAATGTAAAATGTATGTAACTGTGGAAACTCCATCAATCTACGATATACTGCACATTATCCAGATATGGAAAGTGTATGTGAAAGTTGTCACAGCGGGTTACCAAATACAGGACGTCAGCTTTGTGATCGATGCTATATTATGCCTGGTGAAAATGCAGGGCAGATGAAAAATTGAAGCCTACTTGAGTTATCTTACGATTTAGTTGATGGAGATTATGTGCCTCTAGTATGGTGGAGTTGCTGTGACTAGAGTTGTTTTTTGTAGGCTCACTGACCTATTTAGCATTCTGGTGCCTCCTCGAGTACTTTGTGCGTTGTCTTTTCGACTTTTCGCTAAGCCGGCGATATCCAGGACATATCCAGGACGATACTTTTTTGTTAGCACAGTACAATGTCAGTTAAGTTTGATGCCATCCAAAAAATACTTTTCTTCTTAAAAATCTGTTAGATTAATTCATATCCTCTAATTCGTAATTTATCTGAAGCCGCTCCTATGCTGTAAAGATTTACGCATGTTTGGTTCATTTGAGTAGTTACCCTCAACTACCCCCAAAAATCAAGATTATTTTTTCTAACAGTTGCTATCGAACTCTACGCATTTTACTACGTCTGACACTCAATTTGCATAATTTTTTTATTATTTTTAATTTTTCCGATTTATCGACAACAACGATAACACTGGTCAACATTTGAACTAATCGGGAACACCGCATGTTTTATAGTGTACTGGAGGTTTTTCGGGTCGCTGATGACGATGAGAGGGTCGGTTGACCTTCATCACGTCAGGTTCAAGCGCATTTGAAGGTCGTCCATAAATTGGAAAAATTAAAAATAACAGGAAAATTATGAAAATTAAGAGTCAGACGTAGCAACTGTTAAAAAAAAACTTGATTATCCATTATACAGATTTAATCAAATTTGTAAACATCTAAATTTTCACTGTGATTTTTAAGTCAGTTTTTTAAATATTCCATAATGTAAATTGCAGATTTTACTCTTTAGCTACATTTATTAGAATGTCCTAATTTATTTTGAAACAAACTCCTTATTTCGATTTTTTTGTACTATATATTTTCTTTTTGCTTTTTTTTTGTTAAACTCTCTGTATTTAAATTTTGCATATTTTTTTTTGCTTTGCTTCGAATTCTTGGAGGCTTTCACCGGATTTTTGCGTTTTTTCACTAAGTTGGACTTGGTGTACCTGGCTCAAGGATTGATTTTCGTAGCTCTTGTCCAGAATGGGGATGATTTTGTGGAAATTGCCTTGTTCATCGACTGGAATGCTTTGGAGGAGTTCTAAGGCCGGATCTCTTAAGGAAATTAAACTAGACGTAGATTTTTCTTGGTTATCCCATCCATTAGCTGTACCCACTTCTTCAAATTGCCGTTTATACATGGGCTAAGATGAGCTGCCATCAAATGTGGGTGGTTTGCTAACGGAACCTTTGGTACTCATGGTGCTCTGGTATTTTCCTCGCTGTAAGTCCTGTTGCATTTTTTTGATTTCTGTTTCTACCTTGTTTTGGATGGCACTGATTTTATCTTGTACTTCACTTACTTCGCTTTGTACCGTGTTTTTAATGGAACTGATTTCAAATTTCACCTGGCTCTGACTGGAATCGATGTCATCTACTTTGATTTCAAGTGTCTCCACATTACTTTTTAGGATCTTTATATCGTCTTTTATTTATTTTATGTCTGATTTTTTACTGTTCTACGATACCTACCCTTTAGGACCATTCTTTGAATTTCTGATATCCTAAACATGATTTCACATCCCCAGCTCTTACCATTGCCATCTACGGTTCTACTGTGCCTCGTAATTAACACCTGCCAACGAAATAAAAGCATTAGGACCGCTCGTTGAATTCCTGATATCACGTTCTTGTCGTTTAACCTTCTAGACTCTCATGTGATTATCAACAGACAACGGAATTGAGTGGTTAGAACCATTCTATTGAATTCCTGGTATCAAATTCTTGTCATTCAACCTTTTAGATTTCTACGTGATAACCACCGATATTTATCCATTAGTATCATTCTTATTACTCAACCTTCCGATCTCCCATATGATAACTACGAACCAACGAAATCCAATCATTAGGACCATTCTTTTGCAATCCTGATGTCCTATACCTGCTTTCAGATCCAAGCTCCTACCATTAGCATCCACTATTCTACTGCCCTTCGTAATCGACACCAGCCAACAAAATATAATCATTAGGACCGTTCCTTGAATTCCTGCTGCTTCAGACTTGTCGTTTAACCTTTCAGACTCCCAAGTGATTACCAATAGGCAACGAAATCGAACGCTTTTTGGACCATTCTTGTCATTCAACCTTCTAGATTCTCACGTTAGTACAACAGACAACGGTGTCCAACTGTTAGAATCGCTCCTTGAATTCCCTGTATACCGTTCTTATGTATCAACATTCCAACCTCCCACGTGATAACCAATGGTCAACTGAATCAAACCGTTAGGACCGTTCATTCCTTTCTTGCTATCCCATTCTTAACATTCCACCTTCTTTACTCATACGGGATAACAAACAAAATCCAACCATAGGATCATTCTTTTGAATTTCCCGCTCCTGTCATTACCATCGATCTTTCTACTATTCCTCGTAATCAACGTCGTCCAACATACCCCATTCGCTAAGACCATTCATTTCATTTTTATTATCCCGTTCTTGTCACTCAGTCTTCCAATACCCCACTTGATTACAAACAAGCAACATAATCCAGACGATAGGACTATTCCTTGAGTAACTGGTATCCCGTACTTGTCATTTAACTTTCTAATTTTCATTCCAGCCTTTAGAACCATTCCTTTAATTCTTGGTTTTTCATTCTTACCATTCAACCTGTCAGTCCAATAACCAACAACCAATGAAATCCAACCATTGGGATTGTTCCTTGAATTCCTGTTATCCTACAATTTCTTTCACATCCCTGTCCTACCATTATCACCCACATATTTGCTATCCGTCGTAATCAACATCGACCAACATAGTTTAGTCGATTCTCACTATCTCGTTCCTGTCATTCATCCTTTCAATACCCCCATTTGATTATCAACGGACAACATAATCCAAGCGTTTGGACAATCCCTTAATTCCTCGTATCCCGTTCTTGTCATTCAAAATCCTATAGACAGCTCCTTTCCATTTACTGTTTCTTATACAGGTACAGAAAAACTTGTTTGACTGAAGGGTAAACGTGCAAATTACCACTTATATCCCATATATACCAATGAGGCAGGTCTCTGAATCTTGGAAAGCCACATACTTGAGTGAATTCATTCGTACGGTATTTTCATCGCATCATAAGACTGTACACACAACATCACTCAGCATGTCTATCATCCATTCAACTTCATTGCGCATGCCTAACATCCTTGCGCATGTCTAACACTCATACAACATCACTGCGTATGCCTAATATCCATACAACTTTACTGTCCATGTCTAACACTCATACAACATCATCGCACATGTCTAACACCAGCACGATATGACTGTGCATGTCTAACATACATACAACATCCAGCATTTCTTTTCCCGCCATGAAACTTTCATCATTCCCGTTCCCAATATTCCGTTTCTAGCATTCCCGTTTAAGCACTCCCATTTCCAGCTTTTGGTTTGTCAGTAGTTTTAATTTTTTATTCTTTGTTAGCTGTTTGTCTATCCTTGTTTAGCCGTTTAGCCAAGGCTGCCCTCGTCTGGCTTGTATGAGGATAGGCTAAGCCAGCGATATCCTCCCATTAAGTGTACACCCCCTATCTTATACACTGGCTTCCCGGGAAACAGACACCTACCCTCGTCCTTCTCTTTCTCTCTCTCTATTCGCTAGATCACTATTACAATCTCCGATCTTATGTATCTGGTATACCGAATTCCCCGAATTTTCGCCTCTATTTTCCGAATTCTTGTATCTAATTTTCCCGAATTCCTACATCTAATTTCCTGAATTTCCACACCTATTATCCCGAAGTCCCGACTCTCTCTCTCTCTCTCAATCTCTCTCTCTCTCGTTATCCCGTGTCTATTATCCTGCATCTATTTATAAACATTTCATAAACAACCTGCCATTGTGAACACACCTGGTATTTTGTAAATTCTGTTTATGGGACATATTTTCCGAGACACCGTGTATCTTTTTATCACTTATATATATATATATATATATATATATATATATATATATATATATAATATGTTTTTTTGAACGCCATCTATCGACACGTACATTGTTTAATACACGTCTCTGTCAACCATGGCTGTGTGACGACAGTCTTCTACACTCACGCTGTTTTGACCTTTGTCCGCTCTCCAACAGACTCGCTACCAACCACAGCTGTGCAGTCTTCTATACACATGATGTTTTGAACTTTGCCCGCTCGCCAACAAAGAAATCGAACTTGCACGTTTAGCCGGCTACGATCTTTTTTTGAGAAGGTCGTTGTGTCTCCACCCAAATCTCTACGTTGCCTGTGACTGGTATTATTACTACGCGTCTTAAACGGGTTTTTATTCAACATACTACAACTTTTAATATCTTTTTATGCAGTGGTCTTGTTGGCACATATGCTACATGCTTACATAGGAAACCGATGGACTGGGGTTCCATTCCCCATCACTGCGACGGTTTTTTTGTAATATAAATATATAAATTATTTTGTACATCATTGAAATTTGGCGCGATTGAACAGATCACGTGGTGACTATTGACCAATGAGAGCTTATTAAGGCTGAGCACATGTTACGTAACCAATGAGAGCGATTAAAGGGGGTAACTGCTTATCTATTACGTCATAACCCGTCTGTAGTAGGTCAGCTGTCACTCGTGTTCCGTACCTCTGACTCTATGGCCTACCTGTCAGGATCAAATTCGATAGTAGATAGATTGATGCTTTTTACTGTCTCGGCTTTATTTGTTGCTAACTGATTTAAACACATTTTCGCAGCACTTTTCAATAATGTCTATAACGTTCCTTAGATCAAATAGACAGATTCTAAACAACTGTCAGGATCAAATTCGACGTTCTAGTGTACTTTGTTGTAGCAGTTATATTGATGCTTCTTACTGTCTCGCCTTTATTTGTTGCTAACTGATTTGAACACATTTTGGCACCACTTTTCAATAAAGTCTATAACGTTCCTTATATCAAATACATAGATTCTAAACAACTGTCAAGATCAAATTCGACGTCCTAGTGTACTTTGTTGCAGTAGTTAGATTGATGCTTTTTACTGCCTCGGCTTTATTTGTTGCTAACTGACTTGAACACATTTTCGCAGCAATAATGTCTATAACATTCCTTAGATCAAATAGGAAGATTCTAAACAACTGTCAGGATCAAATTCGACGTCCTAGTATACTTTGTTGTAGCAGTTAGATTGATGCTTTTTAATGTCTCGGGTTTATTTGTTGCTAACTGATTTGAACACATTTTCGCAGCCGTCAATGGTTCGTGCCATCGTTCTACACAATAAGTCAAGGCCCCATGCCAACGTTCCGTGCCATCGTTCTGTGCCATACGTCAACGACCTATATTACCGTTTTCTGCCATCGTTCTATGCAATACGTCAACGCCCCAACTCTATGGCCTACCTGTTCGTTCTATACCATACGCCCCATACCAACGTTCTGTCGTTCTATGCCAACGCCCCATACCATGGTTCCGTGTCAACGCCCCTGTCATCCGAGGACATTGACCCCAGGCCATGGCACGTGCGGATGAGCACGGGCGGTGTCATCTTTTAATCAAGTGACGGACGTGACCTTGAGAATTTTCCCAGGCTCAAGTGCCTCAATACTTTCTGCCAATGCAACTTGTTTCGATTTTAAAAAATCAAGTGATATATCTAGCGTAATTTTTTAATACAATAATATTATTTTCTAGAGTAAAATTAGGATTCAAAAATTGATAGATAAATAAATTATAAAAGTTGACTAATGGGCAGCAGTATAAACAGGATGGTTTAAATATAGATTGAAGTAGAGTTGTAGTTATAAAAGGCGGTTCAATAAATAAGTTGAATAAAATTAATATATAGGGTGGCTAATAAGCAATTGCAGTTTAAGAGAAATATGTTAGAGATTGGTAGATTTATAGTTATAGAGGGTAGTACAAAAAAATTATACTGGTTGGCCGATAAGTAGTTGAAACAGAGGCAGTAAAATTATAGTAATACAGTCTCACTATAAAAATGATAGAAAAAGTTGTATATAAGGGGGTGGTTGACATATAAACTGAAGTAAAATTTTACTTTCCAGGGTGGTTAAAAACATATCAGAAAAATGGATGGATAAGATAATTGAAATATACAGTGGAGCAGAGTCGCTGTGAGGTGTTAAATAAATATATGTTTGGTGGTCCCCAAGTAGATGCATATACAGGGTGTTTGGAATATTTTGTAGAGTAAAATTCTGGTTATACAGGATGGTTCAAAAACGTATGGACAAATAAGTTATAATGATTGACTAATTGGTAGCAGTATAAACAAGATGGTTTAAATATAGATGAAAGTAGAGAAATAATTATACAAGGCCGTTCAAAAAAAAAAATTGAATAACATTGTTATATAGGCTGGCCAATTTAGAAGAAACATGTTGAGGATTGGTGGATTTATAGTTATACAGAGTGGTACAAAAAATGTTATATTGTTAGTATATACAAGGTGGTTGAAATCGAGGGCGGAATAGAATAGTTTTACAGCGTGGATCTAAAAAGGTTTTAAAATTTTTGTTATATAGGATAGACCATGAAGAGCTGCATGTTACTATGTGGAATACCTAAAATATGGAACGAAGCAAAATTATAGTTATACAGAGTATTTAACACAATGTTAGAAAAAGGAGCATATAAAGGGTGGTTAAAATACAGGGTGGAGATAAATTATACTTTACAAGGCGGCTCAAAAATTTTCAGAAATAATTGTTATATACCGTAGAAATATAGGGTGAAGTAAAGGTATAATTAAGTGTTTGAAAAATGTTATATTGAGTGCTAAATTAGCAGCATCCTATACAGGATGGTGGCACTATAGGGTGAAGTAGAGTTACAGTTATACAAAGTTGTTCAAAAAAAGGTTGAATAAAACTTTTATATAGGGTGCCCCATAAGCACTTGCAGTTTGGGTGAAATATATTCGGGATTGGTGGATTTGTTGTTATGTAGGGTGGTTCACAAGAGTCAGAAAAAGTTGTTATTTAGCATAGCCCATATGCTTCATAAGTTATTTCTTTTTATAAAGAAATGTACATTCCATACGCCAGTGAAACCGCGGGTAACGGCTAGTTTTAAATATTTCTATTGATTTTTTTCTTAAATTAGAATTATTTGTGTTATACTGAATTGAGTTTTAGAAAATAAGATACCGAAAGTGTAACTTCACAAATAATTTATTGTGTAGAGCATGCATTTTTGGCTTAGCTAAAAGTAGATTGTTGTTAGTAGATGGAGTCAAAAATGAGTCTTACCTTTGTTAATAAAAATTCAAAATCTGCCGAAAGAAAATTGTGAGGTATAGAATACTGTTAAATATAGACGTATTTTTGACCGCCGCGTGTTTATTTTGTAATCTGAATGACTATAAATCTGGATGAGAACCATTTTTAATTACTGATGTTACTTTGTTACGATCCCATCTCAAAGAATCGACATTATCAGCAAGTCTTTCTCGTTCGTTCGTAAATATTTTGCTGGCCGTCGAGTCGGTAAGACTACTTTGGCCTCTTATTTCTTGGTGAATTAGTTTCATCATCTCTATTTCCAGTTATTTTATTTATATTTAATGTTTCAGACTCACTCCATTCATACAAATACCCTTGCAAAGACTGAGCTGCAGTTACCAAACGACATAAAAAATTGTTGTATGAGATACTTACATATATGGTCACCTGCCGCTAAATTGTCTATAGCGCAGAAACTGCAGTACCATTTTCAGCTTTCGCGGTTATACTTAAATCTGCACTGTTTTGTGTTTTTTTTTCTTTGAACGTCCCAAATTCTTCCAATTTTCAATGTCAGATAAAGTCACTTTTTGTTTAACAAAATCTCTTTTCACACATATTTTACATATTATCACACCTTCATGTATAATCAACCATATTGATTTACATGTAGTCTTATCAAAAAACATTGCAGGTATTATCCATGTTTTTTGTTGCCAATCTGTTTTACATATACAACATTGGTGATTTTTACTCAAGTAATTTTTAAATGAAATAAATTTAGTTGAATTCCCCAGATCAGCGTCCAATCGTACTAGATGCTTAATATGTCCCATTGAGTTTCGCTTGATTATATTGAAGCTACTGTCAACTGGGGCGCTAGTTGCGGTATTCACCCGTAATCGACCTCAGAATGTTGCAAATTTCCCTAGATTGGAAATAATTCTAGATCCTTTAATAGTTTTCTTATAACAATGTTATCATTTCCCAAAAAATAAGCATTAGCTTCCGAACCTTTTTGCTGAAAAAACTTTTTAGGTACTCTTCGTGTAGTGCTTTTCCCCAAATACTCCAAGAATTTTTCATAACTCCTTAGTTAAATCCCCAAATCCATTATTGTAATTCTGATGTATCTTCACTACCTACTACATTTATATGGCTGTTTTTCGGCTTCCTCTATTGTGAAATGTTAGTTTTACTCAGTTTTATTGAGATTGCCAATAAATAGTTATTTCAAATATTGGAAACTTTTATTAATTAATTTTGTTGCATGAAATATCTTTATAAACCTTGATAGAATATAAACTATTTTTACTGGTTTAAGAGTAAAAAATTAGCTACTTGCTTGAAAGTATTTTAGGCTAACTTTTACCCATTCATACAATGCTGTATTATTCAAAAAGATAATGCAAAAAACTTACTATGAAAATTAAATTAACTATAATATTGTCTTGAATATTAATTAACAGAAATTGTCAGTGTCAAATTTTTTGACAAACAATAAATTCAAAATCAAAGCGAAAATTTTTTAGAAAAAAGCCTCGAAAACAACACTAAACGATTGACAACGACTCCAGACTCGGAGTTGAAACGTCTCCATACACAGATAAGTATTACACAATATACAATACATTACTTATATACAGGAATACTGGTTGATCATTTTATAGACATCTCTTTCTCTCAGAAAAACTGTGAGGAAGAATCTCTGTACAGACAACCAGTAATCCGGGCAATTTTACGAAATTGCCTTACTACACTTTGTTCTACATATACAATTTTTTAAATACTTATCTGTTACAGGAAAAAAATTTGGAGGAGAGAAAACCCATGAATAGACAAAAGAAACTACTTTATTAATCAACTTGTACTTTTAATCACTATTGTCCTTTTAGGAATCCGTAAATTCGACGAGCGGACGAAGAATCACTCATAACGTAAAGGAACAAATTCTAACTTTGGAGGATACTTCTGGGAGGATATTTTACAAAAATCGACCATTGCCCGTAGCCTCGAGACAACTGAGCCTACTATTTTTGAACAAAAAAACAATAGAGGTTTTCAAAGTTTACAGGAAAAATAATCAAACAGCATAATGTTAATTTTTTGACAAATTTAATGTGAAATAAAAAATAAATTAAAGTTAATTTGTGGGCATTATCTAATATATCAATTAGGAGAGCGCGTCCTGAACCTAAAATTTGAAGAAAATAGAGTCTACAAAACAAGTAACGCGAAAACACTAATCATAATTTTTTGAGGCAAATTAGAAAATTAAATATTAAAACATTTAAAAAAATCAAGTTCACATGTAGTAGATTAAATGTCAACCGAAATCATCTGAAAATGCATTGTACGCTGAAAATTCCAGAAATTAGTATGATAGTGGTGAATTAATCTCACGATAGAGCATAAAATAACTGAAATATGTATTTATGAGACTTTCTTTCCAAAATCTTACTTTATATTTGGAATATTTGTATCATCTAAACAGGAGATATGTTTGCACAGTTAGAATTTAGATATTTTTTTGGTGCTTATCAATACCTATTCTTTCGAGAAAATTATTTATTATTAATATTAGAATACACCAAAATATTTTACCATCTCAAAAATAATTTTATTTTAATCGAAAACGAACGAAAGTAGTTTATCCAATGTTGCCATGTTTTCTGTTTCACTAACTCTGTTAACATTTTCTGAGTAAACTTGGCTTTTAAAAAAATCTTTTCTGTAAGAAATGAGCAATTAATTAGCAATAAAATTGGGTACAAAGAGCAACTTGATATCTCTATTAGTTCCGAGATATAGCTATTTCTCAAAAAAACGGTAGGAGCAATATTTTTTTAGCAGCAATAAATTAGCAATAAAGTATGCACATATTCCGCATTTGGCGACGTGAATTGTCCCATGTGGCGTAATAGACATCAGTTTGAACCATCCTGTATAACCATAATTTTACTCTACAAAATATTTCAACCACCCTGCTTTTTTTTTAACACTTAACTATGACTCTGCTCCACTCTATATTACAATTATCTTATCTATGCAACTGCTTAAGGACTGCGCTATATAATCATTTTTCTGATATTTTTTTACCAATATGGAAAATTTAATTTGTCTCTACCTTATATTTCAACCAGCCCTTATATGCAACTTTTTCTAGTATTGTTTTAATTTCAGTGTATATTTATAATTTTACTTTGCTCCATGTTTCCGATATTGCATATATGCAACAGCTCATGCTCTACCCTATAAAATTTTCCTAGCATTTTTACATCTATTTCTCGGCCACACAGTATGACATTTTTTATACCACCCTGTATAACTATAAATCCGTCAATCTCCAATATATTTCACCAAACTGCCACTTTTTATGGGGCACCCTATATAACAATTTTGTTCAATTTTTTTATATCACCTTGTATGTATATCTCTACTTAAACTTGTATTACAACCACCCAGTATATGCTGATGCTTATTCTTCACCCAATATAACGTTTTTTAGATACTTAACTATAACTCTACTCCACCCTATATTTCGTTATCCTATATGTGCCACTGATTATGAGCTGCGCTTTTTCACAATTTTTCCTCACATTTTTTGAGCCACAGTATAAATTTTGTCTCCACATTTCATGTATAACACCCTACATTTGCAACTATTTCTAACGTTTGAATCACCCTATGTCACTATAACTTTACTTCGCCTCATATTTCAGGTACTCCATATATGTAACTGATCATGTTCCGCCCTATACCACAAAAATTGCTACCATTTGTTTTTAATATTTTTTAAACCCATCTGTAAAACTGTAATTATACTCCGCTACATATTTCAACGATCCTATATATGCAACTACTTGTGGATATAAAACAATTTTTTCAACCATTCTATAAACTATAATTCCACTCCATCTTAAATTTCAATCACTCTGTATAAAGAACTGCTTCTAACTTTTCCGGGTCTAGGTCACACCCCGTTGTCAATGGTTAAGAAACTAGAATAAAAAAGGACAATTCTAAAGAATTTTCTTGATTCAGTGATCCTATTGAAATCATAAAGAAAACCCTAGGAAAAACCTTTTGAACTATAATGATATTGGGTTTTTCACAAGGACATGGTCATTTTCTGTGCTACCCTTTATATTACAAATAAGATTCTCTTAGTTACGTCAAATAATAGATATTGTCAACTTTTTAATTTTACATTTTAGAATTGTGCCTTATCTATTCATAGTTTCTTAACTATTGACAACGGGGTCACACTTAGACCCCGAAACATTTGGAATATACAGCAATTTTTCGTAACTTGTGGTGTTATTTCCAAGAAGTACTTAAACATTGAAAAATATGATACAAATATCATTAAGAAAACAATAACATGTTGTTATCCACACTGTATAAATAAATTCTACTCCACCCCATTTTCAACTACCTGGTATATACAAATATTTATAGGCCACCCAATACAACATTTTTGAAACACACCATATAATTAATTCCACTCCCCCTTATTTAAACCACATTGTATATATCTACTTATGGGCCACAAAATATATCTTTTTTTAGAAAATTTTTTAAACCCATGTAATGATCCTTTGCTCTATGTTTCACCTATCGTATATATGGAATGCCCTGTAAAATTACGCTTGATATGGTAGTTGAATTTTTTAAATCGAAACATATTAGATTGGCTTACCGAGTTTTGAATGTTTTTCCGCTATATTTACCGTTTTTGTCAATGTAGGGAGAGAGAATTTATACCAGATTTTAAGTCAAACTGTAGGCTTTACAACAAACAAAGATTCAGCAAAATCAGTTCAGTAGTTCTTACGTGATACCCAAACAAACAAACAAACAGGCAACTACAATTAGTATATAGATAACTATATTATTTTCCTTTTTAAACACTGTCAACTACTTTTCCAAAATTCCTTTGCAACATTAAATATTGTTATCTCTAAATTTAATTATTGGATTCAATGGAAAAGCACTATCATTTATTAAAGACTGTACATGAGGGGCTTGTGGAGTTGTGTACTTTATTTTCAATTATTATAAATGGGGTCAGAACTTCATTGCTAGACGAATACCAAATAGCACGGCGTCTCTGGAATCGATTGTTAACAACGTTTTCTGGGCTTCTTCCAAATAAAACTTTTTATGCTTTTAACTGGTTTATATGGCCTTAGAGAGATTATTTAATTGCTGCTTTAAACAGGGAAGATTGTTTCTACTCATTATTACATTAGAAACATAAACTTGTAGGCAGATAACATTTTTCTAATTTGGACCTTAGCAAGCGTAGTTTATAAGTAATTTAAAATATTAGAAGAAATGCATCTGAACCAACTATAAAAAGACTGAGAAACAAGAACGATGTTTATCCAGCAATTAATCAGTAATTGCTTTAATTTTGGTAGTTGCGACTCTCGAAATATAGACCAATCAATAGAGATTTTTTCGTGCAAAAAATACTATAGTAATATTTTGCTACCTTCTCCACTCGCAACTATGGTTTTTTACTTTATTATAAACAATTGAAACAAGAAAATTGCGTTTTATTTTCGTTGCATGTTTATAAAATGAAAAATAATAAACTAATTTCAATGGTGTCAACAGGTGAAATGTAAAGCATGGAAATACCAATGAAATGAGGCCAGAATCGATCCGATAAGATCTTTAGTAACAGAGAAAAACAAAAAATACTGGAAAATTTACCGGTTTTCTTTATATTATTATAACTCCGTCACTATCGAAGTTTTAGAACTGGGCTTGTGGGAACTGATAGTAATTGGTATCTACCTTATGCGTGACTAAACCAGGCGCTATCGGTTTATAAGTTTTTGAATAATTGCGATCTGAAGTTTTTAGTCCGCTATTCTTGCAGTGTGTGTCCATGCGACATGGATCGTCAAATATCAATTCAGAATAGAGATGTTGAAAGTAGAGGTATCATTTCACAACGCCTTTATTTTCATTTTTCATTAAATGTCTGTGAAATATACCAAAAATGTTAGCAAAAATGACCAAAATTTGGTGAGCGTATGAATGGGTTCGAGTAGAGGGGGGAACACGGTTGTTGAGGGGAACTGGTAACAATAATTATTATCGATATTAATTGTCACTCTGCCAGATGGTGAAAGAATCTAATCGCTAAAAAACTTCTATACAGAGTGATTTGTTCGATTTTATTGTATCAAATGAGAACTGTTTGTTTATTAATATATTTATATGTAAATGGTTTCTCGTTTTTGATTTAATTTGTGGATTTTGGGTTTATGGAACATCCAAAGAGAGCGGTCATTAGAAAAATTCTTACTTGTGAGGATTTTAAATATTAAAATGATCTATGTATGTGCCTCTACTATATATTACTATACGCTTCCCCTCAACAACCGTGTTTCCCCCACTCCTTGGATACATTCATACGCTCGCCCATTTTTTGTCATGTTTGCTAACATTTTTCAGATATTTCACAGACATTTGGTGAAAAATGAGAATAGAGGCTTTGTAGAATGACACCTCTACTTTCAACAACTTTTTTCAAAATTGAAATTTGATTATCTATGACGCATAGGGACACGATACAAAAATAGTGTACAGAATACATAAAATAGATGTTAATTACTATCAGTTCCTACAAGCCCAGTTCTACAGCTTTTAAAGTGACGAAGATACGATTTTTGTTTAAAAATGCTACATTTTTGAGTATTTTTTGTATTTCCCTGTTACTAATGATCCAATCGGATCGAGCCTGGGCTCATTTCATTGGTATTTACATGCTTTACAATTGACCTATTGACACCATTGAGATTAGTTTATTTTTTTTGATTTTATAAACATGCTCAGAAAAAAAAACGTAATATTCTTGCTTCAATTGTTTATAATAAAGTAAAAAACCATAGTTGCGAGTGGAAAAGGTAGCAAAATATCACTACAAATCATTCTTAATGTAATGGCACAGGCAGTATCCTGATAGTATTTTTTGCACGAAAAAATCTCTATTGATTGGTCTAAAAAAACGTAATTTTCTTGCTTCAATTGTTTATGACAAAGTAAAAAACCATAGTTGCGACTGGAAAACATAGCAAAATATCGCTAGGAATCTTTGTTAATGTGATGGCACAGTTGGTATCCTGATAGTATTGTTTACACATTATCAGTTAATTTTTGCTCTATTGATTGGTCTAATAGCATCCTTTTGCTAACGATTCCAGCACGGGTTATGTATCAATTATAGGCCATAAACTATATTATTCTTTAAAAGGCCTAAATTTATAACATACTTTTTTTAATAAACTTATTTCTTACCAATTTCTACCACATATAAAATGTAAAACAAATTATTATCTACATTGTCAGATATTTTATTACCATCCAGATATTTATTAACCTACCAAAAAGTCACAAAAAAAATTATCTCTGTTATTATGGTTTGTATCATTTTGTTAATTTCTTTTTAGGGTTCCGTATATACAATATACAGATACCGTTATAATATCACTCCGGATTTCTGCCTCTGTCACATCACAGCAAGTTTCTCCTAAAGTACTGGACGGAAGGGGCTGTAAAGTTCAATTACAGGAAAAATAAGGAGAAACCATTAATGTTAATTTTGGGGGGCAAATTATAGAATTAAATAAAAATTTAAAAATAAAAAAAATCAAAGGCATCATGTAATAGATCAAATAAAGGGTCCCATTCTGAGGAACACAAATCATTTTTTTTCATATTTAAAAAAATTAGTTAAAAATTTATTAACGAAAATATACCAAAATTTACCCATTCCCCCCCTTATCTCTGAAACTATAAAACGTAAAGTTTTGAAAAAAATTTAAGGTATAGGGTTTGACCTGAAGTTTACTGGAAAAATAAGGAGAAACCTCTACTTTTAATTATGGGGGACAAATTACATAATTAAATGGAATATATAAAATTAAAATTGTTTCTAACCCATCATGTTATACATCAAATGAAAGTGCTCATAATGACGAACTTTTTTTTTATATTTTTAAAATAAATTTATTGAAAGATATTAACAAAAATATAAAAAATTCTACCCATTCCCCCCGTTCTCTCCGAAACCATAAGCTGGAAAATTTTGAAATAAAATGGAGGTATAGCCCCTCACCTGAACTTTACTGGCAAAATTTTGGGGGGCAAATGATAGAATTAAATGGGAAATATAAAATTAAAATTGTTTCTAACCCATCATGTTATATATCAAATATATTTTTAAAATAAATTAATTAAAAGATATTAACAAAAATAACCATAAGCTGGAAAATTTTGAAAAAAAATGGAGGTTTAGCCCCTTAATGAACTTTCCTGGAAAAATAAGGAGAAACCCCGAATATTCATTTTGGGGGGCAAATTATAGAATTAAATGGAAAATAAAAAATTATAATTGTTTCTAACGGATCAGGTAATATATCAAATTACAGGGCCCATTATGATGAATACAAATATATTTTTTTAATTTTTTTTAAATGAATATTTTAAAATATATTAAAAAAATATTTTTAAAAAATTACCCATTCCCCCCGTTATGCCAAACTATAAGACCTAATTTTTTTTTTACAGGAAAAATATGAAGAAATCCCTAATATTAATATTGGGGGCCAAATTATAGAATTAAACGGAAAATAAAAAAATATTTATTTAACGCCTCAGGAAATACATTAAATGAAAAGGCTCGTTATGAGGAATGCAAATAAATATATTTCATATTTTTAAAAGTAATTGTTTACGAGATATTAACATAAAGATTTAAAAAAAATTCATTTCTCGCTTTATTTCCGAAACCATACTACCTAAAATTTTGAAAATAATTAGGGGTACTGGGGCTCACTTGAAATTTATAAGAAAAATTATTAGAAAACCCCCATAGTAATTTTAGGGACAAATTATACAAATAAATGGAAAATAAAAATTCAATTTTCAAACGCATCATGTAATGTATCAGAAAGGCTCATTATGTGAATTACAAATATATCATATTTTTAAATCATTTGTTTAAACGATATTAACAAAAATATTAAACATCGGCTTAAGTCCCACTTTAAAAACTACACTATTTAAATTTTGAAAAATGTATTTTATTTGTATTTTTAATAAATTTGAATAACAGATTATAATTTAAAACTTGACCTATTTTGCCTGTATCTTCCAATCTACAGACCCTCAAAATTCAGACAGTAGATTATAAAAGGCTTCTCTGAAAGTTTATTAGTAAAATAAAACCCTCATGTTAATTTGGAGGCCAAATTAGAAAACTAAATACATCTGTATTTTTATAAAAATCAAGCGAATGCTGAAGCAGATAAAATAAAAAGTCTAAAGTCTAAAAATCAAAGTGTATATTTTTTATAAATTTAAAACGCTTCCTTTAAAAGATATTAGGGTAAATATAAGAAAATGCACTCATTCCCTGCTTGTCTGAAACTGGAATATTAGAATCTTGAGGGTGGTACGAAACCCTTAGTATGCGAGTCCAACTCGCACTTGACCAAATTATTTTAGTTAGGTTTCGAATTTAAAATTGGTCTACCGGATCACCTGCGTACCCAAAAATTGGGAGGATAGACTTTAACGTTTGAGGAATCAAAATGCTCATCTGGAAAAGAGCTTTCAAAAAATTGCTGGCGAAAATCTCTCTTCAAACTGGCGGTTAAGAATTGGAAAAAAATCAACTGTAACGTAACAGAAACTTTCAGAAAAGAAAATACGCAACATACTGAGTTGTTTTTTAGCTGAAATTGAACCTGAAGAATATCCTTTAACAGCTGGTGTGATGAGGTGACAAAATCCATCATGGTGGTAAAAAATTTAATGTGGTGAAGGTATTTTCCAATGTACCAAATCCAGTACATGGGTTTTTGGGGTCACTGGACTCGAAATCGAGGTCGGGTTTACAGAATTGAAGATGGTGGTTCCAAGATGGCTGAATTTTTTTTTACAAATCAACCGATTTACCGAAAACTCCAAAGACCTACATATATTAAATTTCACGAATATCGGTTGACTTTTGAATTTGATTTAACCGTCATCTTGGATTTTGTAAACTCGACCTTGGATTCATGACCAATGACGTCAGAAATCCCCAGGTACCAAATTTGTTCCACCATATTGAATATTTTACCGCCATGATGGATTTTGTCATCTCATCACACTAAGTATTAAAGGGTATCCTTCGGGTTCAATTTCAGTCAAAAAACGACCCAGTAAGTTGCTAATTTTTTTTTCTGAAAGCTTTTATTACTTTACAGTTGAATTTTTGCCGCTATATTGTATTACATCTATATTACATATTACATTGTAATACATCAAACGTAAAAATCGATCAACCCAAAGTTTGGGTATGTAGTTGATCCGGTTAAAGTGAAACGTCATATATATATATATATATATATATATATATATATATATATATACATATATATATATATATATAGCTCTCTTGATGGTCCGGGTGTTCGTCCGTTGAAAGTTTTGTCCCTGTAAGACGAAGGGTGGCTGCAGGTTCGGACCTTTCCGGACTACTTCGTATCCGAGATCGTCGGCTAGGTCGTTCTCCGCTTGGTTTGCTCTCCGTGGCGTCTGAAGTGGAAGTGAGCTCCGATATGTGCCCGTCGCTATTTATGCTATCTCCCGAGTCCCCTCCTATTTCTTTGCCCCGCCTCCGATTGTCTTGAGGGGGCGGTGCCGTTTGTTTTGATTGGGTGACACCATTGCGTTGTCGCAAATTGTACTGATGACGTGGTTCTGTTTGTACCGATGGCGGCCGCAGATGTTCGTTAGAAGGGTGGGCGTCCTGATAGTTAGCTACGAGTGACGGAATGCAACGTTGTGGTATTGTTGCGCTCTCTTTTAATTTGTTTTTATTTTCCCGTAAGATGTTCTTCCAGGCTTGATGCAGGTGTAGAGCTTCGTTACGGTTATTGATTTGTCCTTCCTTTTCAATTTCTATAGCTTCCCTAATTGTTCTTCTTTTGAAGTTGTTTTCTGTTGCCAGATGCTTAGAGCCCTCAAAGTTGATTCTATGTCCGGTTTGCTGTTGATGTTGGAACAGGGCCGAGTTTGTGGTCTTGTTTCGTATGTTGAATTTGTGCTCTTCGATTCGGGCTTCGATCCTACGGTTTGTTTGACCTACATATGCTCCCCTCATCCGCCGCAAGGCATCTTGTAGACTCAGTGACTCTCTAGTGGACGTTGGTCTTTGGGATTGCCTAGAATGCTTTTTATCGTCTTATGAGGTTTGTAGGAAGTTTTGATGTTGCTTTTCCTAAGGATTCTTCCGATCCGATCTGTCACTCCTTGTATGTACCACCCCCCAAAGGCAGCGACCACCCTTCCGTACATTCTTGAAGTTGTCCCTGATTTAATCTGTTGATACTGTTTGTGAAATATTCCCCATCAGCGGCATCTAGGTTGCCAGTTATTGCCTTGAAGATTGTACCGGCACCATCTATTAATCAGCGTTTATATCTCCTGGTATCCATATGAATTTCGCTAAATTTGTTTCTTTATGGATTTCGAAATTTGGTTAAGTAGATTTAAGTGAGTTTGGACGTCGGCACGGAATAGGTTCATTGAGTTGAGGTTATAAGAAATAGATCTTCTTAATGTGTAAAGGAGTCTGTTATTAGTAGTGAAGACTTGTTCAAGAGCTGAAAGGTTTTTATGAACTAAAAGTGTCCATTTGTAATTTGAAACGTCAATTCGTGCTTCCTCGTGATAGTAAATTCCTATTGTGTTATTTATGGTTTTTATTTCAAACTGGGATGCTGCTGATCCGAACAGCAGGATGACCCTGTAAACAAATTAGTCTTCTATGAATGGTTTCATGCGATCAAAGTTTACTTTGGTATTTTGGTTAATTCGGGGGTTTAATAGAGTTGCTGAATTTTTATGGATTTCTAGTATTTCGAAAGGTCCGTTAAACTTGTTCTGTAGTTTGTCTTTAAATTGAGATGCTCTGTTGTACACTTTATCACCTACTTGGTAATTAGGAGGGTTTCCCGAAACGTGTTTGTCAAATCGGACTTTGGCTTTTTGTTTCTGTTGTTCTGTCCTTTCACGGGCGATCTTATAGTAATGGGAAATTCTATTATTGAGGTCTCTAATGTATTTTGTTATCAGGTCTTTTTCGTTGTATAAAGTTTCTGGGGGTCTGCTGGAAGTATGGCCGAAGATAAGTTCATAGGGTGTGAACCCATGTGTCTTATTGGCAGAGTTGTTCTATGCGATTACCGCATAGGGCAAAATGTTAAAGGGGTATTCATCGGGGTGTTCTGCTTTATGAATTCGTAACATATCTAGAAGAGTAGAGTGAAACCATTCTAATGATCCATTGGATTGCGGGTGTCCAACACTTGAATTTGAAAGTTTAATGTCGAAAAGTTTACAAAGACCTTTAAGTAGGGCGTTATCGAATTCCCGACCATAGTCACAGTGTATTCTAATAGGTGTTCCGAAATGTTGGAAAAATAAGAGAAGCGTAGTGACTACTATTTTAGCAGACTTGTCGGTGATTGGGTATGCTTGGGAAAATTTGGTTAACTCGTCTCGTATGGTCAGGGCATAGTTTTTATTCGGGACTTTGAGGATGTCAATGTTAAGTCTTTCGAATGGAGTTCTTGGAGTTTCAGTAATTACCAGAGGGCTATCAAGGTTTTTGCGAGATGTTTTAGCTGTTTGACATATTCGACAGTTCTTAATATAATTGTCAACATCTTTTGTAAGACCCTGCCAATTATATTTTTCCCTAATTCGCCTAATTGTTTCATTAATACCCATATGTATGTTGATTTTTCCGTTATGAAACTGTTCAAGAATCATTGGCACTTGATCTTTTTCGATAGTTTGAGTTATGTTTTGGCAAACTTTCCATTTTACATTTAATTCGGCAAAGATAAACGAAATCATTTCAAAAATAGGTAATTCCAAGTTATCCTCGACGCAATCGAGTTCTGATTCGGTTAGTACATTTTTGCTTTTAAATATTGAAGCAAATAGAATCTCGTTTACGGTTTCAGGATTAGATGGTAAGGATATAATATAACTAACACTTTTGCTGGAGAATACGTTAATTTTATATCGTTCGAAGTCGGCATTTTCTTCGAAGATATCTTCCAAGATTTTGTGGTGAAAGTCTTTAAGATTGTCGGTTTGAAAGAAAACTAGAATGTTTTTATTTTCTCTGTCAAGAAGTTGGCAGTTAGAGTATTGTATCTTAGTGTAGTCAATGAGTGAAATTGTTTTGTAACGTTCCACGAACGTTCGAAATTCGGTAAATATTAGGTCATCGTCGTTATTTGTTTCAGGTTCGTCTGAGTCGGTGTCGTCGTTTTCGTTAAGGGGGTTTATTGGAAAGTATTGAAGGTTGTTGGTTGACTGGAAATTGATGCATTCATTAAAGTGAGTTATTTTAATGCGCGAAAGGGCGTCGGCATTTTTGTTGACTTTTCCGGGCTTGTATATGATTTCGTAATCATATTCCTCAAGTTTGAGGCGCCATCTCGCGAGTCGACTACTCGGATCTTTGATAGAATAGAGCCACTTTAACGGGCGGTGATCGGTCAGGAGTTTAAACTTGCTGCCAAAAATTATCGGACGAAAATGTTTGACAGCCCAGAAGTTCGCGCTCTATGGTTGAGAATCTAGTCTCTGCTTTGCAGAGAGTTCTAGAGGCATATCCAATGGAAGGTCTTTGCCTATTGGTCCCTGGGAAAGTACAGCGCCGATTGCGAAAGCACTAGCGTCTGTAGTTAGAAGGAAAGGTTCGTTGAAGTCGGGATAGATCAAGATCGGAGTGGACGTGAGAGCTTGTTTTAATTTGTTAAAGGAGTCAACACAGTCTGAATTAAAATGAAATGAAACGTCTTTTTCGAGTAACTTTGTAAGAGGTTTGGATATTTTGGCAAAGTTTGGTAAAAATCGACGGTAGTAGCCATTAGACCAAGAAAAGATTTAATGTCTTTCTGGTACTGCGGTTGAGGAAAGTTAAGTATACATTCGACTTTGGACGGGTTCGGTTTTATTCCGTCCTTTGTAATGAGGTGTCCTAAATATGCGATCTCCTTACGGAGAAATTCGCATTTATCAGGCTGAATCTTAAGATTTGCCTTCTTAAGTCGTTTGAATAATTCAGTCAGTCGGGCCAAATGTTCGTGTATAGTTGGTGAGTAGACGATTATATCGTCCATAGAGACCAAGCATCCCTCGTTCTGGATTCCGATGAGAATGTTGTCCATCACCCTTTGAAAGGTTGAGGGGGCATTCTTCAAACCGAAAGGCATGCGAACGAATTCAAAATGACCGTTCTCTACGGTGAAAGCGGTTTTTTGAATGTCCTTCGATTCAATTTCGATCTGGTGAAAGCCAGTAGCAAGATCTAGTGTAGTAAAGTATTGGCATTTGCCAAGTTGGTCCAGTAAGTCCGATATGTTAGGTAAGGGATACTTATCGTCTACTGTGAGTTCATTGAGTTTACGGTAGTCCACGACTAAGTGCCACTTTTGTTTGCCTGATGCGTCTTGTTTTTTTGGGACAACCCACACAGGGGAAGACCAAGGAGAATTTGAAGGGCGAATGATACCTTGTTCTAACATTTTTGAGACTTGGGTCCGAACTTCCTCCATATGGATTTGGGGGTAGCGATAAGTTTTGGTAAATATGGGTTTCGAATTATTTGTATCAATAGAGTGTTTTATTTCGTTAGTGAAACTAAGATTTTCTCCTTCTAGATAGAAAATGTCCGAGTAATCAATGCAAAGTTGTTGGATTAATTCTGCCTTCTCCTCGTTGAGATGTTCGAGTCGAAGTTGGTTCTGAATTTCTGTTAGTCTGTCTATGTTAGGATTGTTTCCGAAAGAGATTTGTTCGCAGTGGTTAATAGAAAGATTCTGAATGGGTTCTAATTGGATTTTGTTGAAATTTATAATTTTTGGACTAGCATTTGCATTTAAAATAGAAGTGAAAAATTCACCCTTGTTAGTAACCTGGACTAGAGCGTTTGGTAATCTTACGTTTTCTATCACGGTGGAAGTTAGAATGGCGTCCGTATTTCGTAAATCGCACTTAAGTTTAAAAATGCGTTCTGTCCGCGGTTCGATACTGATGGTATTTGAAATCGTTTAGTTGTTTATCTGTAGTTGTCTGTCGGTTGATAATGTCTCTTCAGTAACTTTCATGAGCGGGATGGTTTTGAAATTTGTGACGAGAACTTTCTTATTAAAGTCTATTACACAATTGTAATGTTCCAGAAAATCGGATCCTAATAGGCCATCGAATTCGATGTCTAGATCGCATATGTAGACTTTGTGTGGATCTGTTAGATTGAACAGGACTAAAGTGGATTCATTTATGAGAATTTTTTGGTTAGTGATACCTTGTATCACAACGTTTTCAGGAGATCGGTTGGGAAATTTTTCACAAGTTTTAGGCTTGAAAATTGATAAGCCTGCTCCTGGTCGATTAACAATTTGGAAGTGTTAGAAGCGTCATTGATGTAAAAGAGGTTCTTTGAGTTAACAGAAAGTGCGGGGATTATAGGAAAGCGTTTTCCGGGAAGTTGAGGTTTGGATTGAAGTTGTCGTTGAAATTCATTGTCTCGAATTGGGTCTGAAGATTGAGGATTTGAGTGCCCGGTGGTTTGTCTACGGTGGGAGCCGTTTGAAAATTTCGCTGAGAATTATCGGTTATATCAGAACAGAATTCAGGGTAAACATTTTCATAATTGTCGTAATTTTCATAATTGTGAACCTGAGAGTAATATAAATCGGTACTTTGTTGTTCAGTATCCAAATGTGAGTATTCGTCTTGTTGAGGGTAATTAGAGTCATAGAAATTGTTTGACTGATCATTTGTGTAATTGGGAGTGTTATAGAAATCTGACTGGTGATGGGCCCTTTGTTGCTGATTTCTGAAGAAGTTTGGATTGGGTCGAAAACTGTTAGGACCTTGATTTTGTCCGCTAGTTGAGGGTCGATTTTGTTGTCTATTCTGGTCAAAGTTGGGTCTCATTTGGTTTGCGTGCTGAGAAAATTGATTAGGTCGAAATTGTTGGAAGTTGTTATTGTTAAAATTCAAGTTCGGCTGTTGTTGCCTTTGTCTAGTTAAGCATTCGTTAAACGAATGCCCTGTTCGTTTGCAAAACGAGCATTGCTTTATAAAAGTAGTAGCGTTTTGTCGTTTTTGTTGTTGTTGTATCTCCCGTTTTATTCTAGAAACAGCAGTTATAATATCGTCAGGGTTGCTGGCACGTATAATTTGCCCTATTTCGGCTCGAGACCTGTTAAAAGGCTGTTCAGAGCCATAGAGTCAATGAGAGAAATTTGTGCGTCTTTTTCTTTTGTAGTTATGTTTTATTTATTGACAGCCGCGTGCATTTTGGCTTCGTGTGTTTGAAGGCAGGCTGCGAAAGTTAATGAGGACTCATTGGGAAGTTGCCGCATTCTCTGAAGATCTTGAATTAATGCAAACAAATCGCGTGAATCACCAAAGTGTGTTTCAAGGAGCGTTTTGATGTCATCCCAAGTTGATGGGTTCCGGGAATTTACAAGTTCGGCGGCACGGCCTCTCAACTTGTTTTTTATGTGAAGGATTAATAAGGCTATTTGATTAGCAACAGCCATGTTGAGTGCTGTTGTGCAAGAGCTAATAAAAGTGTTAAGGAAATTGGGATTCCCGTCGTATTCAGGAATAATCGCAAATATCTCTGAAATTTTGTAAGGTTCTACCGTTGGGGTTGTGGCACCTTGTCTAGTCGTTGCCATTTTGTATTTAGAATACGGTTATTGCACAATATTAGAAAATTTAATGATACAAACAATAGCAATAGCAGAATGAGAATTCTACTATCAGATTAAGGTATATAAAATGTTACCAAAAAGGGATAATAATAATTTGTTGTGAAAAATATTTAAAACCTTGTTAATATATTGCGAAATATTTTATCGATATATAGTGTAGGGGAATGGTAATTTAGTTAAAAAGGAAATCAAAATCAATAAATCAGTACAAAAATAAATAAATATGCTAAAATAAATTGTCCTTGATATAGAAATGTTCGATCAAAAATAAAATAAAAATAGTGATTAAGTGTAAATTAAACGTGATTCTTACAGTATAAATCTCGACATGGACTGTTCTGTGAGGACCGCACTGGTTAACCTGGCTTGTTCCTGGTGCTGATTTACTCGCAGTTGTGTCTCCAGCTCGAAGGTCGTTGTTCCACAAAGGTTTAGAAACCACCACGACGAGTGAGAATTTTTCGTGCTCTTGCCGTGTTGGAAAAATCCTACTGACTGCGCCAATTTTTTATATTATTACTAACACAATTAACTTTTTAAAAAAAACTTTTTATTTGAATTACAAAATTAAAAACTTGAAAATAACAATATTGAATAAAATATAACTTAATGAATTTAAAACACTTAATGACGCTCACTGTCGTCGCATGTGAATTTATAATCTTGGTTTTGCAAGCTAAGCATCAGCAGATTACATGTGCGAGGAAGCCGTTGTCCGTGGGAATTGCTATATCGTGAAATATGAGATGTAATACGATATTTATGAGAAATGATTATTATATTGTTATACTCTCTTCGAGGTGTCATTCCTTTGTACGCAAGACAATATATATTATATATAAATATAATATATATTGTTTCTGGTCGGGAACCTTCATCAGTTGCGCTTCCCACAATTTAATGTCCTCTCGAACACTTCTTTATGCATTTGATGCATTTCGTTAAATTTTAAGACGCGAGATGTAAGACCGACATCTTACATCTCGCGTCTTAAAATATTATATTGTTCCTATGGTGTAAATATTCTAAGTGTGGTTTATGACGGATATAACATATATATATATATACATTGGAGTGGTTTTTCTAATTGCTATGGTTTTACCAAAACCTTTATTTAATTATTTTCCTTGGCTAGTTTTTTTTATTTAATTTGGTTTTACTAAAAAAACAATGTATCACTAGTTTATTGAATTATTAAGTGTATGCAAATTCAGGCATAGCAACTCTCTATCTCAGGTTGAGTTCTGGGCATTAAAAATAGATAAACATTTATATTTTGGACTTACCTTTTTTTATCTTATTTATATCAAATTTAAATTTGTTTGGTCGCCATTTTGTTAATTTAACAATAATAATAATAATAAATTTGTAAATTAAAGTTTTACTATTCTTTATTTATATGTGAAAAGGAAACAGTTAGAACAAATTAACATGAACTCTTTTAATTGTTAATAACATACTTTAAAATTACCTACTATATAAATTATTTTTGTTTGCTTTGTGTGGAGTCAGGTTATTTACTCAATCCATAAGTAAACACTATACAAAAATCTAATTCTAACAAAATAATACACATGTTCTTTATTATTTTTAAACAGATTATTTTTGTTCATAAATACCTTATCTATTACGAATTGTCCTTTTTTTAACTCCACTGCTTCTGAATAATTTTCTTTTCCAGGTCGTTTTGCCGCTCGATACAAATGCATTCGGTTCTCATCTTGTCAGTACCGCTCCATTATAATTACTGGTTTACACTGCTGCTAGTTTTTCGCACTGGATAGTCTATTACAATCAGCTCTCTGACCACTTCCGATACAAAACTTTGTAATTTCTGTGATTTATACCTTGTCACTTATAGTTTTGTGATATTATACGTTCGTGTTTACCAAAATTGCCGTTTCTTGATTTATGAAGTTTTAAATTCAAGATGTCTGAATTGTCTTCTTGAACACAACAAAGTTTGTTGAAAACAAAATTCACATAGGCGTCTTGATTACTTTACTCCCGCACAAGAACGATGTTTACCCTTTGACGATCAAAATTCAACAGGGATTTTGATAGGTTTGAAATTATTTTTATATCCTGATCAAAACAAATGAATGTGAAACTGATTATTTACATAATTATTTTAAAAATAATTTTTATATATACAAATTTGTTACCACTAATTACATAAATCTACTTCTATTAAACATTTCTATCTAATTGGTTTTTCTTTTTATTCGGTATTAACTTTGTAATTTCATTTCAAAGTTTGTTCTGTCAGATGAATCTGTATTTTTAACTTTCTTTCAAAATCTGTTATTTTTCACCTTCCGATCTAATAAATCATGTTACATATGTTAATCTATAAACTTTCCCTTCTACTGATTTCTATTCCTTTTCTACTCCTTAATTAATTTATAGTTATGGTACTTTACTAATCAATTTATTTTATATCTCTGACTGAAATTTAGTGTCTGCAAATGTGATTTCTTTCTTTAAATAATAACCCTACTTCGTAACATATTTCCTTGTTGTTCCTTTCCTACCTTTTTATCTTACCTACACAAATTTTACCCTGCTTCCTCTCTGTTAAGTTAATTTTATATAACTACTACTTTTTTTCTTTTTAGAGAATGATTTTTATCAAACTTCTGGTTGTTTGTTTTGGACGAGCCTTGGATCTTAATTCAGATGAGTCTTAAATTATAAAAGGATTATGTTATTATGAATATCAGATTCCATTAGTAGTCCAATTACTAACAAGGTATGTCTCTTTTTTCTTATATTATTATATTTTACTCTATAGATTATTTATTTTCAAAAATATCAAATTTCTGACTTTTCTATATGCAACCAGATTAACCTTCGTTACATACAATTTATCTTTCTATAACATTTATTATTTAATTACTAATTAACTGCTTACTCACCTAACTCCACGTTTACATATTTATTGAGTAAATAACTTTTCCTTAATTATTTAATTTCCTTTATACATTCTAACTTTATATTTTAACTAAATATTATGCATCTTGCTTTGCAACTTATTTTTTTTAACATTAGTCCTTTCTGATAGCCTCTGTTATCATAAATTCACATACAATAATAATTAATACTTTATCAATTTTTTAAACATTTTGCCTTCAGTGTTTCTTAAAAACTTTTGGTCTATTCAATTCCATAACAATATATATATATATATATATATATATATATATATATATATATATATATATATATACATATATGACATTTCACCTCAAGCGGATCACCCTCACGGCCAAAATTTGTTTTGACTGATTAAGACGTTTGTGGTCTCAAAATGTTCGTCTTAGAACAGACTTTCGAACGCCGTGTAGTACTTTTCAAAAATTCAAAATGGCGGACCTAATATGGCTGTTAAAAGCTGGATAAACTTGAGTACACGCCCAATTTTGAACTCGAATTATAGCTGAGGGATGCCTCTTAAAAGCTGGTGTGGTTGAATGAAAAAATCCAAAATGGCAGATCCAAGATGGGGTCAAAAGACCGATTTGGTGACAAAATTTTTAAAAATTTTCCGATTTACACTAAACTTGGTACCCGGGTTTTTTTTGGGTCGCTTATTACCAATCCCACGTCTAATTAACAAAATTCAAGATTGCGGATACAAGATGGGTGATGATTTTTTTAAAATCAACCGATTTATATCAAATTTGGTACACGGTAGTGTTTAAGGTTGCTGATTACGAATTCTAAATCATATTTGGAAAATTCAAGATGGCGGGTCCAAAACTTTATCGGCTGCTATTTGAAGTTTTATCTGCCATCCTAGATCCGCCATTTTGATTTTTTTCAATTTGACGTCAGATTTGTAATCAGTAACCCTAAAAAATCCTCATCTACCAATTTTGATGGCGATCGGTTAAGTTTGAGAATTTTCTCAGCCACCTTGGAATTTTCCCCCATTTTGAATAAAAAAAAGATCTAGTGAAATTTCCTGATCATTATCCATCCATTTGAAAAAATTAAGTTGACCTTCAAATGAGGTCAAGGTCAATTTAAAGGTCACGATCGGATAGTGCGGAAAAAATGTTGAAAGTTTTTTTTTTCAAATGTCTTCCAGCCAAGTTATCAGAAAAACTGACTCCCAAAATATCATAAAAAGATTGCTGGAGAGTATGCCTACAGTGAGAAAAGTCACTGGTGAATTCGCTCCCCAACTATCCTTAAAAAGACTGTTGAAGGATGCAGTTGGAGGTAAGCACTGAAAACCTGACCCACCAATTATCCTAAAAAAGACTACTCCAGAATAAGCCTACAGTGAGAAAAGTCTCTGTTGACTTCGCTCCCCAACTATCCTTAACAGGTACTCTTGAAGAACGCAGCTGGAAATACACACTGAAAAACTTACTCACACATTATCCTAAAAACGAGTACTGCAGAGTAAGCCTACAGTGAGAAAAGTCACTGGTGACTTCGCTTCCCAACTATGCTTAAAAGGACTGTTGAAGAACGCAAATGAAAATAAGCAATAAAACCAAATTTAATCAAATATCACAGTGCCCAGATAAACTAAAGCTTTCGTGTATAGATGCATTGCATATGCACGATCTAGTGGCGGTATTTAGAATTAAATATTATACAGGGTGTTTAAAAAGCCCTGGAGCCCCTGATAATTTGACTGGAAGACATTTCTGAAAAAAAATTATGTACAGTATTCGCTCGAGACCTTTACTTTGATCTTGACCTTTAAGGTCATTTGAAGGTCAACTTAATGTTTTCAAATGGATTTGTAAAGATCGGGAAATGTCACTAGATCATTTTATTCAAATTGGGGGAAAATTTCAAGATAGCTGACGATATTTTCAACTACCGATTAACACAAACATGCCTTAGTAAATAAAATGTTTGTAGTAAACAGTATACAGGGTCCTAAAGTGGGTATTTGGTTTTTGAAAATTTGTGATATATATGAAAAACGGCTCCATATATTGAACTCAAATTTGGTCCAGCATTGTTTTTAAGGGCGATAAACAAGAATTTGTTATCATTTTCAACGGTCACGGTCGCATTAATCAATATGTTAATTTTATTAGTCCTCCAAAAGAAGAACCCCCATTCTGGGCACCACCTAGTCGCTTCAATGTGGAAAGTTTGGATTTTACTGGTCAGCATATACCACCGGTACCTGATATGCAACCATATAGAGATCATAAGCCGAATATCGAAAGATCTTGGAGAGAGTTAAAAGTTAAAACCAGCCATAAACTCAAAAGATTTCTTCGGGATGTTTCTCGGGTTTACGTTTTTCGCCCTGGCCCCAAGAGCCGAAACTTTTTTATCTGAGACACTACCATTTGTTTTTAATGAGTTAATTTTTATTTTTTTAAATTAATTGATTTAATTAAAAACAATCTCACACATGTTGTTTTCAATTTTTGTTTTCAACGGTACCTATCTATTCATAAAAAGATTGTAAAAGTAAAATATATCTGATTAATCAGGTTTGAATATAATAATTTAAAATAAAACAATTAGTAATATAAGCTGTTTGTTACAGCTTATGGTGTTTTAAAGTTTATGGGTTTCGAAACACACCGTAGGTAAATTTTGTCACATAAGTAGTTTATTAAATTAAACCAACTGTGTTTTCGAGCAACATAAGGTACAGATTATTTTAACTTCATTGTTTTTTAATGTCAACAGTTTTAGAAATTTTTATGCAGAGTTTGAGCTAACAAACCAGAATATTGAATATTGAAAAGGTGTCACATTGATATCGTGTTTTTCTGTCTGACACGGCAGTATAGTTATTTAGTAGATATATAAACTGTTATTTTAGAAATTACTGGTAGTTAACTTATGAGGGCTTATTGGATTCAGACTGACGTCTAGAAAAGTATGCAAAATTTTGAATTGAAAAAAAATCAACAAACTGAAAAAACAAAGTTCAATTGGGTTTCTAAAAATGTACTTTCATTCAAAATAAAATTTTGAAGTTTGGTTAGTATAATCTGTCAAGTAAGCAAATAAAATTTCTCTACTTTGTTTCTGAACTCCCATTCTCCAGTGTATTTTTGGGGAGTGACCAGCCTTGGAATTCTACGTATCTTTTTACATACACACTGGTTTTCAAAATGTCCCTATGAATGTTCATTTTTTTTATTTATCTACTCAGAAAAAATTCTTACACTTTATTAGCTCAGGTGACAAATATTATACCGCCAGAGTTTCAATATTTTATTTAGAATGTAAGTGCATTTTTGGCAAGTCTGAAGTATCAAAACCCAACCCAAAGATCTTTATTTTTTGGAAATAGCTCATAAGTTTTTAAAATTTGAGAAATCAAAAAAATTGCAGAGTGAAATAATTTTAAAAGCTTTTGTTTGACAATTATCCTACTTGAAAAAAAATATATTGATTAACGGTAGGCTGAGTTTATGAAAAATTAGTGATCTTTTGTGTTCTTCAAGTGTCAAAATATTACCATAATGTATTAACGGTTTTAAATTAATAATTAACAGGATAACAAATGTGGTACTGATTGCTGTCAGATTTGAAGCAAAACGCAGGCACACAAAATAAAAAAAAGTCAAAGTCCACGAAGGTTATATGTTTTTCGGGTCGCTGATTCCGGATCTGCCATCGGTTTTTTCGCATTAGATCGTTTTCAATGTTATTTAAAGGTCAAATTCTGAAAAAAAAGGGTAAAAAAATCTGTAAATTTTCATACATGGGTTTTTCAGATATTTGAATACGAATCCGGTGTCGGTTGACCTTTGTCAGCTCAGGGTCAAGGTCGTCTGAAGGTCAAATTCTGAAGAAAGCCAAAAACAATCTGAAAAAATCCATACATGGGTTTTTCGTAATGCTGAGTACGAATTCGGTGTCGTTTGACTTTTATCAGATCAAGGTCAAGGTCATTTGAAGGTCAAATTAATAAGGCAGTGTTAAAAAAATTTAAAAAAATAATAAATAGGTGTTAAGAATATGGCTTTTTCAATCCATATATCGAGTTCGATAGACCTACATCAAACAATGTACAAATTCATTATAAGATCAAACAATTAGCAATCCCCCACAAAAAAGAGAAAGCTTTGTACACACAAGAAAAATGTACCAATAAAAAAAGAGGAGTTAGTCTTCTTTTTTTACCTTAAAATGGTAAAAAATGCATTTACTAGAGATAGCCGGATGTATTTGCGGATATGCAGATCTCTGCATGTGTAGATTTTCAGATGCGTTGATGAGTAAATGTGTGTATATGTGGGGATGTATGGATGTGTGAATGTGTGGATGTGCGAATATGGGGATGTGTGGAAGTACCTACGGATGTCTAGATGTGTGGAGGTATCTAATCGTTTTTTTTACCTGTTGCCACGACAAGTCTTGTGACGGTGACAACTGCCCCGTAAGGGGATGTGTAGAATGATCCGGTCATACGATTGTCGGGGTAAATTTAAACAAACCTCATCCTCTAAACACATATGCTCGACGATCGACAATCGTTCAACGAAATTTTTTTTGAATATATGAAAAGAATGCTTTAATTTACATGCAGTTTCGGGAGAGTGAGCTCCTGAAGTATTCGCAACGCAATAATTGCCGCAAAATGATTTTTATTTGGAAAAAAACTAAAGATGATTCTAAATTAATCTTCATTAAACACACAGAATGGAATGTTCCATCTAACGAAGATGATTGTTATTTCTGTAATACCGATATCCCTGGATATAATCAAAAAAATTGTCATAACCTTGAATACGCCCAGGTAGGATCAGCAAAAACAGCCGTCAAAAAAACTCAATCGAATGATGAGCTTGATGGTATTAGTACAGAAAATTTATCAATTGAATCCAACTATGATGATGATGACGACAAAAACACTGAGACTGATGATGAGAATCAAGACGGAGATGACAACAGTGAAAGCTCAGATGAAATTTATAAGCCAGGTGCAGTAAGCAACAAAATAGCTGAAAATTTTACACAACCCGAACTCAATGACCTCATAAGAGATTTGGGATTGCCTAAAGATGCTGCGGAACATTTAGCTTCAGTTTTAAAAAGTAAAAATTTATTAGAAAAAGGTACGAAAGTAACGTATTATAGAAAAAGAAATGACAATTTTAAGCAGTATTTCGAAGAAAAAATCTATGGTGAAGAGAAGTTAATGCACTGTTCAAACATTAAAGGACTAATGGAATAACTTAAGCCAAATTCTTATAAAGATGATGAATGGAGACTATTTATTGACTCATCAAAAAGAAGCTTAAAAGCTGTAATACTGCAATAATATGCTGCAGTACCTATCGCACACTCTACGAAAATGAACGAATCATACACTAGTCTCAAAAACTTCTAGAGGCCATTGTATACAAAACATACTATTGGCTTCTATGTGGTGATTTGAAAGTTTCTGGTATGTTGCTAGGACAGCAGTCTGGATTTACAAAAAAACGTTGTTTCTTGTGCCTTTGGGACAGTAGAGATCGCGAAAAACATTACACGGATCATAAATGGCCTGAAAGGAAATCACTTGAAAAAGGGACCGGAAATATCATTGAATCGGCACTGGTTGATCCGAAAAAAGTATTGATTCCTTCATTACATTAAGCTAGGAGTCATGAAGCAATTTGTGAAAGCCTTAAATGCAAATGGTCGATGTTATAAATACTTGGAAAAGGAGTTTCCAAATAAATCTGATGCCAAGTTAAAAGAAGGGATTTTTGATGGTCCAGAAATAAGGAGACTTTTACAAGATGATACGTCTCTTACGACATTGACCAAAGTTCAATAGGCTACATGGCTTAGTTTTAAGCAAGTAGTGGAAAACTTTTTAGGAAACAAGAGAAGTGAAAATTATAAGGATTTAGTAGCCGAAATGATTAAGAACTTTGGGAAAATGGGGTGCCTGATATCATATAAATTACACTTCCTGCATAAGCACCTGGATCGATTCCCAGAGAATTGTGGGGATTACAGTGAAGAACAAGACTAGCGCTTCCATCAAGACATAAAAGAAATGGAGAAGCGCTACCAAGGCAGATGGGATATCGCAATGATGGCTGATTACTGCTGGTCACTGAAAAGAGAGTGTGAAAATAGAGGCACAAAGCGAAAAAAACCGTTGCGTCGATCATTTGATTGTAAGAGAGTGCGTTATGGGCGGAAAATATGAACATAAGTTGATAAAGAAAAACATGAACATCATAATTTTTTGTGCGGGATTGTTAATTTATTTATCTTATAATGAACTTTTAGGTGGCTTGATGTAGTTCTACAGAACTTGATATATGGATTGTTATTTTCATATTTCAATGACCTGGAAATACTAGATATGGTCAAAATGAGCTAAGATTTAGACCCAGCGACTAAAACTTATATATAATGTTTTTCAATTTTTTTTAATTATTATTGATTTGACCTTAAAATGACCTTGACCTTGAGCTGACACCGGGTTCGTATTCAGCATTCTGAAAACCCATGTATTAATGTTTCCAGAATATTTTGAGCCATTTTTCAGAATTTGACCTTAACATGACCTTGACCCGGCGCTGATAAAATCCAACAGACACCGGATTCGTATTCAGCATTCTGAAAAATCTATGAATTTTTCCAGATTTTTTAGCCTTTTTTCAGAATTTAACCTTCAAATGACCTTAACCTTGCGGTGATAAAGTTCAACTAACACCGGATTCGTATCTAGCATTCTGAAAAACCCATGTTTGAATTTTTAAAGTTTTTTAACTTTATTTTCAGAGTTTGACCTTTAAATGACCTTGAAAACGATCTGAAGCGAAAAAACCGATCGCAGATTCGGAATCAGCGAACCGAAATACGTATAACCTAACAGTTCACTTTCCTGGACTTTTTTTATTTTGTGTACGTGTAATAACAGCTGCATACTTACCGTATGGAGCCATATTTTTAATATTATTTTTAAACGGCTTATATATTGAGGTCTAGGGGTACGATATTGTTACGAAATTTACCCAAAGCCGACCCTGTTTCATTTCAGTACGACAACAAATGCTTTAAGATAAAAAAAAAGATTCTCGAAAAGACTCGTCAGCGGAAAGAGTGATGATGATTTTTACTGGAGAATTCGACGCTGGTGTTATAAAGGAAGCACGCCACGATCGCCAGTTCAGTTATACCGCGACGACTAGCGTATATGGGATTGTTATTGTATTTGAATCAGCTGTTTTAATGTAAATAAAGTTCTAGAAAAGTGAAAGTGAATATTAGTCTATAATTTTAAATTGAACCCACGGACTTTACAACATTTGGTGTCAGAAGTGGGATTAAGTGCAGTTAAAATCCTAATTTGATTTATGGAAACCCGTAGTAAGGACGAAACTAACAAAAAAATAGTCAAACAGGTTACAGAGGGACTGGACGAAAAAATTGCACAGATTCTAGAAAACGTGACAAGAAGGAAAAACAACATCAAGAAGAAATTCAACAAATGTTAGTAAAATCTTTTGAAGAAAAACGTAAAATAGAATTAGAAAATCTTGTCACTACGATGAAAAGCGAACAACAAAATCTAGTTTCCACGATGAAAAGTGAACAACATAATTTAATTGAAGGATTGTTCTCGAAATTTGAAGAAAAACAAGATCACATTGAATTAAAACGACAAAATGAATTTAAATTATTAGATGAACACAGACAAAATGAATTTAAAATACTAGAAGAAAAACGACAAAATGATTTTAAATTAACTGAAGAGAAAAGACAACTGCAATTTGAACAATTAATGCAAATAGTATCTCAAGTTAATGACACAGTTAATGAACGAATGCAAATAGTGGAATCAGACATAAGAGAAATAAACGATGACATAAAGGTCCTAAAAAATACCGTGGATACTCTTGAAACCAAAGTAGATGACATCGATTCCATCCAGAACCAGGTAAAATTTGAAATAAGTGCTATCCAAAGCCAGGTAAAAGATGAAATCAGTTTAATTAAAGACACAGTTCACAGTGAAGTACAAGATAAAGTGGAAACAGCAATTAAAAAAATTGCAACAAGATTTGCAGAGAGGGAAATACTAGCACACCGTGAGTACCAAAGGTTCCGTTAGCAAACCACCCACATTTGATGGCAGTTCATCTTGGCCCATGTATAAACGACAATTTGAGGCCGTGGTTACAGCTAATGGATGGGATAATCAAGAAAAATCTACCTCTCTGGTAATTTCGTTAAGAGGTCCGGCCCTAGAACTCCTCCAAAGCATTCCAGTCGATGAACAAGGCAATTTCGACAAGATCATCGCCATCCTAGACAAATGATACGACAATCAATCCTTGAGTCAGGTATACCAAGTCCAACTAAGTGGAAAAACGCAAAAATCCGGTGAAAGCCTCCAAGAATTCGAAGCAGAGATTAGACGATTAATTCACTTGTCCTACCCAGACCTGCCAGAGGAAACGAAAGACCAGTTGGCCACACAGAGTTTCATAAACGGCATTAGAGATGTGGAAGTTCAACGAAATCTAAGACTAAGTGGCGTCAAGAAAAGTAATGAAGCTCTACTTCGGACTTTGGAAGTAGAAGCCGTCATGAACATGTCCAAGCCGAGGATCCGAGCAGTTTCCTGTAACCAGGAAGAGTCAGAGTCACCATCTCAAGCGCTGCTGGCTGGTCTGAACAAAATATTAGAACGGTCACAAAGAACTGGCACCAGAGGGGCATGTTACCGCTGCGGACGGACAGGACACTTCCAACGTGATTGACGAGTGAAGCCACCTGAACGATAACCGATCAGGGGTAACCAACAGAACAGCCACATGTCCAGGGACCGTCAGCATAGAGGGGCGAATGCTGACTGTCCCTCCACCAGCCCCCCAAAACGTTATCCATCCGGGGATTTTGCCGAGATAGCGGCAGCCTAGTCATCAGAGGCACCATCAATGGGCGAGCAGTTACCATCACCATCGACACCGGCGCCGCTGTGTCCATTGCCAAGTCCAGGGTTTTGATAGCATCAGAAATTCGGCCAGTTACCAAGAACATCCAGCTCAGAACAGTCACAGGCGAGTCCATGTCAATACAGGGTGAGGCAGATGTCGTGCTACAGATAGGGGACAACATGATCCGGCATAGGGTCCTGGTAGCGAATATTGAGGACGATTTTATACTGGGAATGGACCTAATTAGCCAGCATGGATTTATGTTCGACCCGAGATATGATGTTCTTCGGTTCCTAAATGAGGAATTTGTATTGGCACGGCCCGTCAATAGTTCAGTCACCTCCATAAAAATTGTGGCAAAGTCTTCAGCTAGATTTCCGGGTCGAACGGAACAGATTATTCATGGGCAGCTAGACAGTAATCCTGGGAGCTGCGTTGGAATGGTGAAGGCCGTACACTCAACTCATGACTACTTAGTTGGACGGGCTATAGTTAAAACCGGACGAGATATACCAATCAGAGTCCTGAATTTGTCCAACCACGACATCAGAATTGCCAATGGTCAAGAGATAGCTTGTTTCGAGCCAGTAGAGACCATCATCAATTGCGAAGAAGAGTACCCGACGTCGGTGAAGGAGACAGGGCCCAGTAAAGAGTTCCTACAACAGTTTGCTGACCATTTGACACACCTGACACCAGAGAACCAGAAGAAAGCCAAGCAATTTATCACAAAGCACTGGAAAATTTTTAACAGTCAAGATGGAACCACCAGTCGCACCAACATCATCCAGCATCGAATAGATACCGGAAAGGTTCAACCCATCAGAATACCACCTAGACGACTACCATTGGGCCAACAACAGGCAGTCGAGGAAAACATCGAGTCCATGTTACAAAATGGAGTTATTGAGCCATCCATCAGCCCATGGTCTGCTCCCGTAGTGCTAGTTAAAAAGAAGGATGGAACCACCCGATTTTGTGTGGATTACAGAAAGCTGAATGATGTCACGAAGAAAGACAGCTATCCACTACCCCGAATCGATGACACTTTGACCACACTAGCAAGCTCCCGTTGGTTCTCCACACTAGACCTAAAAAGTGGATATTGGCAGGTTGGTATGCACGCAAACGACAGAGAGAAGACAGCGTTCTCCACCTCGACGACATTCTAGTCATGGGCCAGATATTCGACGACCATCTGAAGAACCTGGGCGAAGTATTCTCCAGAATTAATAATGCCAACCTGAGACTCAACCCGAAGAAGTGCTCCTTGTTCCAAAAAGAAGTAGAGTTTTTGGGCCACGTCGTGTCCGAGTCAGGAATCCGCAGCAACGAAGACAAGATAGCAGCCATCCGTGATTGTCCAGTCCCAAGAGACAAGCATGAACTCCGAAGCTTTTTGGGCCTCTGCATCGGCAGACCACTGAGAAAGATATCTTCCGTTGGAATCAGGATTGCGAAACATCATTCAAAACGACTGAAGGCAGCACTATGTTCCAGCCCAATCCTAGCCTTTCCTACACAGTCCGGCAAGTTCATTTTAGACACAGACGCTAGCAACACAGGTTTGGGGGCCGTCCTATCCCAGGTGCAAGATGGTGAAGAGAGGGTGATCGAGTACTACAGCCGTGGCTTCTCGAAACCAGAAATAAATTATTGCGTCACCAGAAAAGAACTTCTTGCAATAATAAGGGCTGTAGACCATTTCCACAAATACCTCTATGGTCGCCATTTCTTAATCCGAACAGATCATGCCGCACTCAAATGGCTGCTGGACATGAAGACACCGGAAGGACAACTGGCCAGATGGATGGAGAAATTACAGCAATACGACTTCAAGGTGGAACACCGTGCCGGCTGGTTGCACAATAATGCCGATGCCCTATCCTGAAGACCCTGCAGAGCGGAATGCAAGCATTGTCTGAAGACGGAACAGCGAGAGGGTATTTCCATCAGGCAGATCCAAGTGCAGGCCAATGAAGACTGGACAACGGAACAGTGCATCCAGGACCAAATGGCTGATCCAGACATCGAACCAATCTTGTCACTCAAAATGAGAGGGGCACCCAGGCCACGATGGGACGAGGTAGCTAGATACTCCGGTGTGCTGAAGTCGTTATGGGCTCAGTGGGACTCTCTAAGAGTAGACAATGGAATGCTCAAGCGAGTTTGGGAAAGCGCTGATGGACGAGAAACCATGTCCCAACTGGCAGTTCCGAAAAAAAGGTACCAGCCATCCTGACCGAAGTACATGATGGAATTACCGGAGGCCACCTGGGCATGAATAAAACCCTAGACAAAGTTCGCCAGCGGACTACTGGGTGAACTACTTCGAAGACGTCAGAGCTTGGTGCCGCAAATGTGCCACCTGTGCAGCCAGTAAGGGCCCGAAGACTCGGACCAAGGGCAGAATGCAGCAGTACAATATGGGCGTCCCATTTAAGAGAAATGCCATCGATGTCGCCGGTCCGTTTCCCGAGTCTGAGAGGGGGAACAAATACATTCTGGTCGCAATGGATTACTTCAGCAAATGGCCTGAGGCATATGCGATACCCAACCAAGAGGCAACCACGGTAGCGACGGTGCTAGTAGAACAACTATTCAGCAGGTTTGGCGTCCCGATGGAACTACATTCAGACCAGGGGCGTAACTTCGAATCGAATGTATTCCAGAAGGTCTGCACGATGTTGGGGATCAGGAAAACGAGAACAACACCATTACACCCACAGTCAGACGGAATGGTGGAAAGATTTAACAGGACCTTGGAACAACACCTATCCAAGGTCGTCAGCAATAACCAGCGTGGGATGAGCATATTCCCCTATTCCTGTTGTCATATCGCTCTGCTGTACATAATAGTACAGGCCTGACCCCAGCCAGGGTCCTATTCGGAAAGGAGCTGCGATTACCATTACGATTATGCCGACCAGCTCCGACATAACATGCTGGCAATACACGAATTAGCCCGAACGCAGATGTTGGCCACCAGTGACCGGATGAAGACGCGATACGACCTCAAGGCCAATTCAGTCGGGTTCCTGGAGAGGGACAAAGTCTGGCTGTACAACCCCCAACGGAGCAAGGGTAAATCCCCAAAGCTTACACCCGCCTGGGATGGTCCATACGAGGTGGTCAAGAGGCTTAATGACGTCGTCTACCGGATCCGTCGAAACCCCAAGGCTACATTGAAGGTGGTTCATTTAGATCGACTCGCTCCCTACCATGGAGGGGATGTTTCTGATCGGGACAAATTTACAAGTTTACAAGATACATACAAAAAAAACAAACTCCATTAGCCATCCTTCATATTTTTATTATCATTAGCAAGAATTGGCATCAATTTGATTTTCAAGTAGCACTCAATGCTGCTGTTTTGTAAATTATATTAAATAATCGGACTTAAATGTAGAAATTATCGCCTGGATAAAGTAAAAAAAAAAATTTTAACCGTGCGTCGTCAATAAATAACAGTTAAATATGTTTCCTGTTGCCAATATAATTTGTCATATTAGTCTAAGCAACAAGTGTCAATTCTTCGAATTCGAGTTTTCCTGCTTCGATAACTAAGATCAAGGTATCATTCGATTCATTACAGCTTTTTGAAAAAAAGTCTTGCTCAAAAATTACAAAAATTGAAAACAATTTAGTACTAGAAACAAGGAGTCTCGTTTTTACGGATACCTCAAGAACTACTGAGAGATCGGAACTCCAAAGAATTTGGGCGAGTGCGAGTTGGACTCGCATACTAAGGTTTCCGTAGCTCCTTCAAGATTCTAATATTCCAGTTTCAGACAAGCAGGGAGTGAGCATTTTCTTATATTTACCCAAATAACTTTTAAAGGAAGATTTTTAAATTAATAAAAATAGACTTTTTATTTTATCTCCTAAAACCTGACTTATTTTCCCCTTTATATTCCAATCTAGAAAGCCTAAATTTCAGACAGTAGATTATAAAAGTCTTCCCTGGAAGTTTATTACTAAAATAAAACTCTAATGTTAATTTTGGGTGCCAAATTAGAAAATTAAATATAAATTTTTATAAAAATTAAACGAATCATGGATTTTTATTATATCTTTTAAACAAATGAATTAAAAATATGATATATGTAATTCACAAAATGAGCCTTCTGTTTGAAAATTTAATTTTTATATTCCATGGAATTCTATAATTTGTCCCCAAAATTAATATTGGGGTTTTCTACTAATTTTTCTTATAAATTTCAAGTCAGTACCTCTAATTGTTTTCAAAATTTTAGTTAGTTTGGTTTCGGAAATATAGCGGGAAATTAGAATTTTTTTTTTTTTGTTAATATCTTGTAAACAATTTATTTTAAAAATATAAAAAAAATATATTTGTTTTCGCCATAATCTTTTTCATTTAATTCTGTAATTTGACTCCCAAAATTAATAGTAGAGGTTTCTCCTTATTTTCCGGTAAATTTCAGGCCCTACATCTCTAATTTTGTTCAAAACTTTACGGCTTATTGTTTCGGAGATAACGTAGTGGGAATGGATCATTTTTTTAATATTTTTGTTAATATCTTTAAAATAATTTATATTACAATTATGAAAACAATATATTTGTTTTCTCCATAATGAGCCCTTTTATTTGATGTATTACATGATGTGTTAGAAACAATTTTAATTTTATATTTTTTATTTAATTCTGTAATTTGCCCCCCAAAATTAATAGTAGAGATTTTTCCGTATTTTTCCAGTAAAATTCAGGTGACGCCCAATATCCCCAATTTTTTTCCAAAATTTTACGGCTTATAGTTTGGAAGATAAGGTAGGGGGAATGTGTATTTTTTTATATTTTTGTTGATATCTTCAAAATAATTTATTTAAAAAATATGAAAAGAATATATTTGTTTTCTCCATAATGAGCCCTTTCATTTGATATAATACATGATGTGTTAGAAACAATTTTAATTTTATATTTTCATTTAATTCTGTAATTTCCCCTCCCCCAAAATTAATAGTAGAGGTTTCTCTTTACTTTTCCGGTTAAAATTGAGGTGACGCCCTATGTCTCTATGTTTTTTTCAAAATTTTACGGCTTTTAGTTTCGAAGATATGAGGGGGGGACGGTCGATTTTTTAAGTTTTTTCCCACAGAAGTACCACTAAAATCAAAATTCCTTCATTTACGATCTGTACTCCTGATCGAGCCACCAAACTGTACACTGATACCAAATTTCAACCTTTTCCGTCGAGTAGTTTACGAGAAAATTGCTGTGATGTGAGAAAGGGAGAAATCCGGCGTGATATTATAAGGATATTCGTATATTGTATATACGGAACCCTAAAAAGAGTCTTTATTAGCAGAAAGATTCTGAAGAAAAGTCATACCTCGCAGACCTCTAACACTAGTGTTTATAATTTTAATTATGCGGCAAAAATAGGGCAAAAAACCGTGTCATGTTTCATATCCTGGAAATAGGGATTCGTTCACTTACAGAACAAATTTAATTAATGGATTAATGGACATGAATATTGAGTCACACATAAATTCAGGCACCATTTGGACACACCACCAAGCTTACCCTCATATTATTCTAAAAAATGCAAGTATTGAGTTATTGATTAGCGATTTATATCCTCATCAGAATTTGTCACTGTCCTAAACTTCAAATTTCTATGTCATACAGTTTTCGAGAAAAACCTCTCACAGACAGACAGATGGACACCGGAGTGGATTTATAAGGATATTCGTACAGTAGCCTGTATATTTATTCATTCCCTATGTAGATACCATCAGCAATATAAAGCACTGTGAAATGTGAAACAACATAATCTACAACTTATAACAAAAATATCTGTTGTTTTTATTAGCAGTTGTCTTCTCATCAACACATTTGGATTTTTATATGAGTTATCCCTTCATTTATTAATATGGTAAATGCAATATTTCCTTTCCTAGGAATTAGTTTTTAGTATTTCGGGGATGATGAGTAAGTAGTCGTTCTTACAAGGTTCAATACCTACTCGTGAAAAGGTTGGGGGTTATTTACTTAACTCATTTTTAAAAAAACACGTTTATTTACTAGTGAAAGGAAACACTTGAATTTACTTTTAAATATTACAAATTACTAACAAACATCTAAGTTCTAGTTTCAAATCTAATCTTCACACACACTGAAAATAATAATTAACTCCTATTTATAATATTTGGGTAGGACGTGTTAAACTAGACAAAATAATTAAGTTCAAATGGACAATTGTAATATCTTGACTAATTGCCTAATAACCCTTAACAATAGGTTCTTTCATTGCATCAGCCGTAACAATCATCCCCTTTTTAGGAAAATTTGCTGTCTTCCCAATGACAACGAATTTTAAAACATAATCAAAATTATAATATTTATATTGGTTAGTAAAATTCATGCTTATATTATAAAAATAGTTATGTTTGTAAATGATATTGTTTAAAATATTGGATTAAATATGTTAGTATCAGGATTCGTTAATATTAAAAATATACATTGTGATATAGTTTGTAAAAACATACTTTTTTGTAATTGTCCATAGTTTGAATTTAACATTTAAATTGGTTTAAAATTTTCCTGGATGATCCTGGTTCTTCTTGTGTGTTGTGGATTGGGACATATTATCGCTGGATATACTCTGCTGCATTTTCTTCTACATTTGTAAATTATAAAAATTAGGATTATAAAGCTTATTAGAACAATGCACACAATGGTGAACCAATGGGTATGTTTTTGTATAAAGGGACGATTTAGTATAGTGTCTACTTGTTCAGAGTATTGATTTAGTTTATATTCGGCTATATTGAGTTCATCTAAATTTTGTTTTTGGATTCTTAGTGGTTTTAGTTTTAGTACTTGTTTCACTTCACTGTTTTCAGTTTCACAACACTCACTGGGGATGGTAGGCATTTCTATGGCACTGGACTGTTCCGATGAATATTCTATTGTGGACTGGATACGTACAGATCCAACGTATGCTATGCAATGGGTTTGTAGTTTACGGATTGAGTTCTTCGGGATGTTGAACGTTTTGGTAGATTTTTCCTTGCACTGAATGCTAACTGGAATGTTACTGCTAGTTACTATTAACCATGCATTTTCGGCTGTTAGTTGTACTTTGTAGTCTTGAATATTAGCATGCATTGTTTGGAAATTTTCTGGGATTTTACTGGACTTCATAACTTTAATTTCACAGGGGACGTTTTCATCTGTGGGGTGTGCTATTTGGTTGTAACAGATTTTATTTTCTTAATTTATTGGTTTACATTCTTCTATTTATTCAAATATGAAGAAAAGATTACCATCTCGACTGATTGCTACATACTTATGGCTATTTAGGATTAAACAGAAAATTTTTGTTTTTGGGTCGAATATGGGTAAGGAGTATACATGAAGTAATTTATATTCTTCTGGTTCAACTAGTGGTATTGGTAAAATAAAAACTTTTTTTGTTTGATTGATATGCTTGTAAATCTATAAGATCAAAGTATTTAGCTATATTTGCTGTGGTTGGCAATAAAGGTAAATTACTGGTTGTAAGACTTTTTGAAATGATTCTCAGCTGAAAAATGAAATCTTCTGGTTGTATTACTGATGGATGTATGTTTTTTAATCTAGCGAAAGTTATTAAATTTATTAAATCATGGAGCTCTCCTTCATTTAAAATTAATGATTCTAACAATTGCTCACAAATATTACTTTTATGTAGTTTTGATTCATATAAACTTTCATTATCCTTTGCTTTGAGTTTCTTTAAAATTGTTCTACCTGGTAAAAATATGATATTTTATTGTTTAAATCTCTTACGTATTTCGAAATTAGTTCTTTTTGATTGTACAGTTTTTCTGTATGTATGTCTGAATAATAATTCATAAGGCGAAAATCAGTGTGTGCTGTTTATTGAATTGTTGTAGCATATTACTTGAATGAATCTTTCCGTGGATCCGTTTCTTTGGGGATGATTTACTGATGAGAATGTTAATCTGATACTATAAAAAGTACATAAATCTTTTAACAATTGATTATCAAATTCTCTGTCTCTATCACAATGAATTCTTAATGGGGTTCCAAAATGCATAAAGTATAGTAGTAAAGTGTTAACTACATTTTTAGCTGTTTTATGTTGGATAGGGTACGCTTGCGTGTATTTCGAAAATTCATCTCTTATAACTAATATATAGTTCTTCTCTGGAATTTCCAAAATATCTAGATTTATGCACTCAAATGGTGTTTTTGGCGTTTCCGTGATTACTTAATTTTATTCTACAAGCTTTCGTTTTGTTACACGTTTCACAATTTTTTATGAAATTTTCCACGTCTTTGTTCAATATTTTCCATTGATTTTTTCGTTTTATTCTTGTAATTGTTTCATGAATACCTCGATGCATGCTTAATTTTCCAGTATGATTTTCTTCTATAATTATCTGTCTTTGTTCTTCGTCTGGTATAATTATATTTGGATTACAAGTAACGAATTCAAATTCATTTTCTTAAAAGATGAAATATAACATTTCTGCGATGAGTAAGTTTTTCGTTTCCTCCATATGATATTGTAATTTTTTTATTTTCACACTCGGGTTCAGTTCAGTTCTTGGATTTATTTAAAAACACAGTCCAACTCACTTTAATTTATTTCCACTACTTTACACAATTTATATTCACAGAAACTTATTTACATTTTATCTTAACTATACGATACGACCGACGAAAACTGAACGCCTCCTATCGCCAGCTCTTCTTATTTATATATTTATCTTGGAATTGTCTGGTACGTTCACGAACCATCGGGAAACCCTTTCATGTTGTGGAAGCTTTAAGGGAATTCCCAGTAACGGCAGCGGTCCGCCTGTTGAGAGACAAACATTTCGGATTCCCAGAATTTATCGGAATAATGTCCCTTCCACGAATTGGTTGATGGCCGATTGCACCAGCGGTCGGATGAATTGCCCCCTCCTTAAGACCATTTCGTCGCGGAATGTCCCAGAATCCTTCCTGGTGTGACGATATTTGCAGGACTCTCCATTTCGACAACGGGAAGTTTGGTGGGAGTAACAATCAACGATCTTCGAATCTGGGCTGCGAGTATTGAGACAGCATACCAGGATGTCGACGCCACTGAGGAAAGATTGTTTCCATCATACTTCTCACCACCCTCCAATTCAGCCAATCCAACCCGCAGGCTATCTTTGGGGTCGCCAATTTCATCAGATTCTTCTCCATGATCACATTCCTCAATTCTATAAGAGTCTTCCAAAGATCGTTATATGTTGGCTTGTCCTGCGTGAATGTTTACGTTACCAAATAAAAAATATCTCTGGTACCCACTGGATGTTTATCTTCGAGATGAAGGACCTTCCCTACCACTGGATCTTGCTCCCGTAGCTTTTGGAACTGGCCGTACTTTTTGGCAAACACCTTGGCTATTCCTCTGGACATTCGGAGATCGCGAGCCACACAATGAGCCAGGGCATATTCTATGGGCACCTCAAACAGGTCTCGGGGTTCCTCTGTGGTCACGTCGTGCTGCACTTTCTGCCCATTAGAGTACAGTGCCATAAACTGTTCGAAGGTCATCTCATCATCGGGTGGTTGGATGCTGCGGACTTGGGCTTGGTCAACTTCGCCGTCATGACTTCCGGAATAAGGGGCTAACCTGTTGAAATGTACCACCTTTGGCTTTCCTCGAGGCAGCTTCCTTATTCTGTAGACAACATCGTTGATATTCTTCATGATTTGGTATGGCCCCTCCCAAGATCTCTGTAAGGCAAATATCCACGACGACGTTGCGGGTTATTCAACCAAACAAGATCATCAACTTGGAATTCTCCGCTCTCGGCTTTGATGTCGTAGGCTTCCTTCACTGGCATTCTCGATATTTGACCGGACTCGTTGGTGTTTGTCGTCCATCTTTCGACATAACTGGCTGACATACTCTTCACCTGCAGCCTCTTCTCCTGGGGACATCCAAACTTCAAGTCGCATGGGAGTCGTAACTCTCGTCCCATGATAATACTGGCCGGGGTCTGACCCGTGGACTCGTGCACAGACGAACAATATGCCATTAGAAACAAGTGAAGGTACTGGTCCCAGTCTCTTTGGTGGTCGGAGACTACTTTTGACAAATGGCGGTTAATAGTCCTATTGATCCATTCTACCATCCCATCTGATTGAGGGTGTAATGCTGTCGTCCGTGTTTTATTGATCTTCAGAAGTTTGCAGACATCTTGGAAAAGAGTAGCTCGAAATTTCTACCTTGGTCTGAGTGCAACTCCAAGGGAACACCAAAACGACTGATCCATTCCTTGACAAAGACATCAGCAACGGTCAAGGCTTCTTGATTCGGCAAGGCATACGCTTCGGCCCATTTACTAAAATAGTCCATCGCCACCACAATGCATTTATTTCCAGAGTCGGATTCAGGAAATGCACCGGCAGCATCAATGGCTACTCTTTCGAATGGACTGCCCACGTTATATTGCTTCATTGAAGCTTTTGGTCGCTTCTGAAGCCCATTACTTGCTGCACAAACCGTACATTTCCAGCACCACTCCTTAACGTCTACTTGGCAGTTTACCCAATAGAAGCGTTCTCGCAACTTCCCCAAGGTTTTGGTCACTCCCAGATGTCCTCCGATTGTACCGTCATGCAGTTCTCGCAAAACCTCTGGTGTTCAATTTTTAGGGACTACAATCTGCTTTCTGTCCTTGCCTTCCTCTGGGGTTTCAAGTCCATTCTCCAGGATGAGAGAGTTCCACTGAGCCCAGTACGACTTTATGGTTGGTGAGTATCGGGAAATCTCTTGCCACGTAGGTTTGCGGTCTTCTTCCTTCCACCGGATAACCTCTTTCAAGTCTGGATTTAATTTCTGGTCTTTTTGGATTTCCGCAGATTGCCAATGGTCATCGATGGCGGTAGTTCTACAGAGAACAGCTCCTTTTTCTTCTGTTCGCTGACAATGTTTGCAATCATCAGGGCATGGTCTCCTCGATAGGGCATCAGCATTCTTATGACTTGTTCTAGCTCGATGTTCAGTCTGGAAGTCGAATTCTTGCAACCTCTCAATCCACCTGGCCACTTGTCATTCGGGGTTTTTAAACTGCAGGAGCCACTTCAGTGCTGCATGATCAGTCCTCAGGAGGAATCTTTTACCGTAGAGGTACTTGTAGAAATTGTCTACCCCCTTTACCACAGCAAAGAGATCCCTGCGAGTAACGCAGTAATTCCGTTCAGGCTTGCTCAAGGTCTTGCTGAAATAGCCGATGGCTTTCTCCTGACCGTCTTGGATCTGCGAAAGCACCGCACCAACTCCGACATTGCTTGCGTCGGTATCCAAAACGAAGTTCCCATCTGGCAAAGGATAACTTAAGACGGGGGCACTTGTCAATGCTCTTTTCAGTGTCTCGAATGATCGTTGGCGTTCCTCATCCCACTGGTACTGCACCTTCCCCTCTGTAAGCCTAGTAAGTGGCAAATCCAGCGACGTATCGAGGATAGTACGTGCATAACCTCAGAAAACCTCTTGACTGGTGGATATCTTTAGGTGTCGGCCATTCCTGGACAGCTTTGACTTTCTGTTTATCAACAGCTACACCCTCTCCGGAAGCACTTGTCCAAGATATTGCACCTCCTCTTGGAACAGCTGACACTTCTTCGGGCTTAACTCTAGTCCGTAACTTCGAAGTCGCTGAAACACCTCCTCCAGGTTCTTGACGTGGTCTTCAAATGATCTTCCAAGCACGATAATGTCGTCAAGATACACCAGGCACGTTTTCCATGAAAGCCATTTTAACACTGTTTCCATCAATCTTTCAAACGTCGCTGGAGCATTATACAACCCAAACGGCATCACCGTGAATTGGTAAAGTCCTGAGCCGATGGTAAAAACAGTCTTTTCTCGGTCTTCTTTAGCAAGTTCCACCTGCCAATAACCGCTCTTCAAATCCAGGGTGGAAAACATCTTCGATCCAGCCAACGTATCTAGGGTATCGTCTATTCTTGGAAGGGGATAGCTGTCTTTCTTTGTAGCGTGGTTTAGTTGCCGATAGTCCACGCAAAATCGGGTCGAACCATCTTTCTTTATAACCAAGACAACTGGAGAAGCCCAAGGGCTATTGGATGGTTCAATAACACCTTCTTCCTTCATCTCGCGGACTATCCTGTCGGCTTCTTCTCTTTTAGCTAGGGGTAGTCTTCTTGCCGACTGTCGAATAGGTTGAGCATCCCCAGTATTAATTTTATGTTTTACCAGATCTTTTGCCATTCCCTACATCGAAAATATCCTGGTAGTTTCTAACGAGGTCCCTCAACTTTGCTTTTTGGTTTGGTTTCAAATTCTTAGATGAATCGGTGATGATTCTTTCCACTTCCTCAGATAGTTTTCCTGGTGGTATTTCTGCATGCTGTGTGCTTCTGATTATAGAGGAAACTAATGAACAATGGCCCAAAGTTGTTCCTTTCTTTAGCACAACCGAGTAATGATTCAGGTTCATTACTCTTACTGGCACAATCTCCTTGACCCGAAACAGAGTCTTCCCCAGTGCTACTCCTCTGCCTACATTTCCGTCGTTAAGTTCGGGATCAAACATCATTACGGTTCCAGTTTAAGCTTTCCCATCTAAGCAAGCATCTATAATGATTTCAGCTCTTTCCGGAACATTGACATCCTCTGCTAAGATGGCTCGCAGCATTATGTCATCTTTTCCATGAAGCACCACTTCTTCGTCATTCACTCGCATAATTCCATCTTTGAAGTTTAACTGGAATCCCTTGGAGCTCATGAAATCCATTCCAATGATTACTTCGTCTTCGATATCTGCCACTAATGCTCGATGTAGGAAGGTTGTGTTTCCCAAGGTCATTTCAACCTCAATTTCACCATAGACTTTCGCTGCTTCTCCTGTCGCTGTTAGCAGTTGCCATTTTGTTGGTTTTATCATTGTCTCTAAAACAATGTTGGGCCTTATTACTGTTTTCGTCGCACCAGTATCCCGCAGCATTGCAAATTGCCTCCTATTAATAAGGCCATCTACGAAGACACTGTTAACGTGGTTGCGTAGCGAAGTGCCATATGTGTTGGCAGTTGACACTAGTTTGCTACAGGTCGACGATGGTCCCTTTACATAGGCCTTCTTTAGTTTCCCCGGCGAGGAAGTCTGGACTCCGTTGTTCTCCTTGCAACGACTCTGGACATGTCCTACCTTACGACACTTCCGACATCTCACTAGTCTTTTTTCGGTAAGGACTTCTTCTATTACCTTTCTTACAGAGGCTTCATCGTTTTCGCCAGATTCTCCATCAACGATTCGGACTCTGGCTTGACCTCTGCAGGTATTTTTCGCAGCCTCGGATTCTAAAGCTCGAGCCAGTGTATCTACTAATTGAGTCGGTCGAGCTAGGGTCCATGCTTGCCTGGCTTCGTGGTCCCGAAGTCCATCTAAAAATGCTTGCACTGCTAACCTTTCTATCACATTTTCTGGTGTGGCTGGATAGGCAAGGCGAACCAGACGTGCAATATCAGCTTCAAACTCTTGAAGGGATTCATTCGATTTCTGGTAGCGATTTTTCAGTTGGGAGTGATAAACGTGCTCCAAATGGGTGTGTCCATACCTCAGTTCCAAATGTTTGACCAGTTGTTCGTAGTCTTCTTGCTCAGAGGCATTCAAGGTTTGTAAAATATCTGTAGCGTCCCCTCTTAAGGCTAGGGTTAATGCGATTGCCTTCTCCTCTGCCGACCACCGATTTAGCTTAGCTGCAGCCTCGAATTGGCGCCGATAATTAGTCCATGACGATTTTCCATCAAAATGGGGAGGTTTCGTTTTGTGTCTTGTCCCTTCGAGGCCAATTTTCGAATCCACTATTTCTGGACTGTTTCTGCTTTCGGTTTTTGATTGAGTTTCTCAACTTTGCATTGTGACTACCCGTTCTTTTATCTTGCTAAACTCAACTTCCATGATCTGTTTTAGCTCGTCTATCCGAGCTTCATTCTCGTCTATTTTCTCTTCCAGCATTTCTGAATTTTTCTCCACCATGCATTTCAAATTTTCTTCTAAGGATTGTGAATTTTCGTGTAATTTTTGTAGCTTATCTTTCAAAGACTTCGAATTTTCTAGTAGTTTGTCTTCTAGGGCTTTAGAATTTTCTTGTAATTTGTCTACTAATTTATCTTCTAGGATTTTAGAATTCTCTAGCAACTTGTCTTCTAAGGCTTTAGAATTTTCTTGTAATTTGTCTACTAATTTATCTTCTAGGATTTTAGAATTCTCTAGCAACTTGTCTTCTAAGGCTTTAGAATTTTCTTGTAATTTGTCTACTAATTTATCTTCTAGGATTTTAGAATTCTCTAGCAACTTGTCTTCTAAGGTTTTAGTAATTTATCTTCTAAAGCCTCTTTCAAGTTTTTAGAATTTTCTTGTAATTTATCTTCTATTTTCTTTAATAGCATACTCATGTCCCCATTACCAGAAACTTCAAACAAATAAGTATCGGGATCGTTACCTTCATTCATTAGAGCATCTCGTAGCCGTTGTATTAATTCACTTTTCTTCCCACTAATTTCTAAATCCCTTTCCTCAAGTTCTTTTTTTAAGTCTGTCACTTTCAATTGGTCCAAATTCACGTTTTTAAACAGTCTATTTATTTTCCACTTTAAAAGTTTCACAAATACACCTACACCTGTCACCACTGTAATGTTTTTATTTTCACACTCGGGTTCAGTTCAGTTCTTGGATTTATTTAAAAACACAGTCCAACTCGCTCTAATTTATTTCCACTACTTTACACAATTTATATTCACAGAAACTTATTTACATTTTATCTTAACTATACGATATGACCGACGAAAACTGAATGCCTCCTATCGCCAGCTCTTCTTATTTATACATTTATCTTGGAAATGTCTGGTACGTCCACGAACCATCGGGAAACTGTTTCATGTTCTGGAAGCTTTAAGGGAATTCCCAGTAACGGCAGCGGTCCGCCTGTTGAGAGGCAAACATTTAGGATTCCCAGAATTTATCGGAATAATGTCCCTTCCACGAATTGGTTGATGGCCGATTGCACCAGCTGTCGCATGAATTCTCGTAACAATATTTACTATTTCTTAACAATATCTCTTTGTTGTAATATCGTATCTCGAATATTGCTTGCGTTGAGTTAATATGTGGAACTGTGATAATGAAATATTTTCGCTTAGCATGTGCTTTTGAAGCTACTACGTTTATTTTTTGTTCTTCATATAATGTGTTTATATCAATTATGTCATCAGCTATTTTAAATTGGGATTCTTTCAATTCACCCGCTTTCATAAATGAAAGGATATGCTTTTGGGTTTTGTCTAAGAATTTTTCATTTAAAAATATACAATTAGAGATTTTCTTGTAAATTTTTTAATAGGTTCCATTCGTTTTGTATTGTTTCATAGGCCATTTCTGTTTCTGTGTCTGATGCTGGTTCTTCGTTTTCCTCTTCTTCTTCTTCTTTTATGCTACCGTAGAATATTTTTTTCGATATTTTGGATATGGTTGATCCTTATTCGTGATAAAGCATCTGCATTGGAATTTTGTTTTCCTGGTTTGTAAATTATCTGATAATTATATTCTCCATTTAACTAATCTTGAACCTGGGTCTTTAAAATGGAAAAGCCATGTTATCAAGCGATGATCGGTGAGCAGTCTGAAGCTTCGTCCGTAGACTATATGCCTGTATTGTTGAACTGCCCATACTAATGCTAGTAATTCTTTTTCGATAGTAAAGTATTTTTGTTCATGTTGGTTTAGCGTTGTTGATGCGTAAGCGATTGGTAAATCTCTTCCAAGTGGTCCTTGTGACAAGACTGCTCCAATTGCGTAGTTACTTGCATCGGTAGTGATAATAAATTCCTTTTCGAAATCAAGCTACCGCAATATCGGATAGTTAGTTAATGTTTCTTTTAGCTTCTCGAATGCTTCCAAACAATTGTTATCGAAATCAAATTTCACGTCTTTCTTTAGCAGTTGTGTCAGTGGTTTAACTGTTTTTGCAAAATCTTTGAGAAAGCGTCTATAATATCCTGCTAATCCTAGAAAGCTTTAACCATCTTTGGGATTCTTTGGGGTTGGAAATTTTTTGACTGCCTTTATTTTCTCTGGATTCGGTTTAACTCCGTTTTCTGTGACAATATGTCCTAAGTAGGTTTTTTTTTTTAAAAAGTCGCATTTTTCTATTTGTAGCTTTAGTTTGCATCTCGTCGTCTTTGGAATAATTCTGTTAATCTTTGGATATGCTCTTGTAATGATGATGCGAATGATATAATGTCATCCATATAAATTAATGCTCTCTCATTTTGGATATCTGTTAATACGTTATCCATTACGCCTTGGAAAGTTGCAGATGCGTTCTTTAATCCGAATGGCATTCTTTTGAACTCATACTGTCCGTTTTCAACAGTAAAAGCTGTTTTTTCAATATATGCAGGGTTTATTTCTATTTGGTGAAAATCTGATGCTAAGTCTAGTGGAGTGAAATAGTTACATCTGCCTAATTTATCAAGAAAATCATTAACATTTGGTAACGGGTATTTGTCATCGATTGTTACCTCGTTTAATTTCCGATAGTCAATTACTAGTCTCCATTTTTGTTTGCCACTGGCATCCATTTTCTTTGGTACCACCTATACTGGTGAAGACCATGGTGATGAAGAACGTTATATAATAATCTGTTCTAACAATTTGAGTAGATAAGCAAAGAGAGTTCTCGGGCGGAAGTGGGCAAAAAGGTAACCAGTCATCGAGTTCTCGCCGAGACATTGGAAATAAGAAGACATTGGGGACGTAGGTGTGCGCGAAAGACATTTGGGTGTGTCCCAGAGGTGCGCGCCATCTGTTGTTAATAAATGAAAGCCATTGTATTGTGGGTTGCGTGTGTTGCAGGGGTGCACGCCATCTGTTGTTGGTTGTGGTGGTTAGAAAGAAAAAAAGCTTGACCGGGTATCGAACGTGGCTTGCCTGATTACAAAGTCAGGTGACCACCGAGCTGTGCTAATGCGGTTAATCGAGATATGTTTATTCGAAAAGGTATAGTATATGGATATAGTGTTTTTGGGCGTTGTTCGGTTGGCGGGTTGGAAATTTGATGCTAGAATTTGGATGGGGAATTTGGATATTTGATGCTAGAATTTGGATGGGAGGATGTGGTATTTTGTTGGTTGTAAAAAATTGTCTTCGCAAGAACGGCAACTCCTTGGTTTCGTCGGACGCCGAGCGAAATTTTTAATATTTCAAGCGTCTGAATGAGGTATTTTATTTAAGGTGTAAATAATGGATATATTAAAATTAGACAATTTTTTAAATAAGTTAGCATATAGTATATTATGAATATTCAGAACATCCTTAATACCTAAAATTATTTGTGATCTTGTCTTTGTACACGTTATAGTAAGGTCGCCATAACCCAACCACATATTCAGATCCAAAGAAATAATAATTTATTTAGCGACTAGTTCAAGTATGTCTTTAATACCGTCAACGGAAATGGTGACCGCAACGAAAAGACACTGTGATATCATGTTTACGCTAAAGGATTTTTTCTTGTCAAAATAAACACCATCAAATATATCATTAAAACAAAATACCCGAGACTAATACTACCCAAATGTAATGCTCCCATAATATACTTAATAATGGCCTGTTATAATATTTTATTTCATAGCGAAACACAACCAAATATTTTACCAAAATACCTGAGAATACCATCCCAATAGCATTCTCCAATTAGTTTACTTTACATATTAGGTATATAGAACATCGGAAAATAAATAGCTCTAATCATAAATATACCTATCTGTCTGACCTGGAAGAATTCAACGACGACAATAACAAATATAAAGAAACCAAACTGCAACTGCAAGATAAAAAAATGTGTTGTCACATTTTTAACAGCAAATAAAATAAAAATTCAATAATTTGTAAGAAATTATGGAAATATACTGGGAATGGACAGCCAGGTTGGTTTAAATAAAAAATATTATTCTGAATGTTAGTGGGTCAGTATGTGACAATTCGGCATTCAGCATGTTAAAATTTGATATATAGAAATTCAACATGTTAAAATTCAGCATGTTTGCATTCAGAAAGTTGGCATTTATATTAAATCTAGCTATTTAGTTGATTGGTAGTAATAATGAAGACAGCAACGGTAGACCTACAAGGATTTCACCTTCAAAATGGTGAATTTATTGTTAAATAATTATCGATTCGAATTGGGATGCAATTACTTATTCAAACCCATATTTTTATTTATCCAAGGAAGATAGCTAATTGTTGCGAACGTATAACAAATGTAAATTGTATTTTCATTAAAGGTCATCAAAAATCTAATTTCCTTATCATAAATTGGAAGAATGAATTTGAGTGAAATTAAAGTTGTTAACAGGAAATGATGTGATTCGTATTGGGTGATTATAAGATTGTATGGACAGAGTTACTAGTCACCCATAGCTAAAAATGTGATATTCAATTGCCACCAGTTTTGTCACCGAGAATTTGTCACTGGAAAAGATTATTAGACGCAACTGGCGTGAACCAAACCACAACCAAGTCAGTGCTATCGAAATGACATAGAAAAAATTGACTCATAGGATAAAGAGCGTCCTGGGATATTCGGTTGAATCAAAGATTACAAATTCGGAATGGTTGAAGTCTAGTAGTTAGGTTCTGGCAGGTCTTAAATTTTACTTGAAATGCGTTATTTCTAAACATAAATGTCATAGAAATTGACACTGATATATTATAATATATCATAATATATTTTGTTTGAAAATGAATTCTTAAAATAATTTTGATTGTTAGTATTAGCTTTTATAACGAACGAAAGCAGATAAAAGGAACTTGTGTACGTTTTCAGAGATCTAAGGAAATATGGCAATGTTGCTCCATCACTTTAATCATATGACTAAAATGACGCATTTTCCGAGATCTAGGGAAATATGGAAATCTGGCGTCGCTGGCCCTGAGAACCGGGCCTTCCGGTCATGACGTCATAAGCTGCACTCTCATTGATTGGTTTATTAGCCGACCACCTGCTAACCATCAGTTTGTTTATCTTATATTCTTATAAAGAATAGATATGTCCCGATTTAAAAGTTTCCAAAGCAGGATTCCGTTTCATATTTGACGAGTCTCTTTATGCCACTAGAAATACTAGAAATGGTAGGTTAGTTGAAACAAAGCCGCTACAAACCGGTTGAAATGACTGGTACAGGAACGTTGCAAATGGTTGGTGCAACTAGAAATAGTAGGTTAGTTGGAAACGGGAACATTACAGATTCTAGAAATGGTAGGAGTCGAAGAAGGGACGTAAGAAATGTTGCACAGGGGTTCGATAGTTGGAAATGTAATGATGACAAAGCGTTTTTTCTAACAGAAACACCGGTACATAAAACTTTTTTCTAAGACAGGTACTCAAAACTTTACCATCAATCGGTTATTAGTTAGCTTTTCTAAGAGGAAACAAGAAACATCAGCCGTTTGCTGCTACGGACTATAAATATTTCTATCACATATAACTTTTTCTAAGACAGGTACTCAAAACTTTACCCAGTCACAACCAATGCAAAAAACTCCGGTAGCAGAAAAAAGACAACTTCAATTCATTATTCCACATGCTTTTAACCCTCCTTCGATATACACAATGAAGATAAAACAGCCAAAGCATTCAAATGTTTGTAAACGGAGCTACAACAAAATTCGTAGCATCAAATTAACATTTTGTTCAGATAATTACATGCGTATTAAATAATCTATTGCAAGACTTAATGGTTGAGATTTTTTCATTATTTATCATAGCTGAATATTCAAAATATTTACTTCAAAAGGCAGCGATTCAACACCGCACACAGACAACAACACACCACCGAAAAAGAAAATTATTTAAAATAAATGTTTTAAAATACAGAGTAGAAATTCTTGTTAAATAGAACCTAATTAGTCAAATATTCTAAAAATATACGATGTTTGTGCTTTATTTGATATGTGCATCAATATCATTCATTGCGGTTTTGTTAACCTTGAGTGAAGATGTTAGCGAAGGTTATAATTTGTCAAAACAGAAGTATCCATTAGAAATGAATTTATTCGTATCTTAGAGTATCAATCACTTGAAATACTGTAAGGGTGTTTGATGTAACAATATTGTTCATCCAATAACACTCTGCTTTGAAATAAATTACTGTTGGTAAAAAGAGTTGACAATCTAAACTGGGAAATAAAAGTCATATGGTTTAAATATTTTGTGTTTTAAATCATGTGGATATAGAATTGAACATGGAAGGTATTTCACATTCAAGTGTCGTTTCACCTTGAAGTTAAGCTTCATTCAACAGGCCAGAAAATCTTGGTCAAGAATGGGTGGACTTCGTTGTGCAACAAACAAAAGCCCTTAAACCATGTGTTGGCCTGCCATCCTTCAATATCAATGTGAATAACACGAATTTGTTTGTAAGATGAACGATTGTTAGATAATAGAAAACACATTCTTATGCACGAGTGTATACAAAATGAATAACATTTAAAAAAACTTAACAAACATATTAAACTACACACATACAAAATTTAAAACTAGCAACTCACAGGGTTATAATTTTGAACACACTAGAAGCGATATAAGACAAAAGAAAGCTGTAACCAGGCCTCATGTTATCCAATTCTAATTATTGGTCAGGATCGATCTCCATCACACCAAATATCGGAAACATAATCCATAAGTTTATAAGCATATTGTATGAAATTGAAAAGTTTACTCCAGGCACATATATATTGAATCAAAAATCTGCTATTGAACAACATTGTCATGAGTATCAATTTCTGTGACGTCATCACTCATTGCCTAGTTTATCAGCAGACCACCTACCATTAGTATATGTAACTCATATGTCTGCTTTTGGATCATAACATACGAAGCATTTACCACTTAAGATCAAAGCCATAATTTTCCGAAATCTATGGAAATATGGCTAAACTGTCAGGATGTCCAATCTTTTTTTCTGCGGCGTCATAAGTCGGCCATTTCGTCTGTATAACAAGAAAAATAACCTGTTCAAGGAATATGATGTCTTACTCTGTCTCACTAAAAAACATGAAAGAAGAGATCGGTAGTCAAATTACGCTTAAGTATCTATCAAAATGATTCCTCTCTCATTGGTTTATTCAAACAGAACACGAGACCTCAACATATCGATCATTAGGGATAGAATGCGTACTAGGGCTCTAACACACCCTAACATATAATAAGAAACGTTATTCATATAAGGCATACAATTTATGGAAAATGTCACTTACTCTCTTTAATGAACTGTCTGAAAATGATTGAAGACAATGAGAAATACATATGGGTAAATCATTCCGCACTGGAACTACATTATAAAAGCTTTCGATTCAGCTTTCATGTAGTGAAAAGATTTCCACTGAACGAGCGCCACACTTTAAAACAATTCAAGTGAGATTGTTCTATTTCCATTTAAATAATAAAAAAATAGGCAGTTGAGTAGCAGTTACCGAGAATATGTCTATAGCATTATAGGAACAGTGTTTCATTTGTAAAAGTTTGAATGTAGTAAGATCATTATTCACAATTTAAGTAGTTTGTTGATACCAAATACAAACGTAAATAATTCGCTGGGGTCTTGAAAAACCTTAAAATAGTCTGAAATTGGGGTATTCATACATCAAATATGTAAACCAATGAAGTCTTTCTACAACGCTTACGGTCATATATGAAACAAAACTAGCTTGGAAACCTGTACAGTGACAAATAATTTTCTAGACATAAAAATTTTAAAGATTTGTTGTCAAAGGGGTTTATCCATCTGCCAGTTTTCAATCAGTAACTGAAAGCAGCTTCTGTGTACAAAAAATAATTTTCTAGACATAACAATTTTGGTGAAAGTTTTTTATCAAAATAAAACATATTTAGAAAATGCATGTGTGTTTGTTTCTCACGGAAATAAAAATATGTTGACGACTTTTTTGGTGTTGTTGTTATCTTGCAAAACTACCAGTGGTTCATGCATATGAAAAAACATGTTGGTTGTTTCGTGTTATTTTGTGGTTTAAAGTTTTATATAAAAACGTTAGAAATTTTTAACAAAGGTTTACTTTCTGTCTAGTGACGAAAAAACACCAAGTTATGTGTTAGTCGTGTGATAGTGATAGTTTTTACTGTGTTTCTAAGAAAGGGTAAGTTTATTATATTTTTAATATTAGTAGTAGTTTGAAAAGAATTCAAAAAATAAAATCAAATTTCACGGTTTTTAATACCTCTTAGTTAATTGAACAGTTTTGACTCATTTAAACAAAATCAAATTAATTTGGTCTGTGAGTTGTTTTTATAGAATATTTAAAACAGACCGAAAGCCTTTTTTTTTTTTTTTTTTTTATCCGAAGAGGGGGGAAATACATTGCGTACTTAACTAGCACGTGCTAGCCGTCGTGCGGGACTCCCGATGTAATGACTTCAAAGCAAGAGTAAATCGTTGCATTGAAACCAGTATACCGTATACCCGCTAAAACCCTAACCTCTTTCTCCTACAACCATGGTCCCCTGCGGCACTCTTTGTCAATACTACTTCGCAAGGGTGGTTCATTGCAGATGTTAACTGCTCTTACATTGAAAGCCTCTAAAGCCTACTCCTCGAAGGTATTGCGGAGCTCTTTAAGGATAGTCTCCGCGTAATCTGATACCAAGTTCCAGGCTTGGGGGCCCTTCAGCATGGCTTCTACTAATTGTTCTGGAACGATATTAGTCTCCAGAATCCTCTCCACTTCAGCACGTTGCTCCTGAAACCGGGGGCAGGAGAAGAACACGTGTTCCGCGTCCTCTACCACGTCCGTACAGTGTGGGCAGTTTGGAGAGTTTGCCCTCCTGAACCTGTGCAGGTATGCTCGAAAGCATCCATGCCCAGTCAGGAGTTGAGTGATGTAAAACCCAACCTCCCCATGCTGGCGGTTGACCCAACGACTGATGTTAGGTATCAATCGATATGTCCACCGGCCTTTAGTAGAGCTGTCCCACCTCTCCTGCCATTGCCTTAGACTCATGGCTCTTTCATCGCTGTTTCCTGTCGGTTGGTCTTTCTCTAACTTTCTGCGATAAAGCCGTCCCCTTTCTGCAGCCAGGATGTCGATTGGTAGGGTAGAGGCAATCACACTCACCGCCTCGTAAGACACAGTGCGGTAGGATGATGCCACTCGAATCGCTGAGAGCCGCTGGACTGATTTCATTTTCCGGCGGTACGATGGTAGCTCGAGCGATTTCTCCCATACCGGTGCCCCGTACAACAAAACAGAAGTAGTTACTGTTGCCAGTAGCTGTCTTCTTATCTGTCTAGGGCCTCCGACATTCGGCATTATTCTAGATAATGCCCCCTGTACCCCAGCTGCTTTCTTGCTGGCCGCGATTATGTGCTCTTTGAAGTTGAGCCGTGTGTCCAGGAGCACCCCCAAATAGCTGATGAAGGGCTGCGACTGTATGTAGGAGTCGCCTATTTTGAGGGTGATGGTTTCCCTTGCCTTTCGACTGCTAACAAGAAGTGTTTCGGTCTTTTGTTCTGCTAAACTCAAGTCCGCTGCGAGCATCCAATGCTGAATTGTGGCTATAGCGAATGAGAAGGTTGTTTGTATCTCCTCTATGTGCTTGCGCACTATGATCAATGCCACATCATCGGCGAATGCCACTAGCCTGATGCCCTCAGGCAGACCGAGCAGGAGCAGGTCGTTGTACATTACGTTCCATAAGAGGGGCCAAGAACAGAGCCCTGAGGTACACCTTCTGTGATCTTATAGTCTACTTGCCCATTTTCAGTTTGGTACAACAAGATGCGGTCCTTGAAATAGGCTGAAACCATTCTGCGCAAGTACTGCGGAACTTCCATCCTGACAAGAGCCTCCAAAATGCGGTCCCAGCGGGCCGAGTTAAAGGCGTTCTTGATATCCAGGGTGGCTATTAGACAGTACTTTTTTCCACCTCTTCTCCATCTCTTTCCCGAGATAGCCTCTCTGGCGATGTTGGTAACGAGTGTCACGGCATCGATGGTTGATCTCCCCTTTCTGAACCCGAATTGGTTGGTGGAAAGTTTCGGCTCAACGTAGGGCTCCAGCCTATCTGCTATTATCCTTTCAAGGAGTTTTCCCGCAGAGTCCAACATACAGAGGGGACGATATGATGACGGTTCGTCGGGAGGTTTCTTTCCCCCTTTAGGGAGGAGCACAAGCCTCTGCTTTTTCCACTTACTCGGGAAAACCCCCTGCTTTAGGCAGGTCTCATACATGTGTAGAAACATGTCAGGCCTATTGGCTATGGCGCATTTTAGCGCGATGTTAGGTATGCCATCTGGACCGGGAGCCTTACCGTTTTGGAGCCGGTTGCACGCGCCCATCAGCTCACTCATAGTCACTGATGGTATATCTTCGTCCCTCACCTGCCACGAAGGATTAGCGGGTAGCTCAGGCTTTGCAGGAAACAAGTGAGTGACAATGCGGTGCAATGATTCGGGGCAGTTCGTTGATGTCATGGGAGGGGCCTTAATTTTATGCATCACGATTTTATACGGTTTTCCCCATGGATCTTGATTAACTTCGTCACACAACTTTTTCCAGTAGGATCTCTTGCTTGACCGAAAGCCTTAATAACGCGTTAATGGTGTATTGTATAAACTACATGCAATTTACTATACACCTTTTGTAATGTTTAGATACAATTTTTCTAAACATGTTTGTTTTTACAGACGTTAACTCGACAGCTCGAATTTTTGAAGCCGCCTGCTCAAGAACACAGCTTTTGATCGCTATGTAAGTAATATTTTTCCACTTTGAAATTAAAACACTTATGAAATATGATTATTTTTGCAGACCATAGCTCGACAGCTTGAATTTGTACAACTAGGAGAGTAATGCCAGTATAACTATAGAAGTTGTAGCAAACTATTGCAATACTTCTAAAATATTACCTTATCTTCATTATTGATGTGATTGCAAAATGAAAATAAATATAAAGCCATTGACAACGAAGTCAGAATAGACTTTGAAACGTTTGGTATTCCTGCAATATACGTAGTTTTATTTCTATTGTGGTGTTATTCCCCAAAAAAAAACATAAAAGTAATCAAGAATATGCCACAAACAACGTTTAGAAGACTATATAATTTAAATGTAGATGGATAAGCAAACAATGAGACTTTGACTTTAATGAGGCAACCTCGTTGTGATGTATCTGATTTTCCCCTAAACTTTGGTATTTCACTCAAAAATGGAATAAAAGAGCTCTTAAATGGCATTTTAAACTGGCTAATTCACAAATGAATAATGCTGCTAGAAAGGCCTTTGAAGTGTAGCAAAATGTTACTGATTTACAATTTATTCATCTAGGATTACTCCTGATATTGTTATTTCCATATCAAATGGGCAGTCTCAGCATACGAATTATAAAAACTGCCAGAATGGAGGTATATGCTCATCTACATTCGACGGTACAGGAGGGAGTCTCGCACATGGATATTTCCCTAATAATGATGAGTGTCGCGACATTTATCTTGACAGCAGTGAAAGGTTTTCGGACTCGAAAAAATATCTGAGGTACCAGCAGGACAGACTAGTATTGGGGCACGTGCTCGGTTTGCAGCACACCGGTTCTTCAACGGCCTTGATGTATCCCTGGTGCAATAACTCTGAACTCGATCAAGATGATATCAATGCAATTCAGTATTTGTATGGACCTTAGAAACCATCAACAGCGAGAACTGCAACTACCGGCTCAAGCAAAACTAAGAAGACTACCTCCTCCTCAAGTACACCCAAGTCTGTTCCTTCCAGTACAAAAACAACGACTGCAAGCACTCCTCCAATCATATTAAAGAAGACTCCCTCTACAGCAACAAATAATAGTCAAACTAATAAAATAACAGATTTGTGTAAAATCGAGCCTAAATATCTTTAATTCCTTGTGTTACATACAAATTTATATATCATCTATAAAGACAGACTTTGGATAATGGATATTCAAACAAAGAACTTCACAACAAAGGATATATCGTTGAGAAAGTCTTTAAATTTTTTACGTCCTGGTGATTTCGAAATAACATCAATTTATCAACGCCCTTCTGGAGAAATAATTGCAATTATTGATCGAAAAAGACTATTTTATGAAGATCGTAGTTTTAAATTAATCAAAAGCCTCAATGCTTCTGATCTAAAAATAGCCTCCAAATATTAGAGGGGTATTCAGATATACTAATGGTTTAATATACTTCTTTCAAGAAAATTGGTACTTCGAATTTAATCAGTTTACCAACTCGTTACATAAGACTGATAAACTGACTTTAGATATTTTCGGCATTGATTGTACCATCATATCTTTGTATGATCAACTTAAAACTCTATTAAACAAGATTTTAGCTACATATTAAATTGTTATCATTTCAAAATAAAATTCTAACTTTGTGACATTGTTTTACTATAATAAAAGGTTTTAGATAAAGTACATACTATGGAAAACTCGAGAGGGTGTAATCAATACTCGCACTACTAATGCGCCTAACCTCAAGTAAAAACATTTTCTTACGACTTGTGCCTGGGGGATCCCTCAAAGTTATGTACATCTTACCTTACGATAATAGGCGCTAGAGAAGAGACATGGTTGGTAGATAAGTCTTAGACATATGTTTACAAAAATTTCAAAGTTCTTGATGTAAATCGTACAAAAATATCTCAGTGATTTGTACACAGAAGCTACTTTCAGTTACTGATTGAAAAATGGCAGATGGACAAAGCCCTTTGACAACAAATCTTTAAAATTTTTATGTCTAGAAAATTATTTGTTACTGTACAGGTTTCCAAGCTAGTTTTGTTTCATATGTGACCGTGAGCGTTATAGAAAGACTTCATTAGTTAACTCATTTGATGTATGAATACCCCAATTTCAGACTATTTTAAGGTTTTTCAAGACCCCACCGAATTATTTACGTTTGTGTTTGGTATCAACAAACTACCTAAATTGTGAATGATGATCTTACTGCATTCAAAATTTTACAAATGAAACACTGTTCCTATAATGCTAGAGACATATTCTCGGTAACTAGTACTCAACTGCCTATTTTTTTTTATTATTTAAATGGAAATAGAACAGTCTCACTTGAATTGTTTTAAAGAGTGGCGCTCGTGCAGTGGAAATCTTTTCACTACATGAAAGCTGAATCGAAAGCTTTTATAATGTAGTTCCAGTGCGGAATGATTTAGCCTTATGTATTTCTCATTGTGTTCAATCATTTTGAGACAGTTCATTAAAGAGAGTAAGTGACATTTTCCATATATTCTATGCCTTATATGAATAACGTTTCTTATTATATGTTAGGGTGTGTTAGAGCCCTAGTACGCTTTCTATCCCTAATGATTGATATGTTGAGGCCTCGTGGTCTGCTTGAATAAACCAATGAGAGAGAAATAATTTTGATAGATAGTTAAGCGTAATTTGACTACCAATCTCTTCTTTCATGTTTTTTTAGTGAGACAGAGTGAGACATCATATTCCTTGAACAGGTTATGTTTCTTGTTATATAGATGAAATGGCCGACTTATGACGCCGCAGAAAAAAAGGTTGGACATCCTGACGGTTTAGCCATATTTCCTTAGATCTCGGAAAATTATGGCTTTGATCTTAAGTGGTAAATGCTTCGTATTTTATGATCAAAAAGCATACATATAAAATACATATACTAATGGTAGGTGGTCTGCTGATAAACTAGGCAATAAGTGATGACGTCACAGAAATTGATACTCATGACAATGTTGTTCAATAGCACATTTTTGATTATATATATATGTGCCTGGAGTAAACTTTTCAATTTCATACAATAGGCTTATAAACTTATGGATTATGCTGACCAATAATTATAATTGGATAACATGAGGCCTGGTTACAGTTTTGTTTTGTCTTATATTGCTTCTAGTGTCTTCACAATTATAATCCTGTGAGTTGCTGGTTTTAAATTTTGTCTGTGTGTAGTTTAATATGTTTGTCAAGTTTTCTTAAATGTTATTCATTATCTATACACTCGTGCATAGGAATGTGTTTTCTATTATCTAACACTCGTACATCTTACAGACAAATTCGTGTTATTCACATTGATATTGAAGGATGACATGCCAACACATGGTTTCAGGGCTTTTGTTTGTTGCACAACGAAGTCCACCCATTTTTGACCAAGATTTTCTGGCCTATTGAATGAAGCTTAACTCCATCAAGGTGAAACGACACTTGAATGTGAAAGACCCTCCATGTTCAATTCTATATCTATATGATTTAAAACACAAAATATTTAAACCATATGACTTTTATTTCACGTTTAGATTGTCAACTCTTGTTACCAACAGTAATATAATTCAAAGCAAGATGTTATTGGAAAAACAATATTGTTACATCAAACAACCTTACAGTATTTCAAATGATTGATACTCTAAGATACGAATAAATTCATTTCTCATGGATACTTCTGTTTTGACAAATTATAACCTTCGCTAACATTTTCACTCAAGTTTAACGAAACCGCAATGAATGATAGTGATGCAGATATCAAATAAAGCACAAACATCGTATATTTTTAGAATATTTGACTGATTCGTTTCTATTTAACAAGAATTTCTACTCAGTATTTTACAACATTTCTTTTAAATAATTTTCTTTTTCGGTGGTGTGTTGTTGTCTGTGTGTGGTGTTGAATGGCTGCCTTTTGAACTAAATATTTTGAATATTCAGCTATGATAAATAATGAAAAAATCTCAACCATTAAGTCTTGCAATAGATTATTTAATACGCATATAACAACAAAATGTTAATTTGATGCTACGAATTTTGTTGTGACTCCGTTTACAAACATTTGAACGCTTTGGCTGTTTTATCTTCATTGTGTATATCGAAGCAGGGTTAAAAGCATGTAGAATGATGAATTGAAGTTGTCTTTTTTCTGCTACCGGAGTTTTTTGCTTTGGTTGTGACTAGCTATAGTAACCTTTACCAGTGACAAATTCTCAATTTTGGCTGCGTGTGGTGGTTCGTTGCTTTGTGTTTCAACATGTCCAAAGCTAGCATGCCATAATCCTGCATGAAAGCTTTCTAGGGGTCTGGCAGGGGTGTAAGTATGAGCTTCGATCTTTTTTCTATAATAACTTTGTCAAGCGTTACAAACCTTTATTTATGTTTATTATTCAAAGGAAAATAGCAGTAAAAATTCTAGGACTTTTGTTCCCATGAGCAGTCAAGAATATTTTTATATTTAACTTTAAGAAATATATTTAGTATTTCATAAATCAAGCAAATTGTCCCTACGTTTCAAATGCGCCAAATGTCAAATTAACTTGTTTGTTGAGTTGCATTATTTTAAAAGAAACTTTTGATGAGACCATGGTTTTGTTATCTCCGTTTTGAGAAAGGAAGCTGTTTGCTCCAACGTACTTCTGGAAATTAGGTGCCTCTCTGACATCTTGTTATAATATAACTTTTTTCAAGAATTTGAGTATCAACAAAGTTATTTCAACAACATAATTTGAGATATATAAGTAAACATTTTTAAGCTTCCCCCCTTAATGACAGTAGTTGTTTGGTAAACACTTGTTTAACGGATCGATTGGTACATTTTACCCTCATATCAACAATTAATTAGTAGAAACATTTGAAAAACGCAGCAAACGACTTGATTTTCTTGGTTGTTTTCTTTTAGAAAAAAGTTTATGTCTAAGTACTGAAATTAGTTTTGATGCTAAAGTTTTGAGTACCTGTCTTAGAAAAAGTTATATGTGATAGAAAGATTTATAGTCCGTAGCAGCAAACGGCTCATGTTTCTTGTTTCCTCGTAGAAAAAGCTTATAACTAATAACCGATTGATGGTAAATTTTTGAGTACCTGTCTTAGAAAAAATTTTATGTACCGGTGTTTCTGTTAGAAAAAATGCTTTGTCTTCATTACATTTCCAACTATCGAACCCCTGTGCAACATTTCTTACATCCCTTCTTCAACTCCTACCGTTTCTAGAATCTGTAATGTTCCCGTTTCCAACTAACCTACCATTTCTAGTGGCACCAACCATTTGCAACGTTCCTGTACCAGTCATTTCAACCGGTTTGTAGCGGCTTTGTTTCAACTAACCTACCATTTCTAGTATTTCTAGTGGCATAAGGACACTCGTCAAATCGGGACATATCTATTCTTTATAAGCATATAAGATAAACAAACTGATGGTTAGCAGGTAGTCGGCTAATAAACCAGTCAATGAGAATGCAGCTTATGACGTCATGACCGGAAGGCCCGGTTCTCAGGGCCAGCGACGCCAGATTTCCGTATTTCCCTAGATCTCGGAAAATGCGTCATTTTAGTCATATGATTAAAGTGATGGAGCAACATTGCCATATTTCCTTAGATCTCTGAAAACGTACACAAGTTCCTTTTATCTGCTTTGGTTCGTTATAAAAGCTAATACTAATAATATTATAATTTTAAGGCGCTGTTGAAGCACTTAAATCGATAAAAAATAGTACAACAATCAAAATTATTTTAAGAATTCATTTTCAAACAAAATATATTATGATATATTATAATATATCAGTGTCAATTTCTATGACATTTATTTTTAGAAATAATGCATTTCAAGTAAAATTTACGACCTGCCAGAACCTAACTACTACACTTCAACCATGCCGAATTTGTAATCTTTGATTCAACCAACTATCCCAGGACGCTCTTCATCCTATGAGTCAATTTTTTCTATGTCATTTCGATAGCACTGATTTGGTTGTGGTTTGGTTCACGCCAGTTGCGTCTAGTAATCTTTTCGAGTGTTAAGTTCTCGGTGACAAAACTGGTGGCAATTTAATATCAGATTTTTTTAGCTGTGGTTGACTAGTAACTCTGTCCATAGAATCTTATAATCACCCATTAAGAATCACATCATTTCCAGCAATTTTCTCAACATTCGTATTTAGATGTTAACAACTTTAATTTCACCCAACTTCATTCTTCCAATTTATGATAAGGAAATTAGATTTTTGATAACCTTTAATGAAAATACAATTTACATTTGTTATATGTGTCTTTAGAATGTTGTTTATTTCCATATATGCCATATATCCACCGGAATATCTCAGGCTGTGTTTGTTACGTTCGCAAAAATTTCCTATCTTCCTTGGATAAATAAAAATATGGGTTTGAATAAGTAATTGTATCCCAATTCGAATCGATAATTATTTAACAATAAATTCACCATTTTGAAGGTTAAATCCTTGTATGTCTACCGTTGCTGTCTTCATTATTACTACCAACCAACTAAATAGCTAGATTTAATATAAATGCCAACTTTCCGAATGCAAACATGCTGAATTTTAACATGTTGAATTTCTATATATCAAATTTTAACATATTGAATGCCGAATTGTCACATACTGACCCACTAACATTCAGAATAATATTTTTTATTTAAACCAACCTGGCTGTCCATTCCCAGTATATTTCCATAATTTCTTACAAATTTTTATATCACATTTTCTGTTCTAAATGTGACAACACATTTTTTTATCTTGCAGTTGCAGTTTGGTTTCCTTATATTTGTTATTGTCGTCGTTGAATTCTTCCGGGTCAGACAGATAGGTATATTTATGATTAGAGCTATTTATTTTCCGATGTTCTATATACCTAATATGTAAAGTAAACTAATTGGAGAATGCTATTGGGATGGTATTCTCAGGTATTTTGGTAAAATATTTGGTTGTGTTTTGTTATGAAATAAAATATTATAACAGGCCATTACTAAGTATATTATGGGAGCATTACATTTGGATGGTATTAGTCTCGAGTATTTTGTTTTAATGATATATTTGATGGTGTTTATTTTGACAAGAAAAAATCCTTTAGCGTATACATGATATCACAGTGTCTTTTCGTTGCGGTCACCATTTCCGTTGACGGTATTAAAGACTTACTTGAACTAGTCGCTAAATAAATTATTATTTCTTTGGATCTAAATATGTGGTTGGGTGATGGCGACCTTACTATAAGGTGTACAAAGACAAGATCACAAATAGTTTTAGGTATTAATTATCCAAACACCAACTACCAACAGCTCGGCAGCAGCTCCCGGCGAGAACTCAATGACTGGTTACCTTTATGCCCAGTTCCGCCCCAGAACTCTCTTTGCTTATCTACTAATTTGTTAGAACGACTTTGTGTAGACTGGCTTTGCTTCTTCCGTGTCTATCTTGTGTTTTACTTTATTTGTGAAAGATAGTTCATCTCCTTCTAAATAAAAGATGTCAGAGTCAGATGTCCTTTTCTTCTTCATTTAAATGTTCAGTTCGTAAGGCTTTTTTCACTCGTTATTGTCTTGTGTAGAAATTTTGTGTTTTAATGTTGAACACTAAAGTTTGTCTTCGGTTTTGATTTTTTTCGATGAAGGGTTCCAGAATTAAATTTTCAAATATTACATTTTTTGTTTCTACGGTTTTGTTTAAGATTGAAGTGTAGAATTCACCTTTCTCGTTGGTTTCTATTAAGCAATTCGAAATTACACCGTCTGTTTCTTATGAATTTAAAATGAATTCTACATTTACTTGATCACACTTTAATTTAAAAATTTACTCAACTCTCGGCTTTATTGTATAATGGTACAGTTTTTGTTCTCGTTATTAATTGACGATTTTTAATATCAATAACACACTGGTATTTTTGTAAGAAATCTATTCCTAATATACCGTCAAAATTAATTTCTAAAGCATAAAGATACACTTCCATTTCTCCGTTCTCATCAATTGGGAAAAATATTTTATACCGATTGGGTTATTTCAAAGTGTTGATTTGTTACACCATGTACGTTGATTTGGTTAATTGATTTTATTTTATCTTGGAGAAATAAATGAGGTTTTAGAATCGTTATCCCGGCTCCTGAATCTATAAGATATTTTAATTTTCCGTTTCGCGATTTCGTGTAAAATAAATTGTTTTCATTTAACGTATTTTGGGATATTTTTACATTTCGTTGTGGTTCTCCTCTCGTTCCGATATTGTGTTTGACTTTGCGCTTGGCTGGTTGAAGCCTTTTGAGCAGAAGAGCCAGCTTCTGTTTCTGCTCTCCTCTCGTTTAAATAATAGTTCCTTTGCGTGCCTTTCCGAAGAGTTTGATTTTGATTCTGACTATTCGGTGGGCGATGGGAATTTTTAAATCTTTGACTGTGATAACCAGTATTATCAGGTCTTTGAAAATTGTTTTCGTATCTCGGTTGAGTATGATAACCTGTATTATCATTTCTCTGGAAGTTATTATTGAAATTGCGTTGATATGACTGGGTTTGATTGTTATGTGAATTTCTGAATCTTTCATTATTTTGCTTTTGACGACATTCATTTATACCATGTCCCGATTTCTTGCAATAATTACAGAACTTTTTATTTTTGATAAGATTGGGGGAATTTACGCTCGGTTTTCTCTGTTTTAAATAACTCAGCTGTTATTTTGACTTAACAACATTCGCGGCTTCTGCAAGGTTTGCAATTGAACCTATCTTCGGGTCAAGTCCGACTAATAACGTTTTAACGCAACTTTATCGACTAGCACTTGTTGTGCATGTTGTGTGAGTTGCTGATTTATTGCTGCATATAATTTTGACAGACGATGTTAGTTATAAAGCGGCAAAGCGGAGAATTTATATGCTTTACTGCTTTATTAAAGCGCTGTCCCAAGTTTTTAAATCTCGTGAATTTATTAACTGTGAAGCTCTACCTTTGAGTTTATTTGTTAAATGTATTGTGAGAAGATAAGCTTGTTGATCATTCCCGACGTCGAATGCTGCATTGCTTGAATTCAGAAAAGTATTAAGGAGAATTGAGTCTCCGTCGTACTCAGGGATGATTTGGCAAAGTTTGCTCAACCTATATTCTGGTTCATAAATATTTTCTTGGCTCATATTGGATTATTACAGTGGCTATTAAAAAATTAAAAATTATTCTTGTTTTCACTCCAAATCAATTAAAATCTTCAATTAATTTGTTCCAATTCTCTTACAATTTTCGCTTGAAGTAGAACTCGCGGATTTACTAATGACGAATTTTTCAAGAATATTTATTCAGAAAAATTCAAAATAATATTTGGGTAGGAGATGTTAGGCAGCGCTTAGTTGCAGTTGTGCACGTGTTCAACTAGACAAAGTAAGTATGGTCAAATGGACAATTGTAATGAATATCTTGACTAACTGCGTAATATCCCTTAACAATAGGTTCTTTCATTGGGTCAAACGTAACATAGATACACTTTAATTATATTTATGTTTATAGTATACAAAATAAAAAGACCGGTTGCGCAAATACACTTCCAGCATTTCATTGGGCGATAAGAACTCGCTCTCAAAGCTGAATAAAAATTATGAACAAAGTAGAGAGAGATTCGCTAGTTGGACAGACAGTTTTATATTAAATTCCCTGCTCCTTTTTTGATTATATAACTTTCCTAATTGTTTATGTGATAATTAATATCATTTTCGGAACATTTTTCTAAAGGTTATTAAGAACCGATCAAACGCTTGACCAAACCTTAACTCGCCTTTTATAAGTATTTAATAATCTTTCATGTGAACTATTTAAATGTATTCAGTTTTAACAATTCTAGACTTTACAACACAGTCTTATTCTTGTGAATTTAAAATTAATTCTGCATTTACTTGATCACACTTTAATATAGAGTTTACAGCAGTCAGCGACCTTGAACTCAATTCATAAACTGTTACCTTCAATGGCCAGAACTTGTTTGTTCTAAACAGTGGGTGGCTAAAGCACAACTTTCATTTTTCATTTTATATCACCTTACACAAGATTCCCGATATTTTCTTGTAATATTTGAAAGTTTTCAGCCGTAATTACCGAAATCAATTATATATATATATATATATATATATATATTTATATGTTATATGCAAAATATATCAGCACTTAGTTCACACAGTCGAGAAGTCAACGGAATTTAAAGCGTACGTGACTTCTCAGGGATATCAAATTTCATCTTGAATTATATGCAAACAACTTCCCGGAAACCTACACGAGTCCGTTTACCCAGTAAAAACGCTGACTTGCATCAGCACTTTTGTCAATGTTATAAAAGCGTTCTCGTGTTGTCATTCAAATAATATCATTTATAGTATTAAGTTATTCAAGTACTTTAATTGTTCAATTTTAATTTTGTATGTTTCTAAATAAATAATTTTTTTTAAAAGTGAATTGAATCAAAGTGAATATAATATATATATATATATATATATATATATATATATATATATATATATTGTTATGGTTTTGATGTTATGTAAATATTAGTTTATAATCAGTTTAAATAAAAATATATATTTATAGAAAATAATGAACGTGATTTATCCTACATTAAAAAAATATATATAAAAGCGTTATAAAATTTAAAATTAAAAAAATATATAAATAGTGGAAATTAAATTAAAATAAGTGGAGATATTTATTCAATCATTACATATGAGATGTGGAGTGAACAGAACAAAAATGAAAATATAATATATAATAAAGCTATGAAACCAAGTGTTATTAAAAGAGTGATGTTGGTTGCATATGCTAGAAAACCATAAAGTAGTAATTTAATATGAAAGAAAGTTATTTTATGAATAAAGACATATTTTCAAATTATTATTAACTATAAATTATAAGATTAAAAAACATACCTGAATTTATATTGGAACATTGTGAAATAATATGACATAAATAATGCTGTAGATATTTTAACATGGTGAAATCGTTCAGTACTTCTTATTCAATTTTAGAAAAGAATTTCATTTAGTCACTATAAAAACACAAAAATATAAATGGTATTAGTCATAAACGTGAAGTTTGAGATAAGAAAAGGCCCGAATTAAACAATTTAGGACCAGAAAAAAATTATTTACATAGAAATGTCATGTTGATTTTGAACTTGTGATAACAATGTTAATATTTCATCAAATAAAATTTCAAATAGATAGAAATGTATGGAACGAATTTATCATTAGAATATTTAATAGAAAGTTTGTAATTATTATGATAAATATTTAAATTTGGTGTATATGATCTAAGAATTTCAGTCATTTATTTACCAAAAATTATTTAAAGAATGCCAAACCTGTCAAACTGGTTAGTCAAAATTTAGTCGTGCAAGAATGTAGAACTTCCAGTGTAAAAACTTTAAAGTAGCAGTGCAAATTTTGTTTTCAATCTTGAGCGGACATAAAATCAACAACGATAAGCAGCCAAATTAAAAAAAATCTGAAAATTAATAAGTGCGAAAATTGCAAATCAAAAATTTGATGAATGAAAAGACAAAGTTACATTGAAAAATAAATAAAAGGGTTAAGTTGGAAGACCATAGACAGTGTATACTCATAGAGTATAAAAATAGAGTGGAGCAGTGCAGCTGAAAATGTATAGATAAAATATTGGAACGAGTTGATGGTGTTGGAGTATAGCAGTTAGCAGAAAGCAATTAGAGAAAAGGAATTTTGGAAGATGAAAGGATTAGTTAAGGTATTTATCATTTAAAAATTGTTTGAAAATAAAAAGATTTAGTTGTGCATTTTTTAGAATAAGTGTGTGTAGTATATTGGTATGAAATGATAGAATAAATTGGAACTCCACATCATAGTTAAACAATATTAAAGTAGGAATTTCTATAGTTTGTTTTCATGTTTGAATTGTTGTATTCATTTTAAAATTTTCAAGAAATTATGAATAAAAAAAATTAATTTGTAGAATTTCACTAAAAACTTTTATTTGAAATATTATCATAGGAATAATAGAAAACAATAAAAAAATATATTCAATTACAGTAAACAATAAAATCATAGAAAAATTGACATTACAAAGATAAAACAAATTTGGTATAAACATCATTTATTATTTATTATTTATTTATGTTTTAGGTGGTTTCCGGGAATTCATTCGCGTAGTTGATAACTGATCCCTGCCGGGATCGATGGTAAAATGACGACGTTTCGGCAGAGTCACATCTGACCTCTTCAGGTCGGTTCGCATCATTCTCGTAGCCTTCTGCTTTCGCTTCTAATTACTCGAATACTAAGATTGTCAGAAGCGCTCGCGCTGTTATATAGTCGCGGCTCGGCGCCTATTGGTTGGCACCGTGAACGGCTGCGTGTGATTGGCCCTGGGCGCTCAGTGGGCACGCCTCCCGCCTGCTGATTTGTTATTTTTGGCTGAGTTGTTATTGGACGGGTCCGGGCCGGTACGGTGTTTAATAGAATTTTCCAGCAATTCGATAAGTTCTGAATTTCATTGTGTGCGTTTAGACTGTGAGGCCTCTTCGCTATGTCAATTGCGAATGATTCAATAACGCTATTGCTCCCTCTCACATACCAACAGAGAGTATAATATGTAGCGTGGAAACAGTTTTAAAATTAGATGCGAAAACCGCTGAAATAATTAGACAAGATGTTTCACATGTTCTAAGAAAGTCTAAACCACCCAAAAGTAACCTATCTATAGAAGAAAATGAGGCCTTGAAACAACTTCGCCTCAACAAGGACATTGTCATTCTACCTGCTGATAAAGGAAATGCGACTGTAATTTTAGATACAGCGGATTATTCAAACAAAATTCAAACATTGCGACAAGATCCAGCTTATAAACAAATTACTACTGACCCAACAACTTATCTGGAGCAAACAACCAAGTCCAAAATCCAAGCAATTAGGATCGACAAAAATCTCCAACTGCAACTCATTCCGCGTGAAAAGTCATCGAGATGTCCGAAATTCTATGGGTTGCCAAAAGTACATAAAGAAGGTGCACCTTTGAGGCCAATAGTAAGCTCAATAGGGATCCCCAACACAACACCTAGCCAAATACCTAGCCCAACAACTTCAACCGTTTGCAGAGGGGGCAGACTCATATGAAAAATTCGACACATTTCATTGAAAAACTTAGAAAAACGGTCTTACAACCAGAGTGTCTTCTTGTAAGTTTTGACGTGGTGTCCCTTTTCACCAACATCCCTATCGACGAAGCCTTGGATATCATAATAGAAAAATACAAACCACCTCAACACCTTGTAGACTTAACAAGTCTGATGAACACCTATTTTGTTTACGAGAACCAACGTTACAAATAAGTGGAAGGAGCTCCAATGGGATCGCCTCTCTCACCAGTTATAGCGAACCTTTTTATGGAGAACTTTGAGGAGTTGGCACTAAGAACAACAACTCTTAAACCTAGTTTATGGTTGCGATATGTGGATAATACATTTGTGATTTGGCCTCATGGGAGGGAACACCTCAATACTTTTTTAGACCATCTATCAGAAAATAAAATTTACCATGGAGGTTGAAGCAAACAAACAACTGCCATTCCTTGATGTTCTCATAAATAGGAAGGAAGAGGGAACCCTTGGCCATACAGTATATAGGAAAGCAACTTACACCAACAGATACCTTCATGCTAATTCTCATCAACACCCAGCCCAACTACAAGCCGTCGTCAAGACTTTAGTAACCAGATCACAAAGACTAGCTGATCAGGATAACATCAAACAAGAAATGGATTTACAGACCGAAATATACATAGAGCCCTAAAGTCAAAACCGAGACAAACAGACGAGGAGCATGAGACACCAATAACCAAGGCTTATTTACCGTATGTCAGGGGGACCACGGACAGTATTGCAAGAATTCTACGGAGACACAATATCGATACTATTTTCAATACAGACAGAAAAATAAGCACGGTGTTGAGGACTCCGAAGACGAGAATCCGTTTAGAACAATAGGGAGTGTACGAGATTCCATGTGCAGACTGTTATAAAACCTATGTGGGGCAAACTAATAGAAGAATTCAAGCTAAACGTGATGAACACCAGAACGCTGTAAGAAAGCAGGAAAAAACAACACCCATTGCGGAACACGCCACCACGATGTCACACCGAATAGACTTTGAGAACACCAGAGTACTGGCAAATATAGAACACCCGAAATCAAGACTCGTAATTGAGGCAATTGAAATAGCGGATAGGCCTCACAGTCTAAACGCACGCAATGAAATTCAAAACTTATCGAATTGTTGGAAAATTCTATTAAACACCGTACCGGCCCGGACCCGTCCAATAACAACTCAACCGGAAATAACAAATCAGCAGGCGGGAGGCGTGCCCACTGAGCGCCAAGGGCCAATCACACGCAGCCGTTCACGGTGCCAACCAATAGGCGCCGAGCCGCGACTATATAACAGCGTAGCCCCTCTGAAAATCTTAGTATTCGAGTAACTAGAAGCGAAAGCAGAAGGCTACGAGAATTATGCTAACCGACCTGAAGAGGGCAGATGTGACTCTGCCGAAACGTCTTCATTTTACCATCGATCCCGGCGGGGATCAGTTATCAACTACGCGGATGAATTCCTGGAAACCACCTAAACATTTAGTGCCCGCGAAAACTTAAAAACAAATATATATATATATATATATATATATATATGTCGGGTTATCCAAAAGGAATAAATGTGGGCTAAACATTTATTAGACAAATAATAATCACACTAAATTGACCGAAGGCACCGTAATGATTTACCACTGGTGTTTCAAACTATACAAACAAGAGATAATGTTCATGATCAATTTATCTCGGGTGCCACCTAAAATAAGTTCGATCGGTGTAGCGATATGATATTAATAATCTAAATTGGTACACAAAGTAGTCTACCCGGAACCGCGACGATTTCCTGGTTACTTGGCAGCCATTTACCGTCGTCCCTCGTTCGAAGTTCGGACAGTACTGTACTCCGTTCCTCTCGATATGCGTCTTGCCAAAAAACTCATAAAAACATCGTGCACAACACCTGATGCATACTTCGTTTTTCTGCCTGCCCTGTCAAGCGATTCTGAATCACTTACGATTCCAAGCTGACAAACTTGTAATAAGATATCATAAACGAAAAGACGAAAACATGAATATCCTGTTACTGATAATATAAACTATATAGTCTTTAGATTTTCACCACTTGAGAAACCAACTATTTCGTTATCTCCGACACGGCCATCCTGACTAGCACATGTGAGGACACAATTTTAGATACACCCGAGGGGGTGTATCTAAAATTTCATTCGCATGACATTAAACTCAATATTACAAGTACTCGTACTTATTCATCAATTCAAAGATCCAATTCATTAGCAAGAGGAAATGAAATGTGTAGAACGGAATTGACTTTATAATTACAAGTATTATAAGTGCCAGTTACAATCCTTGGAGTCATTTGTTACGGAACGACTAGTATTCTCAAGTTATATCGCTAACATTTGGCCAATATGGAAATACTCCAAGCATGCTCGATCTCACATTGAACCACATCTAAATTTCTTTAGACCACACTGCCAAAATAGGCACGTGTGAAAATAATGTTCGATCTTGCACCTCAACACATCATATTGCCAACACTAGGTCAATATGGAAATACTATACGCATGTTCGATCTGACACTGAACAAAATCTAAATTCCTTTAGACCACACTACCAAAATAGGCACATGTGAAATCAGTGTTCGAATTTGAACCCCAACACCTCATATTGCCAACACTAGGCCAATACGGAAATACTATACGCATGCTCGATCTCACACTGAACAAAATCTAAATTTCTTTAGACCACACTACCAAAATAGGCACTTGTGAAATCAGTGTTCGAAGTTGCACCAAAACTCATCATATTGCCAACACTAGGCCAATATGGAAATACTATAAGCATGCTCTATCTCACACCGAACAAAATCTAAATTTCTTTAGACCACCCTACCAAAATAGGCACATGTGATATCGGTGTTCGATCTCGCACCTCCTCACCTCATATTGCCAATGCAGCACACAAACGTGTGTACTTATGTCTTAGTTGTCTCTGTCCGCTCTGCAGACATCCGACTCACTAGGAATGTAACTCTCCGGCATTTTCTCAATTTATCATGATTGTATCTTTATGTTTTTTTTAAATAAAAATTAAAATTACCAAAATTAAATTTAATGACCTTTACTGTTATCATCTCTATTCTTTTCATACCTAGCATTACCTTCAATAATATTGACTCCCTGTACTCTTTCTTCTATCACAAGCTAATAGTCCGTAAGGTGTGGTGACGTTACCAATTAATAAGTCAAGCAAATTATTCTCAAAATCCATCATGTCAGGTTTTTTTGCGAACTCAAATTTTTGAGGTACCCTATGAAACTCTTGTTTTTCACTTTATTAATTTAAAACCTAACCTAACCTAACCACATTAAATCCAGTAATTACTTAATTATGGTATACACCGTGTCAAATTATTCAGGTGCAATAATTCCATTAAACCTGCATATAGAACCATGATTTATAGAGCATACTATATTCCCTCATCCAAACGCCAATCTAACTAATGAAGTCATTATTATTCCCATCAGCGAAATTAAAAGTTATATTTTTTTGCAAAGAACGACACTTAGTACATCAAAGTATTTATCCCGTTCTGGAAGAAGCCACAGAATCGCCAAACTACTGATATTTCATCACATCAAAGCCAGCCTCAAATCTCAGACCAAACCTCAAACATCGTTCACAACGCCAAAGACAGCTGTGAGGTTTTTATGTCAATGTGTCTCAATTTTAACAGGTTTTAAGCAGAAATGATAAGGAGCTGTATCATCCGTCATAGTGAACATTATGGCTCATTTAATTCGGGTCACTCATTTCCAACACTTGAGGATACAAAAATATAGTAATGTCAAAGCGTATACCTACCATAAAATTTCAATATTAGAAAGTTTGGAAATACAAGGAGGTTTAGCCATAGGATGCTAGTATTCATCCTTAATGGTCAGTTAATTGTAATAGAATTTTTTTTTGCTTTGTTAATTCCATAGTTATTTCTGAACATTTATTTAACGACATAACCCCTGTAGTGAATTGGATTAAGTGGACTGTAGTTTTGTGTGGTTCTATTTTGATAAAAAACTCAATTGCCCTTCATAAGAAAACTCTTACCTTGTCTACGAGTTAGATCTAGTAAAAGCCTTGGGAAATCTGCCATCCATGTATTTTTCTGCATTCGGCGCAGGTAGCCGGCCTTAACCCTGGGTTTTTAGGCACAACTAAAGTTTATATTGTTGGGTAATGCGCACTCACAAGGGGGTTTACAATAAGTGAGTAATAGCTGCACACGCACTTTGGGGTGGCACTAGTGAGCACATAGGGAAACGTTTTTTCCTTTAGAGTTTCTAGGGAGGTCCGTACTGGACGAGAGGCAAACAGGGACTCTCTTTTTCTTCTTATTGCGATTACGCTTAAGGCACAGAGTTTTTTCCAAGCAATTGAGAATATCCATATGTAAATATAAAGGCTGTCTCTTTTAAACCCAAAAAAGACAGAGTGTTCTGAACAACCCCTTTAATGTAAACAAATAATGCTTAAATTAACTTTACTTGCTGCCTTGCATATTGTCGGTCGTAAATTCCCAAGTTTTGTCGATTGAAACTGACACGAGATTAAATCAAAACTATAGTCACGCTTTAAAAGTATTTTACTTCAAGTGTGTTTTTTTTCAACACCTTGAATAACAATTTTCCCCGTATTGTTTTTACAAACTGTACTCAGCGCTTTTTTTAATTAATGTGAGATATTTTCGCAACCTTTCGTAGGTAAGTAGATAAGGTAGCGGGATCTTGTGACACCTCGATGGCATGTACCACAAATTCTGCAAGTCATAGGGGGGTCCCCAGTTCTTGTAGAATGGCATCGCCAATGTCCAGAGGGTAGTTTGTCACTTTGTCACCAAAAAATTGTCGCAAATAATGGTTAGGGTGACAAAGGTACATCTTAGGTGTGACAAAGTTGACAAAAAGTGACAATTTGGCTAGACGTAGATGGTGAAGAGATCGCCAATAACCAGAAGAGTTTGCTGGGAAAAGCGTATCGCTTATCAGTAGTTTTGATCTCTTCTTCTTCGCTAGCTGTTTGTCTATCCTTGTTTAGCGAAGGCTGTCCTTGTCTGGCTTGTACGAGGGGTGGGCTAACCTAGCGTATCGCTTATCAGTAGTTTTGATCTCTTCTTCTTCGGTAGAATGTATTTTTTTTGCTGTCTTTGTTTATCACGTACATTACTTAACTCTCTTTGCGTAATAGTTTTACACTTTTTAGAAATTTCTTTACTTTGTTATTTTAGTTTGAAATAAGCTTATAATTACCAGGTAAAAGAAAAAAAATGACTCATGTAAGATTTGAACTTATGATATTAATGATTAGCTTAACACTTTAATCAACTGAGCTAATGAGTCATTTATTTTTCTTTTAAGTATTATTCTAGATGAAATAAAAAAAGGGATGATTTTTAATTCAATTTATTTAGATATAAACAACAAACAAAGATTTAATCTCAGAAAAAAAAACATTAATTTTTATAGTATAATTTACATATTGTTCGAATTTTCATTAACAAAATTTTCAATTTCATATAGGTTTACAAGTCCTTCTTCACCTCTTTCAAATCGTCGTCCATCCCCCAAGCGGTAGTTTACTGACATCTCGAGAAAGAGAATTGGCAATGAAACTTCATCTTTAGGTAGATGATAGTAGGCAAATTTGTCCTCTAATAGATAGTAGAAAGCATCATAATATTTTGAATTTCCACATGGTAAAAAGTTTGCATTCGTTATAATGTTTTCACTTTTTTGAGTAGGTGGAACCAGTTTGAAACTATCAGAACACTTTTTACATTTTGATGACTGTAATATTAATCATTGTTGAAACACCAAGGAAATTCCGAAACTTCTTCACAAGGCTGAAAATAGACAATAAGACTGTTCATGGCTAAATCTTGAGACAAACTAATGTGTTGCATTGTTATCATCTTGATTTATTTGTATAGGAGTAATGCGTCGTTATGAAATTTTTGCTAGATTATGAAATGTTTTTCTATTCTCAAAGACGTCATGATTCCAATACCTTATTCTAAAAATAATATAAACAATTAAAAAGAGCTGCATTATTAATTCCAATAACAAGATCAGGAATGCTTAATAATTTGAATCATTATTGATAACACTTTGCAAATTTTAATCATTAATTAATAAAATGTTGCAATGTGAAATTCTCTTTCGAAATGATGTAATTTTTTCATTTATAATTAGTGCTTCGATAAAATTTTGTAAACCTAAGATGTTGATACAATCGGAAAAAATCTCCAGGAAATAATAATAATTTACTACCTATAAAAGGTACAGAACTTGCAGTGAAAAACAAGTGAGTTTCAGTGTAAAAAGGTGCAAAAATAACAAAACAACATGTAAGTAAATATATACTATTTATTATTAAAATATTTCTAATTCAATAAGATTTTTTTATTACATCTATTTAATTCTTGTATACAACTTGTATAATTTCACTGTATTAAAGCAACATAATGATGTGATATATTTTTTCTAAAATCATTGGATGAGGTTGTTGTACACGGTGGAACTCTAAATCTTAGTTCCGCATACTTAGATGCCCATATGTCACTGTCTGCCTTAAATCCTGCACTGAGTGAGAGGCATGCTGCCAAATCTTATCGAACTTCAAGCAGATTTGTTCTTGATTCATTTAGAGATTTTTTTAGAGCAATTAATTCATGTAAAGTAGCCATGTGTGTTTCTTCCAACTGTTTAATGGTTGCCTGATACTCTGTTTCAGTTTTCATCATACTAAGGGTTGTGTTCTCGTTTTCAATTAATGATTCAGATACTGCAGTTACAAAATTACTACTTTTATTTCTTAATTCTGTTATGTTTCCTTGTCTTGTAGACTATAGCTTAAATTCAGGATACTTTGATAACAGTTTACTAAAACTGATTTGTAAAGAAGTTTGGTTTGCCAATTCATGTGTTATATATAAGCTTCCATTATGTGGTGAGTATTCAGAGAAAAACACTTCATTTCCAATAACAATACATAGTGAACATAAATTAAGAATAATGTTTATAAACATTTTTCTTTATTATTTATTCTTCGTTTAATAACCACAACGTGCACTGTAGACAAATACTACAATATTTGTATTTTGATCTTCTTGGTGTATTTTGAGTGAAACTTCTTGTTGTATTTCTTGCACACTGTAAAGTTACAATAGTAAAGAGTAAATTTTCAGTGTTTTTAAAACAATTTGTACAAGTATAAGAAATGGATACGTTCATACTGTTAATTTAATAGACTGTATTTGATATTTATTTAAGATTCTCCCCTCTTTTAGTTTAAGATATAGAGTTGCGCTGTTACAAAAAATTGTAATGGCTCTAAATAAACAATTTATAATATTTTTTATTTATATTACATAATATTTTTACATTGTTCTTACAACATTAATTAAAGGATTATATTTTACAAGGCGATCATGAAGAATGAGACAATATGCAGTAGTTTTTTCTGGTATATTCTTGCTTGTTTCGAATTCTAATCTGACATCAACAGCTCCACCTTTAATGGTATCTATTTGTCGGCTACAGTCAATTACATATAATGTGGTTTGTTTAGAAAAGTCTTCTAGAGTTAGAGAAACTTGAATGAACTCTCTGTTGTAATATACCGCTTGGAAGTTAGCAAACATTTCATAAAGTTTTGCAAAATTTTTTTGATCAAAATTGAGATTTAAATTCTCATATGGGTAAACTTCAGAATTTAAATACAATTTTATATTTGTGATGTTACAATGATCAAATTCTGACATAGTCTTGTGAATATTATTTTTTCGATCAGTATGGAATGCTACAATAACAAAACGAGGTTTTTCCAGTTGATTTGTCGTTTTCACTGCCCAGGTATGTTTTTGACTTTGCTGTAAAAGTGGATACTCTAATAACTCCCAGGAACGAAAGCCGATAGGCAAATCTTTTCCACGTTCTATATATTGCAAAAATTGAATTTTGTGAGCATCAGATAATGACACATGAGGTACTTTCCAAACAACTTTATTTAGGTAAACTTTTGGTTTTTCTGTAGCTACAGAACTAACTGCAGCGTTGGTGTCTGTATTGGCACGTACCAGAATTAAATTTTGACTTGCTGAAATCACTAGGCGACGAAAATTTTCACAAAAGCCAAGTAGTAATTTTAGAGGAATGCATACTGCAAAATTTCCGTTGACGTCACACATATTTGGAGTGCCTTCAAGATTCCATCCTGCATTATACCATCGAATTATTTCGTTTTTGGAATATGATAGATAGGTCTTAATCGTTGATGTGATTCCAGGATTTCTTGTTCGATCGACTACTGTTCCACCAAGTTCATAACGAATTTCTTCAAAGAGGAATGCAAAACCATTATTAATGAATCTTAATGTTGGACTGTACTTATTTTCTGAGTTTAAAAGTTTTCCTTCCAGGTACAGAAAACTTTGAGAAGGTAGAGTGTACACGTCTTGAGTTTGTATAGGGATTCTTATCTCATCATTATTGAAAAATGTAGTATTTGCATAGGGTGTGTAGGAATGATATTCAAAATTGGTTATAGCATTATCCACAAGAACATTATCAGCCACTCGTAGTATGTTAAGCGTCATTTTTTTTGTTTAAACACACACCGGAACAAACAAAAGTTTTTTAAGTCTTACAGTTATACTTAATTTTATTCTGCAAATGAATGCTTTGAATTGTCCTCTCTCTATAGTTTTCTTCTTTTTCTTCTTATTTTTTTTTTCTTCTTTATGTTTAGCCGTTGTTAAGTTCGTACCTTGAATCCCAAAGATACTAAAAATTGCTTATTGATAGGTGTTAACTGTTTCACTTGTTGCTTGATACTGGCGTTTTTATAGATTGGCTGTAGATATTTTATAGGTTGTTTCCGTTGTGATAAATAGTTAGATGGATTATCATATATGAAAACCATGTCAATTAAGTCGTTTTAAATGCAATCTTATCGTAACAACTTCACTTTTAAAATTAACCAAAGTTCCATTTTGGTCTGTTATTTTAATAATAATCTCATTTATATATCTTGTATTGATTGGTAGATAAATAACGTTGGTGGGGTTTTCCACAATTTTGTAACCAGGCGGAACGTTCGGGTAAAACATATGGATTATATGGACGGGCATATCATTGTTGAAAGAATTCTGAATTAAATTGCATTCAATGCAAATAGCATTTACTTTTGAAATGCTGATTGGATAATCTGAATAGTGCCATTTCTTAGGTTTTAATTTTCTATTTTCAAATCCTAATAAAGGACCAATAGTGTTAGATTTCTCAAAATCAATTTCTTTGTTACATTTTATTTCACATTTAAATGTGTTATGATTAGCTCTCAATATTAATACAGGTTTTTCTGTTTTTTTATTTTTCTTATTATCATCTTTTTCCATAGGTTTCAAATTCTTCTGTATAGGTTGTGACGATAATACAGATGGTACAGCTGTCTCCTTTTGTTGTTCTTCATGATCAGTTAGCAAAGTGTGAAGCGTTTTTTCAATATCCTGTATTTCATAGGTGCCCACCGGTAATTCTAATTTCATACCCTTAATATAAAACTTGTTGTTGGTTTCATCGATATTTGAGATGGTATTAAAGGTCATAAAATCAATTAACCCCATGACATACGTAGCATCAACTTCTAGAATAATTGGTGGGTAAATCTTGTTACTGAGAATAGAAGCACGTTCAGAGAACGTAAATGTATATGAAGACATCTTAATCTGTCAAAGGTTACCAAATAACTAAAACTATTTGTATGGTTTTATTAAATATATTCACTTAATTATTTTTACTATTTACAATTTTCAACTAAATTATTATTACGTAGTTATTAACAAGTTTCAACTCGCATTAATACTAATGTTTCCTTTCGGCACCTGGTACAATATGAGACCCTTTGAATTCCATAATCTGTACATATACCAGACTTGTAAACTTGAAAACTTGCACCACAATCATCACATTTAAAAGTTAGTATTATACCTCTTCTATTGTCTGCCATTTTGTTTTTTTTTAATTACCTCTTGAAGCACAACACACAGAGCAGCTTGAATTTAGTAATTTTCTTTGCATGGGTGTTCCACAATATAGACAATAAACAGTAGAGCTAGAGCTACGTTTTTCACTAATTATTCTTTTAGTTCCACACTTGTTACACCAGCAGTCCATAAGAACCGTACACTGATAATGTTCATCGGTAGGAACAGGCATTTATAAAAAATATGAATGTATATTGTTCAAAGGTTTTCAAAGTAATGAGACAAATTTGATTTGTTTACGCCTTTTATTGAGATAAAAAATATAAACATAAGTGTCCACAATTAAAACTGTTATAGTTCTGAAACTTATTATAGTTATATACAATTTTACATAGTTCAGTGGAATTAAAATATTTTATAACTTCAAATGGAGGCCTAAGGTTTCCAAAGCTATCAAAATAGGTTGCTGTTGAACCGCATTTCTTATATGCTGTCCAATGAGTTCCAGGACCAATTGTAGAATCTAAGTTGATAATTCCTCTTTCAATTTTATGAATTTTTTTAAGTAAATTGTCTCTCATGAACACTCCTCGGAAATTTGGAATTTTCCAGATTTTTGCATATTTATCTATACCAATATTTGTTAGCGGACGTTGTGGTAGTTTTTTGGAGGGTGTAAAAAAAGACCGAAGCCTTTTTTGTAAGGACGTAAGTAAAGTCCTTTTCCTCCTATAGCAATAGACTCCATTTGTCTATTATGTCGTTTAGCTTTCTCTAATTTTTGTTTGGCCATCTTAGCATCATTTATTACTTTTGCAACAGCTGATCCTCCGGCAGCGATCGATCCCAAAGCAGAAAGTCCTGCAAAAATGGGAATCAGGGGTAAAATACCACCCTTCTTAGGTATTTGTATGATTCGAGGTGGAGTAGACTTGATATGTTTCTTAATTGATTTAGCAGATTTCAATGCAACTTTTATGGCAGCACCTAAAGTACGAGGTTTATGTTTAAGCACATGTTTCCTTATTTAACTTATAGCTCTTGTAAACCCTAGAAATTTTCTGCTCGGTTTTTTCTTCAACACTCCACTTTTTCTTAACTTTTTTGTTTTACACCTTGACTTTATTTTAACCATACTTCTCTCTTGATTATAGTGCGTTTTATATGAATGTTCAGTAAATACTGATAAAATTTTAAGTGAAACTATTTTTTATACTAATTAATTCTGTTCACTTTTGACACTGGGGTAGTGTCATGTTCAAAACCATCACCACTATCATCTAGTTTTCTTTTTCGATTTTGTTGATTGTCAAAAATAAGAGGTTCATCTAAATCAAGTTTTAACTTTTTAGGAATTACTTATTCATCATTAAGTTGTTGTAATTTTCTTTTACCCACTCGAAATTTACGAGTTTGAGGAGATATTAGACGACGTTTTATATTTTCAGAATTATAAATGTCATCATCACTGGTATCCCTTTTACGTTTTCGGTTATACTCAATTTCCATATTCATATCTATTTCTTGAGGTTCATTTACGGGTTTTTCTTTTCTGTTTATTTTTTTTATTTGAACCTTTGGTTTTCTTCGTCTCCTTTGTGATGGTATTTTTTTAATGGATTCCACATCATTACCATTCAAAATTGTTATGCCGTCTTGTATATTCTTGAGAGTATTTTCAATCATAAGTTCAGTTTTTTCCATTAACTTTATACACTTTCGAATCGTTTGTTTACTAGTAGGTCTTTTCAAGCCCATACCTAATTTCACTTTAGTTTTCATTGCTCCTGCAATACCGAGAGCTGCTATTCGTTCACCTACAGATGCGTCTTTAGAATGAAATCTCTGAAGAGCTTCTTCAGCTAATATTTTATCTGCCTTATGAAGTAACTTTGTATCACTTTCACTTTCATAAAATGTGTTTTAAACAACTAGCATCTAGTGGATTTGTTGGTAGACTGCCTTGCAATAGACTTTGTTTGAGTTTAGTTCCAGGCCCACAATAATTATAACCCGGTATATGCATTTCAAACGGTAAATTATTTATAGCTGAATTTAATAAACCTTGACCTGAATATAACTTCATGATGTTATTTCATTAACTATCAACTTAAAACTAACATATATTATTTGTTTTGTGAATATTTATCTCATTTTATAGTAATGTGTCAAAGAATGAGGGTGGTAAAACAAAAAACTTCTTTAGCTATTGAAAATGATAATTTCAATAGTATACCTGAAAATAAAAAGCATGGTCCATTGTTTCCGTCAACTGTGAGGTGTATTCTGGTGGGGCCAAGCAATTGCGGTAAAACCAATGTTATGGTTAATCTAATTAAACACATGAACGGACTGAGATTTGAGAATGTTTATGTTTATTCAAAGTCCTTGTATCAACCCAAATATGTTTATCTGGAGAAGTTACTAAAGCCAATACAAGGCATCGGTTATTACCCGTTCAATGCTAGCGAAAATATTCTACATCCTTCAGAAGCAAAAAAAATTCAATATTTATATTTGATGATGTGGCTTGTGACAATCAAGATGTTATACGTCAATATTTCTCTATGGGAAGGCACAGTCTAGTGGACTCGTTTTATCTGTCTCAGACGTATGCGAAGGTTCCAAAACATCTCATTAGTGATAACGCAAATTTTTTGGTTCTTTTCAAACAAGATGATTTAAATTTGAAACATGTTTATAATGATCATATTGGTAGTGACATGTCGTTTGAACAGTTTAAAAGCTTATGCGCTATGTGTTGGTACAGACCATATGGATTTTTATGTATCTCTAAAGACAGCAACATCAATGAGGGACGTTACAGAAGAGGTTTTGATCACTATATATGTTTCGAATAAGAGAATTAATTTTAGTATAATCATTAACATCATAAGTGTAAGATATATCAGAAACTGATTGAACCAGATCAATAGCGGATAATAGCAGATAAAAGCGGATCAAAAGCGGATCGAAAGCGGATTGAAAGCGGATCAAAAGCTCATGACAACCAGATACTAACTGTCTAATTAGCAACATGAATCTATCAGAGAAGGAACTAAAAAAACGTCTTGTACAGAAACGTAGAATTGTAAAAGAAAAATTACAGCTTCTCAAACATGGTGAAATTGTTAAGGAAAAGTTATTTTCTCCCATAACAAAACATCTAAAGGACATTGAAAGTAACCTGAGTCACAAGGAACATAAAATGGATGGAGCTAGTAAGGTGGAAGAAGAGAAAACTTTTTTTAAAACTGAGGACCCTAGTCATGTTGATGAAGAAAAAGATTTTATTTTCAATGATGAATGAATGATGAACTATACCCATCAATACTATCACATCAAGCTGAATCGCTGTATCAGGAAACACCGAAGATTCCTCGTAAACTTTCAACGAGTTTATCCACACCTACAGGTCAGTTACGATTATTGCAAGATGAAAATGAAGATCCGAGTGAAAATAAAATGACAATTCTTCAAGAAATCACATCTGATGATGAGATAGGATCATTACATTCTCCTGCAACACCTGGACGGTTTGCTGATATTGCTGAAAAATCCTATGTTGACTATTTAGACCAGTATGATCCATTACCTAGAAAATATATAAATGACATGTATTATGATGATAATAAGGAATTTGATCATAAGTATGGTGTCAGATTAGATACCGATACTGAGAAACTAATGATTGGTGACTCAAGATTAGATATTGATGGATCTGATATTATCGTTAAGAAGAAACGATATCGAGGTAGTATGGGGTTATATGAATTATTGTTCAAAAAACGACCGAAAGGCTACTCTAAAGAAGATGAAGATAATTATAAACAAATTGTAGCAAAAACTAATGCCCATAGACGTTATTATAAACCTAATAAACAAATAGATGGTAGCAAAATGAAAAAATATAAAAAATTATTGCTCCTATGGTGGCAGGGAAAGGAATTTTTATGGAAGTGGATAACAATAAAATTGATTACGTTCATTGGGATGATCCAAATGAACTTGTTGATAGGTTACGATTACTACTCGCTTCACAAACAGCAGGACATAAAGGCCACACAAACGAAATAACATCAATTATTGAGAGAGGCTGGTATAATTATTTAAAAAATGAACTCTAATAGTAGTGTGAAGCGGCAAATTGTTGAAGAAATCCATAAAGCAGCCAGGATAAATTTTAAAAGACGAAAAGTCTTAATTAAATCTTTAGATGATCTCTTTCAAGCTGATTTAGTGGAAATGATACCATACGCTAGAGAAAATAAAGGCTATAAATACATATTGGTTGTAATCAATTGTTTTTCAAAATTTGTTTGGGCCTATCCGATAAAGTCAAAAAATAAGTCTGAGGTTTGCTCAGCCATGGAGAAAGTTTTAAAACAGCAAACACCTAAGAATCTGCAGACTGATGCTGGTACAGAATTTTTCAATAAAGATTTTAAGCAGTTAATGAACAAATATAAGGTGAATCATTATAAGGTGTTTAGCAAGAAAAAAGCGTCAATTGTGGAACGAGTAAATCGAACTTTGAAAAACATGATGTGGAAAGAATTCAGTTTACAGGGTCATTACAAATGGTTGAATATTCTACCGGAAATCGTAAGAAAATATAATAATACCAAACATAGAACCATAGGTATGAAACCATTTGAGGTCATGAAAAAGGATGAAAAGCATTTATTAAAAACAGTCTATAGCAGATAAAAGTAGCATCAAAGAAACGGAAATTTCTAGTTGGTGATTATGTTCGTATATCAAAATTACGAGGAGTTTTTGATAAAAAATATCAACCAAATTGGTCTACAGAGATATTCAAGATAAGGAAAGTTTAGCTTACAAATCCAACAACATACCTGCTGGTTGATGAAAACAATCATGACATTTTGGGTGGTTTCTATGAAGAAAAATTGTTAACAGTTAAATATCCCAATGCATTTCTAATTGAACGGATCTTGAAACGAAAGAAACCCAATAAAATTTTTGTAAAGTGGTTAGGTTTTGATGATAAACATAACAGTTGGATATAGACAGATGACCTTGAAAATTGATATAAAACTGTTAAATAATTGTCACTTTCTTTAATATTGTATTATTGTTCAACTTAATCAGTTCAAGTCATCAAGTATTTGTGCAGTTACAATGTTTATCGTGGATTTGCAGTACTTTCAGTATGGAGATGCTATTTTGTGTAAGGATATTGCAATCATTAATGTAGAAAACGGCTGGTACTCACACAAATTTGTTACAATGCCTGTCAGTTTTAATCATTTGACTGATACCATTCAACAACACATGGTTATACACCATGTGTTGTTGAACATCATGGATTAGATTGGAAAAATAATGATTGTTTAAGATATGAACAAATATCTGAATACATAAAAAATTGTATTAAATGTGATAAGACTCCGGTACTGATCAAAGGATTAGAGAAGAAACGTTGGCTGGAGAAACTAATTCCTAATAAGGTTGTGGACTTATTAGAAAAAAGCTGTCCTTCCATAGAGAAATTAAAGCTGTTTTTAAAGTCACATCATTGTAATCAACATGTATATAGTAATAAATTAAACTGTGCAGTAGAAAATGTAAATTTGTTAAAAAATTGGTATGTGTATTGTAGGAAATAAAACTCTTAAAAATCAAATCATCTTTTTTTATTTAAATTAATCTATATATATATATATATATATATATATATATATATATATATATATATATATATTAAACGAGGAACTAACATAACTCAGTGACATCAAATACTTGTGATTCTTGAAATTCTGAATCATTAATCTCCAATTCTTTTAGGTTGGACCATTTCAATTTTTTCGTTGTGGGTTGACCGGACAACTGATGTTTCCTTTCCTCTAACTGCTCCACTTGCTGTAGTTCCTCATCATCTTCAAGGTTAAAATTAAATCGGGTGACAGCTTTCTCAAATAATAGAAGTTCCTCATCCGACTCTATGTTCATTCGAACATACTTAACTGGAAGATTGTTGAACTTTTTTTTTTCAACGTTTGTTCCCTTGGGGAATACTTTAAAGCAACTGATACAGCATTTTGCTTTAATTTGATTTCCTTCACACCATAACTGTATTCATAAGAAAACATAAGATGCCAGTCTGTCGGTAAAAATCATTATTTTGTGAAAAATGTTATTTTGTTAACCTATGGGGGGGTTAATCAAAATCATATGATGTTTACACTACTAGAATGACGTCTGTATTCACAAATAATGCCGACGTTCAATAATCACTATCAGTTTAACATATGTAATATGTGCATTTGTGGAAATATTGCAAGAATGTAAATAATCATATAAAATGATAAACCATAATGATTTAATTTTAGTTCAAAAGAATAGTGAGTTAATTATTAATTGTTATTCAGCATCCATTATAAAAAAAACCCCTGCCCCTCTACCCCCGAACCACTCGAACTTGTTATAAATATGGTGATTGCCACCAGGTATCGTTAGTGCATTTCTGCTGCTGGTGCTGCTGAGAATAAAAGGCTTTTTGCCCGTTTATTGACAAAGTAATCATAAGCGAGATTCCATGATGTCACGTGGTCTATTGATGGATGTATATTTGGATGGTGTTGCATGTCTTGGAAAAAGTACCATTATTGAACATTTGAAAGAGGCTGGATATACAACATATGGTAACGAGTTCAGTGAAGTATGGCGAGAGTGTGGAAGACCAGTGATGACACCAACTACCATCCATGCTACCCAATTGGTATACGTACAGAGGAAGATGAAGGATGCTTCAGGACCATATGGTATTCATGACCGTTCATGGTTTGCTGCTCTTGTATATTCGATTGTTTCTAAAATGATGAACGATGAAGATTATGAATATTTAATGAAACTACTATGGGATGAAGCCAAGAAAGTAACGGGTGAGATTCATATTATATTTCTTCGTGGTTGGGAGCTTAAGAAAGAACACCTACTAGAGAGGATGATAGAACGAGACAATGGATTGGATATCATGTCCCTTAAATATATTCAATGTCAGCAAGATATATTTAAGATATTAGCTACACTACCATGTTTTATTCCATTGTTTTGCAGTGATGATTTCGAAGCCGTAGAATTTGAAGTTAAAACAATTATTGAAAAATATTTGTCAACATAATTTTATTAATAAAATGTCAAAGGACTAACAGGAGAAATTTATTTTGGCAAGACATCAGTTCATGTTTCAACAATAGAATTAAAACCGGAGCAATTTTGAATATTAAATTTAAAGATCTTGAGGTATTTTTAAGTAAGGCTTTCCGCATCTTTTCAAAAAAAATTAAAAAGGCTCTTAAGAAATCACTTTTAAAAGTTAATACAGATTTTTCGGTTAAGTTTATCAAACCTAAAGATCTTGAACAAGATATAAAACATTTTACCACAAAAAATGTTGTAATAGATACAACTACAAATTTTAAAAAAATGGTATAAGGAGTATGTAGTAGACAAAATTCTTTCAAAATTAGATAACTTTCAAGAGAGAGATTCTGGATGGGCTCTTTATGAAATTCTACAACTGAAAGTGAACATTAACAAGTATACCCCCATTAGTTGTGGAACTTCAACATTTGTTACATTACCTACTTTTATTAAAAATTCAAATTGCGTTTTAAATATTCAAAATAATGTTAACTACTGTTTCCTCTGGTCGATTGTTGCTGCTCTTCATCCAGCACCAGATGATAAAAACCCTAGAAGGGTAACTTCTTACCCTCATTTTAGTAGAGTTCTAAAATTCAGTTAAAAGACATAACAAAATTTGAACGTATGAACAATTTATCAATTAATATTTATACTTATGATAGGAAAACGCTTGTTGAACCTGTCCGTTTGAGCAAAAGCATAAAAGATGAGTACTATCCATTTGGAAAATATATTACGTTGCAGTGTAGTCATTGTTCTTCTTATAACATGCATGAAATTAGAGACATGTATGGAATCACATCAACGATTAAGACCTATCTATTATATTCCAAAAACGAAATAATTCGATGGTATAATGCAGGATGGAATCTTGAAGGCACTCCAAATATGTGTGACGTCAACGGAAATTTTGCAGTATGCATTCCTCTAAAATTACTACTTGACTTTTGTGAAGATTTTCGTCGCCTAGTGATTTCAGCAAGTCAAAATTTAATTCTGGTACGTGCCAATACAGACACCAACGCTGCAGTTAGTTCTGTAGCTACAGAAAAACCAAAAGTTCACCTAAATAAAGTTGTTTGGAAAGTACCTCATGTGTCATTATCTGATGCTATCGGCTTTCGTTCCTGGGAGTTATTAGAGTATCCACTTTTACAGCAAAGTCAAAAAACATACCTGGGCAGTGAAAACGACAAGTCAACTGGAAAAACCTCGTTTTGTTATTGTAGCATTCCATACTGATCGAAAAAATAATATTCACAAGACTATGTCAGAATTTGATCATTGTAACATCACAAATATAAAATTGTATTTAAATTCTGAAGTTTACCCATATGATAATTTAAATCTCAATTTTGATCAAAAGAATTTTGCAAAACTTTATGGAATGTTTGCTAACTTCCAAGCGGTATATTACAACAGAGAGTTCATTCAAGTTTCTCTAACTCTAGAAGACTTTTCTAAACAAACCACATTATATGTAATTGACTGTAGCCGACAAATAGATACCATTAAAGGTGGAGCTGTTGATGTCAGATTAGAATTCGAAACAAGCAAGAATATACCAGAAAAAACTACTGCATATTGTCTCATTCTTCATGATCGCCTTGTAAAATATAATCCTTAAAATAATGTTGTAAGAACAATTTAAAAGGTTATGTAATATAAATAAAAAATATTATAAATTGTTTATTTAGAGTCATTACAATTTTTTGTAACAGCGCAACTCTATATCTTAAACTAAAAGAGGGGAGAATCTTAAATAAATATCAAATACAGTCTATTAAATTAACAGTATGAACGTATCCATTTCTTATACTTGTACAAATTGTTTTAAAAACACTGAAAGTTTACTCTTTACTATTGTAACTTTACAGTGTGCAAGAAATACAACAAGAAGTTTCACTCAAAATACACCAAGAAGATCAAAATACAAATATTGTAGTATTTGTCTACAGTGCACGTTGTGGTTATTAAACGAAGAATAAATAATAAAGAAAAATGTTTATAAACATTATTCTTAATTTATGTTCACTATGTATTGTTATTGGAAATGAAGTGTTTTTCTCTGAATACTCACCACATAATGGAAGCTTATATATAACACATGAAATGACAAACCAAACTTCTTTACAAATCAGTTTTAGTAAACTGTTATCAAAGTATCCTGAATTTAAGCTATATTCTACAAGACAAGGAAACATAACAGAATTAAGAAATAAAAGTAGTAATTTTGTAACTGCAGTATCTGAATCATTAATTGAAAACGAGAACACAACCCTTAGTATGATGAAAACTGAAATAGAGTATCAGGCAACCATTAAACAGTTGGAAGAAACACACATGGCTACTTTAAATGAATTAATTGCTCTAAAAAAATCGCTAAATGAATCAAGAACAAATTTGCTTGAAGTTCGATCAGATTTGGCAGCATGCCTCTCACTCAGTGCAGGATTTAAGGCAGACAGTGACATATGGGCATCTAAGTATGCGGAACTAAGATTTAGAGTTCCACCGTGTACAACAACCTCATCCAATGATTTTAGTAAAAATATATCACATCATTATGTTGCTTTATTACAGTGGAACTATACAAGTTGTATACAATAATTAAATAGATGTAATAAAAAAATCTTATTGAATTAGAAATATTTTAATAATAAATAGTATATATTTACTTACATGTTGTTTTGTAATTTTTGCACCTTTTTACACTGAAACTCACTTGTTTTTCACTGCAAGTTCTGTACCTTTTATAGGTAGTAAATTATTATTATTTCCTGGAGATTTTTTCCAATTGTATCAACATCTTAGGTTTACAAAATTTTATCTAAGCACTAATTATAAATGAAAAAATCACATCATTTCGAAAGAGAATTTCACATTGCAACATTTTATTAATTAATGATTAAAATTTGCAAAGTGTTATCAATGCAGCGATAGACACTTGTAAATAATTAGATGTTTGTAAATAAAATTTCACATGTTTGGTCTTCTTTCACGATAATGAATTAATGATTCAAATTATTAAGCATTCCTGATCTTGTTATTGGAATTAATAATGCAGCTCTTTTTAATTGTTTATATTATTTTTAGAATAAGGTATTGGAATCATGACGTCATTGAGAATAGAAAAAGATTTCATAATCTAGCAAAAATTTCATCACGGCGCATTACTCCTATACAAATAAATCAAGATGATAACAATGCAACACATTAGTTTGTCTCAAGATTTAGCCATGAACAGTCTTATTGTCTATTGTCAGCCTTGTGAAGAAGTTTCGGAATTTCCTTGGTGTTTCAACAATGATATAATATTACAGTCATCAAAATGTAAAAAGTGTTCTGATAGTTTCAAACTGGTTCCACCTACTCAAAAAAGTGAAAACATTATAACGAATGCAGACTTTTTACCATGTGGAAATTCAAAATATTATGATGCTTTCTACTATCTATCAGAGGACAAATTTGCCTACTATCATCTACCTAAAGATGAAGTTTCATTGCCAATTCTCTTTCTCGAGATGTCAGTAAACTACCGCTTGGGGGATGGACGACGATTTGAAAGAGGTGAAGAAGGACTTGTAAACCTATATGAAATTGAAAATTTTGTTAATGAAAATTCGAACAATATGTAAATTATACTATAAAATATAATGTTTTTTTTTCTGAGATTAAATCTTTGTTTGTTGTTTATATCTAAATAAATTGAATTAAAAATCATGCCTTTTTTTATTTCATCTAGAATAATACTTAAAAGAAAAATAAATGACTCATTAGTTCAGTTGGTTAAAGTGTTAAGCTAATCATTAATATCATAAGTTCAAATCTTACATGAGTCATTTTTTTTTCTTTTACCTGGTAATTATAAGCTTATTTCAAACTAAAATAACAAAGTAAAGAAATTTCTAAAAAGTGTAAAACTATTAAGCAAAGAGAGTTAAGTAAGGTACGTGATAAACAAAGACAGCAAAAAAAAATACATTCTACCGAAGAAGAAGAGATCAAAACTACTGATAAGGGATACGCTAGGTTAGCCCACCCCTCGTACAAGCCAGACAAGGACAGCCTTGGCTAAACAAGGATAGACAAACAGCTAGCGAAGAAGAAGAGATCAAAACTACTGATAAGCGATACGCTTTTCCCAGCAAACCTTCTGGTTATTGGCGATCTCTTCACCATCTACGTCTAGCCAAATTGTCACTTTTTGTCAACTTTTTCACACCTAAGATGTCCCTTTGTCACCCTAACCATTGTTTGCGACAATTTTTTGGTGACAAAGTGACAAACTACCCTCTGGACATTGGCGATGCCATTCTACAAGAACTGGGGACACCCCCTATGACTTGCAGAATTTGTGGTACATGCCATCGAGGTGTCACAAGATCCCGCTACCTTATCTACTTAGGTACTTACTATTACAAATATTTCATTCGAACCTCTTATTTGCTCGTTATTCAAGGGCTAATCATTACTTTAATTTCCCTGTTTGAAACTCAAAACTCCAGCGGAACATCATTCTGGCTTTCGTTTTTTTTTTTGGTTGGACAGATTTTATTTAGAAAGACCTCTAAAACTCAATCCCCTCATTATACCAATAAACTCACGACTTTACTAAATATATCGCTTTTTCATTTACAGATATTTCAAATATCAAGATTTGAGAATCATTTCCAGATTTTAGAAATTTAACTTAAACTATGTTTGCATTGCAACTATTGTTACTTAATTTCTAAACTTTATAGTTGTTGCTATAATATTGTTACGAAATTTACCCAAAGCCGACCCTGTTTCATTTCAGTACGACAACAAACACTTTGAGATAAAAAAAACGGTTCTTGAAAAGACTCGGCAGCGGAAGGAGTGATGATTGATTTTACGAGAATTTTCTATGCTGGCTTATAAAGGAAGCAGCTACGATGGAGAGTTCAGTTATACCGCGTCGACTAGCGTATATGAGAATGTATTGTGATATTTGAATCAGCTGTTTTAATGTAAATAAAGTTCTAGAAAAGTGAAAGTAAAAATTAGTTTTATAATTTTAAATTGAACCCACGGACTATATTGCAATTTGGTATCAGAAGTAAAGGATTAAGTGCAGTTAAAATCCTAATTTGATTTATGGAAACCCGTAGTATGGACGAAACTACCAAAAAAATAGTCAAGCAGGTTACAGAGTGACTGGACGAAAAAATTGAACAGATTCTAGAAAAACGTTACAAGAAGGAAAAACAACATCAAGAAGAAATTTAACAAAGGTTAGTAAAATATTTTGATGAAAAACGTAAAATAGAATTAGAAAATCTTGTCACTACAATGGAAGAAAAACAACAAAATCTAGTTTCCACGATGAAAAGTGAACAACAAAATTTAATTGAGGGATTATTCTCTAAATTTGAATTGACGAGACAACATGATTTTAAAGTATTTGAAGAGAACCAAGACCAAACTGAATTAAAACGACAAAATGAATTTAAGATAACGGAAGAAAAAAGACAACTGCAATTTGAACAATTAATGCAAATAGTATCAGAAGTTAATGAAACAGTTAATGAAAGAATGCAAATAGTTGAATCAGACATAAAAGAAATAAACTACGACATTAAGACCCTAAAAAATAATGTGGAGACTCTTGAAATAAAAGTAGATGACATCGAATCCATCCAGAGCCAGGTGAAATTTGAAATCAGTTCCATTAAAAACACCGTACAAATTAAGTAAGTGAAGAACAAGATAAAATCAGTACCATCCAAAACAAGGTAGAAACAGAAATCAAAAAAATGCAACAGGACTTACAGCGAGGAAAATACCAGCACACCGTGAGTACCAAAGGTTCCTTTAGTAAACCACCCACATTCGACGGCAGTTCATCTTGGCCCATGTATAAACGGCAATTTGAGGCCGTGGCTACAGCTAATGGATGGGATAATAAAAAAAATCCACTTCTCTGGTAATTTCGTTAAGAGGTCCGGCCCTAGAACTCCTCCAAAGCATTCCAGTCGAAGAACAAGGCAATTTCGACAAGGTCATCGCCATCCTGGATAAGCGATACGACAATCAATCCATGAGTCAGGTATACCAAGTCCACCTGAGTGGAAAAACGCAAAAATCCGGTGAAAGCCTCCAAGAATTCGAAGCAGAGATAAGACGGTTAGTTCACTTGTCCTACCCAGACCTGCCAGAGAAAACGAAAGACCAGTTGGCCACACAGAGTTTCATAAACGGCATCAGAGATGTGGAAGTACAACGAAACCTAAGACTAAGTGGCGTCAAGAAAAGTAATGAAGCTCTACTTCGGGCGTCATAAACATGTCCAAGCCGAGGGTCCGAGCAGTTTCCTTTAACCAGAAAGAGTCAGAGTCACCATTTCAAGCGCTGCTGGCTGGCCTGAACAAAATATTAGAACGGTCACAAAGAACTGGCACCAGAGGGGCATGTTACCGCTGCGGACGGACAGGGCATTTCCAACGTGATTGTCGAGTGAGGCCACCTGAACGATCACCGACCAGGGGTAACCAACAAAACGGCCACATGTCCAGGGACCGTCAGTCAGTCAGCATAGGGGGGCGAATGCTGACTGTCCCCCCACCAGCCTCCAGGACAGTATCCATCCGGGGATTTTGCCGAGATAGCGGCAGTCATCAGAGGCACCATCAATGGGCGAGCAGTTACCATCACCATCGATACCGGCGCCGCTGTGTCCATTGCCAAGTCCAGGGTTTTGAGAGCATCAGAATTTCGGCCAGTTACCAGTAACATCCAGCTCAGAACCGTCATCGGCGAGTCCATGTCAATACAGGGTGAGGCAGACGTCGTGCTACAGATAGGGGACAACATGATCCGGCATAGGGTCCTGGTAGCGAATATTGAGGACGATTTTATACTGGGAGTGGACCTAATTAGCAAGCATGGATTTATGTTCGACCCGAGATATGATGTTCTTCGGTTCCTAAATGAGGAATTTTTATTGACACGGCCCATCAACAGTTCAGTCACCTCCATGAAAATTGTGGCAAAGCCTTCAGCTAGAATTCCCGGTCGAACGGAACAGATTATCCATGGGCAGCTAGACAGCAATCCTGGAAGCTGCGTTGGAATGGTGGAGCCCGTACACTCAGCTCATGACTACTTATTTGGACGGCCTATAGTTAAAACCGGACGAGATATACCAATCAGAGTCCTAAATTTGTCCAACAACGACATCAGAATTACCAATGGTCAAGAGATAGCTTATTTCGAGCTAGTAGAGACCATCATCAATTGCGAAGAACAGTACCAGACGTCGGTGAAGGAGTCAGGGCCTGATAAAGAGTTCCTACAGTTTGCTGACCATTTGACACCAGAGAACCAGAAGAAAGCTAAGTAATTTATCACAAAACACTGGCAAATTTTTAACAGTCAAAATGGAACTACCGGTCGCACCAACATCATCCAGCATCGAATAGATACCGGAATGGCTAAACCCATCAGAATACCACCTAGACGACTACCATTGGGGCAACAACAGGCAGTCGAGGAAAACATCGAGTCCATGTTACAAAATGGAGTTATTGAGCCATCTATCAGTCCATGGTCTGCTCCCGTCGTGCTAGTTAAAAAGAAGGATGGAACTACCCGATTTTGCGTGGATTACAGAAAGCTGAATGATGTCACGAAGAAAGACAGCTATCCGCTACCCCGAATCGATGACACTTTGACCACACTAGCAGGCTCCCGTTGGTTCTCCACACTAGACCTAAAAAGTGGATATTGGCAGGTTGATCTACAGGCAAACGACAGAGAGAAGACAGCGTTCTCCACCAGTAAAGGGCTGTTTCAGTTCACGGTCATGCCCTTTGGGTTATGTAATGCACCCGCTACATTTGAGAGGCTAATGGAGTATGTACTGAGCGGGTTAACATGGAGGACGTGCTTAGTATACCTCGACGACATTCTAGTCATGGGCCAGCCATTCGACGACCATCTGAAGAACCTGGGCGAAGTATTCTCCAGAATTAATAACGCCAACCTGAGACTCAATCCGAAGAAGTGTTCCTTGTTCCAACAAGAAGTAGAGTTTTTGGGCCACGTAGTGTCCGAGTCAGGAATCCGCCCCAACGAAGATAAGATAGAAGCCATCCGTGATTGGCCAGTCCCAAGAGACAAGCATGAACTCCGAAGCTTCTTGGGCCTCTATTCATACTACCGGCGTTTTGTTGAGAGATTTGCCACCATCGCCGCCCCTCTATATCGGCAGACCACTGAGAAAGAGACCTTCCGTTGGAATCAGGATTGCGGAACATCATTCAGACGACTATGTTCCAGCCCAATCCTAGCCTTTCCTACACAGTCCGGCAAGTTCATTTTACACACCGACGCCAGCAACACAGGTTTGGGGGCCGTCCTTTCCCAGGTGCAAGATGGTGAAGAGAGGGTGATCGGGTATTGCGTCACCAGAAAAGAACTTCTTGCAATAATAAGGGCTGTAGACCATTTCCACAAATACCTCTATGGTCGTTATTTCTTAATCCGAACAGATCATGCCGCACTCAAATGGCTGCTGGACATGAAGACACCGGAAGGACAACTGGCCAGATGGATGGAGAAATTACAGCAATACGACTTCAAGGTGGAACACCTTCTCGGTCGTTTGCACAATAATGCCGATGCCCTATCCAGAAGACCCTGTAGAGCGCAATGCGGGCATTGTCTGAAGACGGAACAGTGAGAGGGTATCTCCATCAGGCAGATCGGAGTGCAGGCCAATGACGACTGGACAACGAAACAGTGCATCCAGGACCAAATGGCTGATCCAGACATCGAACCTATCTTGTCACTCCAACGAGAGGGGCACCCAGGCCACGATGGGACGAGGTAGATACTCCGGCGTGCTGAAATCGTTATGGGCTCAATGGGACTCTCTAAGAGTAGACAATGGAATGCTCAAGCGAGTTTGGGAAAGCGCTGATGGACGAGAAACCAAGTCCCAACTGGTAGTTCCGAAGAAAAAGGTACCAGCCATCCTGACCGAAGTACATGATGGAATTACCGGAGGCCACCTGGGCATAAATAAAACTCTAGACAAAGTTCGCCAGCGGTACTACTGGGTGAATTACTTCGAAGACGTCAGAGGTTGGTGCCGCAAATGTGCCACCTGTGCCGCCAGTAAGGGCCCGAAGACCCGGACCAAGGGCAGAATGCAGCAGTACAATGTGGGCGTCCCATTTGAGAGAATTGCCATCGATGTCGCCGGTGCGTTTCCCGAGTCTGAGAGGGGGAACAAATACATTCTGGTCGCAATGGATTACTTCAACAAATGGCCTGAGGCATATGCGATACCTAACCAAGAGGCAACCACGGTAGCGCCGGTGCTAGTAGAACAACTATTCAGCAGGTTTGGCGTCCCGATGGAACTACATTCAAACCAGGGGCGTAACTTCGAATCGAATGTATTCCAGAAGGTCTGCACGATGTTGGGGATCAGGAAAACGAGAACAACCCCATTACACCCACAGTCAGACGGAATGGTGGAAAGATTCAACAGGACCTTGGAACAACACCTATCCAAGGTCGTCAGCAATAACCAGCGTGATTGGGATGAGCATATTCCCTTATTCCTGTTGGCATATCGCTCTGCCGTACATAATAGTACAGGCCTGACCCCAGCCAGGGTCCTATTCGGAAAGGAGCTGCGATTACCCTGCGATTTGGCATTTGGCTCCCCCGAAGAACCTCCCCAAGACATCGACGATTATGCCGACCAGCTCCGACACATGCTGGCAATACACGAATTAGCCCGAACGCAGATGTTGGCCACCAGTGACCGGATGAAGACGCGATACGACCTCAAGTACAATTCAGTCGGGTTCCAGGAGAGGGACAAAGTCTGGCTGTACAATCCCCAACGGAGCAAGGGTAAATCCCCAAAGCTTACACCCGCCTGGGATGGTCCATACGAGGTGGTCAAGAGGCTGAATGACGTCGTCTACCGGATCCGTCGAAACCCCAAGGCTAAATTGAAGTTGGTTCATTTAGAGAAGAAGATGTTTCTGATCGGGACGATCAGAATTAAAGGGGGGGCAGTGTTACGAAATTTACCCAAAGCCGACCCTGCTTCATTTCAGTACGACAACAAACGCCTTGAGATAAAAAAAACGGTTCTCGAAAAGACTCGGCAGCGGAAGAAGTGATGATTGATTTTACGAGAATTTTCTATGCTGGCTCATAAAGGAAGCAGCTACGATGGAGAGTTCAGTTATACCGCGTCGACTTGCGTATATGAGAATTTATTGTGATATTTGAATCAGCTGTTTTAATGTAAATAAAGTTCTAGAAAAGTGAAAGTAAAAATTAGTTTTATAATTTTAAATTAAACCCACGGACTATATTGCAATATTAATCCATCTTTAGACAGAAGCCTAACAGAAACTACATTTCGCAATTTTTCCATCTTTACATTATATAAAGAAATCCAAAGAAATCTCAATTTCACTAACAAAGTAATAACAGTTAAGATTGCAGGAGATAGTTATTATCAAAACTGACCTTGCCATTTCTAAAGTACTTGGAAAACACGTAATAAAAATGTAAACTAAAATAATAATCACACTAAATTGACCGAAGGCACCATAATGATTTACCACTGTAGTTTCAAACTATACAAACAATAGTTAATGTTGATGATCAATTTATCTCGGCTGCCACCTAAAATAAGTTCGATCGGCGTAGCGATATGATATTATTAATTTAAATTGGTACACAAAGTAGTCTACACGGAACCGCGACGAGTTCCCGGTTACGTGGCAGCGGTCTACCGTCGTATTCATTATTTTATTGTAATTTAATACCAATGGACCTTCAGTCTTAACTCAAGAATTTTGCCGCCCTGAAGAAGAAACAAACTGTTTCGAAAGCTAGGCTTGTAAATAAAGAGTACAAAATAATAACAAGACAGTAGTCAATATCCCTTAAACCGAAACCACTATTATTAGAAGTGACTATTAGCTGTAACATATATATATATATATATATATATATATATATATATATATATACAAAAACGACGTAATTGCAATCACTAACAAACATATAATGATATACTATGGTATTATGTGTCTTTGTTGTTTCTATTGTGTTGACAATGCATTTTTTATAAGTTAGTCATTCTTCATAACATACATGTATCCTGATAATATGTTACATTATGATATTTTTGTTTCAGATTTTGGTTAACAAATTATAAACAAATAATGAAAAAATAACAAACTGTAGCAAGTTGGTTCAAATATACATCAAACTATGAAAGAATAGAAATTTGGCCAAATCTATTAATGACTATATGAATGTATCCCCTTACGGAAACAAATATTTGGAATGGGCTGGCTTTTCACTGTTGGACTTATCCTAACAATAATCGAAATTATGGGTAAGTAATATGAACAGTTTTTTTAGGACATTTCTACCATGAAAACTAAGGTAATTATTTAACGGAAATATTTGCTTTATGATGAATACAATATGAAAGTATTTATAATTATGGAAAAATAGTTTCTTTAGAAATATTCTTAGAATATTAAACCATAATTAGATCAATAAACGTCTGAAATGATTTGCTATTTGCAAATTCATTATTTACGACATACAGTTAAAATAACGGAATTTTCTGTGAAAGTACCATTGTGTTTGTTTGCTGTTAATTATTAACTGTACATCTTTAGAATAGATGTATGACGGATGGGGCAAATCTCATATTATTAAACGATAAATGTTTGTCTGCAACCGCGTTCTTTAAAATGGCTTTAAGGATTTTGATCTAATTCTCTGATTTCATGTTTTTTTGTTTAGCAATTCATTGGCCAGGATCTCATCATTGAAAAAAAAAAGTATTTCCTAGGATTTCAAAAATCCAAATTAATTGCATGATATATAAAATAAAATTCTTTGCAGAATGAACTATCATCCCTTAAAGAATGAACTATAGATAAAGTGTTCATGTATGTAGTGAAGATGTGGCTTTTCTGTGACAACTCGATGACATGTCTATCAAAGTGCCCACCGTAATAGGGGGGGTCCTCAGTTCTTGTAGAATGAATCTTCAATATCTAGAGGGTAGTTTGTCAAGTTGTCATCAAGAAATTGTCGCAAACAACGGATTAAGCGACAAAAGGACATCTTAGGTGTGACTAAGTTGACAAAAAGTGACAATTTGGCTAGAAGTAGATTGTGAAGAGATCACCAATAATAAGAAGGGTATGCTGGGAAAAGCGTATCGATTATCACTAGTTTTGATCTCTTCTTCTTCGCTAGCTGTTTGTGTATCATTGTTTAGCCAAGGCTGTGCTTTTCTGGCTTGTAGGAGGGGTGGTCTAACCCAGCCTATCGCTTATCAGTATCACTTCTTCTTCTGTAAAATGTAATTTTTTGTTGTCTTTGTCTAACAACAAATTTCAATACTATAAAAAATGAGTCACTTACTCTCTTTGTTTAATAGTTACCATTTTATTAATTAGTGTATCTAATATATGTACAAATATAAAAACTTAATCATTTCGCTAAAAAATACCTGATTCTAAATATAGCATAAACTATCTATTAAACAGTTGCATTATTAATTACAATAAAATGGTCAGAAAATGAGCTGGTTTTATGCTTGATAATTTGAATCATTAATTTATTATCTTTAAAGAAGACGAAAGATGTGAAATTTTATTTACAAACATCTGATTTTTTAGTTTACAAGTGTGTATCGCTGCATTGATAAAATTTTGCAATGCGAAATTACATTTCGAAATTATGTGATTTTTTTATTTATAATAAGTGCTTTGATAAAATTTTGTAAACCTAAGATGTTTAAAAAAAGGCACAGAACTTACAGCGAAAATAAGTGTGTTTCAGTGTAAAAAGGTGCAAAATTAATAAAACGATATGTAAGTAAATATAAACTCCGTGGGTTCAAAGTTAATTAATTAAAAAAACTGATATTCACTTCACTTTCTAGAACTTTTATTCACTCATAAATATAAAATATTTTCAATAGCTGATTCTAATACAATAACATCGAAACCATAACAATGGGTAAGTTCTACTAACTAACTACTGAAATTAATATTGCTTTATATAGCTTACGTCGAATTTTTTGATCGTTCTACCTTTGTTCGCACAGCGTCCAGATTAGCAGTTTTTGCCCAATTCGAAAATTACAGTTCCCTTGTTTTTAATATCCCAGCGATTGATGTTTAATTGGGATAAATAATGTTTTACGTTGCTTTAGTCAGGGACGGCGTAGATAAATTTTATAACACTCTACCCCTTTAATTCTGATCGTCCCGATCAGAAACATCCTCTCCCTGGTAGGGGGCGAGTCGATCTAAGTGAACCACCTTCAACTTAGCCCTGGGGTTTCGACGGATATGGTAGACAACGTCATTAATCCTCTTGACCACCTCGTATGGACCATCCCAGGCGGGTGTAAGCTTTGGAGATTTACCCTTGCTCCTCTGGGGGTTGTACAGCCAGACTTTGTCCCTCTCTTGGAACCCGAGTGAATTGGCCGTGACGTCATATCGTGTCTTAATCCGGTCACTAGTGGCCAACATCTGCGTTCAGGTTAGTTCGTGAATTGCCAGCATGTTATGTCGGAGCTGGTCAGCATAATCGTTGATGTCTTTGGACAGGGAGCCAAAGGCCAGATCGCAGGGTAATCTCAGCTCTTTTCCAAATAGCTCTCTGGCGGGAGTCAGGCCTTTACTGTTATGTACAGCGAGAGGCCAACAGGATAGGGGAATATGGTCATCCCAATCACGCTGATTATTGCTGATGACCTTAGATAGGTGTTGTTCCAAGGTCCTGTTGAATCTTTCCACCATTCCGTCAGACTGTGGATGCAATGGTGCTGTTCTCGTTTTTCTGATCCCCAACATCGTACAGACCTTTTGGAAAACATTCGATTCGAAGTTACGACCCTGGTCTGAATGTAGTTCCAACGGGACGCCGAACCTGCTGAATAGCTGTTCTACCAGCACCATCGCTACCGCGGTTGCCTCTTGATTAGGTATCGCATATGCCTCAGGCCATTTGCTGAAGTAATCCATTAAGACCAGAATGTATTTGTTCCTCCTCTCAGACTCGGGTAACAGACCGGCGACAACGATGACAATTCTCTCAAAGGGGGCGCCCACATTTTACTGTTGCATTCTGCCCCTACTCCGGGTCTTCGGGCCCTTACTGGCTGCACAGGTGTTACATTTCCCGGCACCAAACTCTGACGTCTTTGAAGTAATATACCCAGTAGTACCGGTGACGAACATTGTCATCAGTGCTTTCCCAAACTCGCTTGAGCATTCCATTCACTACCCGTAGAGAGTCCCATTAAACCCATAACGATTTCAGGACGCCCGAGTATCTAGCTACCTCGTCCCATAGTGGCCTGGGTGCCCCTCTCTTTTTAAGTAACAGGATTGGTTCGATGTCCGGATCAGCCGTTTAGTCCTGGATGCACTGTTCCGTTGTCCAATCTTCATTGGCCTGCACTCGGATCTGTCTGATAGAGATACCCACTCGTTGTTTCGTCTTCAGACAATGTCCGCATTCTACTCTACAGGGTCTTCTTGAAAGGGCATTAACGTTATTATGCAAATGATCGGCACGATGTTCAACCTTGAAATCGTATTGCTGTTATTTCTCCATCCACCTAGCCAGTTGTCCTTCCGGTGTCTTCACGTCCAACTGACGTTTGAGGAGGGCATGATCTGTTCGGATTAGGAAATGACGACCATAGAGGTATTTGTGAATCTACAGCCCTTATTATTGCCAGAAGTTCTTTCCTGGTGACACAATAATTTCTTTCCGGCTTCGAGAATCCACGGCTGTATTTCTTGCACCTCGAATAGGACGGCCCCCAAACCTGTGTTGCTGGCGTCGGTGTCCAAGATGAACTTGCCGGACTGCGTAGGAAATGCTAGGATTGGGCTGGAACATAGTGCCGCCTTCAGTCGTCTGCATGATGTTTCGCAATCCTAATTCCAGCGGAAGGTCTCTTTTTCAGTGGTCTGCCGATGTAGAGGCGCGGCAATGCTGGCAAATCCCTCAACATATCGCCTGTAGTATGAACAGAGACCCAAGAAGCTTCGGAGTTCGTGCTTGTCTGTTGGGACTGGCAAATCACGAATGGCTTCTATCTTATCTTCGTTCCTCAGATTTAATATAAAGCTTGTAAACAACTGTCATCAAATTCGACATCCTAGTGCACTTTGTTTTAGTACTTTATTTGTATTTTTTTACTCTCTGGGCTTTATTTCCAATAATGTCTATATGGCTCCTTAGATCTAATCGAAAGATTCTAAGCAACTGTCATGATCAAATTGGAAGTCCTCGTGTACTTTATTTTAGTAGTTAAAATGATGCTTTTTACTGTCTCGGCTTTATTTCTTGGTAAATGATTTGAACACATTTCCACACCACCTTACAATAGTGTCTATATGGTTCCTCAGATCTAATGGAAAGATTTTAAACACCCGTCACGATCAAATTCAACGTCCTAGTGTACTTTGTTTTAGTACTAAAATTGATTCCTTTTACTCTTTATTTCTTGGAAATTACAAGAGAGGTAAATTTTTCTTGGTCATCCCATCTATTAGCTGTAGCCATGGCTTCAAATTGCCGTTTGTACATTGGCCAAGATGAACTACCATCAAATGTGGGTAAATCATTTTCATGTTCTATATATTGCAAAAATTGGATTTTGTGAGCATCAAATAATGACACATGAGGTACTTTCCAAACAACTTTATTTAGTTCAACTTTTGGTTTTTCTGTTGCTACGAACTGCACCGTTCGTGCCTGTATTAGCACGTACCAGGAGTAAATTTTGACTTGCTAAAATCACTAGGCGACGAAAATCCTCACAAAAGCCAAGCAGTTATTTTAGAGGAATGCATAGTGCAAAATTTCCATTGGCATCACACATCTTTGCGGTACCTTCAAGATTCCATCCTGCATTATATCACCGAATTATTTCGTTTTTTGAATATAATAGATAGGTCTTAATCGTTGATGTGATTCTAGGATTTCTGGTTGAATCTACTACTGTTGCACCAAGTTCATAAGCAATTTCTTCAAAGAGGAATGCAAAACCATTATTAATGAATCTTAATCTTACTTACTGTACTTATTTTCTTAGTTTAGCAGTTTTCCTTCTAAGAACAGGGAACTTTGAGAAGGTAGGGTGTACACGTATTGAGTTTGTATAGAGATTCTTATCTCATCATTATTGAAAAATGTAGTACTTGCATTACATGTAGGGGAATGATATTCAAAATTAGTTATAGCATCAGCCACTCGTAGTATGTTAAGCGCCATGTTTTTGTTTAAACACATACCGGAACAAACAGAAAAGTTTTTTAACTCTTACACTTATATTTAATTTTATTCTGCAAATGAATGGTTTGAATTGTCCTCTCTTTGTAGTCTTCTTCTTTTTCTTCTTATTTCTTTCCTCTTTATGTTGAGTCATTGTTAAGTGCGTATATTCAAACCCAATGACACTAAAAATTGCTTATTGATAGGTGTTAACTGTTTCACTTGTTGCTTGATAATAAGGTTTTTATAGTTTGGATGCAAATATTGTATAGATTGTCACGGTTGCGTTAAATAATTAGATATATTATCATTTATGAAAACCATAACAATGAAGTCGTTTTAAATGTAATCTTATTGTACCAGTCTTCACTTTAAAAACTAAGCAAATTTCCATTTTGGTCTGTTATTTTAATAATAATCTCATTTATACATCTTGTATTGATTGGTAGATAAATGCCGTTGGTGGGGTTTTCAACAATTTTGTAACCAGGTGGAACATTAGGATAAAACATGTGGCTTATATGAACGACCTTATCATTATTGAAAGAATTCTGAACCAAATAACATTCAATTTTCACATTTTTTACACCAGCAGTCCATAAGAACCATACACTGATAATGTTTATCGGTACGAACAGGAATTTATAGAAATATGCATTTATATTGTCCAAAGGTTTTCAAAGTAATGAGGCAAATTTGATTGATTACACCTTTTATTGAGATAAAAAATATAAACATAAGTTTAAAGACGAAATGTATCAAATACATAAAGAAGTGTTCGAGAGGACATTCAATTGTGGGAAGCGCAACTGATTAAGGTTCCCTAACCAGAAACAATATATATTATATTTATTGTCTTTCGTACAAAGGAACAACACTTCGAAGAGAGTATAAACATAAGTGTCCACAATTTAAATCATTATAGTTCTAAAATTTATTATAGTTATATGCAATTTTACATAGTTCAGTGGAATTGAAATATCTTATAACTTCAAGTGAAGGGTGTCCAAAGCTATCAAAATAGGTTACTGTAGAACCGCTTTTCTTATATGCTGTCCAATGAGTTCCAGAACCAATTGTAGAATCTAAGTTGATAATTCCTCTTTCAATTTTCTTTGATTTTTTTAGGTAAATTGTGTTTCATGAAAACTTCTCGGAAATTTGGAGTTTTCCAGATTTTTGCATATTTGTCTAAATCAATATTTGTTAGCTGACGTTGTGGTAGTTTTTTGGAGGGTGTAAAAAAAGACCGAAGCCTTTTTTCTAAGGACTTAAGTAGAGTCATTTTCATCCTACAGCAATACACTCTAGTTGTCTGTTATGTCGTTTAGCTTACTCTAATTTTTGTTTTGCAATCTTAGTATCAGTTATTACCTTTTCGACAGCTGATCCTCCGGCGGCGATCGATCCCAAAGAAGAAAGTCCTGCAAAAATAGGAATAAGGGGTAAAATACGACCCTTCTTCTGTACTTGAATGATACGAGGTGGAGTGGATATGTTTCTTAATTGATTTAGCAGATTTCAATGCAATTTTTATGGCAGTACCTCAAGTACGAGGTTTATGTTTAAGCACATATTTCCTTATTTGACTTAAAGCTTTTGTAAACCCTCGAAGTTTTTTCTTCAACACTCCCCTTTTTCTTAACTTTTTTGTTTTACACCTTGATTTCATTTTAACCATACTTCTCTCTTCATTATAGTACGTTTTGTAAGAATGTTCAGTATACATTTTTTATACTAATTAATTCTGTTCACTTTTGCCACTGGTGTAGTGTCGTTCAAAACCACTATCATTACTATCATATCTTTTTCGATTTGGTTGATCGGCAAAGATAAAAGCTTTTTAGGAATTGCTTCTTCATCATTAAGTTGTTGTAATTTGCTTTTACCCACACGAAATTTACGAGTTTGAGGGGATATTAGAAGTCGTTTTATATTTTCAGAATCATCACTGGTATCCCTTTTACGTTTTTGGTTATATTCAATTTCCATATTCATATCAGTTTCTTGAGGTTCATTAACAGGTTTTTCCTTTTTGTCTATTTTTCTTATTTGAGCTTTTGGTTTCCTTCTTGTCCTTTGCGATGGTATTTCTTAATAGATTCCACATTATTATCATTCAAATTTGTTATGCCATCTTGTATATTCTTGAGAGTATTTTAAGTCATAAGTTTAGTTTTTTCATTAACTTTATACATTTTTGAATACTTTGTTTATTAGTAGGACTTTTCAAGCCCAGACCTAATTTCACTTTGGTTTTCATTGCCCCTGCAATACCGAAAGCTGCTGTTCGTTTACCTAAAGATGCGAATGAAATCCCTGAAGAGCTTCTTCAGCTAATATCTTATCTGCCTTATGACGTCACTTTGTACCACTTTCACTTTCTGTGGTATCAAGACGACCTCATAATATTGAACCTTTGAATAACTTTTCAGACAATCATTTTGAAGATCGTTGGATAGAGAATAATGAGGTCCCCTTGTTCTCTCGATATCACTCCATTCGCTTTTTTTGTTTGGTGTCGAATAAAAAATATTGTCTATGCTACACCGCTAACAACAAAAGAAAATTGCCAGTAAGGAGGAATGCATTTCGATCACGTTCTCCACCAGAAATTCAGAGTGGCACACATGTCTGATTTTTAAGAAGAATTCTTAAATGTGGATATTGCAGGCACCCAGTTCGAATATTTTCTATAGTTTGTTCAATTTCTTGTTTCTTCCGGTGTTTGTGTTTTACAATTGTGGATCATCTGCATCCATTATCTACGACAGATTAATTTAATTTTGCTTTTTAATAAAATGAATGTGTATTTTACAGTTGGCAATGATCTTAGTCATGGTGGCATGAGTGCTTTGGTCTATCCGGGAAGGTTTTACACACTTTTTTTATAACCATATCCAATTCTACATAAATGTAAATCAACCACACGGAAATTTTTTTTTCACCTGGCCCTAATTGTTTCCAAAAAAATAATTTTTTTGTCAAAATTTTCAAAAAGTTGAAATAACCTTCAACTGGAGTCCTTCAGCCATATGATGTTTCCAAGAATCAGGGTGTTCCATTAAGAAAATCAAAGTTTGGGTCCACTTTCGGTAGAACCGGATGTCGTAGGCAACTGAAAATTTTTAACTAAAACCAGCTTCTCGATAACCCCCTGTATATTAATTTACAGAGTAATACTCCCAATAGTTTCTCATATACATATCGACTCAGCTCATCACGGTATACACTATTAATTAATTATAAAATTAACCATATCTTGAAAACCATCAGTCATCGAACTTTGCGGCCATGAAGACATTTGTTCACTTCATTGAGATTTACAAAATATGAAAATTTCAACCAAATCCACCGGGAGGCACTTTCGATGAGGAATGTGCGGGGTCCTTTATCATGTTTTAAACATTTGGCGTGTAGCGGATTTGTTGGTAGACTACCTTGCAATAGACTTTGTTTCAATTTTGTTCCAGGCCCACAATAATTATAACCTGGTATATGCATTTCAAACGGCAAATCATATTTCATTAACTGTCAACTTAAAACTAACATATAATATCTGGTTTTGTGAATATTGTTACGAAATTTACCCAGAGCCGACCCTGTTTCATTTCAGTATGACAACAAACGCTTTGAGATAAAAAATGGTTCTCGAAAAGACTCGGTACCTGTAGGAGTGATGATGATTTTTACGAGAATTTTCTATGCTGGTTTTATAAAGGAAGGAGGCCACGATCGCGAATCAGTTGATAGAGCGAAGAGCTTATATGTAACATTGTTATATTGTGATATTTGAATCGGCTGTTGTACATTCGATGTAAATAAAAGTTTCTAGAAAAGTGAAAGTGAATATTACTTTTATAATTTTAAATTGAACCCACGGACTTTACAACAATTTGGTGATCAGAAGTAAAGGATTAAGTGCAGTTAAAATCCTAATTTGATTTATGGAAACTGGACGAAAAAATTGCACAGATTCTAAAAAAACGTGACAAGAAGGAAAAACAACATCAAGAAGAAATTCAACAAAGGTTAGTAAAATCTTTTGATGAAAAACGTAAAATAGAATTAGAAAATCTTGTCACTACGATGAAAAGCGAACAACAAAATCTTGTTTCCACCATGGAAGAAAAACAACAAAATCTAGTTTCCACGATGGAAAGGATTATTCTCGAAATTTGTAGAAAAACAAGATCAAACTGAATTAAAACGACAAAAATGAATTTAAAATACCTGAAGAAAAAAGACAAATGCAATTTGAACAACTAATGCAAATAGTATCACAAGTTAATGAAACAGTTAATGAAAGAATGCAAATAGTTGAATCAGATATAAAAGAAATAAACGAGGATATAAAGATCCTAAAAAGTAATGTGGAGACTTTTGAAATCATAGTAGATGACATCGATTCCGTCCAGAACCAGGTGAAATTTGAAATCAGTGCTATCCAAAGCCAGGGAAAAGCTGAAATCAGTTCAATTAAAGACGCAGTACACAGTGAAGTACAAGATAAAGTGGAAACAGCAATTAAAAAATTGCAACAAGATTTACAGGGAGGGATCTATCAGCACACCGTGAGTACTAAAGGTTCCGTTAGCAAACCACCCACATCTGATGGCAGTTCACCTTGACCCATGTATAAACGGCAATTTGAGGCCGTGGCTACAGCTAATGGATGGGATAATCAAGAAAAATCTACCTCTCTGGTAATTTCGTTAAGAGGTCCGGCCCTAGATCCCCTCCAAAGCATTCCAGTCGAAGAACAAGGCAATTTCGACAAGATCATCGCCATTCTGGACAAGAGATACGACAATCAAGCCTTGAGTCAGGTATACCAAGTCCAACTCAGTGGGAAAACGCAAAAATCCGGTGAAAGCCTTCAAGAATTCGAAGCAGAGATTAGACGGTTAGTTCACTTGTCCTACCCAGACCTGCCAGAGGAAACGAAAGACCAGTTGGCCACACAGAGTTTCAAAAACGGCATCAGAGATGTGGAAGTACAACGAAATCTAAGACTAAGTGGCGTCAAGAAAAGTAATGAAGCTCTACTTCGGGCTTTGGAAGTAGAGGCCGTCATGAACATGTCCAAGCCGAGGGTCCGAGCAGTTTCTTTCAACTAGGAAGAGTCAGAGTCACCATTTCAAGCGCTGCTGGCTGGTCTGAATAAAATATTAGAACGGACACAAAGAACTGGCACCAGAGGGGCATGTTACCGCTGCGGACGGACAGGACACTTCCAACGTGATTGTCGTGTGAGGCCACCTGAAAGATCACCCACCAGTGGTAACCAACAGAACAGCCACATGTCCAGGGACCGTCAGCCAGCCAGCATAAGGGGGCGAATGCTGACTAACCCTCCACCAGCCCCCAAAACGTTATCCATCCGAGGATTTTGCCGAGATAGCGGCAGCCTAGTCATCAGAGGCACCATCAATGGGCGAGCAGTTACCATCACAATCAATACGGGCGCCGCTGTGTCCATTGACAAGTTCAGAGTTTTGAGAGCATCAGAAATTCGGCTAGTTACCAATAACATCCAGCTCAGAACAGTCACCGGAGAGTCCATGTCAATACAGGGTGAGGCAGATGTCGTGCTACAGATAGGGGACAACATGATCCGGCATAGGGTCCTGGTAGCGAATATTGAGGACGATTTTATACTGGGAATGGACCCAATTAGCCAGCATGGATTTATGTTCGACCCGAGATATGATGTTCTTCGATTCCTAAATGAGGAATTTGTATTGACACGGCCCGTGAACAGTTCAGTCACCTCCATAAAAATTGTGGCAAAGTCTTCAGCTAGAATTCCCGGTCGACCGGAACAGATTATCCATGGGCATCTAGAGAGCAATCCTGGGAGCTGCGTTGGAATGGTGGAGCCCATACACTCAACTCATGACTATTTAGCTGGACGGGCTATAGTTAAAACCGGACGAGATATACCAATCAGAGTCCTGAATTTGTCCAACAACGACATCAGAATTACCAATGGTCAAGAGATAGCTTGTTTCGAGCCAGTAGAGACCATCATCAATTGCGAAGAAGAGTAGCAGACGTCGGTGAAGGAGACACGGCCCGATAAAGAGTTCCTACAACAGTTTGCTTACCATTTGACACACTTGACACCAGAGAACCAGAAGAAAGCCAACCAATTTATCACAAAGCATTGTCAAATTTTTAACAGTAAAAATGGAACCACCGGTCGTACCAACATCATCCAGCATCGAATAGATACCTGAAAGGCTCAACCCATCAGAATACCACCTAGACGGCTACCATTGGGGCAACAACAGGCAGTCGAGAAAAACATCGAGTCCATGTTACAAAATGGAGTTATTGAGCCATCTATCAACCCATGGTCTGCTCCCGTCGTGCTAGTTAAATCCGATTTTGTGTGGATTACAGAAAGCTGAATGATGTCACGAAGAAAGACAGCTATCCACTACCACGAATCGATGACACTTTGACCACACTAGCAGGCTCCCGTTGGTTCTCTACACTAGACCTAAAAGTGGATATTGGCAGGTTGGTCTACGCGCAAACGACAGAGAGAAGACAACGTTCTCCACCAGTAAAAGGCTGTTTCAGTTTACGGTCATGCCCTTTGGGTTATGTAATGCTCCCGCTACATTTGAGAGGCTAATGGAGTATGTACTGAGCGGGTTAACATGGAGGACGTGCTTAGTGTACCTCGACGACATTCTAGTCATGGGTCAGACATTCGACGACCATCTGAAGAACCTGGACGAAGCATTCTCCAGAATTAAAAATGCCAACCTGAGACTCAATCCGAAAAAGTATTCCTTGTTCCAAAAAGAAGTAGAGTTTTTGGGCCAAGTAGTGTCCGAGTCAGGAATCCGCACCAACGAAGACAAGATAGAAGCCATCCGTGATTGGCCAGTTCCAAGAGACAAACATGAACTCCGAAGCTTCTTGGGCCTCTGTTCATACTACCGGCGTTTTTTTGAGGGATTTGCCACCATCGCCGCCCCTCTACATCGGCAGACCACTGAGAAGAGAGCTTCCATTGGAATCAGGATTGCGAAAATCATTCAGGCGACTAAAGGCAGCACTATGTTCCAGCCCAATCCTATCCTTTCCTACACGGTCCGGCAAGTTCATTTTAGACACCGACGCAAGCAACACAGGTTTGGGGGCCGTCCTATCCCAGGTGCAAGATGGTGAAGAGAGAGTGATCGAGTATTACAACCGTGGATTCTCGAAACCGGATTATTGCGTCACCAGAAAAGAACTTCTTGCAATAATAAGGGCTGTAGACCATTTCCACAAATACCTCTATGGTCGTCATTTCTTAATCCGAACAGATCATGCCGCACTCAAATGGCTGCTGGACCTGAAGACACCGGAAGGACAACTGGCCAGATGGATGGAGAAATTACTGCAATACGACTTCAAGGTGGAACACCGTGCCGGCCGTTTGCACAATAACGCCGATGCCCTATCCAGAATACCCTGTAGAGCGGAATGCGGACATTGTCTGAAGACGGAACAGCGAGAGGGTATCTCCATCAGGTAGATCCGAGTGCAGGCCAATGAAGACTGGACAACGGAACAGTGCATCCAGGACCAAATGGCTGATCCAGACATCGAACCAATCTTGTCACTCAAAACCAGAGGGGCACCCAGGCCACGATGGGACGAAGTAGCTAAATACTCAGGCGTGCTGAAATCGTTATGGGCTCAATGGGACTCTCTAAGAGTAGACAATGGAGTGCTCAAGCGAGTTTGGGAAAGCGCTGATGGACGAGAAACCAAGTCCCAAGTGGTAGTTCCGAAGAAAAAGGTACCAGCCATCCTAACCGAAGTACATAATGGGATTACCGGAGGCCACCTGGGCATGAATAAAATCCTAGACAAAGTTCGCCAGCGGTACTACTGGTTGAATTACTTCGAAGACGTCAGAGCTTGGTGCCGCAAATGTGCCACCTGTGCAGCCAGTAAGGGCCCGAAGACCCGGACCAAGGGCAGAATGCAGCAGTACAATGTGGGCGTCCCATTTGAGAGAATCGCCATCGATATCGCCGGTCCGTTTCCCGAGTCTGAGAGGGGGAACAAATAACCAGCGTGATTAGGATGAACATATTCCCCTATTCCTGTTGGCATATCGCTCTGCCATACATAATAGTACAGGCCTGACCCCAGCCAGGGTCCTATTCGGAAAGGAGCTGCGATTACCCTGCGATTTGGCATTTGGCTCCCCCGAAGAACCTTCCCAAGACATCGAGGAATATGCCGACCAGCTCCGATATAACATGCTGGCAATACACGAATTAGCCCGAACGCAGATGTTGGCCACCAGTGACCGGATGAAGACGCGATACGACCTCAAGGCCAATTCAGTCGGGTTTCAGGAGAGAGACAAAGTCTGGCTGTACAACCCCCAACGGAGCAAGGGTAAATCCCCAAAGCTTACACCCGCCTGGGATGGACCATACGGGGTGGTCAAGAGGCTTAATGACGTCGTGTACCGTATCCGTCGAAACCCCAAGGCTAAGTTGAAGGTGGTCGGTCCATTTAGATCGACTTGCTCCCTACCCTGGAGGGGATGTTTCCGATCGGGACGATAAGAATTAACGGGGGGGGGGCAGTGTTACGAAATTTACCCAAAGCCGACCCTGTTTCATTTCAGTACGACAACAAACGCTTTGAAATAAAAAATGGTTCTCGAAAAGACTCGGCACCTGTAGGAGTGATGATGATTTTTACGAGAATTTTCTATGCTGGTTTTATAAAGGAAGGAGGCCACTATCGCGAATCCAAAACATATTTGCTGGTTGATGAAAATAATCATGACATTTTAGGTAGTTTCTATGAACAACAATTGTTAAAAGTTAAATATCCCAATGCATTTCTAATTTAACGGATCTTGAAACGAAAAAATCTAATAAAATTTTTAAAAAGTGGTTAGGTTTTGATGATAGACATAACAGTTGGATACAGACCTTGAAAACTGATATAAAAGTATAGAATTGTTAACATTTTCTTTAAAATTTCTTTGTTGTTTGATTTAATCAGTCCGATTCGTGTTTGTGCAGTAACAACGTTCATCGTGGATGTGCAGTACTTTCAATAACTTTTATGCAAGGAGATTGCAATAATCAATGTAGAAAATGGATGGTATTCACACAAGTTTGTGACATTGCCCATCAGTTTGCATCATTTTACTGAAACTATTCAACAACATGTTGCTTACACAATCAAAACTACATGGATTACAGTGGCAAAACAAGGATTGTTTGCACTATGAACAAATATTGGAATAAAGACATTAAAAACTGTATTGGTTCTGAAAATACTAAGGTACTGGTCAAGGGGGTGGAGAAAAAACGCTGGCTACAAAAATTGATTTTAAACAAGATTGTCGATTTGTTTGAAGAACTGTGTCCTAATATTAAGAACTTAAGAACATTTTTAAAGTCTAACCATTGTAAACAGCACTTGCATAATAATGAACTAAATTGTGCTGTAGAAGATGTTATTTTTTTAAGATATTGGTATGTGTATTGTAAAAAATAAACCACAATAAAATATAAAACACACTCCCTCTAACGCACACATAGTGGAAAATTCACTAAACCCCAGATATACTACATATCAAAAGGGTTTAGCACTGTGGGAGCCATTGCCAGATTTTCAGGCCCGTAGTTGGCGTCGTGCTGCAGTTCCCCATGAATTTTCTGACGGCCCGGGCAGTTCCTAACAGGAAGGCTTTTTGCATCAGTTAGTAAAGATGTTCGTCCAGACCGAGGTATTTAAAATTATTTAATAAATGTTTTTGGATTACTCCTGTTGTTGACATAACAATTGGTACCGTTCGAGTGTTGTTCATGTCCCATTGTCTCTGTATTTGAAATTCTAAATCCCTACATTTGGCTATTTTTTCAGCTTAATATGCTTAATATTTATATTATTGTTGTTAGGGATTGCTATGTCAATTAAGGTTGTTTTTCTAGAGACTTCATCTACCAAAACTATATCTGGTCTATTATGAGCAACAGTCCGATCGGTCAATATCGTCTGGTCTCAGTACAGCTTGTAGTTGTTATTTTCTAAAATAGATTCTGGTTTGTATATATAGTAGGGTGTTCTTACCGACTGTGATAGCTCAAGTTTAAGCGCTAGTTCCTGGTGCAGTATTTTTGCCACAGCATCGTGTCGTTTTTTGTATTCAGTTGCAGCGAATGCTTGGCAACTTCCTGTGATATGCTGTATAGATTCAGATGTTTGGCAACCATATCTGCATCGTTCGTTGTTGATAGAAGGGTCTTTAACGATGTACTTTAGATAGTTCTTAGTTGGAATTACTTGATCTTGGATTGCCAATATAAAGCCTTCCGTTTCAGAAAATATATGACCAGAGATCAACCAGTAGTTCGACGCTGAACTGTCGACAGAATCTTGGTTGACGTCATTTATATGTCTTCCATGTAGCGGCTTCTCTATCTATTTGAGCAGTTTCTCATCAGTTGTCTGGTGGTATACATGAACTTGTTGTTCTGTCAGTCGCAGAGGTGTTGAGTCATCAACCTGACATATGACTCTGTAGATCAGAAAATTCTGAGAGTTTCTGGAAATGATTACGCAAATTAGAAATTTGTTGATCACGTAACTTGCCTATATCTGTCAATCCCCTTCCTCCTTCGTACCGTGGCAATGTTGTACGTTCGACAGAGCTTTTTGGATGGTGATTTTGAGCTTTTGTTAGTAGAACTCGAACTTTCCGTTGTAGTTGTTCAATGTCAGTCTTGCACCATTTAACTATTCCGAATGAGTAACTGAGTACTGAACACGCGTAGGTGTTAATAGCCTGAAACAGATTTTTACTGTTAAGGTTAGTTTTCCACAGTCGTCTTACCCTTCTATAGAACTCTGTTGATAGGTCCTTTTTCATTGTGGAGTGATCAATTCGTTGAGCCTACTTTATTCCAAGGTATTTATAAGTATGGCCTTCCTCCATCGAGTCAATTGAGCTGTCATCTCTTATTTCGTAGGGCATCTGCTGTATTTTGCCTTTCACTATATTAATAATTCGGCATTTGTCTAGGCCACAGCGGGCTAAGAGAGTCTCCCTGGAATATACCCCTTCTGATTGGGATAGAGTCGGTTTGTATCGAACAGTCGGCTTCATTCAGAAAGATTTGGTTTGCCAGGTAGTCATGACATATTCTAAAAAGTTAACAATACAATTATTTACTTTATAGAGTTTCAGCACCTGAATGAGCCAATCATGTGGAACTGAATCAAAGGCCTTTTTGTAGTCCACATTTGCCATGTAGAGATTTCGTCATTTGTAACACCATGCTGAAGGAAACTAGGCATCTTGTGTGGATTGATAATTATATCATTAATAAGGACTCTTAATTTTTCGTGGGTGGCGTAAAGTTTCTTTATCCAGTAATTCTGCACACCGTCTGGCCCTGGTGCTTTCCAGTTATGAAGATGTTTCATTATGTTGGATGTGTCTTCAGTTGTAAATGGTTGGTGTTACATCTTATCACAATTCTGAAATGCAGCCTCCTCTTCATTAATCCAGCTCGCCCTGGAGTCATGGGAAACTGTTGTGGAAAGTTGTGTTTCCCAGAACTGCTCGATTACCGTTTTACTGGGAAAGCTAGGGGTTTCATTATTATTGATGTTGTTGAGTTTTCTATAAAACCCTTTTTCTGATTTTCGGAATAGTACGTTGTCTAGTTTCCGTTGGTTACTGTTTTTGTACCTTCTCAATCGACTTGTGTAGATGGAGACTTTTTGTCGTAGACTGTCCAGACACTACTGAGATGTGATGTTTTCTCCATCCCACTGATAGTGTATTCGGTTATTGTCCATGATAGTCTTTCTATTCTGTTGTTCCTGACCCTCGTTTGTACTCGGTCAGTCTTCCAATGTCTATCCGAAGAGAAATAATTTTCCTTTCAAGTCTTTTTTGTCAAAGTGGTATTCGGGGTGTTTGTCTAAATTGGGGTCGCAATGAGACCAAACCAAGTCTTATTGCGACCCCAATTGTTCTGCACATGGAAATTGCAGCACTGTAGATGATTGTGTGTAGCGACTCTAACGTATTAGCACTAAAACATAGTTTGGCAAGATAAATTTGTTCATAGTCTGCAAGGCGATACCCAGTTTCTTAGAAGATCTTAGTTTGGGAAGAGTTGGTCTAGTCAGTGGATCTGTTCCACTATACTCTCTAAGAGCTCCTTCCATTTCTGCTTGGATCTTCTCAAGCAGGTCAGCGTTGATTGGCTGTTCTTGTTGAAGTTCTTGAGTCTCGTCCGCTCTTTGTGCCAAAGGTGTTTCAGGCTCTGGATCGATTGCATTTCGACCAAATATTTCGCGCTCCACTTCGCTCTTTATTGTGTCCAGTTGTTCAGGCGAAATAAGGCCATTTCTCAAGATGACACGATATTGATCTGCGACTTTCTATTCGTTAAAAACTATTATTATTATCATTATTTTCCAACACTAACCTAATTGAGTAAATACATCTATGTGTTTCATATTGAAAACTTCGGGCGTTTGTCTACAGGTTGTTCAGGTTGTTTACTACTACCGCCTTCTATTTGGTCCAGCGGGTCAAAATCTTCCTCTTCTTCTAAGTTGAAATTATACCACTGGACGGCTCTCTCGAATAAAATAATTTCTTCATCTGAGTCTATGTTCATTCCCACATATTTAATAGGGAGGTTACCAATTTTCATATTTAACGTGGTTTCCTTGGGAGTGTATGTTGATAAAATCCCCACGGCATTTCTTTTAACTTTTATCTCCTTAGCACCATATAACCTACAGAAAAAATATTATCATATATTCTAAATAGAATTTAAAAAAATCTCCGGAAAATTTGTTTCATTGCCACTAAAGCCATCTTCATTGGGAAGTTGATAGTATTTAGGCTTGACACTAAAATTGTTGTTGGTACTGTAGCAATATTATAGAACTTTACTAGCGTTAATTCAAAATTCAGCTGTTTAAACTGATTCTAGTGAATATCTCACCAGCTTTTATATATTAAAGACTAATCAGAAAAAATTCACATGTTTATAAAACACAAAATTTATCTAATAATATTAATATTTTTCGGTTATCAATTAATACCATGATGATATGTTTATAAATTTAGATAAACAATTACAAATATGGTCTGACTACCATAATTTTCGTGGGAGGTGTTATATCTCAACAAAATATCACTAATATTATTACAACCATTTTGTATATAACATCCCACCTATTCAGAAAGAAGACACCATCAAACAAACTAGTAAAATTTAGATCAATTGTGGGAACTAATCAAAATATTATGTAGGAGGAGTAGTAATTTGTTTATTAATGGAAACAAATTGAAAACTACATTTGCTGACCAACTACATGTCTTGTATTCATTAGTCGCTTATAATCGTGACAAACAATTTACGTCAGCAATAAGGAAACATTAATTTTACATCGTGATCTCTGGAAAAATGTTGTTTTTTGTTAACCTTTAGAATTAATCAAAATCACATGACGTTTGCTACATTAATTAAATTTATTAGTTTCCATGAATTACGAATGTACTTTATTTATCTGCTAGTAATTCAATATTTGAATATGTGCTGTCCCATTTGCTGGGAAAGCTAGGGGTTTCATTATTATTGATGTTGTTGAGTTTTCTATAAAACCCTTTTTCTGATTTTCGGAATAGTACGTTGTCTAGTTTCCGTTGGTTACTGTTTTTGTACCTTCTCAATCGACTTGTGTAGATGGAGACTTTTTGTCGTAGACTGTCCAGACACTACTGAGATGTGATGTTTTCTCCATCCCACTGATAGTGTATTCGGTTATTGTCCATGATAGTCTTTCTATTCTGTTGTTCCTGACCCTCGTTTGTACTCGGTCAGTCTTCCAATGTCTATCCGAAGAGAAATAATTTTCCTTTCAAGTCTTTTTTGTCAAAGTGGTATTCGGGGTGTTTGTCTAAATTGGGGTCGCAATGAGACCAAACCAAGTCTTATTGCGACCCCAATTGTTCTGCACATGGAAATTGCAGCACTGTAGATGATTGTGTGTAGCGACTCTAACGTATTAGCACTAAAACATAGTTTGGCAAGATAAATTTGTTCATAGTCTGCAAGGCGATACCCAGTTTCTTAGAAGATCTTAGTTTGGGAAGAGTTGGTCTAGTCAGTGGATCTGTTCCACTATACTCTCTAAGAGCTCCTTCCATTTCTGCTTGGATCTTCTCAAGCAGGTCAGCGTTGATTGGCTGTTCTTGTTGAAGTTCTTGAGTCTCGTCCGCTCTTTGTGCCAAAGGTGTTTCAGGCTCTGGATCGATTGCATTTCGACCAAATATTTCGCGCTCCACTTCGCTCTTTATTGTGTCCAGTTGTTCAGGCGAAATAAGGCCATTTCTCAAGATGACACGATATTGATCTGCGACTTTCTATTCGTTAAAAACTATTATTATTATCATTATTTTCCAACACTAACCTAATTGAGTAAATACATCTATGTGTTTCATATTGAAAACTTCGGGCGTTTGTCTACAGGTTGTTCAGGTTGTTTACTACTACCGCCTTCTATTTGGTCCAGCGGGTCAAAATCTTCCTCTTCTTCTAAGTTGAAATTATACCACTGGACGGCTTTCTCGAATAAAATAATTTCTTCATCTGAGTCTATGTTCATTCCCACATATTTAATAGGGAGGTTACCAATTTTCATATTTAACGTGGTTTCCTTGGGAGTGTATGTTGATAAAATCCCCACGGCATTTCTTTTAACTTTTATCTCCTTAGCACCATATAACCAACAGAAAAAATATTATCATATATTCTAAATAGAATTTAAAAAAATCTCCGGAAAATTTGTTTCATTGCCACTAAAGCCATCTTCATTGGGAAGTTGATAGTATTTAGGCTTGACACTAAAATTGTTGTTGGTACTGTAGCAATATTATAGAACTTTACTAGCGTTAATTCAAAATTCAGCTGTTTAAACTGATTCTAGTGAATATCTCACCAGCTTTTATATATTAAAGACTAATCAGAAAAAATTCACATGTTTATAAAACACAAAATTTATCTAATAATATTAATATTTTTCGGTTATCAATTAATACCATGATGATATGTTTATAAATTTAGATAAACAATTACAAATATGGTCTGACTACCATAATTTTCGTGGGAGGTGTTATATCTCAACAAAATATCACTAATATTATTACAACCATTTTGTATATAACATCCCACCTATTCAGAAAGAAGACACCATCAAACAAACTAGTAAAATTTAGATCAATTGTGGGAACTAATCAAAATATTATGTAGGAGGAGTAGTAATTTGTTTATTAATGGAAACAAATTGAAAACTACATTTGCTGACCAACTACATGTCTTGTATTCATTAGTCGCTTATAATCGTGACAAACAATTTACGTCAGCAATAAGGAAACATTAATTTTACATCGTGATCTCTGGAAAAATGTTGTTTTTTGTTAACCTTTAGAATTAATCAAAATCACATGACGTTTGCTACATTAATTAAATTTATTAGTTTCCATGAATTACGAATGTACTTTATTTATCTGCTAGTAATTCAATATTTGAATATGTGCTGTCCCATTTGTTTTAATGTTAATAAATTAGATACTAGAAATGTTTATTGTCTCTTTTGCGAGCGTATCACATTTCATGAGGGTGATGATGACCAAACAGAAGCTAATAAAGAAAATAAAAGGCCGCGTACCTGATAGTGAAGTACAGGTCTTAAATTGTTGTTAACCTATAATATCTTTCGTGTACAATGGAGTGTATTGCTGCTAATGTAGTTAAGAAAATCGAAACTGTTGGTACGTTAGTACAAACAAAAACAGAATATTTACAGTGGGTTCATTTTTAGAAAAAAGATATTAAACATTTTTCAAACAAAAATGAAATTATAGACGTTAATACTAACTTAAAGGTTTGTGGAAGATGTTGAAAATAATATTTTACGTAAATTAGAAGAATTTCAAGAATGTGATTCTGAATGTATGAAATATTGCATTTCAAAGTAAATATGAATCATTGTAGATCAATAAATGTTAGTATGTCAACTTTTGTTGAGATACCAGCATTTAATTAAGAAACAAAAGCAGTTTTAAATATAAAAAATAATGATGAGTATTGTTTTTTTGGTCAATTGTGGCAGCCTGGCATCAATGTGATGCTAACAAAAACCCATGTAGAGTCAATTCTTATCAGCATTTTAGTAGGGTTTTAAAATATGATAATATTCAATTTCCTATCTTTGAAAGACATCCCAAGTTTGAAAAAATAACAAATTCTGTATTAACTTATTTATGGTTAATAAAAAGTGTATTGTTCCTGTGAGTTTAAGCAAAAATAATTGTTCACCTAGTCTCAATTTACTTACGTTATCAACTTTCGATCATTCTATTAATCCAGGTTCAGACGATGACAATGAAAATAATTCTGAAAAAACTAGAATTTTCCATTTTGCTCTTATAAATAACTTATCCAAACTTTTAAACAGACTAATGGGAAATTTTTTTGGTTGTATGAAAGATGATTAAATCATTTTAAAACAAAGGAAAATTTAGACAAACATTTCATAAAATGTCAATTTATGAATACTACCAAAATTATTACTCCTTCAAAGTCTGATAAAAATTTAAAATTTAAAAATCATAAAAATAAAGAACTTATCCGTTTTACTATATATGCTGATTTAGAAAATATTCTAGAGAGGTACGAAGATCAAAAATCAACAAGTTCTACACGAAAATATATGAAACAGAGACCATTTAGCATTGGTTTTTATGAAAAATGCGCTTATGATTCATTTTCTGAATTCTATCAATATACTGGTAGGTTTTTGTTAAAAAACTTCAAGAAATTGCATATAATCGTGATATTATTTTTAACAATCCCTTACCAATGAAACCACTATCACCCCAACAACATAGCTTTTATGATAATTCAGAAAATTCTCACATTTGTTGTAAAAAATTTGAAGATGGTGACATTAAAGTTCATGATCACTCTCACCTAACAGCTGAATTCAGAGGTGCTGCACATAATTCCTAGAATATTAATTATAAGGATGATTATAACGTTATTGTATTTTTTCACAATTTATCAGGATATGACAGTTATTTCTTTATAGAAGCGTTAAGTACTGTTATTAATGGAACTCAGTAATGAAGAGCGTTACATTTCATTTACCAAACAAATTGTCAATACAAAAACTTCCTTCAGATTTTTAGTTTCATTTCGATTCACGGACAGTAAGTTAAGTTACTTAGCATAATATTTAGAACCTAGTCAAAAGTTATTCATTCGAAAATACTGTAATACTGATAATGCATTTAATTTGCTTCAACAAAAGGGTGTTTTTCCTTATGAATACATTGATAGAAAAAACTATAGGAAACTCATCTACCAAATATAAAATGTTTTGATAACAAATTAGAAGAAACTATTATCTCTAGGATGAATATAATGCTAAAAATGTTTGGCAAAGATTTAATATTAGGAACATACAAGAAAATTCTGAAAATATGAAAACGGATGTATGGCCGTTAGTTGATATTGGAGAATTTTAGAAAGATTTGTCGAAAAACTTATGATAGACCCGAAACATTATTACACAGGCCGAGAACTAGGTTTTGATGCCATGTTAAAGGTAACGTAAATTGAATTAGGAGTACTAACAGACAATGATATGATTATGTTCATTAAATCTGGAATTACAGGTAGCACATCACAATGCTCAAATCGGTATGGAAGGACAAACAATCCTTAATCACGGAAGGGATCAACCCTAGTGAACTAACTTCCTATTTAATGTACTATGATATTATCAACATGTATGGGACAGCAATGTCCTTACTTTACGGGCATTTTGAATGGATAGACCCTTATTCAGTGAACATTCAAAATATTTCAGATGACTCTGAATTTGGCTACATTTTTTAAGTTGACATAGAATATCCATGAAAGTCATAAAGATCTCTCGATCTGTCCGGAACGTATGGTACCACTAACTTCACGTTCTAAAAATAAAAAAATTATTAACAACACTATAATAAACAAAAGTATGTGATTCATTATAACAATTTGAAACAGGCTTTTGAAGCAGGTATCTTTGATGAGAGTATGGTAATTATAGAAATGAACAGAACGGCAATAATTTTGAATATATATATATATATAGGTTGAATAATTAACGTCGAGTCTAATGTCGCTTTTATGTGAGACAATTCTATCCTTTAATAGTCTAGAAGTTTGTCCCACATAAGAAGCTGGACAATTCTTACAATTAATGCGATAAACAACATTAGATTTTAATTTGTCTGGAGTTCTGTTTTTAATCTTGCTAAACAAACTATTGACAGTTTTAATAGATTTATGTGATATATTTATACTAGGATGTTTCTTAAATATGTTAATTATTTTAGATGAAATGTCTTTAATATAAGGTAAAGAAACAAATTTAGGTGTGGGGTTATTATTAATATTATTGATATTTTTAAGTTCATTAGGATCCCAATCGAATGGAGTGCTAAAAATTATTTTGTTTAATAAGTAATGAAAATAAGAATTTTCGAGAAAGAGTTTGAATAAAATTTTTAAGTTTTTGTCTCTTAATGTTGGATGGCAAATCTTACATATTCTTTTTTTATTCCTTTCAATAGATTAATTTTCATTTTGATAGGATTATTTGAATGAAAATTTAGGTATCTGCCACTACTGGTTGGTTTTTGAAACCAATCTAATTTCAATATATTGCCGTTGCTCCTAATCACTTTCGTGTCTAAGAAGGGAACGCTACAATGAATATTCTCCTTTTCTATTGTGAACTGTAAGTTATCATTAAGATTATTAAAATTTGTTAGCAGTTCGTCACTTTTGTCAAATGGGAGACAACATATAATGTCATCAACATATTTCTTAAGAAAGAATACATCAAAAGTAAGTTCAGAGAGGCAAGACTCTATAAGATCATCCATTACGTATTGTGAAATGATTGGGGATAATTTTGAGCCCATAGGTGTTCCCAAAATTTGTTTATAATACTTATTATTAAAAGAAAAAACCGTAGTATCAAATACAAATTCAATAAGTTTAACGAAATTTTGTTTTTTAATTTTAGTATATTCTGAAATTAAACGCCAGTGTTTGTCAATACTAAGTTTAACAAGATCAAAAGAAATGTTTGTGAACAGTGAAATGACGTCTAAGCTAACTATGATATAATTACTATGAATCTGATAATCATTGTATACACTTGCAAATGTGAAAGAGTCTTCCACGTAATATGCGTTATTTTTATTATATGAAACTGATAGTATATCGACCAACAAGCTAGCAATTCCCGAGTTCGGTGAATCTATTGATGCTACAATCGGACGAAGTATATCTATATGTCTCTTTGACTTTTAAATTTTCTGTCATCCATATCAACCTTTTTCGTACATTTGAGTAAAGGATTCTTTTATACTGTTTTATATTGGATTGCTTTATATTTAACCTCAAGTTTTGTAAGTATTTTTATCATATTTTGTAAAACATATAATAATTTAACCAAAATATTCTAGTATTTAACTGATGAAGAAGAGAAACTCTTCGAAAGCTCTTCATTAAAGAACAAAGAGTTAACACGTAGTTTTAATTCGCCCACCTTCTGGCTGAATCCCGTTAATTATTCAACCTATATCGAACAACCAGCCGTTATTCCTGCGTATATTTGTACTAAATGGGTTTTTTCCAAAGTATAACATCTAACTATGGTTTTTTGGTTACACAAAACTTAAAGAATTGGGCTAAACTAAACATCAAGCTATCCTCCCAAAGAAATAGAAGAATTTTCCTACTTAATTGCCGAAAAAGAGGTTTGATTCCTGCTCACATAACAAATAAGACCAAGACAGTCGCACAACACCTTGAGTTTCATAGTGGACAACAAGGATAATGGATTGACAACACTAAGAAAAGACTAAATTTAAAACTGTTAAATATGGAAATTAAATTAGTTAATACAACCATTTCAAGGTATGAATATTTGCTAAATGACATTCAAAATTTTTTACGGGAATCTTTACCTGAGAACGTTGTCAATGAATTCTTCAGACGACAATTAATTATTTATAATAAAGTATTTTACAAGATTTAAAAATCCAATTTGAGTAAGATTACTAAGTTGATCAATAAACAATTTAACATCATTAAAATCAATAATCAGTGGTTCAAAAACTTAACAAACACACAATTTCCAAAGGAAGTAGTCAACCTCTTATCATTAGGTTCCAAATTTTGCTTATCCGCTACTAATTCAGATGTCTCTATTAAACGTTACATTGCAGATATTTAATATGCATTACAAGATATTAAAGATACTAGATCTAAAAATATTATTACATCTCAGGTAACTAACGTTCTCACTAACTATTTTAATCATAATTACTATCCATACAACTATCTCAATAGTTGGTTTAATAAAACCAATAAATTCTTAAAAGAAAACCCTGACATTTTAATTTTAAAGTCTGATCACAACAGCGATATCTAAAGATAATTATGTTACCTTAGCAAATGAACTACTTAGCGATACCAATTACTATAAAATCATTAATAAAGACCCCACATCTACAATACAACAGAAAGCCTCAAGATTGATTTCAGAACTTATAAAAAGTAAAGAAATAAACGACATAATGTCCAAAAAGTATTCTGTTTATAGTGGTATTTGTTCTAAGTTTTACGCGTTGCCAAAAATTCACAAACCTATATTATCACTTCCTCCGATTGTAGCATCAATAGATTCACCGAACTCGGGAATTGCTAGCTTGTTACTCGATATACTATCACTTTCATATAATAAAAATAACGCATATTACGTTGAAGACTCTTTCACATTTGCAAGTGTATATAATGATTATCAGATTCCTAGTAATTATATCATAGTTAGCTTAGACGTCATTTCACTGTTCACAAACATTTCTTTTGGTCGTGTTAAACTTAGTATTGACAAACACCGGCGTTTAATTTCAGAACATACTAAAATTAAAAAACAAAATTTCGTTAAACTTATTGAATTTGTATTTGATACTATGGTTTTTTCTTTTAATAATAATTATTATAAACAAATTTTAGGAACACCTATGGGCTCAAAATTATCCCCAATCATTTCACAATACGTAATGGATGATCTTATAGAGTCTTGCCTATCTGAACTTACTTTTGATGTATTCTTTCTTAAGAAATATGTTGATGACATTATATTTAATAATTTTAATAATAACTTACAGTTCACAATAGAAAAGGACACGAAAGTGATTAGGAGCAACGGCAATATATTGAAATTAGATTGGTTTCAAAAACCAACCAGTAGTGGCAGATACCTAAATTTTCATTCATATAATCCTATCAAAATGAAAATTAATCTATTGAAAGGAATGAAAAATAGAATATGTAAGATTTGCCATCCAACATTAAAAGACAAAAACTTAAAAATTTTATTCAAACTCTTTCTCGAAAATTCTTATCCTCATTACTTATTAAACAAAATAATTTTTAGTACTCCATTCGATTGTGATCCTAATGAACTTAAAAATATAAATAATATTAATAATAACCCCACACCTAAATTTGTTTCTTTACCTTATATTAAAGACATTTCATCTAAAATAATTAACATATTTAAGAAACATCCTAGTATAAATATATCACATAAATCTATTAAAACGGTCAATAGTTTGTTTAGCAAGATTAAAGACAGAACTCCAGACAAATTAAAATCTAATGTTGTTTATCGCATTAATTGTAAGAACTGTCCAGTTTCTTATGTAGGACAAACTTCTAGACTATTAAAGGATAGAATTTCCTCACATAAAAGTGACATTAGACTCGGCAAAGAAAGTTGTGCCTTGGCCACTCATTGCATATCCAATGATCATATAGCAGACTTTGACAACGCTCAGGTATTGATTAACGAGAGAAATCGTTTTAAACGTAATTTTCTAGAAATGGTTTGTATTAACAATCAGTCTAATTGTATAAACAAAAAAAAAAACAGATATTTCGAATCTTAATGTTACTTATTCTAATTTGTTAGCGATGGATGATAGAATATCTCGAGGAATTGATCATTAAATTAAATATCTATTTTCTAAAGAAATATTTTTGAAATATCTCTAGTTAGTCGAATAACTAGAAGCGAAAGCAGAAGGCTACGAGAATTATGCGAACCGACCTGAAGAGGGCAGATGTGACTCTGCCGATACGTCGTCATTTTACCATTGATCCCGGCAGGGATCACTTATCAACTACGCGGATGAATTCCCGGAAACCATCTAATATATATATATATATATATATATATATATATATATATATATATATATTAGTCAATTTAATGTTAAACATGCTGATAGTTGAACACTCTTTCGTGGGGTGAAGGCAGAGGATCGAAAAATTTAAGAAAGTCGAATGTTGACGAGTGGGTATTTCGTTTTACATCAGTTTTTCCTCGCGTTATCAAATAATAACACTTTAAGATCGATTGACGCAGTTACTCACAAGATATCATCGATTTACACAAAACAGTTTTTTTTCAACGATTTGGATAATTCTAATGCATATTAATATCCGTATTTCATGTAATCTAGAAATTAAACGGTGTACGGCTACACAAGTTACTTAGTAGGGTTCTTATGTGGTTGTCTGTTACCAGCATTTAAGTGGTTAGTGTAAAACATCTAAAGGATTATCCATATATCCGGGCTATGCAAATTCTAAAAACCAAAATATGTAATATGCGCACAGCAATCTGCATTCGAACATTAGATTTCTACCTATAACAGATTGGAGATCATTTTCCTCTGTGTCATCCATTTCCTAGTCACTACCGAAGATATATGCAAATAAGTCTAACGACTATTAGTATGTTTCGTTATATTTAAACTAATCATAAATTATTTCTTCCCTAGTCTATAATTCAGTCCGCATTCAGTTATAGCTGCCTCTTTCTTACGAGCATCTGGAAAGTTCGGTTCTTAAAGATATAAAAAACCGCCAGGAGTAACTATCAAGAATGGTTTCAATCGAGGATTTTCTTTACTGACACAGTAAGATGAAATACAGGAGAATTACTACGTTTCGAAATATAAGCATAGGTGCCATCGACAAAGACAACCTGCCGATTTTTTGGAGTCGTGTTAAAAATTTGTTAGAAAATCCCTAAATGTGTCTTTCTAAGTAAGACTCTCTTGTTATGGTTTCAAATCATACATTGTTCGGTACAAAATGCAGCAAAAACTGGTCTGAAAGTCCTTAACTAAACTTGAACATAAATGCGATAAAGTCTTTTTTCAATACACATCCGTATCCATTTCGACAAAGCACCCTATTCCGATGTGTGTACAACTGTACAAGTCTTCGAAATGATCTATTGTTAAAGCCGTCCATGAAATGTTTAAATCTTCGCCCTTGAAATAGTTAATGTGATAAAAAAATAGAAATGTCGTAGAACAACAGATTGGTTCCTTTCGTGACGTTATAAGTGAAGTTGTTATTCGATTTTTTTTCTTGCTCATCACTCCTTTGATTGAGCATTTGATTTCACTATTATCTCTCGTTAATCACATACAATCTATGTGAACAGTAAATACATTTGTAAAGATATCATTTTATTAACTATTATTTCTAATTATTTATTACACATACTGATTGCAGTGTCTACTTCTCTAATTTTCTTTGCTAAATTGAAACAATGAGACAATACAACTCAACTAACAAATACCACGTAAGGATCTATTACCGGCCACTCAAGATGCTCGCCTGCTTTTCAAATCTTGATACTGGCAAAGAGAAACTGCATTAAGCTTTTTCGTTAAGTGATAATTTCTATCAATCAACTCATACCGTTAGCCACCTAGCCACATTAAACTCCTAGATTTACACATTATCATAAATTGAGAATAGACGATACTCTAGATACGTTGGCTGGATTGAAGATGTTTTCTACCCTGAACTTGAAGAGCGGTTATTGGCAGGTGCAACAAGCTAAAGAGGACCGAGACAAGCCTGGTTTTACCATCAGCACAGGACTTGACCAATTCACTGTGATGCTGTTTGGGTTGTGTAATGCTCCAGCGACGTTTGAAAGATTGATGGAAATAGTGTTAAAAAAGCTTTCTTGGAAAGCATGCCTGGGGTACCTTGTCGAATTATATTGGTTGAAATCGTTTTGAGGACCACGCGAAGAATCTGAAGGAGGAATGACTAAAGTTAAGCCCGAAAAAGAGTCAACTATTCGTCGAGAAACAGAAAATCAAAGTCGTCCAAGAATAGCCGATACCTAAAGATATGCACCAATTAAGAAGTTCCCTGTGGTTATGCATGTACTATCATCGGTATGTAGCAGGATTTGTCAATATCGCTAAACCACTCACTGACTCACAGAGGGGAACGTGCGTTACCAGTGTGGGATGAGGAATGCCAGTTATCATTCGCGACACTGAAGTTACCCTTTACCAGATGGGAACATCATCTTGGATACAGACGCAAGCAATATCGGAAATGGTGCTATGCTTTCGCACAAGAGGGTCAGGAGAAAGTCATCCGATATTTCAGCAAGACCTTGAGCAAGCCAGAATTACTGCGTTACTCGTAGGGAACTCTTAGCGGTGGTAAAGGGGGTGGAATATTTCTACAAGTACCTATATGGTAAAAGATTCCTCCTGAGGACTGATCACGCAGCACTGTAGTGACTCTTGTTGTTTAAAAATCCCGAAGGACAAGTGGCAAGGTGAATTAAGAGGTTGCATGAATTCGCCCTGGAAAAAGTCATAATAATTTTGTTGCCTTATCGAGGAGACCATGCCCAGATGATTGCAAACATTGACAATCTGAGGAGATCCAAAAGACCAGAATTAGATCAAGAGCTAAAAGAGGTTATCCGGTTGAAGGAAGAAGACCGCAAACGTAGGTGGCAGGAGATTTCCCGTTTCTCACTCACCATAAAGTCATACTGGTCTCCGTGGAACTTACTCATCCTGAAAAACGGACTTCTGAAGTGCGTATTGAAAACTCCAGAGGAGGACAACGACAGAAAACAAATTGTGATCCCCTGAAATAGGACGCTGGAGGTTGGAATTGCACCCCGACCAATGTAGAAATTTCGAATCTACTCTTCTATAAGACGTCTGCAAACTTCGGAAGATCAATAAAACACGGACGACAGCATTACACCCTCAATCCGATGAAGTGATAGAATGGATGAATAGGACCATTAATCGCCATTTATCAAAGGTATATTGCCATGATTTCAGATGTAACTATTTATCTCATATCTCACTAATTGTGTTTATATCATGGGTTTTGTAAGATTAGTTAAAGTGGATGAAACTATTAACCTTTAAAATAGAAATAATATAGATTAAAAGCGTAATGTCAAAATAATAAAATATTACACAAATCTAATTTTAATTGACAAACCATATTTAGAAACAAATTAAAGTTTCAAACTTGCGAGTACCAAATAAATAATTATTATCATATAATATAATTTTTTATGCATGAAATCTGAATAGCGTGATAATGTGGAATAACTTTGGTAACCGATAACAATTTGTAACTGTTTTCTTTAATTTAGTTTGTTTTTCCAGTCAATTCATCTTACGATTTTCTCTCCAAGCAATCTGGCGGCACTGTTTGGCATTGACAGTGTAGACATAAATTATGAATTTTTTATTTTATTTTATTTAATGAATGAAGCAATATTATAAAAAACGTAAGCATTCTGCACGGAAGCTCGTCAATGGCACTAAACAAAACAAAAATAACGTAAATCGGTTGAGGGACAGAGGAGAAAATGGTACCTAACCGTTTTGTCATTGCCTATTTATATATAGATTTTATTTGAATGTTAGTGTACATTGATACAACATCAAGACTCACAACTAAGTAGTGATCGGGCAATTGGTAATTGTTGTATGTATATGCAAAGGAAGAGGAATCTTCAATATAATAAGGATTATTTTTGTCATAAGATTCTTGAAGAATATCAACCAAAAGACGCGGAATTCCTGAATTGGGTGAATTAATAGATGATACAATTGGTCTCACTGCTAGAGTTGGTTTATGTATTTTAATAAGGGCATTAAATCTTGGACAAGTTGAATTATATATATTATACTGTTTTGCTTCATTCTGTGTTACTAAATTATTGTTTTTTGATTGAAAAATCAGACGTCCTTTTCATTGTATGGTAGAAATTGGATCTCTATTAACTTTGCGATAATATTTTTTATCTTCTAATAGATCCCTGCAAAGTTTAATATAATCATTTTTATTAATATCTATTGTGACATTGTCTTTACCTGATTTTATAATTAATATTTCAGAATGTTTTTTTAGAAATTGTATACTTTTATAGAACCAAGAATTAAGAAAGTTGTGTTTATGGTTATTTAGAAATTTGTGATGAATATATATTACGTAAATTATTATTTTTGATATGCTGTAATGCATATTCAACATCTGCTAAATAATTTTTAATAGATAAATCTGATGTTGTTGGAGATAAATAAAATTTTGAACCTAAAGAAAAGATATTAATAACTTCTTTGGGAAATTTATTAATTATAATATTATTTATCATCTAATTTAATTTTTTGAGTCTGTAGGTTGATAAGATTCTTAAACTTTTTAATATTGGAGGTTTTAATTTCATGGAAAATTCTATTGTATATAATATTTTGTTTATATATAAATTCAGAAGCAACATTAGTTGGTATTAGTTCGCGAAAAGAAATTTTCAGTTCATTAATTTGTTTGTCATAATTAGAGATAGTAGTATTAACTACTTTAATTTCAATATTCAACAATTTAGTATCTACCTTTTTGTGTCTTCTATAAGTTCTGCTTCATGTCCATTGTTGAATTCTATGTTTCGTCCAATATGTTTTATATTGTCACTGGTATTATGTTATTTCTTCGACATGTAAGTAAGAAAATTCTTTTGTTGATTTTTGCTGCTTTTTTCCGGTGGATATATATATATATATATATATATATATATATATATATATATATATATATATATATTATGGAGGATCTCATTAATGACTGTCTCTCTAAACTGTCTTTCAATATACCTTTTATTAAAAAATATGTTGATGATATTATATGCTCCATCCCCATTGGATCTAGTACTGAGCTCCTACAAGTATTTAACAACTACAATAACCATATCCAATTTACATTACAAGAAGAGGATGATTAATCTAGTATTCTCTTCTTAGACACTAAAATTATTCGAGACAGTTACAATATAATTAAATTCTTATTCTCATCAGCCAATGAAAATCAAATATAACTTAATTGAAACTATGAAACCAAGAATTTGCAAAATAAGTCAGCCAACTTTTATTAATAAAATATAAAAATATTATGTAACATATTTTTATATAATTCCTACCCTGCTCAATTAATCAACAAAATTCTATATAATAATACTAATTTCAGAGAAAGAGAAAATTCAATTCTAAGAAACACATCCAATAACAACGTCAATCTTTATCATATTTTCATTCCATATATTAAAAATGTATCAACCAAAATCAGTAAAATTAAAAAAAAAACGAATCTAGTATTTTAATAAGGTATAAATCGATCACAACAGTAAGTCTTCTATTTAGCAAATCAAAAGATAAAATACCCAAAGAATTAAAATATAATATTGTTACGAAATTTACCCAAAGCTGACCCTGTGTCATTTCAGCACGACAACAAACGCTTTAAGATAAAAAAATACGATTCTCGAAAAGACTCGACAGCGGAAGGAGCGATGATGATTTCTACTGGAGAATTCTACGCTGGTGATATAAAAGAAGAACGCCACGATCGCCAGGCAGTGATACCGCGACGTCTAGCTTGTATGGGATTGTTATTGTATTTTTGAATCAGCTGTTTGAATGTAAATAAAGTTCTAGAAAAGTAACAGTGAAACCCACGAAGTATATTACATTTGGTGATCAGAAGTAAAGGATTAGTGCAGTTAAAATCCTAATTTGATTTATGGAAACCCGTAGTATGGACGAAACTACCAAAAAAATAGTCAAGCAGGTTACAGAGGGACTGGACGAAAAAATTGCACAGATTCTAGAAAAACGTGACAAGAAGGAAAAACAACATCAAGAAGAAATTCAACAAAGGTTAGTAAAATCTTTTGATGAAAAACGTAAAATAGAATTAGAAAATCTTGTCACTACGATGAAAAGCGAACAACAAAATCTAGTCTCCACGATGAAAAGTGAACAACATAATTTAACTGAAGGATTATTCTCGAAATTTGTAGAAAAACAAGATCAACTTGAATTAAAACGACAAAATGATTTTTAAGTATTTGAAGAGAAACAAGAACAAGTTGAATATAAGCGACAAAATGAATTTAAAATAACTGAAGAAACAAGACAAATGCAGTTTGAACAATTAATGCAAATAGTATCGCAAGTTAATGAATCAGTTAATGAAAGAATGCAAATAGTTGAATCAGACATAAAAGAAATAAACGACGACATAAAGATCCTTAAAAGTAATGTGGAGACTCTTGAAATCAAAGTAGATGACATCGATTCCATCCAGAGCCAGGTGAAATTTGAAATCAGTTCCATTAAAAACACGGTACAAAGTGAAGTAAGTGAAGTACAAGATAAAATCAGTGCCATCCAAAACAAGGTAGAAACAGAAATCAAAAAAATGCAACAGGACTTACAGCGAGGAAAATACCAGCACACCGTGAGTACCAAAGGTTCCTTTAGTAAACCACCCACATTCGACGGCAGTTCATCTTGGCCCATGTATAAACGACAATTTGAGGCCGTGGCTACAGCTAATGGATGGGATAATCAAGAAAAGTCTACTTCTCTGGTAATTTCGCTAAGAGGTCCGGCCCTAGAACTCCTCCAAAGCATTCCAGTCGATGAACAAGGCAATTTCGACAAGATCATCGCCATACTAGACAAACGCTACGACAATCAATCCTTGAGCCAGGTATACCAAGTCCAACTCAGTGGAAAAACGCAAAAATCCGGTGAAAGCCTTCAAGAATTCGAAGCAGAGATTAGACGGTTAGTACACTTGTCCTACCCAGACCTGCCAGAGGAAACGAAAGACCAGTTGGCCACGCAGAGTTTCATAAACTGCATCAGAGATGTGGAAGTACAAAGAAATCTAAGACTAAGTGGCGTCAAGAAAATTAATGAAGCTCTACTTAGGGCTTTGGAAGTAGAGGCCGTCATGAACATGTCCAAGCCGAGGGTCCGAGCAGTTTCCTTCAACCAGGAAGAGTCAGAGTCACCATTTCAAGCGCTGCTTGCTGGCCTGAACAAAATATTAGAACGGTCACAAAGAACTGGCACCAGAGGGGCATGCTACCGCTGCGGACGGACAGGACACTTCCAACGTGACTGCCGAGTAAGGCTACCGGAACGATCACCAACCAGGGGTAGCCAACAAACCGACCTTACCAACCAGGGAAACTCCAACCAGTCAGCATAAGGGGGCGAATGCTGACTCACCCTCCACCAGCCCCCAGGACAGTTTCCATCCGGGGATTTTGCAGAGATAGCGGCAGCCTAGTCATCAGAGGCACCATCAATGGGCGAGCAGTTACCATCACCATCGATACCGGCTCCGCTGTGTCCATTGCCAAGTCCAGGGTTTTGAGAGCATCGGAAATTCGACCAGTTACCAATAACATCCAGCTCAGAACAGTCACCGGCGAGTCCATGTCAATACAGGGTGAGGCAGATGTCGTGCTACAGATAGGGGACAACATGATCCGGCATAGGGTCCTGGTAGCGAATATTGAGGACGATTTTATACTGGGAATGGACCTAATTAGCCAGCATGGATTTATGTTCGACCCGAGATATGATGTTCTTCGGTTCCTGAATGAGGAATTTGTATTGACACGGCCCGTCAACACATCAGTCACGCCCAAAAAAATTGTGGCAAAGTCTTCAGCTAGAATTCCCGGTCGAACTGAACAGATTATTCATGGGCAGCTAGACAGCAATCCTGGGAGCTGCGTTGGAATGGTGGAGCCTGTACACTCAGCTCATGACTACTTGGTTGGACGGGCTATAGTTAAAACCGGACGAGATATACCAATCATAGTCCTGAATCTGTCCAACAACGACATCCGAATTACCAATGGTCAAGAGATAGCTTGTTTCGAGCCAGTAGAGACCATCATCAATTGCGAAGAAGAGTACCAGACGTCGGTGAAGGAGCCAGGGCCCGATAAAGAGTTCCTACAACAGTTTGCTGACCATTTGACACACTTGACACCAGAGAACCAGAAGAGAGCCAAGCAATTTATCACAAAACACTGGCAAATTTTTAACAGTAAAAATGGAACCACCGGTCGCACCAACATCATCCAGCATCGAATAGATACCAGAAAGGCTCAACCCATCAGAATACCACCTAGACGACTACCATTGGGGCAACAACAGGCAGTCGAAGAAAACATCGAGTCCATGTTACAAAATGGAGTTATTGAGCCATCCATCAGTCCATGGTCTGCTCCCGTCGTGCTAGTTAAAAAGAAAGATGGAACCACCCGATTTTGCGTGGATTACAGAAAGCTGAATGATGTCACGAAGAAAGACAGCTATCCACTACCCGAATCGATGACACTTTGACCACACTAGCAGGCTCCCGTTGGTTCTCCACACTAGACCTAAAAAGTGGATATTGGCAGGTTGGTCTGCACGCAAACGACAGAGAGAAGACAGCGTTCTCCACCAGTAAAGGGCTGTTTCAGTTCACGGTCATGCCCTTTGGGTTATGTAATGCACCCGCTACATTTGAGAGGCTAATGGAGTATGTACTGAGCGGGTTAACATGGAGGACGTGCTTAGTGTACCTCGACGACATTCTAGTCATGGGCCAGACATTCGACGACCATCTGAAGAATCTGGGCGAAGTATTCTCCAGAATTAATAACGCCAACCTAAGACTCAATCCGAAGAAGTGTTCCTTGTTTCAAAAAGAAGTAGAGTTTTTGGGGCACGTAGTGTCCGAGTCAGGAATCCGCACCAACGAAGACAAGATAGAAGCCATCCGTGATTGGGCAGTTCCAAGAGACAAACATGAACTGCGAAGCTTCTTGGGCCTCTGTTCATACTACCGGCGTTTTGTTGAGGGATTTGCCACCATCGCCGCCCCTCTACATCGGCAGACCACTGATAAAGAGACCTTCCATTGGAATCAGGATTGCGAAACATCATTCAGGCGACTGAAGGCAGCACTATGCTCCAGCCCAATCATAGCCTTTCCTACACAGTCCGGCAAGTTCATCTTAGACACCGACGCCAGCAACACAGGTTTAGGGGCCGTCCTATCCCAGGTGCAAGATGGTGAAGAGAGGGTGATCGAGTACTACAGCCGTGGATTCTCGAAGCCAGAAAGAAATTATTGCGTCACCAGAAAAGAACTTCTTGCAATAATAAGGACTGTGGACCATTTCCACAAATACCTGTATGGTCGCCATTTCTTAATCCGAACAGATCATGCCGCACTCAAATGGCTGCTGGACATGAAGACACCGGAAGGACAACTGGCCAGATGGATGGAGAAATTACAGCAATACGACTTCAAGGTGGAACACCGTGCCGGCCGGTTGCACAATAATGCCGATGCCCTATCCAGAAGACCCTGTAGAGTGGAATGCAAGCATTGTCTGAAGACGGAACAGTGAGAGGCAGATCCGAGTGCAGGCCAATGAAGACTGGACAACGGAACAGTGCATCCAGGACCAAATGGCTGATCCAGACATCGAACCAATCTTGTCACTCGAAATGAGAGGGGCACCCAGGCTACGATGGGACGAGGTAGCTAGATACTCCGGCGTGCTGAAATCGTTATGGGCTCAGTGGGACTCTCTAAGAGTAGACAATGGAATGCTCAAGAACGTTTGGGAAAGCGCTGATGGACGAGAAACCAAGTCCCAACTGGTAGTTCCGAAGAAAAAGGTACCAGCCATCCTGACCGAAGTACATGATGGAATTACCGGAGGCCACCTGGGCATGAATAAAACCCTAGACAAAGTTCGCCAGCGGTACTACTGGGTGAATTACTTCGAAGACGTCAGAGCTTGGTGCCGCAAATGTGCCACATGTGGCGCCAGTAAGGGTCCGAAGACCCGTACCAAGGGTAGAATGCAGCAGTACAATGTGGGCGTCCCATTTGAGAGAATTGCCATCGATGTCGCCGGTCCGTTTCCCGAGTCTGAGAGGGGGAACAAATACATTCTGGTCGCAATGGATTACTTCAGCAAATGGCCTGAGGCATATGCGATACCCAACCAAGAGGCAACCACGGTAGCGACGGTGCTAGTAGAACAACTATTCAGCAGGTTTGGCGTCCCGATGGAATTACATTCAGACCAGGGGCGTAACTTCGAATCGAATGTATTCCAGAAGGTCTGCACGATGTTGGGGATCAGGAAAACGAGAACAACACCATTACACCCACAGTCAGACGGAATGGTGGAAAGATTCAACAAGACCTTGGAACAACACCTATCCAAGGTCGTCAGCAATAACCAGCGTGATTGGGATGAGCATATTCCCCTATTCCTGTTGTCATATCGCTCTGCTGTACATAATAGTACAGGCCTGGCCCCAGCCAGGGTCCTATTCGGAAAGGAGCTGCGACTACCATGCGACTTGGCATTTGGCTCCCCCGAAGAACCTCCCCAAGACATCGACGATTATGCCGACCAGCTGCGGCATAACATGCTGGCAATACACGAATTAGCCCGAACGCAGATGTTGGCCACCAGTGACCGGATGAAGACGCGATACGACCTCAAGGCCAATTCAGTCGGGTTCCAGGAGAGGGACAAAGTCTGGTTGTACAACCCCCAACGGAGCAAGGGTAAATCCCCAAAGCTTACACCCGCCTGGGATGGTCCATACGAGGTGGTCAAGAGGCTTAATGACGTCGTCTACCGAATCCGTCGAAACCCCAAGGCTAAATTGAAGGTGGTTCATTTAGATCGACTCGCTCCCTACCATGGAGGGAATGTTTCTGATCGGGACGATCAGAATTAAAGGGGGGGAGCAGTGTTACGAAATTTACCCAAAGCTGACCCTGTGTCATTTCAGCACGACAACAAACGCTTTAAGATAAAAAAATACGATTCTCGAAAAGACTCGACAGCGGAAGGAGCGATGATGATTTCTACTGGAGAATTCTACGCTGGTGATATAAAAGAAGAAAGCCACGATCGCCAGGCAGTGATACCGCGACGTCTAGCTTGTATGGGATTGTTATTGTATTTTTGAATCAGCTGTTTGAATGTAAATAAAGTTCTAGAAAAGTGACAGTGAATATTAGTTTTATAATTTTTAAATTGAACCCACGAAGTATATTACAATATTGTATATAAAATAGATCGTATTAATTGTGATGCAACGTATATTGGGCAAACGTGAAGAACTCTAAAAAGTAGAACGATATCACATAAAAGCGATATGAGATTAGGAAAAGAAAGTTGTGCTAGTACCACTCATAGCATTCAAAATTCTCACACCGTCAATTTTAACAACGCTCTAGTTCTGGCATGTGAACAAAATTATTACAAAAGAAATTTTTTAGAGATGGTATTTATTAAATATTATCCGAATAATATTAACAAGAAAACAGATATCCAAAATTTTGAATAACATTTATTGCAATCTTTTAGACATCGACAGAAAAAATGCATTTTCAGTATTCTACAATTAAGGTACATAAGTAACAATTCAATAAGCTACTCACCATAGTAATGTTATTTTTGATTATAATAATTTCATGTCCAGTTTTACTCTCAATGTCACCCAAAAAAATGTTTTAGATTTATTTTATTTATAATTCTTATGTTTGTGATCTTTTTAAAATTACAATCACAATTTACTGTAAGTATTTAAAAATTTATCACTCATATAAAAATTTTTAATTTTAAATTTTGTTTGTAGTCATAAGAGTGACGAAGAAATAAGGTATTTCGAAAGCTTTCGCAAAGTAAAAGTGTATTTGACTTTGGTGCGTTCCCGCAATTTGTTTAGTGTATTGTTTTCAATTTGATTGAATTACTTCATTGATTTCTGCACCTTTTCTAAAACATTCCGTCGCGCTAATGCTAATTGTGTTTTTTGCGTGTAAAATATCGACAGTATTGAAATTCGTGGTTCGCTTCCCTAGCTGTTTAGACGCTTGGGAGTTTCGTGTGTTGTGCTCCGAACTATTCGGACATTTTTTGATTCCGTCTGAAGAGACGACGCTTATTGTTGTTGTTTGCGTTACGATTTCGCGAGTTAGTAGCTTCGTTCGTAACGACCGCTAAACCGCTTTCATTTTGTTTCTTTTGTGTTTACAAAAGCGCATCATTTGTTGTTAAACCCGCATTTTTTTGTATGCTCAATCAATGAACATTACGTCGCTATTTTTTGTGTAACGTGTTGTCCAGACGAAGCTCTAAGAAACTGTTCCTGCTATTACGGGGCTAGCCTCAGAAGAAAGAAGAACCAAGAAAACACCAGAGCTTCCGGACGTAAAAGGTTAGTGATAACTTTTAATGGTGATTCGTTTATGTGACCGCACGTGTTTATTGATTGTTCCGCTAAAGGTATACTTGCATTGAACCAGCATTGAACTAAAACCGCAACATCTAATTCATACATTTTTTTGAATATTCTCTATGGAATGTGCATCGAAGACATTACATAATTTTGGTCCAACTTCGAGCCGGATGCAATTTGAGTTAATTTCGTGCAAAGATTATCGAATAAATTACATAATTTGGTCCAACTCCGAGCCGGATGCAATTTGAGTTAATTTAGTGCCAAGATTATCGAATAAATTACATAATTTGGTCCAACTCCGGGCCGGGTACATTTGAGTTAATTTCGTGCAAAGTTTAACGATCAAAAAAAACCATTGATTTTTCGTTGCAATTATTGTTGAAAACCGCATTGAATACTCGTTTCTTTATTTGTTAGAAGAGAAAGCAAGTTCGGGATATTCACTCATTCCGTTGGAAATAAAACGCAATTTTTTTGCCGCCTTAAAAACTTACAAGAGATCGTTTCGATTGTTTTGGTTATTTGCTAAATTGTTTTGAATTTATTTGACATTTGGTCAGATATTTTCGACTTCAACAGTAAAAAATTGTACATTTTTGGAATAGTATTTTGTTTTCGTTCTATCGTGTTAGATTGGTTCAGTGGCGTTACAGTGATTTTAAAATTATTGTTAAGATGTCAAAAACCGCTGAAAATTTATGTAAATTTAAAAATCATCGACAATCGGAGTTTAAAAGATTAGAAGATATTTATTTTGCTGCCGAGAAAGCCTTAAGAGGTGACGACGTTGAATTGTTTTTTAGCATGATTGATATGGTTGATTCAATTCATTTAGAATTTTTTAAACAGCACAATTCGATTGTTGGATTAATTTCAGATGCAAACGATGATTTTAACTTTGAGGATGACATTCGCAATAAATTTGAAAAATTGTTTTATTCAATTAGGTCTATTTTTGCTAAACTGAAATCTGTTCAGAATTCTACGCCACAAAATATAGCTCGGGAACAGGAAAGTGTTGCTTTGCCGCGAATTGATTTGCCTTCATTTAGTGGAGACATATTGGAATTTGGTACTTTTATTGATTTGTTTGATTCATTAATTCACAATAATGAAAAACTCAGTACTATGCAGAAGTTCAAATATTTGCAGTTAGCTTTAAAAGGGCCTGCTCTTGAGGTTATTAAGAATTTTAAACTAACACAAAACAATTACGTGAGTGCTTATGAAACACTTTTGAAAAAATTCAAGCGAACTCGTTTAATCGCGGAGTCTCATTGGTCAGCTTTAGAACAATTCCCCTAACTAACTTCAGATAGCCCTTCAGAGGTTCGGAAGTTATTGGATGATTTCAGTGATAATTTGGAAGCACTGAAGAATTTGGGTTTACCAGTAAATCAGTGGGATTTTTGTATCGTTCAGATGATGTTGAAACGAGTTCCAAAGAATTTAGCCGCTAAATTTGAACTTTACCATGGTACGGTGACCGCTCAAGATGACTTTCCGATCCGTTCGGAAGTTGTTGATTTTTTGCCGAAGCATTGTGATGCCTTTGAACATGTTGAATTATCCCGCAAGGCAAAGCGAAGTGTTGACAAAAAGTTACCATTGAATTCAAAGCAACATTCTTCCCGTTTCACTACATCTTTGTTTGTCACTAAGAATAGAAATTGTTTAGTTTGTAAATCCGATCATGCGATTTACAAATGTTCTGAATTCTTGAACAAATCAGTATCCGCGCGGTTTAAGTTTGTTAAAGATTTTGAGACTTTGTTTTAATTGCTTAGGCGATTCTCATCAGTCGAATCGCTGTAAATCTTTATCCACTTGCCGCAACTGCAAACAACGCCATCACACATTGCTTCATTTTGTAAATCGTGCTGATTCAGGTATTGGGTCTGAATCTAAAGCTCCCCCCGCAAACCTGGCTTCCACATCTGGTGGATCTAGTACCATTAATACTGTTGAAAGTCCCGAAACTTCTCTACCGCAGACTTCCTGTCATGGTTCACTTTTGTCATACAATTCAAATGTGTTGTTATCTACCGCTTTAGTTGAGGTATTAGATAAGCACGGTTCTTATCAAACTTTGCGATGTCTGCTAGATTCTGGTAGCATGACATCATTCATTGCGAGCAAGGCTGTGAAACGCCTTGGCTTCCGACCTATGCCCGCTTCGATACAACTCAACGGGCTAGGTTCTATGCAGAGTCCCTCTGCTGAGGGCTCTCTTACCCTTTCTCTTCGCTCTATAGTAAAGCGTGAGTGCAATTTTGTTGTTGATACTATTGTTTTACCCCGCATTTGCAATGATATGCCTGTTGCGCCCATTAACATGGCTAATATGACATATCTAACCAATTTGAAACTTGCTGATCCTGGTTTCAATAGCCCAGGCGCTATTGACCTTTTGTTAGGTGTCGATATATTTTCTCAAATTTTGTTGGATGGACGCCTTCTGGGAAAGGAAGGTGTTCCTGATGCTATTAACACTGTGTTTGGTTACATCCTTATGGGTAGATTGTCTTCGAGTTCTGTTAACTCTCAGTCTCAGTCAGTCATAAACCCAACTTGTCAAATTGAAGATGTAGTATCATTAGATGATTCACTCAAAAGGTTCTGGACAATTGAAGATTTCCTACCGCACTGGTTCAGTCCCCTGATGATCTTATCTGCGAAAAAATATTTACCGAGGGATGCAGGAGATTGGATTCAGGTAGATTCGCTGTGCCCCTTCCTTTTCGAAATACACTTCCTGCTTTTGATGGAATGTATAATCTCGCCGTACAACGTTTCTACTCTTTAGAAAGACGCCTTCTACAGCAACCAGATCTCTACAAACAATATTGTGTGAGTATTTAGAGCTTGATCATATGGAATTGGTTCCCGATCCATCTACTTCTTCTGATTGTTACTACATACCGCATCATTGTGTTTTGAAACCTGATAGTAGCACAACCAAACTTCGTGTAGTGTTTAATGCATCCGCTAAGATACCTCATCGGTTATCTTTGAATGATTGTTTGTTTATCGGTCCCAAATTGCAGCCAGACATTATCGCCATTTTGTTGACTTTACAGAATTTAGTTTTGCCTCGCCTGCTTGCTATAGACCACTTTTCTAGTTGTGAACTTCAGGCATTTGGTGATGCTTCTGAGAAAGGTTATGCTGCTGTTGTTTATTTTATGTTCGAAACCGCAACTTGGGTTCCCGCGGCACTTTGCCATCAGAGTTGTTAGGCAATATACTTTGGTGGAAAGGCCCACAATTGTTGATTACCGCTTGTTTGCCACATGCTTGCTCAGACTCAAGCATGTCACCTCTAGTTTTGACAGAAGTCCGTATAGTGGCGCTTCAAGTCACCGCTTTACCAAATTTATTTGGTACTTTGTTAGAAGAACATTCTTCTATTAATCGCATTACCCGCATTATAGCTCATATTTGTCGCTTTGTTGATAACGTTCGCAATCCAGACCGTAGGGACTCTGGATCATTTTTGGCTGCTGAGTTATATCAGGCTCAGCTTCGCATTGTTCGATATGTTCAAGATCAATATTTTTCTAAAGAAACTTTTGCCCAAATCGCTTCGTAAACTTTCGCCGTTTCTTGATGAACAGGGAACTCTTAGAGTTTGTAGTAGATTGGCTAATGCTCCATTGCCGTTTGATACTAAATTTAACGCACTGTTACCAAGCAAAAGTCGTTTGACTAATCTAATTGTCGAAGATTGTCATGTCACCAATCTCCACGCAGGAATCCAAACCGTTCAATTTCTTTTGCAGCAAAGATTTTGGATTCTATCCGCAAAGAAAGTAATTCGTAGTGTTAAAGCTCACTTAAGACGTGTCGTTGGAGATCAAATCCTAACCTACGAAGAACTTTCTACTGTATTTGCACAAGTCGAAGCAGTTTTAAACTCGCGACCTATAACCCCTTGTAGCAACGATCCATCGGATCTTACCGCCTTGAGTCCTGGAATGTTTCTTACCATGGAACCTTTAACAGCACCTCCTGAATCTGATTTCTTATCTGTCCCATCTAATCGTCTCAACAGATGGCAGTTACTGAGTCGTTTGCATCAGGCATTCTGGAAACGTTGGTCGCAAGAATATTTACATACTCTTCATCAACGGAGTAAATGGACTGATCCCTCGGAGGTTGTTAAGCCAGGTACTCTTGTTATTTTGAAGCAAGACACTTCACCTCCTTTGAATTGGCCATTAGGGCGCCTTATTGACGTACATCCTGGAGGTGATGGTGTTGTACGCGTTGCTACAGTTAGAACTGCAAGTGGTACTTTGAACCGACCTCTTGTAAAGCTTTGTCCACTGCCAGTGGACCCTTAGTTTTGCAATAAGTAATTCAAGGCTGGCGGAATGGTGCGTTCCCGCAATTTGTTTAGTGTATTGTTTTCAATTTGATTGAATTACTTCATTGATTTTTAAACTTCTGCACCTTTTCTAAAACATTCCGTCGCGCTAATGCTAATTGTGTTTTTTGCGTGTAAAATATCGACAGTATTGACATTCGTGGTTCGCTTCCCTAGCTGTTTAGACGCTTGGGAGTTTCGTGTGTTGTGCTCCGAACTATTCGGACATTTTTTGATTCCGTCTGAAGAGACGACGCTTATTGTTGTTGTTTGCGTTACGATTTCGCGAGTTAGTAGCTTCGTTCGTAACGACCGCTAAACCGCTTTCATTTTGTTTCTTTTGTGTTTACAAAAGCGCATCATTTGTTGTTAAACCCGCATTTTTTTGTATGCTCAATCAATGAACATTACGTCGCTATTTTTGTGTAACGTGTTGTCCAGACGAAGCTCTATGAAACTGTTCCTGCTATTACGGGGCTAGCCTCAGAAGAAAGAAGAACCAAGAAAACACCAGAGCTTCCGGACGTAAAAGGTTAGTGATAACTTTTATTTGGTGATTCGTTTATGTGACCGCACGTGTTTATTGATTGTTCCGCTAAAGGTCCTTTGTCAATTATATACTTGCATTGAACCAGCATGGAACTAAAACCGCAACATCTAATTCATACATTTTTTTGAATATTCTCTATGGAATGTACATCGAAGACATTACAGACTTCTTTATGAAACCGCTCATAAAAAAGCTGCTTCCCGAAATCTTTCTTACATTGTGTTAACCAATACAGCTGTTACTCAAACAATTTGCTTATATATATATATATATATATATATATATATATATATATATACCGTAATGGAATTTTAATTAAAAGCCGCTACTAAAATGAATATTTCCCAATAAATAACTAAAAATGTAACTTCTATATTATAATTGTTTTGAACGCCAATTGAAATATTTAATAGAATTGTAAAGTTGTACTACCTTGTTCACTTTAGAATTGTTTAAATTTTATCCTCTTGAACCGTGTTGTTGATTCAAACTGGCTTCTGTTACACCTTTTGATGTATATTTCAAACTCCTGCTTCCTTTCAACTCTCGCTCCAACACCTGCTAGCTTCTTCTCCCTTTGTATCTGTCTGCACCTTACTTTGTCAGCTTTCTTTCTGTATTTGCTATCAACTCGAATCGATGCTGCTTCCCGTCTACTGCTTGGCTTAACGGCTTTCGGTTTTAATTTTGGTTTTTAGTATTAATGCACTACCATTACTTTTGTGCACCCAGCTTCTTCACTTATTCATGTTATGATTGCGTGTAGTTAACTTCACAATCCCAAATTGAAAATTTTGAAATTTTGAAAAATTTTGGTTTGACAACTTTTGTCAATTTAAATATCACTTAATAACCACAAACAATGTTTACTGCAGCACTGTTAAATTTTAAATCATCCTCTTGTCATGTACTTCCTCGCTTTTATATATTTTTTATTTTGACATATAACCAATTTTTCTAACTTTTTAATTCCGCATTTTCCAATTCCCATTCTTCTATATATGGATCTTCTTTGTCTATATTTCATTTCCCATATGCTCGATTTTGTAAAATATCTTTCCATTTTCGTAACTGCAATTTTCTTATTTACTGTTCCCTGCTTATCTATCTGGCCACCAACAGTTCCAACAATAACCTGTTTCCAAATTTCATAAAATTTTTCTTTGTTGACAACCAACAATACTATTGCGCTTTCTGTCTTTATCTCACTGTCTGAATTTCACTTACATTCGTTCGCAGCTTATGTCACAATTTCGCTCCAAAATTTATTTGACAGGTCAAATTTAAATTTATAATTTTTGTATGGAAATACTACGTTTTCAAAAGTTATTTACCCCAAGCTGTGTAATAAGAACCTAAAGATGTGATTTGTTACCCCTATTGTGCCAAAAATATGAAGTTGTTGAAATTCTGGAATATTGAAATTATGAACTGTCACTTCCCATGTTTGTGTAATGAAATCAAGGTAAAATTTTAATGTTTTCTTCTATATGTTTTCATTGTGATATATAAAATCAATAGAATATTGCTATTTAAATGCTCATTTAAATTCCTAATTGCTTATTAATAAATTTTCCTAGAACTGTCAAATCCGCTAGAGTTTAAAATATATATTTAACTTGTATGTTTATTGCATTTTGCATTATAAATTACCAGTTCATGGTCTGGCTTTATTATTTAACTATTTCTATATGATTACTGAACTTTAACTCCATTTGATGTATTTATTGTGCTTTTTTACATTTTAGAACCACCGTAACAAATTTTCTATTGCATATCAATATTGGTATTTTTATATTACACTGAACTTAATTAATTTTAACTACATGTATTTATGATTTTTGCTTTACTATATATGTATATTTCCATTTCAATTTCCCAAAAAACAATTTAGATAATATTTGCTTATTATAATATGTCAGATATTTCTCAAATGATTTTTCTGAAATAAACATGTCACATTGACAACTGGCAACCTAGCTTTTAACAATGTCAAATCTGAACAAAAACTAACTGTGAAATTTTTATAGCTTCTGTGTGCGTCTAATGTCGATATCATTTTCACTATATATAGACTTTTTTATTTATGGTTGGATGCTGATATGCAGACCAGACTTAACTGAAATATTTTAAATTATGATGTATATTATTATAAATCATAAATTTATGTATGTACAATAAATTATCTTTTTTACTGTCTCTGTTTCAATTATTTAGATAAGTTTTCATTTTTATTTCATCACTCTATAACATCACTCATTTTCTTGATCTTGCTTTCCATCTAGTGTGTATTTTTAACTATAATATTTATAAGTACAACTGATGTGGTATACTCATTTTTCTCTTCCGTTGTCTATCTCTTTTAATCGGTAACCATTCAGACCATCTTCATTGTCTACCTCATATGGGCCTTCATATGGTAACATCAAGTTGGCACATTGTTTATCTTTCGAATTCGTACTTGAAAGAATTGGCATTTATTCCTGTAATATTTTTTCTATATGTTCCATATGTTTTGTCCGTTCTTCAGAAAATATTAAAATATCGTCTACATAATGTAATACAAATTCAAACTTATCCAAAATATAATGTAATGCTTTTACTAAAGCTGCGCATGTCGACTGTATTCCAAATGGTACTACTTTAAACCTGTATACTACACCATCAATTTGGAAACCATTATAATCTCTTGACTCTTCATCTAACGGAATCTATGTTTTAAATTAATTTTCGTGAAAAATTTTTCATCCGTTATTCGACTAACAATTGAATCGATGGTCAATGGTGCTTCATACTGTGGGACACTGTACTTGTTATGTTCATCGCATCCAAACACAGTCTAATCTCGCCATTCTTTTACTTTACCACCACCACCATAGGATTAATATAACCAGAATTCCATCTTTCCATTATTCTAGTTTTCAACATCTTATCAATTTCTAAATTGACCTGTTCTTGGTATCTAAATGGTGTTGGGTATGTTTGACTTTTTTTTTTAAATCTCTCACCTGAATTTTATTCACATACTCCTTGGCAACTCAATTTTCTTCATTAATTAATTTTTTATATTTCTGAATTAAATTTATTATGTCCGTTTTTTGTTCACTAGGACATATCAACATTTCATCAACCTTTGATTGAATATTTTGTCTTAAATTATTATTTTCTTATACATAATCAACCGTACTTTTATTATCCTGAACTGTATCATGTGATTCTAATCCAAATCTAATGATTTTGTCCTTTAAAACAATTATCTTTTGTTCAATATTAATTTCTGTACGTACGATATTGGGGACGTGGTCCCAAAATGAGGGGACACTTGACGGCACCTAACTCGTGAGTAACCTAACGGTAACATGGCTAACCTAATTTCGGAAGGCGGGCCAAATTTCGGGAGTTCATACAGCTTAACGTAAGGAATGATGGGACTTGACCCCTGGTAGCCTTAGTCGATGAACCGTTGGCTGGGAACGGTACATCGGGAAACGGTAGGGCGCTTCGGGAAACGATCAGGGATAGCGGAGGAACGAATCAAACAAGGAAATTACGTTATAAAAATCTTAAATGGTCTTACCAGATAGTTATAAATTTTAAGCCGCGTTAACGTACCTGCGTGCGGCCAATACGGTCTTTACTTTCGTGGGATAAATCAAGGCCACGAGACCCCCCAGTGCGGGCTTTAATCTGTTATTATGTAGAATTCCGCGATTTTAACCAAAAAATGTTTGAAAATGCATCTTAAATAGCCAAAAAATATATTTCCAAATATTTGGAAATAGGAACACCTTTGATTATACAATTAAAATCATAAAGATATTTCTTTATTAACATTCAGTGATGACAATAACAAAGATAAGGGAACGCGAATAAAACCAGAGCGACAGGATGTTGGCATGTAGATAAATTGTGAGTCGTTGGATAAGAACTGTAAAAAGGTGATATAAAAATTAAATAACTTGTAAGAATTGGTTGCATTGTTCAATTAAGTAGATGTGGCTGCATTGAAAAGATAATGTGTGCTTTTAGCGAATAACTGATTAAAAAAAAATAAATTCGTAGATGAGGAATGGAAATTAATTATAAACTAACTGATTAGAGCCGGTGGCAGTATAGCGGTTCGTAGGCTTCTGTAATACCGAACAAAGAGTGCGTGATTGGTACAAATTGTTTGGGAAAGATACAAAAATTAATACCGTTGGGAGTACCGGTTATGGTCGTCTGTAATACCGGGAAAGTTCGTAGGAAATATGAAGAATGTTAGAAATGGTAGAATGGTTGGAACAGGACCGTTACAAACGGTCGAAACAGAACCGTTGCAAATGGTAGAAATGACTGAAACAGGGACATTGCAAATGGCAGGAACAGAACCGTTGCAAATGACTGGACAGAACCGAAACACATGGTAGAAATGGTAGAAACAGGACCGTTGCAAATGATAGTAATGCTTGAAGAAGGACCGTTCCAAATGTTAAAAATAGTAGGATAGTTGAAGCCGTTATAAATGCTAGAAATGATAGGATGGCTGGAACAGGACAGCTACAAATGGTAGAAATGGTTGAAGCAGAACTGCTACAAAGGTTAGAAATGTTTTGAATGGTTGCAGCAGAACCGTTATTAATGCTAGAAATGATAGAATGGCTGGAACACGACCTTTACAAATGGTAGAAATGATCGAATGGTTGAACCAGAACCGTTACAAATGCTAGCAATGGTAAAAACAGAACCGTTACTAATGCTAGAAATGGTAGGATAGTTGAAGTAGGACCGTTATAAATGTTAGAAATTATTGTATGGCTAGAACAGGACCTATACAAATGGTAGAAATGATAGAAACAGAACCGTTACAAATGCTAGAAATGGTTGAAGCAGGGCCGTTACAAATGCTAGAATTGGAAGAAACAGATCTGTTACAAATCCTCTTTTCTAAGCCAATGTTTGGGACTCAAAACTTTAGCATCAAAACTAATTTCAGTACTTTGTGATGAAGAGAAAACAATCAAGAAACATCGGTCGTTTGCTGCATGAAAAACCAATAAATGTTTCTACCAACTACAACAATATATAGCCTAAACTTTTTTCTAAGACAGTGTCTGGAACTTAAAACTTTAGCATCAAAATTAATTTCAGTACTTATAGTGATGAAGAAAAAACAACCAAGAAAAATCCTTCGTTTGGTGCTTGAAAAGACCTTAAATGTTTCTACCAAGTACAACAATATATAGCCTAAACTTTTTTCTAAGACAGTGTCTGGGACTTAAAACTTTAGCACCATACTAATTTCAGTACTTAGTCATGAAGAGAAAACAACCAAGAAAAATCGATCGTTTGTTGCTTGAAAAAACCATAAAATTGTTTCATTGATGTGAGCGTATAACTGACAAAGTGCTTTATTACAACCTGTGTAACCTTACTGAAAAATTTCACAGCTGAACCTAAATTAGGTCAGACCGTCAAACAAATGTTTGCCAAAGAATACTTTTGTCGTAGAACTTATATGTCTCTAACAGAAACTGTTCAAAAAAGTTGAATCATTTACTTACCAAAAAGGCAATCTTTATAGGTACAGAGAAAACAATCATTTACAATAAGAAGGCAACGGTTGATAGCAGACTTGAGACATTCAAAGAATGGCTCATTTCATCGTTTATCATAGCAGAATGTTTAAAATATTGTTTCAGTAACAATAATTCAATACCGAGGACAGCGAAGAAAATTATTTAAAAGAAATGTTGTACGTAGGGTTTAACATATTGCTGTAGTACAGAAGTTAAGAATCTCTTACCAGATACAAACAAAAGACATCATAGGAATTCGGACACACAAACAAGCTCAATGTTGAAACTCAAGTTCACTCATTCCACATGCTTTTAACCCCTAACTGTTAAAGAAAAACAAGCACAGAGTGACTTGATAGAGTGAATGGCTCTTAATAGCCTCCTCACGGGTTTAGAGCCCAAAATTGCTCAACTCGTTCGCGCTAGCGACCCCTGCAGTATTCTCACTACCATTTCCAGAATTAAACGAGAACTACAACTATCACATTTAGAAACCCAGAAATTTTCAGGTAATAGAAGTTTCCAACAACCCTCTCGTAAACCAAATAACGTCCCACCTCCAAAACAATGCCCATTTTGTAAACGAATGGGCCATCTAAGCAATGAATGCTTATTGAGGATGAGACAATTTCAACACAACCCTAATTCCAATCAGAATTATTCCAATTATCGCCCTCATTTTTCCAATCAACCTGCTAATCCATCTACAAATGTTAATCCCAGTCAACAATTTTCACAGCAACAATTTCGTCCATCTACCAGTAGACAACCCCAAATGTCTGGCAATTACAGACCGAACCCGAGTTTCTTTAAACATCAACAACATTTCGGATTTACTTGACCAACTTGGCAAATGCCAATACTTCACCACTCTCGACTTAGCTTCAGGGTTTCACTAAATCGAAATCGATACAAAAGATATCCAAAAAACAGCATTCACAGTTGATAATGGTAATTTTGAATTCGTTAGAATGCCCTTCGGTCTTAAAAACGCTCCATCCACCTTCCAAAGGATAATGGATAATATTCTTTTATATCGTTTATTCTCCGATTATACATGAGCACATAGCCCGACTTTCCGAAGTTTTCAAACGATTGCGAAAAGCCAATCTAAAAATCCAACACGACAAATGCGAGTTTCTTCGCAAAGAGGTCGCGTATCTTGGCCACCTTATAACTCCCGAAGGCGTGAAGCCTAACCCCTCAAAGGTAGATTGTATCTTAAATTTTCCCCAACCAAAAAACCCAAAAGATATCAAGTCCTTCTTAGGGTTAGCTGGTTATTACAGGCGATTCATCCCCAATTTCGCCAAGATTTCGAAACCTTTGACAAGATTACTTCAAAAAGACATACCTTTCCAGTTCGATTCAGAATGCCTCAAATCTTTTGACGAATTAAAAAGAGCCCTTACTTCTACCACCATACTCATATACCCTAATTTTGAAGAGCCATTTATTCTTACAACCGACGCCAGTTCATTTGCTATCGGCGCAGTGCTCTCTCAAGGCCCCGTAGGTAAAGATTTACCCGTAGCCTATGCCTCCAGAACTCTCTGCAATGCTGAAACTTCAGTATTGAACCATAGAACGAGAATAGCAATAGTGTGGGCGGTTAAAAACTTTCGTCCAATAATTTTTGGCCGTAAGTTTTTACTTCTGACCGATCACCGCCCGTTAACTTGGCTGTTTTCTATAAAGGATCCTTGCAGACTTGCAAGATGGCGCCTTAAGCTCGAGGAGTACCACTATCAAATAATTTACAAACCCGGCAAAGTAAATAAAAACGCCGACGCTCTCTCTCGCATTAAAGTTTAACTTTAATGAATACATATCATTTCAAGCAAACAATCATCTAACGCCATTTACAGTACTCCCAACTAACGAAACTGACGATGACTCACAAGAACCCCAGACGAGAAGTCCCATTAATCTCCAACAAATCTCTGAAGAATTTAGAATCGATATCAAACCGTCTCACTCATAGAACACGACAAAAGTCAATTTTCTAATTGCCAACTCTTAGACCGAGGAAACAAAAACTTCCTAGTATTTCCCCAAGGCTCTCTCATGAAAGATTTTCACCACGACATCGTCGAAGACAATTTTCAGGAAAATGCTGATTTCCGTACCCCTAGAGTAAATGTCTTTGCAAGCAAAAGTGTCAGAAAAAGACGCTATTACATCGTCCCTCTCCCTTCTGACCCAGAAGTAGTCAACGAGATTCTTTTCACATCTTTGTATAATAGTAGAGATATGTTCACTGAAAATGAAGTATTCTGTGTTGAGAATAACATTGAACTGCCCATTTTGGAGATGCTTACGTTTAGCTTTTCCGAAATCGATATCAAATGGAAAGTTTGCCAAAATATCATCCAAACGGTTGAGAAAGACCAAATACCTATCATTCTCGACCAATTCCATAACAGCAAAAATAATATACATCGAGGTATCAATGAAACTATCCGCAGAATAAAAGAAAAATACAATTGGCAAGGACTGACTAAGGACGTTGACAATTTTATCAAAAACTGTCAAACTTGCCAGAGAGCAAAAGTTTACCGGAAAAATCTCGACAGCCCACTTGTCATTACTGAAACCCCACGGACACCCTTTGAACGCGTTAACATCGATATTCTAGAAGTCCCGACAAAAAACTACGCATTAACTATCCGGGACGAACTAACAAAATTCTCTCAGGCCTACCCCATAACCGACAAATCCGCAAAAACCGTTGTTAGTACTTTACTACTCTATTTTCAACACTTCGGTACCCCATTACAGATACATTGTGATTATGGCAGGGAATTCGACAACGCACTAATGATAGACTTGTGTAAACTATTTGACATCAAACTATCCTATTCTAGTGTGGGACATCCCCAGTCAAATGGTCAACCTTATTAGAGATGATTATAATCCATAAACTAGAAAATCCTGACGAACACCCTTTTAACATCCTCCCTTATGCAATCATTGCATATAACAATTCTGTAAACAAAACTCATGGATTCACCCCTTACGAACTTGTTTACGGACATACTTCGAGTAGGACTCCAGAAAATCTCTACAACCAACAAGCCCAGATAACTAAGTACATCAGAGATCTCAATAATCGTATCTCTCACTATTATAAAATTGCTCGCGAAAGAACGGAAATCCAAAAACATAAAGCGAAAGTCAGGTTTGATGAACGCGTTTCTGAAAATCTCCCTATCAAATAGGCGATAAAGTCTATATTAAAGAATCCCAGATCAAGGACAAACTCCAAAATAAATTCAATGGTCCTTTCGAAATCCTGCAGTACTAAACCCTAAAACCAACCAAAAATCAAAAGTAAATTTCGACCGAATGAAACCGTTCTTAGAAAGTTAATTTCTGTTTCAGGTTCTGCCTGCTGTTCGGGTCAGCAGTACCCCAATTTCAAATACAACCAATAAACAATACTTTAGGTATCTACTTCCATAACGAAGGAGAAATAACTGTATCCAATGATAAATGGACACTTTTAGTACACAAAAACATTTCTGCACTAGAACAAGTACTTACAACAAATAACAGAATATTACAAACTCTTGTAAAAACTGTTAACTTCAATTCTTTTGCTATGAATTACTTACAAACCCACATTAACCTTCTCAATCAAATTTCTAACTCAATCAAACAGAATTTTACTGACATTCACATGGACACTAATAGGCACAAACGAGGTATACTTGATGGGGCACCGGCAATTTAGACGCCGCCGACGGAAAATACTTTACCGAAAGCATAAACCCCTTAAATCAAGGTCAACTTCAAATAGAGAACTTACAAAAAAAACAAATAAGTGTCACCACATTAGTAATTAAAAACTTCAACGAAACTATCCAAAATCTTAGAATTGACGAAAAACTATTTAACGATAACATGAAAAAGCTGGAAAACACTATCGGAAAAATTAATGATAAGGTCGCCTACGTCGAATCAAAACTCGCATTACTTGAAATGTGTGAAAAACTTATGGAGAATTATCTCTACTTAGAAGATAATCTAAATGATGTTTTGAATTCTATCACATTCGCGCGTTTGAAAATAATTCACTCTTCAATTTTAACACCAGAACATCTTATTACCTCATTACAGGAAATATCGCAAAATTTAGTCAAAAGTAACCTTCCATTGGCTGTAAAGTACTCGAGCATCGCACAATATCTGGAAATCATTGAACTAGAGGCATTTCAAACATATACCGATCTTATATTTGTGTTAAGAATCCCTTCAGTCGAACAACATCCTTACACAGTCTTTCATTTATATCCTATCCCTATATGCGATGAAAGAACAGGTTTACATGATATGCTATCATTCACTCAAAAATATCTTGCAAAGAATGATGATTCTTTAATGTTTATTCCGATCAAAGACTTAAGTGCGTGTAAACCGTTAGCCACTCGTAAGAAACTGTGTTCTGAACTTTACGCATATCCTATTGACACAAACGCGTTATGTGAAGCTCAACTTCTAAAGAATGTCCAAAAGGTACCCGACAACTGTAAAAGCTCACTAATAGTCACTCAAGGATACAACGTTCAAAAACTAGAACCCAATACATGGCTCATAATTACTTCTGAACCCATAAGTGTTACAGTGAATTGCGCTCAAACAAACCCAAAAACTCTTACAATCTCCCTCAACTCCATATTGACTCTTCAATCAGAGTGTAGTGCGTTTATAGGAATTACAAAAGTTCAAGCCGAATCTGGTAAACAAACCAATGTTCTAGAAACATTTCAACCAGTAACAGTGCCATTCAACTGTTGCGATGCAGTGCCAGAAAAAATTATAATTCCTGAACTTCAGCCCCTAAAGCTGAACATACTTAATGTAGAAGAATTAGACGTAGCAAATCACAAATTGGAACAATATTCCAGAGACCTCGATGGTCTCATAAACCAGCCGTTTGTAACCAAAAACATCTCTTGGTTTACCTATACAACCATAGCTGCTCTCATGATCATAGCGGCACTCATCACTTTCCAAGCTGTCAAAAAGAGGATGGTAAAACCTCCAAAGGACTGCAATCCTGACCAGACTTCAGTGCCTCAGCCAAGACTCAAATTCTTCCCCAAGCTTAGGCCTGTTTTGAAAACAGAACAAAGCTTAGAGACGCAAGTTTAGATATACCCTTTATGTTCTGTAAAAACACGTATTTTTAATATTGATTTATATTATGAACCTTTCTATTTTTTTACACAGTATTTTTATTCACATTTCCTTTTACTTTATATTTTATTTTGATATGTTTAGGTTAAGCATTTAATTATTACTCGTATTATTTTATTGCTCATTTATTTTTATTTGTTATAATTTTATTTTACACATGGATTTTTTTATTTTTACCTATTACTTTATTTTAATCATATTTCGTTTTATACACTTATTACTTATTATGTATACCATTCAAACATCATTTTATATTATTTTATGTTTCTAAAAGTTGATGTTATAGCATCAACTTTTGATATGTAAGGGGAGTTGTTATATGCAAAATATATCAGCACTTAGTTCACACAGTCGAGAAGTCAACGGAATTTAAAGCGTACGTGACTTCTCAGGGATATCAAATTTCATCTTGAATTATATGCAAACAACTTCCCGAAAACCTACACGAGTCCGTTTACCCAGAAAAATCGCTGACTTGCATCAGCAATTTTCTCGAAGTTATAAAGGCAACTGGAAACGATCTCGTGTTGTCATTCAAATAATATCACTTTTAGTACTAAGTCATTCAAATATTATTATTTATAGTATTAAGTATTTCAAGTAATTAATTGTTTAAATTTTGATTTTGTATGTTTTATTTATTTATTCTCTTTACAAACACCAAATAGGTACTTACATGTGAAGGGTTAAACAGTACACAAGTATTTGACAATGTCACAGACATGCAAATATCATGAAGGGATTGCATCCTGATGCAGCAATAATATGCGCCTAAGCTCACGAAATTTGATGTTAAATAGGTCAGGAACTATGTTATTGGACAGCATATCATTGCAGACACTGAGTAGATAAGTGAAGGGCGAAGGGCTTCCGTTGTTAATGTAGAAGAGATTAGATGAGAGTAGTCTTAAGCTAATTTTGGGGACCCTAAACTTAACGCTATTGATCAAGCCACAATCGAAATATTTTCTGTTATTTAGAATGTTATATATAAAGATAACAGCATGGGTCTTTCTCCTCGTACTCAAAGAACAGAGATGGAAGGCTGCCAACATTGATCTATAAGATACCATCAAGGGATATATGCCATTCTCTTTGATATAGAGATAGCGCAGAAACCGTTTTTGAACTTTTTCAATTTCGTTACTTTGGGTATAACAATTTGGTGACCAAATGTTAGAGGCATACTCAAGGTGAGGCCTCACCATAGATGTATAAAGTCTTATGGTTGTTTTTACACTCAAATTTTGGCTATTACGTATGACAAATCCAAGAACTTTGTATGCTTTGTTTATCAGGTAGCTGAAATGGGTATTGAATTTGAAGTTATCTTGAAAGACTACCCCCAGATCTGTAACCTCTTTACACCTCTTAACCTTACAATTTCCAATGTAATAGTCTTCCATAGATATATTGACTTTTCGGGAGAAGGAAACAACACAACATTTTTGGGTATTAACAAACATTTTGTTTTCTCTAAACCAATTAAGCGCCAAATTTGAGTTGTTTTGAAGTGCAACAACATCATTTATGCCATTAATGAGTTTAAATAGTTTGAAATCATCAGCAAACAACAACCCAACGCAGGTCTTCAGGCTATCGGGTAAGTCATTGATAAAAATCAAAAACAAGAGAGGACCCAAGATGCTACCCTGGGGTACTCCTGAGGTGGCAGGGAGAAGACAGTACCTATCTTTACCCTTTGGGTTTTAAATAAATAATCTTTTTTTTTAATGTGATTTGAATCAAAGTGAATATATATATATATATATATATATATATATATATATATATATCATCATCATCATCACTCAACTCTACTAAAAGAATAAACTGGTCATTTTGGAGTAGTCTATCGTTGTCTCTGAAAGGACACGCCATGTTAGTTTAGTGTTGTGTCAAGTTATAAAAAAAATGTAAAATCTTTAACAGAAAAAATTGTGACTACAAATACTAACGCTGTGGGTAAGTCAAAATTATTAGTCTATAATTTCTTAAATGCAACAATAATGTTAATAGTTTTAGAATAGATTTGAAAAAGGCCAAAAACATGGCCGAAACGTCATCAATAAAACATGAAATAAACAGTCTTATTTGTAACGACCTAAAATCATGAAAATATACAATAAACTAATTTATATATATATTATCATCATCATCATCATATGCAGCTAATTTCGACCATTATTTTATGGTGTAGCCTCTCTTACATGTTCGTTTCGCAAATCTCTCCATGTTGTTCTGTTGTACGCTTTTTGGGACCAGGTTATGCCTGGTATTTTCTTGATGTCATAGTCCCATCTTACATTGGGGCGTTTCCTTGGCCTTTTAACACCCCTAGGATACCATTGTGTGATTTTTGTTGACCACCTATTATCTTGTCTTCTTGCCAAATGCCCTGCCCATTGCCACTTCAGAGATTTCACTCTGTTGATAACATCTATTACCTGGGTTTTGTTCCTTATCCACTCTATTCTCTTCCGATCTCTTCTCGTTATTCCGATCATGCATCTTTCCATAGACCTTTGTGCTACTTGTAGTTTTCTTGTAAGTTCGGTTTTCAGAATCCAGGTTTCACAACCGTATGTCAGTACTGGTAGAATACACTGATCAAATACTTTCTTCTTAAGGCGGAATGCCATTCGTGACTTGAAGATTATGGAGTTTCTTCCAAACGTCATCCATGCAAGTTTGATCCTTCTGTTTATTTCTGGTAGTAGCGAACCTGATATGTGTATTAATTGACCTAGGTATATATATTGTTCTACTATTTCCAGAACTGTGTTATCTATTGTGATGTCTTGTCTGTCTATTAGTTCGTTGTAAATTATCTTTATTTTTCCGATATTTATTTTTAGGCCTATTTCCTTGCTTACTCTGCTAAGTTCATTGATTTGATTTTGTAGTTCTCCTGTGTTATGGGCAATTAGGACAATGGTTTAGATATTCTCCATCTAGGTTCAGTCCTTTGTGGTCCCAGTCTAATCGTCGAAAGATACTCTCTAATGCCGCTGTGAATAGCTTCGGTGATATTGAGTCACCTTGTCTGACTCCTCTGTTAGTAGGAAATTCAGGGTTGCCTTCGTATATTCTGATTTTGGCTTTGGCTTCCTTGTACATATTAGCCAACGTTTCTATGTATGGCTTATCTACACCTTGTTCACTCAGGGCGTTGATTACCGCCTTCGGATATATAGTGTCGAACGCTTTTTCGAAGTCAATGAAGGCCAAGGCAAGTGGTATTTGATATTCTCTAGTTCGACTGATAACTTCCCTTATAGTGTGTATGTGATCGATTGTGCTGAAGCCACTACGAAATCCGGCTTGTTCTCGGGGTTGAGCGGAATCTAGTGTACTCTGTATTCTGTTTTGTATGATTTTAGTGAATATTTTGTACACTACCGGCAGGAGACTTATCGGTCTGTAGTTCCGAATGTCTTCTTTATTGCCTTTCTTATGGATTAATACTATGAGGGCGCTATTCCATTTTTCTGGGATGTGTCTGGTTCTTAGGCAATTCGTATATATTTTGGCTAGGCGTTTCCATGCTTCTCTACCAGCGTATTTTAGTAGTTCAGCCGTTACTGCGTCGTTACCTGCTGTCTTGCCATTTTTCATTTTGTTGACCGCTGATTCCACTTCCTCCACAAGTATTTCAGGTATTTCTATTTTCATCAGCTGTATTTCCAGAGATTCGGGGGCTTTGTATAGATCCTTGTAGAATTTCGTGACATGCTCTATTATTTTGTGTCTATCCGTTATTCTGATATTTTCTTCTGTCAATGCGATTACTTGTCTTTTCCCAATTATCAATGCTTCCTTAGCGTTTTTATAACTTTTCCGATTTTCAATTGCAGTTTCTACCAATTTTTCGTTGTATATATATATATATATGAAAACAAATAAAAAAGTTAAAATACATTTGGAAAATACAAAGAAATACAAATTAGAGAGGGATAAAGGGAAAGGAAGAAAAAGAGAGAGAGATAAGAATACGCTAAACTTTTCAATTGAATTGTACCTTAAATCAGATAAAAAGAAGACATGTCTGAAAATAGTGATTGAAGATTGCACACGGTTTCTAAACGGTTTTTATTTTAAGTCAGCTGAAGTCGGTTCTTTTTTAAATATAAATTATTGTGGTATATATTTTTCCGATTTTCAGAAAAATGGTATGTTTTACGTTATAGAAAAATGTACGGAATCAAGCTGGAACATATCTTTGTATAATACAATTTATAATATTCAATTTGCCTGAGCAGTTTTAGAGAAAACAGTGAAGATTCATTGACCGTTCTGGAATGTTCCTTAATATAATGTAGTTTAAATCATCAAAATTGCCTTAGCCGTTTTTGAATAATCGCTCGTCATACATAAAAAAGTTATAGAGGAATTGATAACCTCCTCCTTTTTGGAAGTCAGTTAAAAATAAATATTTGTTGACAACATGCACTTACATTGCCAGTCATGAACTAACAAACATCACATTACCAAACAAAATAAAAGAATTGTAAAATGTCAAAATTCGATATATAAAGGCCCAACGCATCGAGCAAACTCAAGGGTGTAGAGCGTTATTGTTGCTTGATAAAAACAATTTGAACCCTCAAAAGGGATTACATTTAAACGTTTTAAAAATACTCTAAAACAACAAAATATATTATTTGAAAACTATCCCTTCATGTGGGCCTCTGGTGGCCTGCTGAATATATCGGGCTTCGGTTTTGTATCTGGATACGTAAATATATGGCCAATTCCAATACTTTTCGATGAATTTTAGTATCTTATTTGATGTCAAAAGGTAAGGCTTTTTACCAATTTTCAGCTTTCTTGGTGTCCCTGGGTCCGAGTAAGCGCCCTTAGAAGGGCCAAAATAGGCCATTTTTACCTTGTTTTTAAAATTCTGTAACTCGGTGATTTTTTATCCGATTTTAATTCTAAAAACGCCTTTTTATTTTTTATAAGTTCTAGTATTTACAAAACAACATTCAGAACCGTTAGTGTTTAGGCATGTTTTTGGGGATTAATTAAGTACGGAGGAAATTTTGCAAATTTTGCTATTTTCTGATAGCCGTCAAAATTGCACCAGTATACTTAGATTTTTTAATGGTGCGCGTTTGAACAGTTTTTCGATTCCGTTCAAAAAGTTGTAAAATTTAATTCTATTTAGTAAGTTCAGGGATACAGACGTTTGAATACTGTCAGTTCATAAAAATCGCGTTTTTTACATTTTCGAACTAATGGTAGTCATTTCTCGTTAAATCGAATAAGATAGAAATTTAGCACAAGCTAGCTCTGTGCAAATACGAGATCCTGCTTGTAGAGATTTTCTTGGCCCGAGCCTTTATATACCCTATATGCCCGTCTGAAAATCGAGTAATTTGCCAAAGTTTGCCAACTCACCTTATTGTCATGGGTTCAGTCCCTTTCACCGTTTTTAGAGCACTAAGGGATTTGGCGTGCTAGAGACGAAGAAGTAGATAGAAAAATCCCCAATATGTGTGGCAATACAGGAATTTATGTAGCATAGAACCAAAGTTTTTAAATTTCAGCTATCAAATATGAGAACGGTAAGTTCTCCGCCTTTGATATTCAAAACGTAATATCTTCTATTCTAGAGGGTAAAAGAGGTTGTTTAAAACATCAAACTAAAGGTCTTTACTTGTACTTTAATATTTTTTGACGAACCATAAATAAATACATTACTTAGAATAACATTATAAAAATTCTTCAAAATGGATTACACATCTATAACTCCATTTTAATAATAAATTCTTTAGTGTCAACTGACGTTATCCTCATCGACATCTGGTTTCCATTACAACGAATGTAACAATGGTGCCTCCTTGTGTTTGGAAAGATCTTTACTAAATTAAACCAGTTCTTTAATTTTAACTCGTATTTTATAACGTCACTGTGTGGTACCCACAACACTCTGTAATTAATTTAATAATTGTAAGCGTTCTGAAATATTACAAATGCCAGAAACACATAAAAAACACATACCTAATAGATTCGACTTTTGTCATGGCATAATTATACATTTGGAAGGCGTTAGTGATTTGATCTTCTGGTGGAGATCGAATACAGTGCCTCATAGTCTGCCTCTTGATACTACCTCCCATGCCATCACATATTGACTTCCCATGACTGGTAGCAAAAAAATTGTAGGATACAACTTTTACTCCGAAGTCTCTTTCATGGCAAACGATATTAGCTAAATGATTCCTAAATGAAGTATAAAAACGATATTACAAACTTTTGATACTAGTTATTTATGCACGCTAAATTCATACTTGCCCATAATTGAAGAAGCATATGCGCGAGAGCGGCAACTCGTTCGAGTCTGCTTTCCTCGGATAAACCAGGGCCACGAGGACGCCTAGTCCGGGCGTTAGATATCTCTTAATATAGATAATTCGGCAATTTTAAGCAAAAAAATGTACCGAAAATGCATCGTAAATAATTAATAGGTTACCAAATATTTGGTAATTAGCATGTAATTACAAATAATAAAATAATTCAGATTCAACGAAGGCAATAACAAAAGATAAACGAAACAGCAACTGCATGTTGGTGAACTGATAAACAAGCGAAACTCGAGCATTGGTTGAAAGTGCAGTGGCTGGTTGATTGTAAACAAGGAAATTGTTAATTATAAAAGTAGATGCGGTTTTCATTGAAAAGATAATGGTAGCTAATAATGTAAAAATATAAATACGTAAATGAGGAATAATAATTGCGACTTGAATCGTTGGATTTTGTATCGAGCGGTGGGTAATTCGGAAAGAATACCGTTGGAGAAATGGTTGGAACCACTACAAATGTTGAAAATGACTGGTACGGGAACGTTGCGAATGAGTAAAAACGGCATAAAAGCTAGAAATGTCCCGTAGAAAAGACTAGAAACTTAGAAATGGCTGATAGAATGGTTGGAGACACTACAAACGGGTGAAATGACATGTAGAAACGACTGATAGAATGGGAAACGTCCCGTAGAAACGACTGGGCCAATAGAAATGGCTGGTAGAATGGTTGGAGCCGCTACAAAAGCTAGAAAGTCCAGTAGAAACGACTGGGACAGTAGAAATGGCTGGTAGAATGGTTGCAGCCGCTACAAAAGCTAGAAACGTCCCGTAGAAACGACTGGGACAGTAGAACTCGCTGCTGGAAATGGTTAGAGCCACTACAAAAGCTAGGAACGGCCCGTAGAAACGACTGGGACAGTAGAAACGGCTGGTAGAATGGTTGGAGCCGCTACAAAAGCTAGAAACGTCCCGTAGAAACGACTGGGACAGTAGAAATCGCTGCTGGAAATGGTTAGAGCCACTACAAAAGCTAGAAACGGCCCGTAGAAACGACTGGGACAGTAGAAACGTCTGGTAGAATGGTTGGAGCCACTACAAAATCTAGAAACGGCCCGTAGAAACGACTGGGACAGTAGAAACGGCTGGGAGAATGGTTGGAGCCACTACAAAAGCTAGAAACGTCCCTTAGAAACGACTGGGACAGTAGAAAGGGCTGGTAGAATGGTTGGAGCCGCTACAAAAGCTAGAAACGTCCCGTAGAAACGACTGGGACAGTAGAAACGGCTGGTAGAATGGTTGGAGCCTCTACAAAAGCTAGAAACGTCCCGTAGAAACGACTGGGACAGTAGAAATGGCTGGTAGAATGGTTGGAGCCGCTACAAAAGCTAGACATGTCCCGTAGAAACGACTGGTACAGTAGAAACGGCTGGTAGAATGGTTGGAGCCGCTACAAAAGCTAGAATCATCCCGTAGAAACGACTGGTACAGTAGAAACGGCTGGTAGAATGGTTGGAGCCGCTACAAATGTTAGAAGGTCCCGTAGAAACGACTGCGTCAGTTGAAACGGCTGGGAGAATGGTTGGAGCCGTTACAAAAGCTAGAAATGACACCTAGAAACGACTGGGACAGTAGAAATGGCTGGTAGAATAGTTGGAGCCGCTACGAAAGCTAGAAACGTCCATTAGAAACGACTGGGACAGTAGAAATGGCTGGTAGGATGGTTGCAGCCGCTACAAAGGCTAGAAACGTCCCGTAGAAACGACTGGGACAGTAGAAATCGCTGCTGGAAATGGTTAGGGCCACTACAAAAGCTAGAAACGGCCCGTAGAAACGACTGGGACAGTAGAAACGTCTGGTAGAATGGTTGGAGCCAGTACAAAAGCTAGAAACGGCCCGTAGAAACGACTGGGACCGTAGAAATGGCTGGTAGAATGGTTGGAACCGCAACAAAAGCTGGAAACGTCCCGTAGAAACGACTGGGACAGTAGAAACGGCTGGTAGAATGGTTGGAGCCTCTACAAAAGCTAGAAACGTCCCGTAGAAACGACTGGGACAGTAGAAACGGCTGGGAGAATGGTTGGAGCCACTACAAAAGTTAGAAACGTCCCTTAGAAACGACTGGGACAGTAGAAACGGCTGGGAGAATGGTTGGAGCCGCTAGCAAAGCTAGAAACGTCCCCTAGAAACGACTGGGACAGTAGAAACGGCTGGTAGAATCGTTGGAGCCTCTACAAAAGCTAGAAATGTCCGGTAGAAACGACTGGGACAGTAGAAACGGCTGGGAGAATGGTTGGAGCCACTACAAAAGCTAGAAACGTCCCGTAGAAACAACTGGGACAGTAGAAATGGCTGGTAGAATAGTTGGAGCCGCTACGAAAGCTAGAAACGTCCCGTAGAAACGACTGCATCAGTAGAAACGGCTGGGAAAATGGTTGGAGCCACTACAAAAGCTAGAAACGGCCCGTAGAAACGACTGGGCGAATAGAAATGGCTGGTAGAATGGTTGGAGCCGCTACAAAAGCTAGAAACGTCCAGTAGAAACGACTGGGACAGTAGAAATGGCTGGTAGGATGGTTGCAGCCGCTACAAAGGCTAGAAACGTCCCGTAGAAACTACTGGGACAGTAGGAATCGCTGCTGAAAATGGTTAGAGCCACTACAAAAGCTAGAAACGGCCCGTAGAAACGACTGGGACAGTAGAAACGTTTGGTAGAATGGTTGGAGCCACTACAAAAGCTAGAAACGGCCCGTAGAAACTACTGGGACCGTAGAAATGGCTGGTAGAATGGTTGGAACCGCAACAAAATCTGGAAACGTCCCGTAGAAACGACTGGGACAGTAGAAATGACTGGGAGAATGGTTGGAGCCGCTAGCAAAGGTAGAAACGTCCCGTAGAAACGACTGGGACAGTAGAAACGGCTGGTAGAATGGTTGGAGCCTTTACAAAAGCTAGAAACGTCCCGTAGAAACGACTGGGACAGTAGAAACGGCTGGGAGAATGGTTGGAGCCACTACAAAAGCTAGAAACGTTCCGTAGAAACAACTGGGACAGTAGAAATGGCTGGTAGAATAGTTGGAGCCGCTATAAAAGCTAGAAACGTTCCGTAGAAACCACTGGGACCGTAGAAATGGCTGGTAGAATGGTTGGACCCGCTACAAAAGCTAGAAACGTCCCGTAGAAACGACTGGGAAAATGGTTGGAAAACGGCCCGTACAAACGACTGGGACAGTAGAAATGGCTGGTAGAATTGTTGGAGCCGCTACAAAAGCTAGAAATGTCTCGTAGAAACGACTGGTACAGTAGAAACGGCTGGTAGAATGGTTGGAGCCGCTACAAAAGCTAGAAACGTCCCGTAGAAACGACTGGTACAGTAGAAACGGCTGGTAGAATAGTTGGAGCCGCTACAAATGTTAGAAGGTCCCGTAGAAACGACTGCGTCAGTTGAAACGTCTGGGAGAATGGTTGGAGCCGTTACAAAAGCTAGAAATGACACGTAGAAACGACTGGTACAGTAGAAACGGCTGGGAGAATAGTTGGAGCCACTACAAAAGCTAGAAACGTCCCGTAGAATCAACTGGGACAGTAGAAATGGCTGGTAGAATGGTTGGAGCCGCTACAAATGTTAGAAGGTCCCGTAGAAACGACTGCGTCAGTTGAAACGTCTGGGAGAATAGTTGGAGCCGTTACAAAAGCTAGAAATGACACGTAGAAACGACTGGTACAGTAGAAACGGCTGGGAGAATGGTTGGAGCCACTACAAAAGCTAGAAACGTCCCGTAGAATCAACTGGGACAGTAGAAATGGCTGGTAGAATAGTTGGAGCCGCTACGAAAGCTAGAAACGTCCCATAGAAAAGACTGGGACCGTAGAAACGGCTGGTAGAATGGTTGGACCCGCTACAAAAGCTAGAAACGTCCCGTAGAAACGACTGCATCAGTAGAAACGGCTGGGAAAATGGTTGGAGCCACTACAAAAGCTAGAAACGGCCCGTAGAAACGACTGAGCGAATAGAAATGGCTGGTAGAATGGTTGGAGCCGCTACAAAAGCTAGAAACGTCCAGTAGAAACGACTGGGACAGTAGAAATAGCTGGTAGGATGGTTGCAGCCGCTACAAAGGCTAGAAACGGCCCGTAGAAACGACTGGGCGAATAGAAATGGCTGGTAGAATGGTTGCAGCCGCTACAAAGGCTAGAAACGTCCCGTAGAAACGACTGGGACAGTAGAAATCGCTGCTGGAAATGGTTAGAGCCACTACAAAAGCTAGAAACGGCCCGTAGAAACGACTGGGACAGTAGAAACGTCTGGTAGAATGGTTGGAACCACTACAAAAGCTAGAAACGGCCCGTAGAAACGACTGGGACCGTAGAAATGGCTGGTAGAATGGTTGGAACCGCAACAAAAGCTGGAAACGTCCCGTAGAAACGACTGGGACAGTAGAAACGGCTGGGAGAATGGTTGGAGCCGCTAGCAAAGCTAGAAACGTTCCGTAGAAACGACTGGGACAGTAGAAACGGCTGGTAGAATGGTTGGAGCCTCTACAAAAGCTAGAAACGTCCCGTAGAAACGACTGGGACAGTAAAAACGGGTGTGAGAATGGTTGGAGCCACTACAAAAGCTAGAAACGTCCCTTAGAAACGACTGGGACAGTAGAAATGGCTGGTAGAATGGTTGGAGCCGCTACAAAAGCTAGAAACGGCCCGTAGAAACGACTGCATCAGTAGAAACGGCTGGGAAAATGGTTGGAAAACGGCCCGTACAAACGACTGGGACAGTAGAAATAGCTGGTAGAATGGTTGGAGCCGCTACAAAAGCTAGAAACGTCCCGTAGAAACGACTGGGACAGTAAAAACGGGTGTGAGAATGGTTGGAGCCACTACAAAAGCTAGAAACGTCCCGTAGAAACGACTGGTACAGTAGAAACGGCTGGTAGAATGGTTGGAGCCGCTACAAAAGCTAGAAACGTCCCGTAGAAACGACTGGTACAGTAGAAACGGCTGGTAGAATGGTTGGAGCCGCTACAAATGTTAGAAGGTCCCGTAGAAACGACTGCGTCAGTTGAACCGTCTGGGAGAATGGTTGGAGCCGTTACAAAAGCTAGAAATGACACGTAGAAACGACTGGTACAGTAGAAATGGCTGGGAGAATGGTTGGAGCCGCTACAAAAGCTAGAAACGTCCCGTAGAATCAACTGGGACAGTAGAAATGGCTGGTAGAATAGTTGAAGCCGCTACGAAAGCTAGAAACGTCCCATAGAAAAGACTGGGACCGTAGAAACGGCTGGTAGAATGGTTGGACCCGCTACAAAAGCTAGAAACGTCCCGTAGAAACGACTGCATCAGTAGAAACGGCTGGGAAAATGGTTGGAGCCACTACAAAAGCTAGAAACGGCCCGTAGAAACGACTGAGCGAATAGAAATGGCTGGTAGAATGGTTGGAGCCGCTACAAAAGCTAGAAACGTCCAGTAGAAACGACTGGGACAGTAGAAATAGCTGGTAGGATGGTTGCAGCCGCTACAAAGGCTAGAAACGGCCCGTAGAAACGACTGGGCGAATAGAAATGGCTGGTAGAATGGTTGCAGCCGCTACAAAGGCTAGAAACGTCCCGTAGAAACGACTGGGACAGTAGAAATCGCTGCTGGAAATGGTTAGAGCCACTACAAAAGCTAGAAACGGCCCGTAGAAACGACTGGGACCGTAGAAATGGCTGGTAGAATGGTTGGAACCGCAACAAAAGCTGGAAACGTCCCGTAGAAACGACTGGGACAGTAGAAACGGCTGGGAGAATGGTTGGAGCCGCTAGCAAAGCTAGAAACGTCCCGTAGAAACGACTGGGACAGTAGAAACGGCTGGTAGAATGGTTGGAGCGGCTACAAAAGTTAGAAACGTCACATAGAAACGACTGGGAGAGTAGAAACGGCTGGTAGAATGGTTGGAGCCGCTACAAAAGCTAGAAACGGCCCGTAGAAACGACTGAGCGAATAGAAATGGCTGGTAGAATGGTTGGAGCCGCTACAAAAGCTAGAAACGTCCAGTAGAAACGACTGGGACAGTAGAAATAGCTGGTAGGATGGTTGCAGCCGCTACAAAGGCTAGAAACGGCCCGTAGAAACGACTGGGCGAATAGAAATGGCTGGTAGAATGGTTGCAGCCGCTACAAAGGCTAGAAACGTCCCGTAGAAACGACTGGGACAGTAGAAATCGCTGCTGGAAATGGTTAGAGCCACTACAAAAGCTAGAAACGGCCCGTAGAAACGACTGGGACAGTAGAAACGTCTGGTAGAATGGTTGGAACCACTACAAAAGCTAGAAACGGCCCGTAGAAACGACTGGGACCGTAGAAATGGCTGGTAGAATGGTTGGAACCGCAACAAAAGCTGGAAACGTCCCGTAGAAACGACTGGGACAGTAGAAACGGCTGGGAGAATGGTTGGAGCCACTACAAAAGCTAGAAACGGCCCGTAGAAACGACTGAGCGAATAGAAATGGCTGGTAGAATGGTTGGAGCCGCTACAAAAGCTAGAAACGTCCAGTAGAAACGACTGGGACAGTAGAAATAGCTGGTAGGATGGTTGCAGCCGCTACAAAGGCTAGAAACGGCCCGTAGAAACGACTGGGCGAATAGAAATGGCTGGTAGAATGGTTGCAGCCGCTACAAAGGCTAGAAACGTCCCGTAGAAACGACTGGGACAGTAGAAATCGCTGCTGGAAATGGTTAGAGCCACTACAAAAGCTAGAAACGGCCCGTAGAAACGACTGGGACAGTAGAAACGTCTGGTAGAATGGTTGGAACCACTACAAAAGCTAGAAACGGCCCGTAGAAACGACTGGGACCGTAGAAATGGCTGGTAGAATGGTTGGAACCGCAACAAAAGCTGGAAACGTCCCGTAGAAACGACTGGGACAGTAGAAACGGCTGGGAGAATGGTTGGAGCCGCTAGCAAAGCTAGAAACGTCCCGTAGAAACGACTGGGACAGTAGAAACGGCTGGTAGAATGGTTGGAGCCGCTACAAAAGCTAGAAACGTCACATAGAAACGACTGGGAGAGTAGAAACGGCTGGTAGAATGGTTGGAGCCGCTACAAAAGCTAGAAACGTCCCGTAGAAACGACTGGGACAGTAGAAATGGCTGGTAGAATGGTTGGAGCCACTACAAAAGCTAGAAACGGCCCGTAGAAACGAATGGGACAGTAGAAATGACTGCTGGAAATGGTTGACACCTCTATAAAAGCTAGAAACAACTGGAACCATACAAACGACTGAACCCGTTAGAAATAATTGAATGGTTGAAGTAAGGGCGTTGCAAAGGGTAGAAATGTTTGAAACCGTTACAAAGGCTAGGGCCATAGAAACGACAGGAACCGTAGAAATGACTGGTGAGGTTAAACAAAGTCACTACAAATACTAGAAACTGTTTCTACAAATGGTTTGAAACAAATCCGTTGCAAAAAGTAGAGCCCAGGAATGTTGGGAATGGGATAGTGGGAATAAATATATAACTTTTTCTAAGACAGAGGTAGGAACAAACAAATCTTTTCTTAGACAGGTACTCAAAGCGTATTCACTGGTACATAGAAACTTTTTTCTAGGTGCACAAAAAATTAGCCATCAAAAAGAAAACATCAGTCGTTTGCTACAACAAACAAATGTTTCTATCACATATAACTTTTTCTAAGACAGACGTCAGTACAATCTCTAACAGGACCTTAAAAATGCTAGAAGTGCTACAAATAGTAGAAACGTTATAACAGAAGCAAGAATGATTGAAATGATTGGTACAGGAACGCTACAAATGTTAGAAATGGGACCCCTGCAAATACTAGAAATGACAGCTACAAGAACGTTACAAATGATAGAAAAGATATGAATGCTAAGAACAATCCCAGCGCAAATAACTGCGATAGACTGCTGTATTTAATTAGTATCCGCAATAAGGATGATGTCACTATATCGTAAGATGTATATGAAGCAGCAAGATGTCCAACTACCTACTGAAAATTTCGACTTTGTTGAAGAATCGTTGTCATCAGTAAGTCGACACGGACAATTGTTACCAAATTCCCTACCAGCAGCATTCTGCAGACCTAGTGGTTGCGGAAAGTTTCAAATTCGAAATGGTTGAAGTCTAGTAGTTAGGTTCAGGCAGGTCGTAAATTTTACTTGAAACGCACTATTTCTAAACATAAATGTCATAGAAATTAACACTGATATATTATAATATATCATAATATATTTTGTTTGAAAATGAATTCTTAAAATAATATTGATTGTTGTACTATTTTATATCGATTTAAGTGCTTCAACAGCATCTTAATATTATAATATTATTAGTATTCGCTTTTATAACGAACCAAAGCAGATAAAAGGAACTTGTGTGTTTTCAGAGATTTAGAGAAATATGGCAATGTTGCTCCATCACTTTGATCATATGACTAAAATGACGCATTTCCGAGATCTAGGGAAATATGGAAATCTAACAATCATGGCCCCTCTTAGCGGGCCTTCCGGTCATGGCGTCACAACTAATTTCCAGAAGTAAGTTGTAGCAAACAACCTCAAAACGGAGATAACAAAACCATCGTCTCATCAAAAGTTTCTCTTAAAAAAATGCAACTCAATAAACAAGGTAATTTGACATTTGGCACATATGAAACATAGGAACAATTCATTTGAATAATAAACATAAAAAAGGTCACTTGACAAAGTTATTATAGAACAAAGACGAAGCTCATACTTACAGCCCTACCAGACCCCTATAAGACTTTCATGCAGGATTATGGCATGCTAGCTTTCGACATGTTGAAAGACAAAGCAACGAACCACCACACACAGCCGAACCTGAGAATTTGTCATTGGAGAACGCTACTAGACCCAGTCATAACCAAAGCAACTCCGATAGCAGAAAAAAGACAAGTTCAATTCATCATTCCACATGCTTTTAACCCTGCTTCAATATACAAAATGAAGATAAAACAAAGTATTCAAAAGTTTGTAAACGGAGCCACAACAAAATTCGTAGCATCAAATTAACATTTTTTCAGATAATTATATGCGTATTAAATTAAAATTAATGGTTGAGATTATTTCATTATTTATCATAGCTGAATATTTAGTTCAAAAGGCAGCCATTCAACATTGCACACAGACAACAACACACCACCGAAAACGAAAATTATTTAAAAGAAATGTTGTAAAATACTGAGTAGAAATTCTTGTTAAATAGAAATTAATCATTCAAATATTCTAAAAATATATGATGTTTGTGCTTTATTGGAAATCTGCATCACTATCATTTATTGCGGTTTTCTTAACCTTGAGTGTAGATGTTAGCGAAGGTTATAATTTGTCAAAACAGAAGTATACATTAGAAATGCATTATTTATTCGTATCTTAGAGTTTCAATCAATCATTTGAAATACTGTAAGGGCTATTTGATGTAACAATATTATTCTTCCAATAACACTTTTCTTTGAATTGCATTACTGTTGGTAGAAAGAGTTGACAATCTAAACTGTGAAATAAAAGTCATATGGTTTAAATATTTTTTGTTTTAAATCATGTAGATATAGAACTGAACCTGGAGGGTCTTTCACATTCAACAGGCCAGAAAATCTTGACCAAGGATGGGTGGACTTCGTTGTGCTACAAACAAAAGCCATTAAACATGTGCTATCCAAGTGAATAACACAAATTTGTTTGTAAGATGTACGAGTGTTAGATAATAGAAAACACATTCCTATGCACGAGTTTATACATAATGAATAACATTTAAGAAAACGTAACCAACATATTAAACTACAAACATACAAAATTTAAAACTAGCAACTCACAGGGTTATAATTGTGAACACACTAGAAGCAATATAAGATAAAAGAAAGCTGTAACCAGGCCTCGTGTTATCCAATTATAATTATTGGGCAGCATCGCTCTCCATCACATCAAATAACGGAAACATAATCCATAAGTTTATAAGCATTTTGTATGAAATTGAAAAGTTTACTCCAGGCATATATATTGTAATATACTTCGTGGGTTCAATTTAAAAATTATAAAACTAATATCCACTTTCACTATTCTAGAACTTTATTTACATTCAAACAGCTGATTCAAAAATACAATAATAATCCCATATAAGCTAGTCGTCGCGGTATCACTGCTTGGCGATCGTGCCGTGCTTCTTTTATATCACCAGCGTAGAATTCTCCAGTAGATATCCTCATCGCTCCTTCCGCTGCCGAGTCTTTTCGAGAATCGTATTTTTTATCGTAAAGCGTTTGTTGTCGTGCTGAATGACACAGGGTCGGCTTTGGGTAAATTCCGTAACACTGCTCCCCCTTTAATTCTGATCGTCCCGATCAGAAACATCCCCTCCATGGTAGGGAGCGAGTCGATCTAAGTGAACCACCTTCAATTTAGCCTTGGGGTTTCGACGGATCCGGTAGACGACGTCATTCAGCCTCTTGACCACTTCGTATGGACCATCCCAGGCGGGCGTAAGCTTTGGGGATTTACCCTTGCTCCGTTGGGGGTTGTACAGCCAGACTTTGTCCCTCTCCTGGAACCCGACTGAATTGGCCTTGAGGTCGTATCGCGTCTTCATCCGGTCACTGGTGGCCAACATCTGCTTTCGGGCTAATTCGTGTATTGCCAGCATGTCATGTCGGAGCTGGTCGGCATAATCGTCGATGTCTTGGGGAGGTTCTTCAGGGGAGCCAAATGCCAAGTCGCATGGTAGTCGCAGCTCCTTTCCGAATAAGACCCTGGCTGGGGTCAGGCCTGTACTATTATGTACAGCAGAGCGATATGACAACAGGAATAGGGGAATATGCTCATCCCAATCACGCTGGTTATTGCTGACGACCTTGGATAGGTGTTGTTCCAAGGTCCTGTTGAATCTTTCCACCATTCCGTCTGACTGTGGGTGTAATGGTGTTGTTCTCGTTTTCCTGATCCCCAACATCGTGCAGACCTTCTGGAATACATTCGATTCGAAGTTACGCCCCTGGTCTGAATGTAATTCCATCGGGACGCCAAACCGGCTGAATAGTTGTTCTACTAGCACCGTCGCTACCGTGGTTGCCTCTTGGTTGGGTATCGCATATGCCTCAGGCCATTTGCTGAAGTAATCCATTGCGACCAGAATGTATTTGTTCCCCCTCTCAGGCTCGGGAAACGGACCGGCGACATCGATGGCAATTCTCTCAAATGGGACGCCCACATTGTACTGCTGCATTCTGCCCTTGGTTCGGGTTTTCGGGCCCTTACTGGCGGCACATGTGGCACATTTGCGGCACCAAGCTCTGACGTCTTCGAAGTAATTCACCCAGTAGTACCGCTGGCGAACTTTGTCTAGGGTTTTATTCATGCCCAGGTGGCCTCCGGTAATTCCATCATGTACTTCGGTCAGGATGGCTGGTACCTTTTTCTTCGGAACTACCAGTTGGGACTTGGTTTCTCGTCCATCAGCGCTTTCCCAAACTCGCTTGAGCATTCCATTGTCTACTCTTAGAGAGTCCCACTGAGCCCATAACGATTTCAGCACGCCGGAGTATCTAGCTACCTCGTCCCATCGTGGCCTGGGTGCCCCTCTCATTTTGAGTGACAAGATTGGTTCGATGTCTGGATCAGCCATTTGGTCCTGGATGCACTGTTCCGTTGTCCAGTCTTCATTGGCCTGCACTCGGATCTGCCTGATGTAGATACCCTCTCGCTGTTCCGTCTTCAGACAATGCTTGCATTCCGCTCTACAGGGTCTTCTGGATAGGGCATCGGCATTATTGTGCCACCGACCGGCACGGTGTTCCACCTTGAAGTCGTATTGCTGTAATTTCTCCATCCATCTGGCCAGTTGTCCTTCCGGTGTCTTCATGTCCAGCAGCCATTTGAGTGCGGCATGATCTGTTCGGATTAAGAAATGGCGACCATACAGGTATTTATGGAAATGGTCCACAGCCCTTATTATTGCAAGAAGTTCTTTTCTGGTGACGCAATAATTTCTTTCTGGTTTCGAGAATCCACGGCTGTAGTACTCGATCACCCTCTCTTCACCATCTTGCACCTGGGATAGGACGGCCCCCAAACCTGTGTTGCTGGCGTCGGTGTCTAAGATGAACTTGCCGGACTGTGTAGGAAAAGCTAGGATTGGGCTGGAACATAGTGCTGCCTTCAGTCGCCTGAATGATGTTTCGCAATCCTGATTCCAATGGAAGGTCTCTTTATCAGTGGTCTGCCGATGTAGAGGGGCGGCGATGGTGGCAAATCCCTCAACAAAACGCCGGTAGTATGAACAGAGGCCCAAGAAGCTTCGGAGTTCATGCTTGTCTCTTGGGACTGGCCAATCACGGATGGCTTCTATCTTGTCTTCGTTGGTGCGGATTCCTAACTCGGACACTACGTGGCCCAAAAACTCTACTTCTTTTTGAAACAAGGAACACTTGTTCGGATTGAGTCTCAGGTTGGCGTTATTAATTCTGGAGAATACTTCGCCCAGGTTCTTCAGATGGTCGTCGAATGTCTGGCCCATGACTAGAATGTCGTCGAGGTATACTAAGCACGTCCTCCATGTTAACCCGCTCAGTACATACTCCATTAGCCTCTCAAATGTAGCGGGTGCGTTACATTACCCAAAGGGCATGACCGTGAACTGAAACAGCCCTTTACTGGTAGAGAACGCTGTCTTCTCTCTTTCGTTTGCGTGCAGACCAACCTGCCAATATCCACTTTTTAAGTCTAGTGTGGAAAACCAACGGGAGCCTGCTAGTGTGGTCAAAGTGTCATCGATTCGAGGTAGTGGATAGCTGTCTTTCTTCGTGACATCATTCAGCTTTCTGTAATCCACGCAAAATCGGGTGGTTCCATCTTTCTTTTTAACTAGCACGACGGGAGCAGACCATGGACTGATGGATGGCTCAATAACTCCATTTTGTAACATGGACTCGATGTTTTCCTCGACGGCCTGTTGTTGCCCCAATGGTAGTCGTCTAGGTGGTATTCTGATGGGTTGAGCCTTTCCGGTATCTATTCGATGCTGGATGATGTGGGTGCGACCGGTAGTTCCATTTTTACTGTTAAAAATTTGCCAGTGTTTTGTGATAAATTGCTTGGCTTTCTTCTGGTTCTCTGGTGTCAAGTGTGTCAAGTGGTCAGCAAACTGTTGTAGGAACTCTTTATCGGGCCCTGTTTCCTTCACCGACGTCTGGTACTCTTCTTCGCAATTGATGATGGTCTCTACTGGCTCGAAACAAGCTATCTCTTGACCATTGGTAATTCTGATGTCGTTGTTGGACAGATTCAGGACTCTGATTGGTATATCTCGTCCGGTTTTAACTATAGCCCGTCCAACTAAGTAGTCATGAGCTGAGTGTACGGGCTCCACCATTCCAACGCAGCTCCCAGGATTGCTGTCTAGCTGCCCGTGAATAATCTGTTCAGTTCAACCGGGAATTCTAGCTGAAGACTTTGCCACAATTTTTATGGGCGTGACTGATGTGTTGACGGGCCGTGTCAATACAAATTCCTCATTCAGGAACCGAAGAACATCATATCTCGGGTCGAACATAAATCCATGCTGGCTAATTAGGTCCATTCCCAGTATAAAATCGTCCTCAATATTCGCTACCAGGACCCTATGCCGGATCATGTTGTCCCCTATCTGTAGCACGACCTCTGCCTCACCCTGTATTGACATGGACTCGCCGGTGACTGTTCTGAGCTGGATGTTATTGGTAACTGGCCGAATTTCTGATGCTCTCAAAACCCTGGACTTGGCAATGGACACAGCGGCGCCGGTATTGATGGTGATGGTAACTGCTCGCCCGTTGATGGTGCCTCTGATGACTAGGCTGCCGCTATCTCGGCAAAATCCCCGGATGGATAACGTTTTGGGGGCTTGTGGAGGGACAGTCAGCATTCGCCCCCCTATGCTGACTGACTGACGGTCCCTGGACATGTGGCTGTTCTGTTGGTTACCCCTGGTCGGTGATCGTTCAGGTGGCTTCACTCGACAATCGCGTTGGAAATGCCCTGTCCGTCCGCAGCGGTAACATGCCCCTCTAGTGCCAGTTCTTTGTGACCGTTCTAGTATTTTGTTCAGACCAGCCAGCAGCGCTTGAAATGGTGACTCTGACTCTTCCTGGTTGAAGGAAACTGCTCGGACCCTCGGCTTGGACATGTTCATGACGGCTTCTACTTCCAAAGCCCGAAGTAGAGCTTCATTACTCTTCTTGACGCCACTCAGTCTTAAATTTTTTTGAACTTCCACATCTCTGATGCCGTTTATGAAACTCTGTATGGCCAACCGGTCTTTCGTTTCCTCTGGCAGGTCTGGGTAGGACAAGTGTACTAACCGTCTAATCTCTGCTTCGAATTCTTGAAGGCTTTCACCGGATTTTTGCGTTTTTCCACTGAGTTGGACTTGGTATACCTGGCTCAAGGATTGATTGTCGTAGCGTTTGTCTAGGATGGCGATGATCTTGTCGAAATTGCCTTGTTCATCGACTGGAATGCTTTGGAGGAGTTCTAGGGCCGGACCTCTTAACGAAATTACCAGAGAAGTAGATTTTTCTTGATTATCCCATCCATTAGCTGTAGCCACGGCCTCAAATTGCCGTTTATACATGGGCCAAGATGAACTGCCGTCGAATGTGGGTGGTTTACTAAAGGAACCTTTGGTACTCACGGTGTTCTGGTATTTTCCTCGCTGTAAGTCCTGTTGCATTTTTTTGATTTCTGTTTCTACCTTGTTTTGGATGGCACTGATTTTATCTTGTACTTCACTTACTTCACTTTGTACCGTGTTTTTAATGGAACTGATTTCAAATTTCACCTGGCTCTGGATGGAATCGATGTCATCTACTTTGATTTCAAGAGTCTCCACATTACTTTTTAGGGTCTTTATGTCGTCGTTTATTTCTTTTATGTCTGATTCAACTATTTGCATTCTTTCATTAACTGTTTCATTAACTTGTGATACTATTTGCATTAGTTGTTCAAATTGCGTTTGTCTTTTTTCTTCAGTTATTTTAAAATCATTTTGTCGCTTTAGTTCAGTTTGATCTTGTTTTTCTACAAATTTCGAGAATAATCCTTCAATTAAATTATGTTGTTTTTCTTCCATAGTGGAAACAAGATTTTGTTGTTTTTCTTCCATTGTAGTGTCAAGATTTTCTAATTCTATTTTACGTTTTTCATCAAAAGATTTTACTAACCTTTGTTGAATTTCTTCTTGGTGTTGTTTTTCCTTCTTGTCACGTTTTTCTAGAATCTGTGCAATTTTTTCGTCCAGTCCCTCTGTAACCTGCTTGACTATTTTTTTGGTAGTTTTGTCCATACTACGGGTTTCCATAAATCAAATTAGGATTTTAACTGCACTAATCCCACTAATCCTTTACTTCTGATCACCAAATGTAATATACTTCGTGGGTTCAATTTAAAAATTATAAAACTAATATCCACTTTCACTATTCTAGAACTTTATTTACATTCAAACAGCTGATTCAAAAATACAATAATAATCCCATATAAGCTAGTCGTCGCGGTATCACTGCTTGGCGATCGTGCCGTGCTTCTTTTATATCACCAGCGTAGAATTCTCCAGTAGATATCCTCATCGCTCCTTCCGCTGCCGAGTCTTTTCGAGAATCGTATTTTTTATCGTAAAGCGTTTGTTGTCGTGCTGAATGACACAGGGTCGGCTTTGGGTAAATTCCGTAACAATATATTGAATCAAAAATGTGCTATTGAACAGCATTGTCATGAGTATCAATTTCTGTGAGATCATCACTCTCATTGCCTAGTTTATCAGCAGACCTAACCTAACCTAACCTACCATGAGTATATGTAACTCATATGTCTGCTTTTGGATCATAACATACGAAGCATTTACCACTTAAGGTCAAAGCCATAATTTTCCGAGATCTAAGGAAATATGGTAATCTTTTTTTTCTGCGGCGTCATTAGTCGGTCATTTCCTCTATATAACAAGAAACATAACCTGTTCAAGGAATATGATTTCTCACTTTTTCTCTTAAGTATCTATCAAAATGATTCCTCTCTCATTGATTTATTCAAACAGACCACGAGACCTCAACATAGCAACCATTAGGGACGGAATTCGTACCAGGTCTCTAACACACCCTAACATATAATTACAAACGTTATTCATAAAAGGAATACAATGTATGGAAAATGACATCTTTGACCAACTGTGTCAAAATGATTTAAGACAATGAGTAATATATAAGACTAAATCCTTATGCACTGGAACTACATTATAAAAGCTTTCGATTCAGCTTTCATGTAGAGAAAAGGTTTCCACTGCACGAAGGCCACTCTTTAAAATAATTCAAGTGAGATTGTTCTATTTTCATTTAAATAAAAAAATAGGCAGTTGAGTACTAGTTACCGAGAATATGTCTATAGCATTATCGGAACAGTGTTTCGTTTGTAAAATTTTGAATGCAGTAAGATCATTATTCACAATTTAGGTAGTTTGTTGATACCAAACATAAACGTAAATAATTCGCTGGGGGTCTGTATTAATTATGAAAAACCTTTTAAATAAGGAATCTGTCAAGGCATCGGAACGTCTTCATGAGGTTCTGAACATTGTTTCTAACAGAATACGGTCTCAGGTAGTGAAACGCTTGAGGAACGAAGTAGTTCATCGTGTAGCTCCCAAGTCCATCAACCGCGAAAAACAGAGATGTATGGTTCTGTTAGCTCTTAGTAATAAGTAACCAACCAACGATAAGGGTAGGTAGGTTACTAGGTAGGTAGGTAGATAGGTAGGTATGTAGGTTAGGGTAGGTTAGGTTCGGTCGTTCAATCGATCCTAATCTAACCTCAGTTGATACCATCTAACCGCCCTGTTTGAAAGGCCTCCCTCCCCTTTTACTATGACGTAATAAGCTACTCATGTTCATCGTTCTACTCAGTATTTTACAACATTTCTTTTAAATAATTTTCTTTTTCGGTGGTGTGTTGTTGTCTGTGTGCAATGTTGAATGGCTGCCTTTTAAACAAAATATTCAGCTATGATAAATAATGAAATAATCTCAACCATTAATTTTAATTTAATACGCATATAATTATCTGAAAAAATGTTAATTTGATGCTACGAATTTTGTTGTGGCTCCGTTTATAAACTTTTGAATACTTTGACTGTTTTTTCTTCATTGTGTATATTGAAGCAGGGTTAAAAGCATGAAGAATGATGAATTGAACTTGTCTTTTTTCTGCTATCGGAGTTGCTTTGGTTGTGACTGGGTCTAGTAACGTTCTCCAGTGACAAATTCTCAGGTTCGGCTGAGTGTGGTGGTTCGTTGCTTTGTCTTTCAACATGTCGAAAGCTAGCATGCCATAATCCTGCATGAAAGTCTTATAGTCTTCTTGCTTCTGTTATAACGTTTCTACTATTTGTAGCCCTTTTCTAGCATTTATAAGGTCCTGTTAGAGACATATAGGTAAAACACCTGTGAAATTTTTCAAATACTTTGTTCATTTTACTCTCATATCAACAATTCGTTGGGAGAAACATATATTTTGTGTATCTAGAAAACATTTGTTTGTACTGACGTCTGTCTTAGAAAAAGTTATATGTGATAGAAACATTTGTTTGTTGTAGCAAACGACTGATGTTTTCTTTTTGATGGCTAAATTTGTGTGCACCTAGAAAAAAGTTTCTATGTACCAGTGAATACGCTTTGAGTACCTGTCTTAGAAAAGATTTGTTTGTTCCTACCTCTGTCTTGGAAAAAGTTATATATTTATTTCCACTATCCCATTTCCAACATTTCTGGACTCTACTGTTTGCAACGGATTTGTTTCAAACCATTTGTAGCAACAGTTTCTAGCATTTGTAGTGACTTTGTTTAACCTCACCAGTCACTTCTACGATTCCTGTCGTTTCTATGGCCCTAGCTTTTGTAACGGTTTCAAACATTTCTACCCTTTGCAACGCCCTTACTACAACCATTCAATTATTTCTAACGGGTTCAGTCGTTTGTATGGTTCCAGTTGTTTCTAGCTTTTATAGAGGTGTCAACAATTTCCAGCAGTCATTTCTACTGTCCCATTCGTTTCTACGGGACGTTTCTAGCTTTTCTAGCGGCTCCAACCATTCTACCAGCCATTTCTACTGTCCCAGTCGTTTCTACGGGACATTTCTAGCTTTTGTAGTGGCTCTAACCATTTCCAGCAGCGATTTCTACTGTCCCAGTCGTTTCTACGGGCCGTTTCTAGTTTTTGTAGTGGCTCCATGAATTCTCCCAGCTATTTCTACTTACGCAGTCGTTTCTACGGGACGTTTCTAGCTTTCGTAGCGGCTCCAACCATTTTACAAGCCGTTTCTACTGTCCCAGTCGTTTCTACGGGACGTTTCTAGCTTTTGTAGCGGCTCCATAAATTCTACCAGCCATTTCTACTGTCCCAGTCGTTTCTACGGGACGTTTCTAGCTTTAGTAGCGGCTCCAACCATTCTACCAGCCATTTCTACTGTCCCAGTCGTTTCTACGGGACGTTTCTAGCTTTTGTACTGGCTCCAACCATTCTCCCAGCCGTTTCTACTGTCCCAGTCGTTTCTACGGGACGTTTCTAGCTTTTGTAGCGGCTCCAACTATTCTCTCAGCCATTTCTATTTAGGCAGTCGTTTCTACGGGACGTTTCTAGATTTTGTAGCGGCTCCTACCATTCTACCAGCCGTTTCTACTGTCCCAGTCGTTTCTACGGGACGTTTCTAGCTTTTGTAGCGGCTCCAACCATTCTACCAGCCATTTCCACTGTCCCAGTCGTTTCTACGGGACGTTTCTAGCTTTTTTAGCGGCTCCAACCATTCTACCAGCAATTTCTACTGTCCCAGTCGTTTCTACGGGCCGTTTCTAGCTTTTGTAGTGGCTCCAACCATTCTTCCAGCCATTTCTACTGACGCAGTCGTTCCTACAGGACGTTTCTAGCTTTTGTAGCGGCTCCAACCATTCTACCAGCCATTTCTTCTGGCCCAGTCGTTTCTATGGGACGTTTCCCATTCTATCAGTCGTTTCTACGTGTCATTTCACCCGTTTGTAGTGTCTCCAACCATTCTATCAGCCATTTCTAAGTTTCTAGTCATTTCTACGGGACATTTCTAGCTTTTGTGCCGTTTTTACTCATTCGCAACGTTCCCGTACCAGTCATTTTCAACATTTGTAGTGGTTCCAACCATTTCTCCAACGGTATTCTTTCCGAATTACCCACCGCTCGATACAAAATCCAACGATTCAAGTCGCATTATTCCTCATTTACATATTTATTTTTTTACGTTATTAGCTACCATTAACTTTTCAATGAAAACCGCATCTACTTTTATAATTAACGATTTCCTTGTTTACCATCAACCAGCCACTGCACTTTCAACCAGTGCTCGAGTTTCGCTTGTTTATCAGTTCACCAACATGCAGTTGCGGTTTCGTTTATCTTTTGTTATTGCCTTCGTTGAATTGTTGAATTATTTGTAATGACATGCTAAATACCAAATATTTGGGAACCTATTAATTATTTACGATGCATTTTCGGTACATTTTTTTGCTTAAAATTGCCGAATTATCTATATTAAGAGATCTAATGCCCGGACTAGGCGTTCTCGTGGTCCTGGTTTATCCAACGAAAGCAGAGACTCGAACGAGTTGCAGCTCTCGCGCATATGACCGATAAATTTATTTCGGTGTTCAAAATATGTTTCGTTCATCCCATTGAATATGTTCTTAAGATGTGTTTCGCCACTGTATGTGTTCCCTGTCACGGCCAATGCACCCGGCTATGATACACCCCTGCGACAAACCTTGCACCCGACACGAGCCAGTCCGTTTCACGAATGACGTCACGGTTCGCCACCCCCGACGGTTGAATCCCGATCGCCAGACAGCGAATTCCCTACGCACCGCATGCCACCGCATTCCCTACGCACCGCTTTACGCCAGCCATCGCGTTCCCGACCCCACGCACCCCCGACCTACGACCGCCCCCGTTCTTCCCGCTTACTGATGCAACCGACCACCGCTATCCCTACTATGCACCCCTGTTCCTAACCAACGTTCGGCGCGCCCCGACAGAAGTCCCGTTAGGTTAGCGCCCTTGCCGTTAGGTGTCCTGACGCCGCCTCCCGGAAGTCCCGTTAGGTTAGCGCCCTTGCCGTTAGGTGTCCTGACGCCTCCTCCTGGAAGTCCCGTTAGGTTAGCGCCCTTGCCGTTAGGTGTCCTGACGCCTCTTCCCGGAAGTCCCGTTAGGTTAGCCCCCTTGCCGTTAGGTGTCCCGACATCCGAAGGTCTTAGGTTAGCCACCTTGCCGTTAGGTTCGAGCTTGAGGTTAATGATCCCGCAGACCACGTGGTTTTTGTCGCCAAGTGTCCCCTACACTACTAATATCCTTTGTTTTATAATACATACAAAACGGGTGAACTCTTGCTTAATTATTGTTATAATGAAACGCCTGAACTGATTTCTGAACAATAAAGGAATAATTTTCTGAAAAATCCACGAGAAGAATGCATGTCTCTAATTTCAAATGTGTCTTGCAGTGGTTTAAATATCGTTTTTGTGTATCGGAAATATAATGATGAATTGTTAATACATGTAGATCCCCACATAATTCCACTTTAAAATTATTTTTATCAACTTCAAACTCTTTAAGAGATGCTCGGCGTCTCTCTTGGGTCCAATATTTTATATTTGATTTGATCTCTTAATTCAATATCATATTCACCAAGCAGACAATCCAAAGATTTTAATAAATTTTTTTGAGAGGGCATACAATTTAAGCTTAACATTTTCATGCTCAGCACACAAGCAAATTATATGACTTCCAGGATCACCTGCGTGAATGCACTGCGTTGGTTTTAAAGAAGCAAAAAGAAAACTTGGGTAACTTTTCATTCCCAGAATATTCGTCAATGAAAGGTCATGTACAGAATATAGCAACATCTTCTTTTGAATGAAAATTTTTCTTCAGTCACCATCACGAGTTGACACATAATCTTTTTTTCCTAGGATCGTATAAACGTATTCGTCAAGCAGGTAATAATTACTGATACGTTCTCTCATTGCATTAGAAATTTTTGTGAAACTTCTTTTACTGTGCAATTTTATATTTTCGGGAAAATCTGAAAATTATATTGTTCGTTAATATTTCGAAATCCGGTACTTAATACCCCAAGTGTTTTGAATATTGTCTCAGTTGTACTTATGCTTAAAGCAAATAAATACAAAAGCGAAGCCGCTTAATTAGTTGTTTCGTAAATATAATGTTTTCATGTTTGTAGATTATTCTCACTTATATATAGCATACCCAGTAATTTTGGTTATTTCTTGTTTTAAAATAAATAAAGTACACGTAACATGTTTTAATTGACTGTTTTGATATGTATTTGAAAGCATCATTGTTTGCAAATGAAAAAAAAAACAATCTATGATAAAGCAAATTAATCCCCCCTAAAATACAGAATGAATTTGTTTTTAATAATTATATATAAAGCTTATAAAAATGAAATCAAATGATTTTTAAATAATATTTACGATAACTTTTAGTAAGTGTTATTAAAACTTACCATTCATTTCTCTAAACTTATGCAGTATGTTAAACATATAATAGGTACATTTGAAATACTGAGAATTTTTTTTCCAATTCCATTCTTTTGGTAATAATGGCAGGTATTCTATTTTTTTAGAACACTTTTCTCATTTTCATATTGTTTTTGCAAATTCACAACACGTTGTTTCAGTGTAAAAAATCTTCTATGATGTTTTGAGACGCAGGCAGACCAATATCGATACCCGATGCTTGAGATAAATTTTCTCTGAAATGTATGCAAACATCTTGTATCAACTTTTCAGCATCAACCTGGCGTCTGATTCTAAAATTCGTTTGGTCTTTTAATGTTGCCAAATTAAGAGTTTCTAAAACAGTATTAACTATATTTGGACCTTGGCTCAATGATAGATACTCAGATACATTAGAATCGTTTGAGTTTTGACTAGCAGTCGTATCGTCAGATATATCAGTTTCAGAACGATGTCCGATAGAGCTTTTTGCAGTGGTTCTTTCTGATTGACGGACTTCTGAGTTGCTGGTATAAGCATCTGAACTTATTTCCCCAACATTTGTGATTATTTCTGCATCAGTGTCAATGCGTATTTTCAGTGAGGTTTCACACGTCTTGCAAATCTTCTCCCCTGGTATTAATTTTAATTTGAAAACTTCAAGAGATTTATCACAAACTGACAAACTAATTACACGTAAATCAGTTTTAATAAGTTTTTTATGCATCTTAAATGGATCACAACACTTTGACAAAAAAAATACTATAATAACTCAAATACTTGCATTTATGATGTTCACAGATTGTGCCCTTAGGAATAAGATGATAATTAGAAATTCTGTACTGTAGCTGTGAAGTTTCTTCGGCACTAAGCATATCAAGCTCGTATATGGAGGTTTTAGTCGTGTATGAACTGAAATTACAATCTGTTTCGTTAACCCTCCCAACATCGTAATCTATTTTTCCAGCGATATTAATAAATATTTTTGTTATTTAATACTAAATATGAAATTATTTTGTAATACCGAACAAAATTATAATATCAATAAACACAACGGAAATTAACACGACACATAAAGTGCATACTACCAAAATAAGCCGTAGGGGGCAGTAGGGGCTGAGTTCCATGCAAAGTGTACATCGTTCCAAGCGCTCACAGCGCTAAAGCATGTAAACAGCATCGCGCGGTGTTTTCAAATTATAAACATATGTGACATTACTAGGTATAAATTAATTTAGCAGGTCCGTTTAACTATTATTTTTATAGACTAACAAAAAAAAGACTAAAATTATATTATTGTTATATATAATATATAACAAAACTTAAAGTAATTTACTATTGCGAATCAACATATATAGGATAAACTTGTATATGGCTAGTATGAACCACGGTATAAGGCCATTTAAAAAAGCAAATTATGTAAATGTAAAATTAAAGTAGGAAATTAAACAATGTCAAGCAAGCCGGAAAAAAGGAGTTTTACATATGTTTACGAGAGGTTGCAGTTAATATATGCATAGTGTATCATTAAGAATAGGAGCTTGTTTACTTTCTAGAATGGAAGATATTACGCTTAGAATATCAAAGGTGACGAACTTACCGTTCCACATATTTGATAGCTGAAATTTTAAAGAGATTTGAAATTTCCATAACTTTGGTCCTATGCTACATAAATTCCTGTATTATCACACATATAGGAGGTTTTTCTATCTACTTCTTCGTCTCTAACACGCCAAATACCTTAGCGCTCTAAAAATGATGAAATTGATGGGACCCATGACATCAAGGTGAGTTGGCAAACTTGGGCAAAATGTAAAAAACGCTATTTTTATGAAACTGACAATATTCAAACGACTTTATCCCTGAACCTACTAAATAGAATAAAATTTTACAACTTGCATTTTGAACGGAATCTGAAAACTGCTCAAACGCGCACCATTAAAAAATTTTAGGGGTTATGAAATGTTGCATTTCCATTTCCGCCACCCAGTATATGCATCTCTGTATATTTTTTGCACCACTCTGTATAACTGTAGTTCTATTACGACCTCTATTCCAATAACCCTGTAAACTCAACCGCTAATGGGCTTCCCTACATAATTATTTTATTGGTTATAATTGCACTCGACTCTATATTTTAAACACGCTATATATGCAACAGCTTGTGTGTCACTCACGAAAAAAATTATTTCTAACATATCTGGAATCGCCCTGTGTAATTATAATATACAACGCCTTATATATCAGTCAATTTAGAACATGAGAACACATAACTTTTTACCCATCCAAAAATCGCCTAAACAGCAATTTTTAATTTAAAAAATATTAAATACCTATAAAATTCTTATAAGATTCTACACATCAATTTGTATTGGAATTTTTTTTTTCAAGTATGTTACCAAATCATCCTGTATTGAAACTTTTGTAATTTCAAAACTCAGCTGTCATAATTATTGTCACAATTTCGTTCTTTCTCGGTAATACGATTTTTCCCGTGCAATCAATTTGTAGACGCCAAAACCCCGAAATGAAATTTCGACAGTCATAGTGCAGTTTGCGAGAATTACATATAATAAGATATATGTAAATAAACAAAACATTATATGTATTATATTGTTAGATAAATAAGTAAAAATATATCACATCTCCTTAAAAGAACATTTAACAATTTTTGGCTGACTGCTAATATTTTAGACATGTTAAAATTAATTTAAAAGGTTACCTTATATCGAATAAAACAGCAATATATTACTAATACTTATTCAATTTTCATTTGTACATGGCATAAAATAAAAATTAAACATATTCAACTTGAGTGGATCTGAAATCAATTAGCTTTATAATCTCTCAATAGTTAGTTTACTTACGTAAAAGTTTTCATCGGGGGATTATATCAAAACATTTAAAAAATACAAGGCACCACCTGTTAATTTATGTTAAATAATACCTTTATATGTTGACAATTCATTTATTGAAATTGAAATTTTGAAAATTATACATTGATAATTTTCTGATTGCATATAGAAGGTACCTTAACCTAGCGGTTAACATTATTAAGAAATGTCAAATTGAAATTCAATCTGCTACAAATGTGGTTGGCCGTGAACTGGTCGAGAAATTAGAACCATTGCCGTGATGAACAGATCTAACTATTTATCTCCCTTTATCCAGCCCGCACCCGATGGAATTTCCGTGATCTTAAACTCAACTGTACGTTCCTCCACATGAAAAGCTCTAATTTTCTTAGTCCTATCTTTAAGGATTGTAAATTGCTCCATATTGAACATACATAATCAAAAATGCGCAAATTTAAAATCAAAAAGTTACCGAATTAAAACAGTCAAAATGTGAAAATTTAAAATCAAAATGTTACCGAATTAAAACAATCAAAATGTGGAAAGTTAAAATCAAAATATTACGGAAATAAAACAATTAAAATGTGGAAAGTTAAAATGTTACCGAACATTTCAAGTAGAAAAGAGCCTATAGCAAATTAAAACGCCAACAAAAGCACACAAAGAAAAACATCATAAATGAAAAACGTTTAAATACCAGTAAAAATTTCACAAACAACACAAAAAAGTTCTATAAAATATTGGTAAAAATTACTCTACTCACCAGAGCAAGTAGTTTTATTGACACCAGAAAAGTAAATGTTTGAAAAAAACATCAGCCCCATTCAATTTATACTCTGGTAAAACCGAAAAAAGGGGAAAGAACAAAAACAAGCGTTCTTAAATCGTACATGAAATATGTTGGTTTAATAATATTCCATCTGCTTTAGGGCAGTTCAAAGAGGCTATAAACTCTTTATTTGCCTGGTGTATTAGCCATGATCTTAACCTGAATATCAATAAATGTTTTATTATTACTTTCGCAAAAATTTCACAACCTATAATCATTTCATACGCTATTAATTCACAAACGATACAGCGAGTAAGTGAAATTCGTGACCTTGGTGTCGTTTTCGATAATTCTCTGACTTTTCGTAGACACATTGATCTAGTTGTTTCCAAGAATTACAAGGTTTTGGGTTTTATCAATCGTTCATTTAAAACATTTTCTCATAATACGATTCGTTTATTATATTGTTCACTAGTACGATCTATTCTGGAGTACTGTTCTGTCATATGGAACCCCTACTATAACACACATATAGCTAATATTGAGAAAGTTCAAAATAAATTTCTTCTTATAGTAGCATTTAAAATGGGTTTGAGCATGGACAATAATCAATATAGTGATATTTTATTACAAATGCATTTACAATCTTTGCAAAATCGGCGTAACATAGCTGATATTTGTTTTCTATACAAGTTGTTGTCAGGTGAACTTGACTACCCTTCCGTACTAGACAGAATTTCCTTGAATACGACAATAAGAACTTTTTCTTCAGAACTCTTCAATATTTCATTTCATAGAACTAACTATGGACTTTGTTCAGCAATGACTAGGTTAATGCGTACAGCCAATCAGTACCCCTCGCATATTGATGTGTTTTATAACTCCGTCAATGTAATCAAGCCCTCGTTATATTATAATATTTAATGCTGCCGTTTGTTTTGTATTGATGTGTTATCTTTTGTTGGCGACAAAATGTATTTTAATTATAATTTTAATTTTAATTAACTATATTTTATTTTGTATTATTTCTAAAAGTTGAGTTCAATGTTAGACATGTTAACTTTTAAGATTTAGGTTTAATGTTATTTACACTAAATTTTTTGTTTTTGGTATTTTATGTAAATGGGGTTACCCGTATAAGAATAAATAAAAAAATAATTAAAAAAAAATAACAATAAGCCGTTAAAATAAATTAAGGGGAATACTTCATTTTATCTTTCTTTTAATGTCAGGAAATATCCGATAAAAAATATAGGAGCGGACCGAACAAAGGTAGGCGCCTTTTAGAAGGGTGCGATATTCCCTATCGGGTTTAATTATTTCTTTCTTTGTCGAAATGTCCCCAGAAAAAAAATATATAGCAGACTGTAGACAATGTAGGTAAACAGAAATATCCTCGAACGTATGATAAAATTTGGTAAATTTATTTTATTTGTCCATTGGCCGACTTTTAGAAGGTGGCAGGCATCCGCTTTCGGGTTTAATATTTCCGTTCAAATCTTTATCAGGATCTTTGGTAAAGGCGTAAATACGATGTAAATAAAAAAGAGGCTTTTAATTTCGGAATTACTGTATTCTAATTGTATATTAAGAAGAATTTGTTCTTAATAGTTAGGCTTGCGGTAATTGTATCACATAAAACAAAAAGGTGGTTTTTATTTTAGGAAATAAATTCAAATATCCCCCTATTTCTACTCGACATATACAACATTTGTCAATATTAATAAAGCAGTAAATGAACCCAGATGTCTACACGGTAGAAGTAAAACCGAAATTTCATTAACTAAACAAATTTTACAAATTAAAGTAGCAGTACATCTTAAATCTTTAGCGGAAGATTTTTGAATCATCAAGCAGTTGCTAAAAGAACATGTGTCGCTGTGTCAAATCATCTTCAGGTAACAGGTTTGAACTGTGTAAGCCACAAGAGTGACATGTGATTTTGTCACCGGAACCACTATAAAAGAATGCACTTTTCGCCAAATCAGCGGGTCTCTGTTTCAGCGCTATGGGTCAATTTCCAAACGTAGGCAATCTGAACCAAAACTCGCTTTATCTCCGTGAACAAAATCACGTTTTCTATTTATAGAATATGTGTTGTCTATATCAAAGAAATAACAATTGGGATTCTAGTCCAAATGATCAACTACCGGTCTGTCATTTTCCAATTGAAACCTCCAGTTCAGCAAAATGGACATTTAACTTTGTCGTTTTCGCCAGTATAAATGAAGCCAGCCCTTGCTAGATTCAAGGTCGGGAATTCCGAGGGTCATTTCTCTAACTTTCTGGTCTATATTCACATCTATACTATTATAAAATTGTAAGTTTGTCTGTTTGTTTGTTTGTTTGTTCGGGCATCACGTAAGAACTATTGAAGTGATTTTGCTGAATCTTTTTTTGTTGCAAACCTATAGTTTGATTTAAAATCTGGTAGACATTTTATCTTTCTAAATTGACAGAAACGGTAGATATAGCGAAAAAACTTCTACCATGTTGGGTAATACAATTACTCAATTGGTTTCATCGCATGCACACAATATTAGATACTGGCATCAGCATAGCTTTTATTCTAAATTCGGAATGTGCAAATGTAACATGTTTCGATTTAAGAAAAATCAACTGATATAACAAGCGTAATTTTACAGGGTGTTCTGTATATAGGAGTAGAATTAGATGGATTTAAACAATCTAAAAAAAGTTATATTTGGTGTCCTATAAGCAGCTGCATATATACAATGTGGTGGAAATAAGGGGAGTGGAATTAGTTATACGGGATGGGTTATATTGAGTGGGTCATAACAGTTCCATATACCAAGTGATTGAAAAAGGGTAGAATATTTATACAGTGTGAATAAAAAATGTTTTATAGGTAAGCAGTTAGGATCTTGGAATTATATTCATAAGATTATTATAGTTATGAAATGGGTTGAGGACATGTTAGAAGCAGTTGTTTATACAGGGTGTTTGAAATATAAGATAGAGTGAAATTATTTATGTTGTGCTTAAAAACTTGTTTTATATCCACAAGTAGTTGCATGTATTGGATGATTGAAATATGTAGCGGAGTATAATTACAGGTAGGTTTAAAAACTATTATAAAGTAATGTTATGATCTGCAAGCTGTTCCATTTACGGGATGGTTGAAATATAGGGTGGGGTAGGGTTCTAAGGATACAGGTTGGTACAAAAATATTATATTTAGTGGCAAATGAGTAGTTGCTTACAAAAGGTTGTTGAAAGATAGGGTGGTGTACAGTTATAATTATACAGGGTGGGTAAAAAATGCTATAAAAATTTAGATATAGAGCAGTTGCATTTATGGAGTACCTGAAATATGGTGCGCAGTAAAGTATACTTGTACAGTGCATCCCATTTTGATTGAGATTGCCAGGTTACTCGGTTGTTATTGAAGATAGAGTCTTGCGGTTTTCACATACCTGTTCTACTTTTTTGTAAAACTCAGGATGGCCATATCAGATTTTGCATAAGTGTTTCCATTTATAAGATACAGGGCGATTTTGATAATTTATACTTTTTGGACCCCCTCTATATCTACGAAGTTATTAGAAATACTCTTGCGCTAAGAACTACGTCTAATAGAAAATTTTGCATAGAATCCAGTGGAGTACTCAATTTTTTTTCCGAGTATGGTTTTGAAGATACTACACAACATTATATATTTTTAAATGGAACACCCTGTATTTTATTATTTCAGTGAATTCGTTATTTTTTTTCCTTTAAAATAATGTATAATACAAAACACATGGTATTATAAGAAATGCTAAAAAACACTAAAAAGCTGAGTTTCTTGCTAGTAGGCCATGTATTTTCCATTTAAAAGAAGAATCAAACAAATAATTCCATTTGAGATTTTTTATAGGAGTATATCAGCAAAGAAAAACTAATAAATAGTTATACATCGTTCATTATTTATAACAAACAGAACAAGTATTACAAATCAAATATCTATTTTAAAATTAATTTTCGACATTATTTATTACCTTATTGATTTAACTGTTCAAATTGTTGTCCATTCTCCCTAACATAATTGGCAAACCTTTTCAATACGCCTGAATGCATTTAAAATTATAACAGGTCGCCATTGTAAATCCCGAAAAGCTGCCTCCGTTGCGGCACGAAGTTCTTCGCGACTGTTGTGTCTGTTGGTATATATTTTATTTTTCAAATAACCCCACAAAAAAAGTCCAATATAGATAAATCGGGTGATCTTGGAGGCCACCTAATTGGTCCATGTGTTCCTATCCAAATCCTTGAAAATTATTTTCTAAAAAGCGCCCAATTAATCTAGAATTGTGGGCAGGGGCGCCATCTTGTTGAAAGTGTATAGAATTGCGAAAGGCGACGGGAACATCTTCCAATATTTCGGGTAATAAGTCATCTAGGATTGTCAAGTACCTATTGGCGGTAAGGGTTCCTTCAAAAAAGCGGTACTTTATTTTTGTCCCCAGTATGAAACAGGCTACAATAAAACCAAATCGACCCTGCTGTTGTCGCTCAAAAATTAAGTGCGGGTTCTCATCATACCAGTATCTTGTATTCTGCCTGTTAAATATACCGGCACTGCTTATATGAGATTCGTCTGACCAAATAACTTTCCTTACAAAATCATTGTCCCTTCGGGATTGGTCTAAAAACCAATTGAAAAAATTTAACCGTCTTGCTGCATCACCAGGATATAAGTGCTGGGCAATATTGACTTTGTAAGGTTTAAATTTATATTTTTTTAAAATTCTTTGGACCCGTGATTGAGAAACTCCAGTGTAATTTTCTAATTTCGCATAAGAAGTCTGGGGATAGGCATGAACGCTAGCTAACACATTTATTTCATTCATTTCTTGATTTTCATTGTTATACACCTTTGATCGAGGTTTAGAATATGCACCAAAACTTAGTAAATTATTCTTTAGTCTAAATATAGTTGCTCGACTAGGTTGATGCCTCTCTGGATATCTGAAAGTTTTAAAAACACGATTTCATGAAATATCTTATGGTAAAATACTCGTACTTTTTATACCTGTGGAAATATAGTTCTAAAGCTTCTTCAACATTCTCATAACATTGATTTAAACATTGTATCATATCGTATTTTTCTTTATTTTGAAAAACGAATTCTCTTCCAGCCATTATCAATTATCAACCAGCAAACTCAGGAATAATTATTTATATAATGATCTTGTAAACTCAAACACGATAAAACACAATAGTTACTAACAATGACAGCTTGATCAGATTTGCGTTTTTCTCTCCAGCGCTCACTAGATAAAATATTGTTCCGAAAGGCGGAATTCTATAATAATTTTAAATGGATTCGTGCGAGATGGAAAGGTTTGCCATGTATGTGTTAGGGAAAATGGACAACAATTTGAAGAGTTAAATCAATAAGGTAATAAATAATGTCCAAAATTAATTTTAAGATAGATATTTGATTTGTAATACTTGTTCTGTTTTTTATACATAATGAACCATGTATAACTATTTATTAGTTGCTTTTAGGTACCTAAATTTCGTGTTTCATGTTATTGAATTATTGTTAACATTATTTTTCTTTGCTGATAAACTCCTATAAAAAATCTCAAATGGAATTATTTGTTTGATTCTCCTTTTAAATGGAAAATACATGGCCTACTAGCAAAAAACTCAGCTTTTTACTGTTTTTTAGCATTTCTAATAATACCATGTGTATTGTATTATACATTATTTTAAAGGGAAAAAAATAACGAATTCAATGAAATAATAAAATACAGGGTGTTCCATTTAAAAATATATAATGTTGTGTAGTATCTTCAAAACCATACTCGGAAAAAAAATTGAGTACTCCACTGGATTCTATGCAAAATTTTCTATTAGACGTAGTTCTTAGCGCAAGAGTATTTCTAATAACTTCGTAGATATAGAAGGGGTCCAAAAAGTATAAATTATTAAAATCGCCCTGTATCTTATAAATGGAAACACTTATGCAAAATCTAATGTGACCATCCTGAGTTTCACAAAAAAGTAGAACATATGTGAAAACCGCAAGACTCTATCTTCAATAACAACCGAGTAACCTGGCAATCTCAACCAAAATGGGATGCACTGTACAGTGTCATTCAAACAAGGTTAGAAAAAGTTGTAAATGGGTGGTTTAATTATGGCCCACCCAGTTCAACTCTTATGCTTATGCTTTGTACATACAACTGTTTATGGTCTACTCTATATAACAATTTTTTTTTAACTTTTTTAATCTATCCTAACGGAAATGAGGTGGAACCACTCGCGAGTCAATATAAAAACACAGTTTTGCACCTTAACACCAAACTTTTATTTAAACCCTCACCCAAACTGCAACTGCTTATTGGCCACCCTATATAACAATTTTATTCAAAAATATTTTCAACCACTTTGTATAACTAACTCTACTTCCATCTACATTAAAACCATCCTGTATACACCGCTGCCAATTTGTCAAACATTACAACTTATTTTTGAACCACCCTGTATAACCATAATTTTACTATACAAAATATTTCAACTATCCTGTATGTGCATTTGCTTAGGGGCAACCAAATATAAAATTTTTAAACATTCTAATTAGACTGTATGAACTATAATTTTACGTCGATCCATGTTTCAGATATTGCATATATGCGATAGCTCATGTTCTATCCTACAAAAAAAATTATCCAACCTGTTTGACTATAAATCTACTTCACCCGCTATTTCAACCACCTTGTATTTGCAACTATTTATCGGCCACCCAGTATAACATTTTTTCTACCACCCTGTATAACTATAAATCCATCAATGCCAAATATATTTCACCAAAACCGCAACTGCTTATGGGGCACCGAAAATATAACATTTTTTAAATAATTATTATAACACTTCTTCACTCTATGTTTCAACTATCCTATCTTTGCAACTTATTATGAACTATGCTATTTCACATTTTTTTCTTATATTTTTTCAAGATATATTAAAGTATAATTTCTCGCCACACTTCATTTACAACTTTTTCTAACCTTGTTTGAATTACACTGTATAACTATAACTTTACTGCGAACCATACTTCAGGTACTCTATATATGCAAGTGCTATATAACAAAATTTTTCTAGCATTTTTTACCCACCCTGTATAATTCTAACTATAAGCCACCCTATATTTCAACAACCTTTTATATGCAACTACTTATTTGCCACCAAATATAACAATTTTGTTCGACCCTGTATCCTTAGAATCCTACCCCACCCTATATTTCAACCATCCGGTAAATGGAACAGCTTGTAGATCATACAATTACTTTACAATATTTTTAAACCCACCTGTATAGCTGTAATTATACTCCGCTACATATTTCAACCATCCTATATATGTAACTACTTGTGGATATAAAACAAGTTTTTAACCACAACATAAACTATAATTCCACCCCATCTTATATTTGAAACACCCAGTATAAACAACTGCTTCTAACATTTCTTTAATCCATTTCATAACTATAGTATCTTATGAACATAATTCAGACCTAACACATTTTTTAAAATTTTTTTATTCACAAATATTCTACCTTTTTTCAACCACTGGGTATATGGAATTGTTTATGGCCCACGCAGTATAACTTTTTTGGATCACCCCGTATAACCAATTCCACTCTTCCACTCCCCCTTATTTCCACCACATCGTATATATCCAGCTGCTTATAGGACACCAAATATAACTTTTTTTAAATTTTTTAAATCCATGTAATTCTAATCCGCTCTAAGTTTCCTATATACAGAACAACCTGTAAAATTATGCTTGATATATGTTGATTTTTGTTAAATCGAAGCATGTTACATTGGCTCATTCCGAATTTTGAATAAAAGCTAAGCTGATGCCAGTATCTAATACTTTGTGCGTGCGGTGGAACCAATTGAGTAATTGAATTAACCAATACGGTAGAAGTTTTTTCGCTATATCTATTGTTTCTGTCAATTTAGAGAAACAACCCGAACAAACAAACAAACAAACAAACAGATTAACTTACAATTTTAAAACAGTATTATTTCAAACACCCTGTATAAACAACTAATTCTAACATTTCTTCAACCCATTTCATAACTATAGTATCTTATGAACATAATTCAAAAATCCTAACTGCTTACCTAACACATTTTTTTAAGTTTTTTTATTCACTGTATAAATATTCTACCCCTTTTCAACCACTTGGTGTATGGAACTGTTTATGGCCTACTCAGTATATCTTTTTTGGACCACCCCGTATAACTAATTTCACTCCACATCGTATATATCCAGCTCCTTATAGGACACCAAATATAACTTTTTTTAGATCTTTTAAATCCTTGTAATTCTATTCCGCTCTAAGTTTCCTATATACAGAACACCCTGCAAAATTACGCTTGATGTATGTTGATTTTTGTTAAATCGAAACGTTACATTTGCAAATTTCGAATTTTGAGCTGATGCCAGTATCTAATACTTTGAGTAGTTGAATTACCCATCATGGTAGAAATTTTTTCGCTATATCTACCGTTTCTGTCAATTTAGAGAGATAAAATGTCTACCAGATTTTAAGTCAAACTATAGGCTTCGCAACAAAAAACAGATTCAGCAAAATCAGTTAAGTAGTTCTTACGTGATGCCCGAACAAACAAACAAACTTACAATTTTATAATAGTATAGAACTTGATGTATCCAGCTGTCGCGGCTTTTTAAAATATGCATGCATATTAAAACTTTACATGCTAGAACCCGTAGTAACTCGAATTCTTTTCTCGCTTGTAATCCCAGCCTCGTTCAGTTCGTTTATTATGGACACAATTTCGTTGTTGTGAGAGGTGTTCCCAGCCTCCTTCGAAGCAATAAGTAACTTCAAGCGGTTGACTAATTCATCCCAGTACACATATTCCATTGGTTTCGTAATATGTCAGTCTTAAACCCTTCCCACTACTACTACTCGTGTTATTTGTAGACTTTCCTTTGCTGACTTGAGCTAGTAGGGATTTTCTTTTTTTGTAAAAAATTAGTTCGTAAAGTTCTGTGAACCTTTGACAAGATTCTCGTCAATTTCTATTAACGGACCATTGAAATTTATTTCTTTGAAGCTGAGAAACCATTTCACAGTTTCTCTATAATATTTTGGACCGTAGATGCTATCTATTTTTTCGCTATTGTTAATATATTCTCTAATATATTCTTTGTTTTAGTTTCCTCCTCCTGATTAGCAATAGGGGTGTCAGCAATCGGTTGTTCTTTGTGAAACAGATTTGGAGAGAATTGCTTTGTAAGTTTCTTCTCTGACTTTATGTTTGTTGACGACAACGTCTGCTCTGCTAACGATGTTGGTATTTCTTGTTGCTTCACACGCATCTCAAATTAAACTGAAGACAAAGGGTTTCGCGAAGGTGAACTATAAAAAGATACTTCCAAAGTTTGTTAGTAATATGTTAACCACCAACGCGCAAGGTAGTGGCATAGTGAACAGTCTCATCAACAAATTGCCGTTTGAACTCCATCTTTCCGGCTCCACGTTTTGCGGTCCGGGTATGAAACTCATGAAACTCGAAAAGCGCTTATCTCTAGGACAACGAGGCATCAACAAATTAGACGCAGCTTGTCGCCCTCACGATATTGCTTACAACAAAAGCACCGCTCTATCTGATCGTCATAAGGGTGATTTTGAGTTGGAAAACAGGGCTTGGGACGCTTCAGTCGGAGAAAAAGCTGCCTCTTGGTTTGTAACAATGGCCATGAATGCGAAACCGAGGCTCAGTCTAGGGATGAAATCTCAAAAGCAGAAAAGGGGTGTGAAAAAGAAGGGAAGGCATCCTGCAAACAACGAAAGTCATCACATCGCAAAAGCCTGTTAGCATACCTAAAACACGTTCTACAACCTGCAAGGAAAGCCATTGCTAGCCCAACAGCAGGAAACAATATTCAAGAATCATCGTTGGCTTTGAGGGCCGCTAAAAATACAATTAAGGAAGCATGTGGAGGTCGGAAAATTCGCGTACCACGAGTTATACCATTTGAATCGAAAGTCGGAGGTATTCTCCCGTTAATTCCGCTATTTGCAGGACTCTCAGCATTGGGATCTATTAACGGGGGACTGTTAACCCTGGGCAAAACATTGATTAATGCAAATAATGCAAAAAAGAAATATCATAATCAAACCATGGAACAAATTGTTGAAGAAGGGATTTTTATCTGAAAAAGTCTCGCAAAGGAGGTTTCGGACTCTGTTTGAACAAGAAGAACAGCAAGAAGGAGAAGCAACAAAAAAAGTTCCAATAAAGCTAACCGGCCGAGCACTTTACACTTCCAATCTACTAAAATTTGACAAACAATTAAAGATACCGCATTTTAAGCGGGTGTTTATGCGTGATGATTTACCTAAAAGAAAAACATCTAGATCCGAGATAGCTATTAATAACTTGGATTATAGTAACAACAGGGGTACACACTGGGTAGCTTATATTAAAAATCGAGATGTTGTGCAATATTTCGATAGTTGTGGTAATTTGAAACCTCGTCGAGAACTAGCCGACTATTTCGGAAGCAATTTCTCGATTCTCTATAACAACGACTCGTACCAAAATTATAATGAATTTAATTGCGATCATTTGTGACTGCAATTTCTCCGTAATAACACTTAGAATCGAGGAAATCAGTCATTTCTGTGATATTAACTCTGTAAGGACGCAGTTATACACTTTCAATTGATTTTCAACCGCCCATTCAGCTGAATCCCGACTACAGTAACGGTCGATAAGTTTCCACTCGTACAACAACGTTCCTAACATTGAGAAACGGAGCAAAGTTATCTTCTCGATTCGAAGAACCAATCAACAACCATCGAATTACCTGAAGGTTTCTACGAAATTGGTGACATTGAAACGTACGTACGGAAAGTGCTAAAGATACAGCATTCGAAAGACGTTGATGACATTTTCTCATTAAAACCCAACAATAATACTCTCAAGTATGAAATATACAGCCGTAAATACACCATAGATTTTCAACCACAAAACAAGAGACTGTTACCATGGGACAAGTGCACACATCTGATTTACCAGTAAATATTATTAAAGTTCGAACGATTCACCTTGATACTAATATCACCTCGGGGCCTACTAAAACGATAGACCTTCGCACACAATTTACGAATTTGCCATCAAAGTTGACTCTGGTTTTGCCATAGACGAAATACCTCAACAGTTAATCTATCTACCTATCACCAGACAAGAAATTCACAACATAACTTTAAGAATTCTCAATCAAGAGCGTGAATTTTCGACAGGAGGCGATTATAGTTCGATTGGAATTAAAACAACTGTCGCAGTAGTAATGGGACGACTACTTCTTTTTGAGGAGCCTCATAAAGGTATCTACATACCGAAACCGAAATCAGCGAAACATTTGGAGAGATCACTGACGTTGTCCAATAGACTATTTCTGCAAGCAGTCAGCTATCATGTCAACTCAAACGTTCGATATTTTCGATGACAGCATTCGCCGGATGAAACTTCGAACTTATTACCCGTATGTAAAATCCTTCGGAAACAATGACATTGTGGAAATTACTGTGAATGAGTTCGATTCCTGGTTCTCCATGGCGGCCTCTTTCATCAGCATCACCGGTCAAATTAACGTAACAACAGGCAAGCTTTCACCTAATGCCGGAGCATTTTTATTCGATAGTGTAGTTTACGAACTGTGTGGCAAAGAAATAGAATCAGTTCGAGATCTCGGCTCAGTAAGCACTATACGCGGCTATTTATATTATGATCCTACGAGCTCCAGAGAATTGACTATTGCCGGATGGAATTTTCCTTATACACCCTTAGTGAATTCAACAGATCAATTTTTCCGAATGTACATACCATTCAGACATTTATTTTCCATCTTTTGTGACTACCAAAGAGTGACTTGTGGGAAACAAACAATTCGTTTAGTGCGCTCCAGAAGCGACGACGACTGTCTGATTATTACCGATAGAGACACTAATGCAAAAGTTACGATCAACAGTATCGAAGAGTCCAGCTTATTTTCTCTAATGATGAGGTGAAGCTCCAGCTATTGCGGGCCTTTAAACAAGACGCCGGTATTATTATTCCATTTAGGAAATAGCAGTTTCATCAGTTACCTGCTTTAAAGACCGGTGCCACCAGAGAAATTTGGGCTGTGAAAACTTGTGCTACTCTAGAGAGTCCTCGAGATGACATCGTAGTCTTCCAAACGAATAAGCAGAGCAACATAAGAGTAGATCCTACTGAATTCGACCCCATTGAAATATCCAATATCCGTCTAACATAAAACGGAATTTATTATCCTAACGAAAGAATGACACTCGATTTCCCAAGAAACGAATATGGAGAAGCATACAAGCGCTACACGGACTTTTATCCGAGCTTTGCCAACACAAAGCATCATCCACTAGATTATCTTAGCTTTAATACGCACGCTTTGTTTGACATTGATTGTTCCCGACGTGAAGATACCATTAAATCCTCTACTCTAGATGTACGAGTGGATATTGAATTTCAAACAGGTTATCCTAATGGGACTCGCGCCTACTGTATAATCATACACGATTGTTTGATGGAATTTCGCCCACTCAATGAAATCGTCCGAAGTCTCTCTTAGGAAAGAAGAAATTTCACATTAAAAATATTAGTTCATCATGGAAATCGCAATCGTAGACTAACCATCAAGACATCTGCAGCAGGCAGTATACATTATTTGTTTAAACCACTACAGCCTTTTCCTACCCTGCTACCTCACGACCAACGACAAGTGAGATATCTCGAGAAATACATTTACGGCTTACGATACTCTAAGGGATTCTGGAAGATATCCGAGCTCAATATGATTCTGCGATATTCCCTATCAGGTTGTACTCATGTGTAACCTGGTGAATTTGAAATGTGTCAGGGACGCTATAACATTGAAAACCACGACTCAGGCTGATTTACAGTTATTATCGTCATCATTATCAACAGCTTGTAGTTGACATCGATGTTACTGTGGACAATACAAATGTGCTGTCACTAATTGTTACGATATTTACAACTGGATTTTGAATAAACTTTTACCTAAATAAATGTATGAATTATAACGTGTATTTTTATTTCCAAATTATTTTATTATCAGGTGCTGGTGTTGCTACTACTAACTATACATTTTAAAATAATTTTTGTCAACAAGAAAATCAATCATCTAATTGCAAAGCATAATAATATCAATAAATTATTGAGTTCCTTCTGAACTGAAATTTCTAGCTGATATCTTTTGCTACTTGATAACGCTGTTTCTTCTATCCGCAGGCAATCATTGTTGTAATTCACCCTTAACTATTCAGTATCCTCTTTCGTACCATTATATAATAAAATTTTAAGTTTGTAGCCCGGGATGCTCGGGATGCTATCATCAAATATTTAATAATAGTAACAATATCCAGCTTGTTATTGCACATGCAATTAGTACAGTTCGTGTAGTCGTGGAAAGTTATACGATTATATAATTGGGCAATCCACTAATAGTAGGCGCAAACGTTTTTTATATTGAAAAGGTTATTAGAAACCCATTGTTTAACCCGGCACATTTTTGAATAAACTTCATTCCAATATTTTCCCTCAACAAAAAGAACAATATTGTTACGGAATTTACCTAAAGCCGACCCTGTGTCATTCAGCACGACAACAAACGCTTCAAGATAAAAAAATACGATTCTCGAAAAGGCTCGGCAGCGGAAGGAACGATGTTGATTTCTACTGGAGAATTCTACGCTGGTGATATAAAAGAAGAACGCCACGATCGCCAGGCAGATATACCGCGACGACTAGCTTATATGAAAACGTATTGTGAATCAGCTGTTTTAAATGTAAATAAAGTTCTAGAAAGTGAAAGTAAATATTAGTGTTATAATTTTTAATTGAACCCACGAAGTATAGAACATTTGGTGTTAGAAGTGAAGGATTAGTGCAGTTAACATCCTAAATTGATTTATGGAAACTCGTAGTATGGAAAAGATAGACGAAAAAATTGCACAGATTCTAGAAAAACGTGACAAGAAGGAGAAACAACATCAAGAAGAAATTCTACAAAGGTTAGTGAAATCTTTTGATGACAAACTTAAAATTGAGTTAGGAAATCTTGTCACTAATATCGATGAAAAACGTAAAATAGAATTAGAAAATCTTGTTTCCACGATGAAAAGTGAACAACAAAATTTAATGGAAGGATTATTCTCGAAATTTGTAGAAAAACAAGATCAAACTGAATTAAAACGACAAAATGAATTTAAATTATTAGAAGAAAAACGACAAAATGAATTTAAAATAACTGAAGAAAAAAGACAAATGCAATTTGAACAACTAATGCAAATAGTAAGACAAGTTAATGAAACAGTTAATGAAAGAATGCAAATAGTTGAGTCTGATATAAAAGAGATAAATGATGACATTAAGACCATAAAAAATACTGTAGACACTCTTGAAACAAAAGTAGATGACCTCGATTCCATCCAAAGCCAGGTAAAAGTTGAAATCAGTTCAATTCAAAACACAGTTCAAGACCAAATCAGTGCCATCCAAGACAAGGTAGAAACAGAAATTAAAAAAATGCAACAGGACTTACAGCGAGGAAAATACCAGAACACCGTGAGTACCAGAGGTTCCATTAGTAAACCACCAACATTTGATGGCAGTTCATCTTGGCCTATGTATAAACGGCAATTTGAGGCTGTGGCTACAGCTAATGGATGGGATAATCAAGAAAAATCTACTTCTCTGGTAATTTCGTTAAGAGGTCCGGCCCTAGAACTCCTCCAGAGCATTCCAGTCGATGAACAAGGCAATTTCGACAAAATCATCGCTATCCTAGACAAACGTTACGACAATCAATCCTTGAGCCAGGTATACCAAGTCCAACTGAGTGGAAAAACCCAAAAATCCGGTGAAAGCCTCCAAGAATTCGAAGCAGAAATTAGACGGTTAGTTCACTTGTCCTACCCAGACCTGCCAGAGGAAACGAAAGACCAGTTGGCCACACAGAGTTTCATAAACGGCATCAGAGATGTGGAAGTACAAAGAAATTTAAGACTGAGTGGCGTCAAGAAGAGTAATGAAGCTCTACTTCGGGCTTTGGAAGTAGAGGCCGTCATGAACATGTCCAAGCCGAGGGTCCGAGCAGTTTCCTTCAACCAGGAAGAGTCAGAGTCACAATTTCAAGCGCTGCTGGCTGGTCTGAACAAATTATTAGACCGGTCACCAAGAACTGGCACCAGAGGGGCATGTTACGGCTGCGGACGGACAGGGCACTTCCAACGTAATTGTCGAGTGAGGCCACCTGAACGATCACCGACCAGGGGTAACCAACAGAACAGCCACATGTCCAGGGACCGTCAGTCAGTCAGCATAGGGGGGCGAATGCTGACTGTCCCTCCACAAGCCCCCAAAACGTTATCCATCCGGGGATTTTGCCGAGATAGCGGCAGCCTAGTCATCAGAGGCACCATCAACGGGCGAGCAGCTACCATCACCATCGACACCGGCGCCGCTGTGTCCATTGCCAAGTCCAGGGTTTTGAGAGCATCAGAAATTCGGCCAGTTACCAATAACATCCAGCTCAGAACAGTCACCGGCGAGTTCATGTCAATACAGGGTGAGGCAGATGTCGTGCTACAGATAGGGGACAACATGATCCGGCATAGGGTCCTGGTAGCGAATATTGAGGACGATTTTATACTGGGAATGGACCTAATTAGCCAGCATGGATTTATGTTCGACCCGAGATATGATGTTCTTCGGTTCCTAAATGAGGAATTTGTATTGACACGGCCCGACAACACGTCAGTCACCCCCATAAAAATTGTGGCAAAGTCTTCAGCTAGAATTCCCGGTCGAACAGAACAGATTATTCATGGGCAGCTAGACAGCAATCCTGGGAGCTGCGTTGGAATGGTGGAGCCCGTACACTCAGCTCATGACTACTTGGTTGGTCGGGCTATAGTTAAAACCGGACGAGATATACCAGTCAGAGTCCTGAATTTGTCCAACAACGACATCAGAATTACCAATGGTCAAGAGATAGCTTGTTTCGAGCCAGTAGAGACCATCATCAATTGCGAAGAAGAATACCAGACGTCGGTGAAGGAGACAGGGCCCGATAAAGAGTTCCTACAACAGTTTGCTGACCACTTAACACACTTGACACCAGAGAACCAGAAAAAAGCCAAGCAATTTATCACAAAACACTGGCAAATTTTTAACAGTAAAAATGGAACCACCGGTCGCACCAACATCATCCAGCATCGAATAGATACCGGAAAGGCTCAGCCCATCAGAATACCACCTAGACGACTACCATTGGGGCAACAACAGGCAGTCGAGGAAAACATCGAGTCCATGTTACAAAATGGAGTTATTGAGCCATCCATCAGTCCATGGTCTGCTCCCGTCGTGCTAGTTAAAAAGAAAGATGGAACCACCCGATTTTGCGTGGATTACAGAGAGCTGAATGATGTCACGAAGAAAGACAGCTATCCACTACCCCGAATCGATGACACTTTGACCACACTAGCAGGCTCCCGTTGGTTTTCCACACTAGACCTAAAAAGTGGATATTGGCAGGTTGGTCTGCACGCAAACGACAGAGAGAAGACAGCGTTCTCCACCAGTAAAGGGCTGTTTCAGTTCACGGTCATGCCCTTTGGGTTATGTAATGCACCCGCTACATTTGAGAGGCTAATGGAGTATGTACTGAGCGGGTTAACATGGAGGACGTGTTTAGTATACCTCGACGACATTCTAGTCATGGGCCAGACATTCGACGACCATCTGAAGAACCTGGGCGAAGTATTCTCCAGAATTAATAACGCCAACCTGAGACTCAATCCGAAGAAGTGTTCCTTGTTTCAAAAAGAAGTAGAGTTTTTGGGCCACGTAGTGTCCGAGTCAGGAATTCGCACCAACGAAGACAAGATAGACGCCATCCGTGATTGGCCAGTTCCCAGAGACAAACATGAACTCCGAAGCTTCTTGGGCCTCTATTCATACTACCGGCGTTTTGTTGAGGGATTTGCCACCATCGCCGCCCCTCTACATCGGCAGACCACTGATAAAGAGACCTTCCATTGGAATCAGGATTGCGAAACATCATTCAGGCGACTGAAGGCAGCACTATGTTCCAGCCCAATCCTAGCCTTTCCTACACAGTCCGGCAAGTTCATCTTAGACACCGACGCCAGCAACACAGGTTTGGGGGCCGTCCTATCCCAGGTGCAAGATGGTGAAGAGAGGGTGATCGAGTACTACAGCCGTGGATTCTCGAAGCCAGAAAGAAATTATTGCGTCACCAGAAAAGAACTTCTTGCAATAATAAGGGCTGTGGACCATTTCCATAAATACCTGTATGGTCGCCATTTCTTAATCCGAACAGATCATGCCGCACTCAAATGGCTGCTGGACATGAAGACACCGGAAGGACAACTGGCCAGATGGATGGAGAAATTACAGCAATACGACTTCAAGGTGGAACACCGTGCCGGCCGGTTGCACAATAATGCCGATGCCCTATCCAGAAGACCCTGTAGAGCGGAATGCAACCATTGTCTGAAGACGGAACAGCGAGAGGGTATCTCCATCAGGCAGATTCGAGTGCAGGCCAATGAAGACTGGACAACGGAACAGTGCATTCAGGACCAAATGGCTGATCCAGACATCGAACCAATCTTGTCACTCAAAATGAGAGGGGCACCCAGGCCACGATGGGACGAGGTAGCTAGATACTCCGGCGTGCTGAAATCGTTATGGGCTCAGTGGGACTCTCTACGAGTAGACAATGGAATGCTCAAGCGAGTTTGGGAAAGCGCTGATGGACGAGAAACCAAGTCCCAACTGGTAGTTCCGAAGAGAAAGGTACCAGCCATCCTGACCGAAGTACATGATGGAATTACCGGAGGCCACCTGGGCATGAATAAAACCCTAGACAAAGTTCGCCAGCGGTACTACTGGGTGAATTACTTCGAAGACGTCAGAGCTTGGTGCCGCAAATGTGCCACATGTGCCGCCAGTAAGGGCCCAAAGACCCGGACCAAGGGCAGAATGCAGCAGTACAATGTGGGCGTCCCATTTGAGAGAATCGCCATCGATGTCGCCGGTCCATTTCCCGAGTCTGAGAGGGGGAACAAATACATTCTGGTCGCAATGGATTACTTCAGCAAATGGCCTGAGGCATATGCGATACCCAACCAAGAGGCAACCACGGTAGCGACGGTGCTAGTAGAACAACTTTTCAGCCGGTTTGGCGTCCCGATGGAATTACATTCAGACCAGGGGCGTAACTTCGAATCGAATGTATTCCAGAAGGTCTGCACGATGTTGGGGATCAGGAAAACGAGAACAACACCATTACACCCACAGTCAGACGGAATGGTGGAAAGATTCAACAGGACCTTGGAACAACACCTATCCAAGGTCGTCAGCAATAACCAGCGTGATTGGGATGAGCATATTCCCCTATTCCTGTTGTCATATCGCTCTGCTGTACATAATAGTACAGGCCTGACCCCAGCCAGGGTCTTATTCGGAAAGGAGCTGCGACTACCATGCGACTTGGCATTTGGCTCCCCTGAAGAACCTCCCCAAGACATCGACGATTATGCCGACCAGCTCCGACATAACATGCTGGCAATACACGAATTAGCCCGAACGCAGATGTTGGCCACCAGTGACCGAATGAAGACGCGATACGACCTCAAGGCCAATTCAGTCGGGTTCCAGGAGAGGGACAAAGTCTGGCTGTACAACCCCCAACGGAGCAAGGGTAAATCCCCAAAGCTTACGCCCGCCTGGGATGGTCCATACGAAGTGGTCAAGAGGCTGAATGACGTCGTCTACCGGATCCGTCGAAACCCCAAGGCTAAATTGAAGGTGGTTCACTTAGATCGACTCGCTCCCTACCATGGAGGGGATGTCTCTGATCGGGACGATCAGAATTAAAGGGGGAGCAGTGTTACGGAATTTACCTAAAGCCGACCCTGTGTCATTCAGCACGACAACAAACGCTTCAAGATAAAAAAATACGATTCTCGAAAAGGCTCGGCAGCGGAAGGAACGATGTTGATTTCTACTGGAGAATTCTACGCTGGTGATATAAAAGAAGAAAGCCACGATCGCCAGGCAGATATACCGCGACGACTAGCTTATATGAAAACGTATTGTGAATCAGCTGTTTTAAATGTAAATAAATTTCTAGAAAGTGAAAGTAAATATTAGTGTTATAATTTTTAATTGAACCCACGAAGTATAGAACAATATCATCAGCATAGGATATGCTTAAACATTTAATGAAAAAGTCATTAGTATATACTATAAACAAGATGGGTCCGAGGGCGGAGCCCTGAGGCACTCCATAATTACATATTTCAGAATCACTTGTTATCTGCAGCTTAAAAAAGAATTAAAGCCACCACTGTTAAGCTTTTCCAGTAATGTTTGATGACATACAGTATAGAATACCTTCGCCAGAGCCAGAAAAACTGCTCCACAGCAGATCGATTTGTCAAGGCATTTATAAATATGGCCTGTAAGAAGATCTATGGTATTTTCCTACGGAAACCAAATTGAAAGTTCGAGAGTAAATTAATTTGTTCTAGATAGTCCGTGAGTTTGAATTTAACAATTTTGTCAACAATTTTTGCAAAATTACTAATAATAGATACTGGCCGACAGTTATTTACCATTTCGGTATTCCAGATTTATATATTAATGTTATAGCAGACTTTTTAAATTCTGTTGGGAAAATGAGGTCAGTAAAGTTAGCACCGCCATTTTACAGAAACTCAAATTAAAACATATGGGAATTACGAGCTATTTAGGAGCTCTTGATTTTTACCTAAATTGATTTTTGACCTCAATATTTACTATGGAAAAAGTGCAAAAAACTATTGGCGGTGCTAACTTTACGTAAAGTTAGCACCGCCATCTCAGAAAAACAAACAAAAAAATTTTGTGAAGCGTCTTAAATTAGGAGCTATTTACGAGCTTTTAATTGGCGTATTGAATGTCAACCCCTAAATTTGTCTAAAGGGCAAAAACCACCCCCGAAAAAATATTGAATTTTAATTTTAAATTAAAAATCTATTAAAATTATCTACGATTTACGAGCTCTTTCCTGGTGTAATGCACATAAACATCTAAAAATGTTCAAGGGGTGAAAACAACCCCCCAAGTATGCAGTTTTTTCGAATTTTATGATTAATAAATTTTGAAAAATACCAGCATGATCTACGATTTACGAGCTTTCCAGCGGTATATTACACGACTACATTCAAATTACTGGATGGGGTGCAAACCACCCCCCAATTATGCAGTTTATTCAAATTTTATGATTTATAAATTTTAAAAAATACCAGCATGATCTACGAATTACGAGCTTTAAAATACTACATTAAAATTTTTGGAAAGGATGCAAACAACCCCCTTAATTTCCCAGTTTGTCTATATTATGTGATTTTGTTCATTTTCAAAACTGACAGCCTAATCTACGATTTAGAAGCTCTTCAAGGATATATAACACGATTATTTTCAAATAATGCATATACCCCCAATTTATGAAATTTTTTCCAAATTTGTAGTTCTTAAATTTTTAAACTGTCAGAGTTTTGAAATGGATGAAAATATTAAATATTATCCTTACTGCGGCAAAGGTTTAGAAATCTAGATTTTACAAATTTTGTGATTTGAAAACTTGGAAATGGTGTAAGGTGTAATTATCTACGATGTATAAGCTTTCCAACAATATATTTAAAAACGGCTACTGTTGTAGTCATTATTCGGATAAATAATTGTATTATGAATTATGTTCTTTTAATTAAATATTGAACCTAACGAAAAATTGTAACCATCTTTATGGACCACGTGTTGTTACCGGTTCTTCTGGGTTTGTATTCAACTCGCTTCTTCTTCAAAATCTGTTGCTCGAAGTTTTAATAATTACCTCAAAGTTTTTTGTTTCTAATTAACATATTAAAACTTAGTTGTTTCAAATAGAAATAGCAATATTTTTATGTATTACGAAATGCACAGATTAATTCTAGTCGGCATTTTTCAACCAACTTCGCCAAACGAGTCATAACAACGTTAAGAAAATATAAGTCAAATAATATTCTTATTTTTATCTAACCTTTACCATTTGAAAATGGGCTGAATCTATAATCTATACAAGAATATAAAACAGGAGTTTGGTATCTGAGAGGGCAATGTATTTCGTTATTATTCTTTCAACTATTATTTTTGTACCCACAATAATCAAATTATTCATAGTAACCCAACAATACAAATAGGAATACATAAAAGATCAAAGGTACTTGAATGAATTAAACAAATGTGTTGCCTCGCCATCTAGGTGCCAATATTCCTACCTGTAACTAATAACTCAGTAAAATTTCCATAGATGGACGATTTCATATTTGAAAATTTTTTGTTAAAATCCAGTGTCATTGATTTTTGTGTGTATACATCTGCAACCTGCTATTCGAATTTTCTAGGAGGGTAAGCAACAGTTTGGTTCTCATTTGTTGAGGAAATGTTTATTGATATTAATTATATAAATAACTACTTCAATATAGGTACCTACTTATTGAGAGAATTTCAACGTACTTGAATTTCAAAAAGAAATGTTCTTAAATCAAATGATAGCGATTAATTGTATAATAAAGTATATTATATATGAGTTTGAACGTAAAGGATGAGTACAGAGTGGCGTATATTACTTACGTGATTGAAGAATTTAAGTCACCTCTGCAATAGAAAATACGTTACGAATTTTTTACTGCTTTAATAAAATATATTGCCTCGACTAGAACCAGTGGCACCAATCAAATATTAGATAACAATTATCAGAGAACTGTTTCCAATATATTCACATAATCAGTGTATTCAAATTTATTTTTTCATGCCACAGAAAAGGCCATTACAAACAGCGGCAAGAAGGCTTTTTCGAATGTTACATCAAAATCTAAAATGAAAATTCTTTAATAGGCCAAAAATAACGTTCTAAATTTAGATATTTGAAAATGGACTAAAATAATTATGTAAAAATATTGGGGATGGACCAATAAGATGGTAATATCTTTTTCATTACTGAGTATCCTTATTGGCAAAACTACATTACTGGTATACAAACCGCATAATGAATGAATTAATTGAGTTGAGTTAATCCAACACTGAAAAAATTTAGTTTCCTTGAGGAAACCTTGGGGGGTGGTTTGCAACCCTTCCAGTAATTTGAATGTAGTCCAGTAATATACCGTTGGAAAGCTCGTAAATCGTAGATCATGCTGGTATTTTTCAAAATTTATAAATCATAAAATTTGAAAAAACCGCACAATTGGGGGTGGTTTGGACCCCTTCCAGTAATTTGAATGTGGTCGTGTAACATACCGCTGGAAAGCTCGTAAATCGTAGATCATGCTGGTATTTTTTAAAAATTGTAAATAATACAATTTGAAAAAACTGCATAATTGGGGGGTGGTTTGCACCTCTTCCAGTAATTTGAATGTAGTCCAGTAATATACCGTTGGAAAGCTCGTAAATCGTAGATCATGCTGGTATTTTTTAAAATTCATAAATCATAAAATTTGAATAAACTGCATAAATGGGGGGTGGTTTGCACCCCTTCCAGTAATTTGAATGTAGTCCAGTAATATACCATTGGAAAGCTCGTAAATCGTAGATCATGTTGGTATTTTTTAAAATTTATAAATCTCAAAATTTGAATAAACTGCATAATTGGGGGGTGGTTTGCACCTCTTCCAGTAATTTGAATGTAGTCGTGTAATATACCATTGGAAAGCTCGTAAATCGTAGATCATGCTGGTATTTTTCAAAATTTATAAATCATAAAATTTAAAAAAACTGCATAATTGGGGGGTGGTTTGCACCCCTTCCAGTAATTTGAATGTTGTCGTGTAATATACCGTTGGAAAGCTCGTAAATCGTAGATCATGCTGGTATTTTTCAAAATTTATTAATCATAAAATTCGAAAAAACTGCATTCTTGGGGGGTTGTTTTTACCCCTTGAACATTTTTAGATATTTATGTGCATTACACCAGGAAAGAGCTCGTAAATCGTAGATAATTTTAATAGATTTTAAATTTAAAATTAAAATTCAATATTTTTTCGGGGGTGGTTTTTGCCCCTTAGACAAATTTAGGGGTTGACGTTCAACACATCAATTACAAGCTCATAAATAGCTCGTAATTTGAGACGCTTCACAAAATTTTTTGTTTGTTTTTCTGAGATGGCGGTGCTAACTTTATGTAAAGTTAGCACCGCCAATAGTTTATTTTAGATTTTCTTGGGAATAATACCACATCAGAGTTCAAACTTGTGTATATTTTAAAACCAAACGTTTCAAAATCCTGTCGGATTTCGTTTTCAATGGATATAAATTTATAAAGTAAAATTGAAATATATGACAATTATTTTGACAAATATGTTTACGTTACTATGGATAAATTTCTTTGATTTTAAATATACAGGGTGCACAAGAAATTCCAAAGATCATTAAAATCAAAAAAATTTTTTTCAAGTTGGAAGAACTTGAAAAATTGTCTTCAGAATTTATTTGTGGCGTTCCTAGGGACGACTTTCTTTTTAAGATAGTGCATTTGCCAAAAAATGCGATCAAAGAATTCTGATAATTCAGTGATCCCATTAAAGTCATAAGGGAAAACCTAGGAAAAACCTCATGAACTATCCCGATATATATTACACAAAGAAGAACACTGCACAAAACGAAAATTAAAAGAATCTGCCTTAATTCTGTTAAATGAAAACGACTGCATCGCTTCTACTTCCGTAGATTTCAGTCATGTCTGGTTGCCGATAATTAAAGATGAAATTAACAATGGTCATATCCTTTTGAACAACCCTATATCGGGATAGTTCATGAGGTTTTTCCTAGGTTTTCCCTTATGACTTTAATGGGATCACTGAATTATCAGAATTCTTTGATCGCATTTTTTGGCAAATGCACTATCTTAAAAAGAAAGTCGTCCCTAGGAACGCCACAAATAAATTCTGAAGACAATTTTTCAAGTTCTTCCAACTTGAAAAAAATTTTTTTTGATTTTAATGATCTTTGGAATTTCTTGTGCACCCTGTATATTTAAAATCAAAGAAATTTATCCATAGTAACGTAAACATATTTGTCAAAATAATTGTCATATATTTCAATTTTACTTTATAAATTTATATCCATTGAAAACGAAATCCGACAGGATTTTGAAACGTTTGGTTTTAAAATATACACAAGTTTGAACTCTGATGTGGTATTATTCCCAAGAAAATCTAAAATAAACTAGAAGATGCCACAAATAACATTCAGAAAACAACCGCCAATAGTTTTTTGCACTTTTTCCATAGTAAATATTGAGCTCAAAAATCAATTTAGGTAAAAATCAAGAGCTCCTAAATAGCTCGTAATTCCCATATGTTTTAATTTGAGTTTCTGTAAAATGGCGGTGCCAACTTTACTGACCTTGGGAAAATTCCTTGTGATAATATTAAGTTTGTGATATGACAGAGTAGTTGTACTACATATTTCTTGACCTGACAAATACACTCTGCATAGACGCCGTCCGTTGTTGCTTTGCTTTTTTTAAGTATTTATCTGATTAATAATATCCTTCGTAGTAACGGGTATAAAAAAGGGATTCTACTGGTTTATAATTATGTGGATTCTTATTTATATCCTGTGTATATTGTGTGTTGATTTTGACATTTGCTTTCCTACATTGCATTGCTTGTTGTTTTCGGTTTTATTTTTTTATTGTTGATTTTATTTTTGTGTTCAGAAATGGTATTATTCATGTTAGTTTTATTCTTTTTAAATTTGTGCTTTCTTTTATGCTAGTTCATAACTTATTTTTGTCAGTTTACTTCTATTAATTTCATTATGATAATTATTTTTTGTGAGACGTATTAATGTTGTTAAGTAATTTATATAATTTTGTATTCAGTTTTATATTCGACATTTGCAGGGTTATTTTTACATTTCAAACGAGTCACCTTGTTCATGCTTGTCTCTTGGGAGTGGCCAATCACGGATGGTTTCTATCTTGTCCTCGTTGGTGCGGATTCTTGACTTGGAAACAACGTGGCCCCAAAACCCTACTTCTTTTTGGAACAAGGATCACTTCTTCGGGTTGACTCTCAGATTGGCGTTAGTAATTCTGGAGAAAACTTCGCCCAAGTTCTTCAGATGGTCGTCGAATGTCTAACCCATGACCAGAATGCCGTCGAGGTATACTAAGCATATTAACCTGCTCAGGACATACTCCATTAGCCTCTCGAGTGTTGCGGGAGCATTACATAACTCAAACGGGATGACCGTGAACTGAAACAACCCTTTACTAGTGGAGAAAGCTGTCTTCTTTCTGTCGTTTCGTGTAGACCAACCTGCCAATATCCACTCTTTACGTCTAGTGTGGTGACCCAACGGGAGTCTGCTAGTGTGGTCAGAGAGTCATCAATTCGGGGTAGTGGATAGCTGTTTTTCTTGGTGACGTCATTCAGCTTTCTGTGATCCACGCAAAATCGGGTGGTTCCATTCTTCTTTTTACGACGACGACGGGAGCGGACCATGGGCTGATGGAACATGGACTCGATGTTTTCCTCGACTGCCTGTTGTTGCCCCAATGGTAGTCGCCTAGGTGGTATTCTGACGGGTTGAGCCTTCCCGGTATCTATTCGGTGCTGGATGATGTTGGTGCGACCAGCGGTTCCATCTTGACTGTTAAAAATTTGCCAGTGCTTTGTGATAAACTGCTTAGCTTTCTTCTGTTCCTCTGGTGTCAGGTGTGTAAAATGGTCAGCAAACTGTTGTAGGAACTCTTTACTGGGCCCTGTCTCCTTCACCGATGTCTGGTACCCTTCTTCGCAATTGATTATGGTCTCGACTGACTCGAAACAAGCTATCTCTTGACCATTGGCAATTCTGATGTCGTTGTTGGATAAATTCAGGACTCTGATTGGTATATCTCGTCCGGTTTTAACTATAGCCCGTCCAAATAAGTAGTGATGAGCTGAGTGTAAGGGCTCCACCATTCCAACGCAGCTCCCAGGATTGCTTTCTACCTTCCCATGAATAATCTGTTTCGTTCGACCGGGAATTCTGGCTGGAGGTTTTGCTACAATTTTTATGGAGGTCGATGAGCTGTTAACGGGCCGTGTCAATACAAATTCCTCATTTCGGAACCGAAGAACATCATATCTCTGGTCGAACATAAATCCATGCTGGCTAATTAGGTTCATACCCAGTATAAAATCGTCCTCAATATTCGCTACTAGGACCCTATGCCGGATCATGGTGTCCCCTATCTGTAGCACGCCATCTGCCTCACTCTGGACATGGACTCGCTGGTGACTGTTGTTGGTGTTAGCTGGCCGGATTTCTGAAGCCCTCAAGACCCTGGACTTGGCGATGGACACAGCGGCGTCGGTGTCGATGGTGATGGTAATTGCTCGGCTATTGATTGTGCCCCTGATGACTAGGCTGCTACTATCTAGGCAAAATCCCCGGATGGATAGTGTTTTGGCGGCTGGTGGAGGGCCAGTCAGCATTCGCCCCTTATGATGACTGGCTGATGGTCCCTGGACAACTGTTCTGTTGGTTATTCCTGGTCGGTGATCGTTCAGGTAGCCTCACTCGACAATCACGTTGAAAGTGCCCTGTCCGTCCACAAAGGTAACACGCTTTTCTGGTATCAGTTCTCTATAACTGTTCTAATAGTTTGTTCATACCAGCAAACAGCGCTTGAAATGGTGACTCCGACACTTCCTGGTTGAAGGAAACTGCTCGTACCCTCGGCTTCGACATGTTCATGACTGCCTCTGCTTCCAAGGCCCGAAGTAAAGCTTCATTACTTTTCTTGATCCCACTAAGTCTTAGATTTCTTTGTACTTTCTTATCCCTGATACCGTTTATGATACTCTGTGTGGCCAATTGGTCTTTCATTTCCTCGTTTAAGTCTGGGTAGGACAAGTGTACTAACCGTCTGATCTCTGCTTCGAATTCTTGAAGGCTTTCCCCGGATTTTTGCGTTTTCCCACTTAATTGCACCTGGTATACTTGGCTCAGGGATTGATTGTCATATCTCTTGTCCAGGATGGCGATGATCTTGTCGAAATTGCCTTGTTCATCAACTGGAATCCTTTTAGGAGTTCTAAGGCCGGGCATCTTAAGGGAATTACAAGAGATGTAGATTTTTCTTGGTTATCCAATCCATTAGCTGTAGCCACGGCTTCAAATTGCCGTTTATACATGGGCCAAGATGAGCTGGCATCAAATGTGGGTGGTTTGCTAACAGAACCTTTGCTGCTCATGGTGTTCTGGTATTTTCCTCTCTGTAAGTCCTGTTGCATTTTTTAAATTCTGTTTCTACCTTGTTTTGGATGACACTGATTTTATCTTGTACTCCACTTACTTCACTTTGTACCTTGTTTTTTATGGAACTGATTTCAAATTTCACCTGGCTCTGGATGGAATCGATGTCATCTACTTTGATTTCAAGAGACATCACATTACTTTTTAGGATCTTTATGACGTAGTTTATTTATTTTATGTCTGATACAACTATTTGCATTCTTTCATTAACGGTTTCATTAACTTGCGATACTATTTGCATTAATTGTTCAAATTGCAGTTTATTTTTTTTCTTCTAATATTTTAAAATCATTTTCTCTCGCCAATTCAGTTTGATATTGTTTTTCTACAAATTTCCTTCAATTTAATTATGTTGTTCACTTTTTATCTTGGAAACTAGGTTCTGTTGTTTTTCTTCCATGGCAGTGACAAGATCTTGTTTTTCGCTTTTCATCGTAGAAACAAGATTTTCTAATTCTATTTTACGTTTTTCATCAAAAGATTTCACTAACCTTTGTTGAATTTCTTCTTGATGTTGTTTCTCCTTCTTGTCACGTTTTTCCAGGATCTGGGCTATTTTTTCGTCTAGACCATCCATAACCTGTTTGAATATTTTTTTTGGTAGTATTCTCCATTTTTTATTTTTCCATACTTCGGGTTTCCATAAATCAGATTCCGATTTTAACTTCACTTAATCCTTTACTTCTGATCACCAAATTTGTTATATACTCCGTGGGTTCAATTAAAATTTAAAAACTAATTTTCACTCTCACTTTCTAGAACTCTTGTTTACATCAAATATACACAACAGCTGATTCGAATATCACAATAATAATACAACATTCGCACTTCGCCGCACTAATCGAATCGAATTCTCTCGTACAATCCAGTATCAATTTTACAGTTGTCGAGTTATTTCAAGATACGTTTTTTTCCCATCTGAACCTTCTAGCTCTTCTTTTTTTTTTTTTTCTATCCCAGTGATTGATGTTTTACGGAATGAAACCAGGGACGGACTGGATAGATTTTTATAACACTATTTTTCAGCTGCTGTTGCTATTTCGTTGCTTGCATCATATGTACAAGGATTTTCTTGAATAATTTCACTTATTGGGGTGCGGCGTGAACACTGATGGGAGTAGAAGTGGCACTTGATGTTTTAATTTGAACTTCTTCCTCCTTCTGTTTTATAAGTTCTTGCGGGGTAAAAGTTTTATTCCCCACTATTAATTCATCGTTCTTTATGTAGCTTTTTTTGTTTGGATTTTTCTGTCTTTCCAAAGTAAGGTATCTTCTTAGTTCCTTGTTTGTTTTCTTTCTGCTGAATTTCTGTAAGATCAGCTGTTATAATCAAATTGATGTTTCTTAACAGCTTGATGTTTTGAAGTACTTCTTGTTTTTTTATATAGACTACAAATTGAACTTTTACAGGGCAATTTTTATGTTTGCCGAGGCAGATAATATTATTAATATCCTCTTTTCTAATATTAGTTTTTAATTTGGTATTTAGTACATTAAGCACAAAATCTGTAGAAATTTCCGTTCTTTCTTTTTGAAGACCAAAACTACAATATTGTTTTCTTTCAATATGAACTGAAAGAATACAATCAACTATTTTTTGATAACAGAATCACTGATAATCTGCAGAATTTATTGAAAGGAGTTTCACATATTTCACTTGTATTTTTTTTTTCAAGTATTCTTGATACGATTAAAAGTTCGTAAATCGACAAAACACAGATGTTAAAAGTGTTTTTAACACAGATGTTACAAATAAATTCAATGTATGAAACTATTTTGATTAATTATCCAACGTGTACGTTGCTCACAGTACTGTTGTTTGGTACATTCATTACTACTTATACGTTATAAGTCGATTAATTTTTGCCGGAAATTATTCATTTAACCGATAAATAACGAGATTTTGCTTGAGTGTGGGAAAATTCTCAAGGTTACGTCCGTCACTTGATTACAAGATGACACCGCCCGAGCTCATCCGCACGTGCCATGTTACGTAATGGCCTGGGGGGTCAATGACCTTGGATGACAGGGGCGTTGACAAGAACCATATAATAATCTATCGTTATGTTATCAAAACAATATTTGTATACACATCATTAGAAAATCATTAAAATATTGATCAATTTTCTGGCATTGAAATTTTTGCGCTTTTCTCAAGACAACAATATGTAGAAGTATCCTACAGCAGGGAAAAGCTTATTAGAAGAGTTGATTATTTTCGAACGTTTCCACCGATATCTTTCACCTTGCAATTCAACTACACATGTCTGATCAAATAGCTCGTTTTGTCGCCACTAGTCATTAGCTCTGTTCAGCTTATGCAATGCAGGCCTATGGTCCAGTGTGGACGATTGGTACGCGGTCCGTACCAGTCTGCGTCTAACAGTCTACCACCAAAATTCGATCCTGTTGAGGTGTTGGTGATAGATCTACAAACAGCTAGTCCCACCCAGAAGATTGGTTTTGTTCTCCACTACCGTTTCGATGACGCTCTTCTGATCAAACCTAACGGTCTAAGTTCTAAGTTGTAAGTAACCGACCACCAGAAGAGAGATTTTTCTCGACCACGGCGTTGCAGAATAGGCTGCATACATCCAACAGATGATGTCAGGTGTCGTATATTTTCCTAGATCTCAGCCAAGCATATGTGCGACTTCGTATAGCATTGATGAGAAAAATCGCTAGATCTAGACAAAAATTGCAGAATTATAGTGTAACATAATCATTGATTTGAACTGGCCAATGGAGTGATGACTGATGAGGACACAAACACTGAAGTAGGGGGCTGTATACGTACAGCGGTTGATGTCAGATGTAATATAATTCCCTAGATTTCAGAAAACAGATGTATCTCTTATATGGTATTGATGAGACAAATCCCTAGGTCTAAGGAAACCATACTCGAGTAAGTTGTTGCGAAAAAAATTGTGGTCCAATGGTTAAGATGTAAATAAATGGGTCGTTGTTGCCAAACATATAGCAAAATCACTGAAGTATTCAATATGTATGTAGAATGAGGAATGCATTTATTTCAAAAACTATACTGTATGAATCAGATAAACTAGAAACTAGTACGTCTGCTTGTTACGTAATAAGGTTCGGTATACCAAGCCTCTGACGTCTGATCTAGAGATTAAGACAGTCGAGCGGCATGTTTCGAATAAACTTAGAGTTCATTGGTTTATGTAGTTAATATAAAGTTATGCATTTAATGTAAAGTGAAGTAATAGCTCGTCTACTTTATTTTGATCTGTCAATGTCATTGATTTAGTTCTCCTCTGCCGTTTCGATGACACTCTTCTGACCAAACATGTTGGTGTAAGCATAAACGTGTAGCTTGATGATTCACCTCAGAGTAGATGATTTCCTTAACCAATCCATTACAGAATTATAGTCTAACATAATGGTCCGTTTGAACAACCGAATAAAAGTGATGACTGGTGACATCATAGAAAAGTGGAGGGGGGCTGCATACGAGCAGCCGTTGATGTCAGATATCATATATTTCCCTAGATTTCGGAAAAACATATGTATGACTTCTTATGATATTTCCTAGAAAACTCCCTAGATCTAGGGAAATTATACTCGAGTTGCTTCGTTTGAATGGAATTGGTCTTCAATAGTTAAGATGAAAACCAACTGGTGCGTTGTTGCCTAGTTTAAAGCAAACGCACTGAAGAATTCAACTGATAGTATGCTTTTATTTCAAACATTATACTGTATGAATCAGATAAACTAGAAACTAGTTCGTCTGCTTGTTACGTAACAAGGTTTGATATACTTTGACGTCTGATTGTCGTATATCTCCTAACACATGTTGCTCTTTTATATATGGTATTGATGAGAAAAATATCTAGATCTTGGAAAACACACTAGAGAGGCTTGATTCAAATTAAATTGTTGTTAAACGATTAATGTAGTTAAGGTAAAGTAATGTAGTTAAAGTAAACACAGTGAAACATGGAGTATCTGTACCTATCGAGCTCAAGTCCTGTCTAAGAAAAATTTTGTTACAATTTAACGAGCTCATTAGTTATATATTTAAAACCACTCGCTTGAAATCTTTCAGTTTTCCCATCATAATTCCTACCGTTCTACGGCAACATAACGCAGCTATGCAATCTCGATCAGACAGGGTCCAGTAGGTTGTTTGTCCGATTCCTGCTATCCCGTTCCAATCGTTCAAACTTCAAAATTCCTATCCTTTCTATTTCAGTACCATTCTATGATACCTACCCATTAGGGCCATTCTTTGAATTCCTGATGTCCTATACCAGTTTTCGCGTCCTCGCTCCTACCATTACCACCCATCTTTCTACTATCCCTCGTAATCAACACCAGTCAACAAAATACAAGCATTAGAATTTTTCTTGGATTTCTGGTATCCCACTCTTATCATTTAGCCTTCTAGAATCCAACGTGATTACCGACGTAACGATGGGATCGTAACAGTCAAAACCATTCCTTTGAATTCCTGGTATCCAATTCTTATCATTCAACCTTCCAGTCGCTGATGTGGTAACCAACAGCTCACGGAATCCTAGCCGTTAGGGCCGTTCCTTGAATTCCTGCTATTTCAGTCTTGTCGTTTAACCTTTCATCTCCCACGTGATTACCGACAGACAACGAAATCCAACGCTTTGGACCATTCTTGTCATTAAACCTTCTAGTCTCCCAAGTGATAAGCCTCGACTATCTAAGTCCAACCATGAGGATTGTTCCTTAAATATCTGGCATCCCATGCTTGGCATTCAACCTTCTAGACTCTCACGTCAGTATCAACACACAACGGAATCCAACCGTTATTAAACACTCCAATCTCCCACATGATAACCAATGGTCAACTGAATCAAACCGTTAGGACCGTTCATTCCATTCTTGCTATTTCAGTCTTGCCGTTTAACCTTTCAGACTCCCACGTGATTACCAACAGACAGTGAAATCCAACGTTTTGGACCATTCTTGTCATTCAACCTTCCAATCTTACACATGATAACTATTGGCCAACGAAATCCAACCATTAGGATCATTCTTTTGAATGTCTCGTATCCAATACTTGCTTTAACGTCCCGCTCCTACCATTACCTCCCATCTCTCTACTATCCGTCGTAATCATCATCAGTCAGCATATTCTAATAGCTAGAATCATTCATTCCATTCTCATTATATCAATTCTTGTCATTTAACCTTCCAATACTCCACTTGATTAAAAACAATTAACATAATCCAGCCGTCAGGACAGTTCCTTGAGTAACTGGTATCTCGTTTTTGTCATTCAATCAGCCACTGTCTCACGTGATAACCAAAGACCATTCCAATCTTCAATGTAATAACCCACGGTCAACGAAAACCAGGCGTTAGGCACCCATCAGATCAGTATTTAAAATCGGTTGCTTGAATTCTTTCAGTTTTCCCATCATAATTTCTACCATAAAACGGTAGCATAACATAGCTATACCATCTCCATCCCGTTCGAATCATTCAAACTTCAAAACTCCTATTCTTACCTGCTTTCACATCCTCGCTAATACCATTACCACCCACCGTTCTACTATGCCTCGTAATCAACACCTGCCAACGAAATACCAGCAGTAGGGTCGTTCGTTGAATTCCCTGTATACCGTTCTTATGATTCAACATTCTCACCTCCCGCGTGATAACCAATGGTCAACTGAATCAAACCGTTAGAACCGTTTATCTCATTCTTGCTATCCCATTCTTTTCATTCCACCTTCTGGACTCATACGTGATAACCAATGAAATCCAACCATTAGGATCGTTCTCATCATTCAACCAATTCTCCACATAATAACTATTGGCTAACGGAATCAAACCAATAGGACAGTTCCTTGAGTAACTGGTACCCCGTTCTTGTCATTCAACCATCCACTCTCCCACGTGATAACCAACGAGCACCAAAATCCAACCGTTTGGATCGTGCCTTGATTTCCAAGTATCCCGTTCTTATCATTCAACCATCTACTCTCCCACATGATAACCAACGAGCACCGAAATCCAACCGTTTGGATCGTTCCTTGAATTCCAAGTATCCCGTGTTTATCATTCAGCCATCCACTCTCTCACGTGATAACCAACGAGCAACAAAATACCACTTATCGTTTGGTTCGTTCCTTGAATTTATTGTTTCTTATATAGGTACAGAAAAAGTTGTGTGAATCTAGGATAAACATACAGATTACCCCTTATATCCCATATATACAAATGATGAGGCAAATCCCTAGATCTTAGAAAGCCACCTACTTGAGTGACAATGATTTGAAATGACCAATGAGAGTGAGGACTGGTAATATCACAAATACGGGAATGGAGGGCTGCTCGTATGCAGCCCCCTTTCACTTTTCCACAGGTGCGGAGCTTGATACCTATAGCGGTAATGTTGAATCAGACAGGTAACATTAAATGTTGGTATAATTCAGAATTTTTGTTTCAAAATTTGTATGCTTAATGTTTGGATCAGGTCTCCTGTATTTCTATAGACAGCTACATCAGCTTGTGACAACATAGGGCTACGTACGTAGAGCCTTAACTTCAGATTCTCATATATTTCCTTAAGCTGCAAGAACAAACATATTTATAACTTCTTATTGCGTAGATGAGAAAAATCCATAGATCCATAGCAAATTCAAGCAACATACAATACACAACGCATGTCAAACACTCACACAACATCATTGCGCATGTCTAACTCCCAAACAGCATCATTGCGCATGTCTAACATCCATACAACTTCACTGCGCATGTCTGACATACATACAACATCCTTGCACATGTCTAACGCTAACACAGCATCATTGTGCATGTCTAACACTCATACAACATCACTGCGCATTTCTATTATCCATACAACTTCACTGCACATCTCTAACGCTCATACAACATCATTGCGCATGTCTAACACTCATTCAATATCATTGAGCATGTTTATCTTCCATACAACATCATTGCACATGTCTAGCGCTCATACAACATCACCGCGCATGTCTAACGTCCATACAACTTCACTGCGCATGTCTAACTCTCATGCAACATCACTGCGCATGTCTATCATCCATACAGCATCATTGAACATGTCTAACGCTCATACAACATCATTGCGCATGTCTAACATTCATACAATATCACTGCACATGTCTAACACTCAGACAACATCATTGCGCATGTCTCACACACACATAACATCACTGCGCATACCTAACATCCATACAACTTCATTGCGCATGTCTACCATATATACAACTTCACTGCGCATGTCTAGCACTCATGCAACATCACTGCGCATGTCTATAATCCATACAACATTACTGCGCATGCCTAACACTCACACAACATCCAGCATTCCTTTTCCCGCCATGCCACTTCCATCATTCCCGATCCCAATATTCCGTTTCTAGCATTCCCGTTTAAGCACTCCTATTTCCAACTTATCGTTTGTCAGTAGTTTTAATTTCTTATTCTTTATGAGCTGGTTGTCTATCCTTGTTTAGCCAAGGCTGTCCTTCTGTGACTTGTATGAGGGTGGGCTAACCCAGCGATATCCTCCCATTAAGTGTACACCTGCCCTCGTCCTTCTCTCTCTCTCTCTCTCTCTCTCTCTCTCTCTCTCTCTCTCTCTCTCTCTATTCGCTAGATTACAATTACAGTCTCTGATCTTATGTATCCCAACACACTGACTGAGATTTCATTTATACATCAAATACTTTATTCCCGTATCTAGTATATCAATTCCCCGAATTTTCGCCTCTATTTTCCGAATTCCCACATCTAATTTCCCGAACTTCCACATTTATTATCCCGAAGTCCCGACTCTCTCTCTCTCTCTCTCTTATCCCATGTCTACTATCCTGCATCTATTTTCAAACATTTCATAAACAACCTACCATTATGAACACACCATGTATTTTTTACATTCTGTTTATGGGACATATTTTCCGAGACACCTTGTATCTTTTTATCACTATATTTATTTATATATTGTTATGGAATCAAAATAGCCATATACCAAAATAAAATTAAATCTATCAAATATATTCAAAGACAGACTGTATACTAAAAATATGTTAGAAATGAACATGTTGGTTGCATAACCATCAGGTACATTTAATGAATAAGAAAATTTAACACTAATAAAGCAATTTTTTTTAAATAAATGATAAGGGTTGGAAAGAATCAGCTGAGATTCAGGTGTGATGATATAAAAGGCTTAGCAAAACCATTTACAGAATAAAGGGCCAGCACAACTTTTAAATTTCAATTTCGATATACAAGCCATTCCAACGAGCCAGTAAAAAGGAGCAATAAATTGTAAATAAGCTCTCTGGACTTTGGCAAAGGGAAAATATGTGTAATATGTAGTGTAGTTAAGATAATTTTAGTAATAATTAAAGCTGTAAATACTCACAAGTAGATATAAAAGGTAATTGAAAATGTTGCTTAATCATCATGTAACGAGGATGCATGTCTTGTAATATAAATCTTTGGAAATAAGTGTAAGGTGCCAGGAAAATATAAAAATCCATGCTAGACACCTAAAACAATATTAATTAGTAAAAATACATGCAATTGCAACAGTATACAATAAATTAGGAAGCAAAGCATCATGTAAACAACTATCAGAAAAAATTAAAATGTCAATAAATTAAAAAGTAATGAATAAAAATAAAAGAAAATTCTTCAATGAACATTAGCAATGATTAGGAAAAGAATTTTATAACTTAAATTTCAATCAATCAAAAATTTGCGGTAAAGTTGTTTAAATCATAATAAAAGTTGAATGACCTTGAAAAAGTCATGACCAGTTAAAAACAAACACAGCGTTTCAACGAAAATGGACAAGAATAAAAAAGTTCTTAAAATAAAATAAGCAATCGGAAAAACATCATTTAATAAGGGAAAAAGAAAATTTTTGTTTCTTATGAGAATTTACTTGGGCTAAGAATTTTGAGTGAATGGGCAAGACAGAAAAACGCTCCAAAACAAATGAAAACGTTCCATTTTGGGTGACGGACCAGACAAAACGCTCCTAGCAGGCAGTTATTTTTAAAATATTATATAAGCTTACGTTTGCACAGCAGCGGATCTCTTTCGTTCCTGATTTTTGTAGTAAAACAAGGCACAGAGCATGTGATGTTTTCTTTGCAATAACCTTAATCTTGTTAGTAGAGGTTAAGCAGTGAAAAGTGTGGTTAGACATATTGTCAAAACAATTCCAATGACATATAGGTTGGCAGTGTCTAAAGATTCATAAGTACGGTAAAGTAAAGTATAGTGTATATCTGACCGACAACAAAATGACAATTGTTGAAATTTCAAATAAAAATTTGAAAACATCAACAAAGATGGTATTTGTTGATTAATAATAAACAAGAAGAAAATGGTAAATAATAATTTAATTTAATTGGTATGGATAATGAATTAAACACGATGGTGAACATGTAATATTGGTAAACAACTATGGAATGGGAACCAATAATAAAGATTTGTTTATAAAATAAAAGTTCTAATGGACAATGAACAGATTTGGAACTAATGGACTGTAATAACGACAAGGAATAAAAGGTTAGTGAAACAATAGTTGTTTGAAAATGTAAAAAAAGTGACAATTGCTATATTTATGTATGCTAGTTAAGGATATAAAAATAACAAATTGTAAATTTAAAATGATAGAATAAAAAGAGAAATTTCTCATAAATATTTAGTAGTTAGGAATGATTTCGTTTGTTGATTTATTGTTTTAATGTTTCTTATTAATTTATCTTCTTGTTTAATAAAGGATGTTATTGAAAGTTGACATTGAAAGTTGTGTTGTGTTGAAATTTTTTATGAGCCAAGAATAACATTTAAATACTTATCATCTAAATTCTTTTCAAGAAAAATAAAAGTTTCAATTCAGTAAAATTTAAAAAGTTAGAGGTTTTGAATTAATAAAATGAATAATAGTGTTGAATAAGTGGAATAACATAGAAGCAGGGAAGTTATAAGGAAGATAAAAAATGTAAGTATTAATTTTAAATATTAGAACCTGTTGAACCACCTTGAGGTAGGAGTATGAATGCTATATGAGAAATTAAAAAAAAACTGAGAATTTAAATTAATGAAATAAAGTTTGAATAATAAAGTTATAAAAATATTGATATGCAAAATATATAATCAAACCAAAACAAATTAGCTAGTCAAAGTAGGGCAAAGATAAAATAAAAATATGTGTAATAATAAATAACAAATAATTCAAAATAAATTGGATAGCCCAAAGTGTGGCTCAAAAATAAAATAAAATAAATAATAAATATGGAATAAAAATCAAATTCACTATAAATTGAAAACCCAACGCAAAGCAAAAAGACACACAAATTCAATACAATATATATATGTATTAGATGGTTTCCGGGAATTCATCCGCGTAGTTGATAACTAATCCCTGCCGGGATCGATGGTAAAATGACGACGTTTCGGCAGAGTCACATCTGCCCTCTTCAGGTCGGTTCGCATAATTCTCGTAGCCTTCTGCTTTCGCTTCTAGTTACTCGAATACTGATATTTTCAGGAGCGCGCACGGTGTTATATAGTCGCGGCTCGGGGCCTATTGGTTGGCACCGTGAACGGCTGCGTGTGATTGGCCCTGGGCGCTCAGTGTGCACGCCTCCCGCCTGCTGATGTGTTATTTCCGGTTGAGTTGTTATTGGACGGGTTCGGGCCGGTACGGTGTTTAATAGAATTTTCCAACAATTCGATAAGTTCTGGATTTCATTGCGTGCGTTTAGACTGTGAGGCCTTCCCTATTTTAATTGCCTGTCTTACGAGTCTTGATTTCGAGGGTTCTATATTTGCCAGTACTCTGGTGTTCTCAAAGTCTATTCGGTGTGACGTCGTGGTGGCGTGTTCCGCAATGGATGTTGTTTTTTCCTGCTTTCTTATAGCATTCTGATGTTCATCATGTCTAGCTTGAATTCCTTTGGTAGTTTGCCCCACATAGGTTTTATGACAGTCTGCACATGGAATCTCATACACTCCCTGTTGTTCTAAAGGGATCCTCGTCTTCAGAGTCCTCAACACCGTGCTTATTTTTCTGTCTGTATTGAAAATAGTGTCGATATTGTGTCTCCGTAGAATTCTTGCAATACTGTCCGTGGTACCCTTGACATACGGTAAATAAGCCTTGGTTATTGGTGTCTCATGCTCCTCGTCTGTTCGTCTCGGTTTTGACTTTAGGGCTCTTTGAATATTTCGGTCTGTAAATCCGTTTTGTCTCAGAGCTATTTTTAAACTGTCCATTTCCTGTTTGATGTTGTCCTGGTCAGCTAGTATTTGTGATCTGGTTACTAAAGTTTTGACGACGGCCTGTAGTTGGGCTGGGTGGTGATGAGAATTAGCATGAAGGTATCTGTTGGTGTGAGTTGCTTTCCTATATACTGTATGGCCAAGGGTTCCATCTTCCTTCCTATTTATGAGAACATCAAGGAATAGCAGTTGATTATTGGCTTCAACCTCCATGGTGAATTTTATTTTGTGATGGATGCCATTAAGGTGGTCTAAAAATGTGTTGAGGTGTTCCCTCCCATGAGTCCAAATCACAAAAGTATCATCCACATATCGCAACCATAAACTGGGTTTGAGAGTTGCTGTTCTTACTGCCAACTCCTCAAAGCTCTCCATAAAAAGGTTGGCTATAATTGGTGAGAGTGGCGATCCCATTGGAGCTCCTTCCATTTGTTTGTATCGTTGGTTCTCGTAAACAAAATAGGTGTTCATCAGGCAGTGCTTTGTTAAGTCTACAAGGTGTTGAAGTGGTTTGTATTTTTCCATTATGATATCCAAGGCTTCGTCGATAGGGATGTTGGTGAAAAGGGACACTACGTCAAAACTGACAAGAAGACACTCAGGTTGTAAAACCGTTTTTCCAAGTATTTCGATGAAATGTGTCGAATTTTTTACATATGAGTCTGCGTCCTCTGCAAACGGTTGAAGTTGTTGGGCTAGGTATTTGGCTAGCTGTTGTATTGGGGATCCAATTGAACTTACTATTGGCCTCAAAGGTGCACCTTCTTTATGTACTTTTGGCAACCCATAGAATTCCGTACATCTCGATGACTTTTCACGCGGAATGAGTTGCAGTTGGAGATTTTTGTCGATCCTACTTGCTTGGATTTTGGCCTTGGTTGTTTCCTCCAGATAAGTTGTTGGGTCAGTAGTAATTTGTTTATATGCTGGATCTTGTAGCAATGTTTGAAGTTTGTTTGAATAATCCGCTGTATCTAAAATTACAGTCGCATTTCCTTTATCAGCAGGTAGAATGACAATGTCCTTGTTGAGGCGAAGTTGTTTCAAGGCCTCATTTTCTTCTATAGATAGGTTCCTTTTGGGTGGTTTAGACTTTCTTAGAACATGTGACACAACTTGTCTAATTATTTCAGCGGTGTTCGCATCTAATTTTGAAACTGCTGTTTCCACGCCACATATTATGCTCTCTGTTGGTATGTGAGAGGGAGCAATAGCGTAATTGAATCCCTTAGCCAACACGCCAATCGAGGTAGAGTTCAATTGGACCGAAGATAAGTTATAAACGGTTCTATTCGTTTCCAATTGCCCTGAGGTTAGACTGTGACCGTTATTTTCCGAGAAAAAAATCGTTTTTGGGCTTCTGTTGGAGCTTCAATTTGTTAAATTTTGTGTGTTGTTGCATTGTTGTCAACTCAGCATTCGTTTCGGCCCTAAATTCGCTAATTTCATCGAATTTATTCCATATTATCGGGTGGAGTGTATTGCTTACCTGTAGGTATTTTCAATACAGACAGAAAAATAAGAACGGTGTTGAGGACTCCGAAGACGAGGATCCCTTTAGAACAACAGGGAGTGTACGAGATTCCATGTACAGACTGTCATAAAACCTATGTGGGGCAAACTAACAGAAGAATTCAAGCTAGACGTGATGAAGAAAGCAGGAAAAACAACATCGATTGCGGAACACGCCACCACGACGTCACACCGAATAGACTTTGAGAACACCAGAGTACTGGCAAATATAGAACACCCGAAATCAAGACTCGTAAGAGAGGCAATTGAAATAGCGAAGAGGCCTCACAGTCTAAACGCACGCAATGAAATCCAGAACTTATCGAATTGTTGGAAAATTCTATTAAACACCGTACCGGCCCGGACCCGTCCAATAACAACTTAACCGGAAATAACAAATGAGCAGGCGGGAGGCGTGCACACTGAGCGCCCAGGGCCAATCACACGCAGCCGTTTACGGTGCCAACCAATAGGCGCCAAGCCGCGACTATATAACACCGTGCGCGCTCCTGAAAATTTCAGTATTCGAGTAACTAGAAGCAAAAGCAGAAGGCTACGAGAATTATGCGAACCGACCTGAAGAGGGCAGATGTGACTCTGACGAAACGTCGTCATTTTACCATCGATCCCGGCAGGGATCAGTTATCAACTTCGGGGATGAATTCCCGGAAACCATCTAATACATTTAGTGCCCGCGAAAACTTAAAAACAAATATATATACAGGGTGTAAACGGTTTGAGTGCAAAGATTTTGAAGAACAATACTTCAGGCAAAAACAAATCAAAAAGCTTTATAACATTTTCTAAAATAAACTATAGTTTTGCCGAAAAGAACACATAAAGTTAGATTTTATGTAGCCCTTGCTACAGTGAATAATACAATAATTTCGATTTCAAAATGTCGGTAAATCTAAATATGTAAATACTCAATAGCTTATACATCTTTAATAGCCACATTAAAAATGAAAATTGATTATTTAAACTCGAAATATGCTTTTATAATTTAGTGTAAGTTTCTCCGAATAGATATGGCAACGTGGCTTACAGACCAACTTATTTACTACATTTTTTACTTTAACGACGACTGAGAGTTACGATTGTTTTTTGCGATTTCGATTCTTGTAAATAAGAATAGATAAACAGTAAAGTGATTTGAATGATATCTATTTGATGTAGACTTCGTGGTTTGCTTTCCATTTGTGTGTAAGTTCGAAAATTAAGAATAGTGCGACAGTATTTATTTATGATAAATAATGGCCGATTATACAATTAGGGAAAGACATGACATGCTCTTAATTTATGGGGAAAGCAGACGTAATTGCAGAATAGCAAGAATGTTAAACAGGGAAAGGTTTCCAAACAGAGGCCTGCCCAATGCTAGGACATTCGTAGCTGTTTCGCAGAGGCTTCTGGAAACAGGTAGTGTAATACCACAAATAAACAATCGCGGACCACAGCGACATAATCGTATCTTAGCTGCTGAGGATCAAATACTAGACCTTATCGACATCAACCCATATCGTAGCACACGGAGTATTGGAAGTGAGCTGCAAATTTCTCACACTGTTGTTCATAGAACATTTAGGGAACAATTGCTCTATCCATATCACATGCAGCGGGTTCAAGGGCTTTCAATTGATGATTTTCAACCAAGGCTCAATTTCTGTCGTTGGTTCCTCAGAAAACATCGACAATTTCCTAATTTTGTGAACAATATTTTAACAACAGATGAAGCAAGTTTTAATAGGAATGGTATAATAAATTTTCATAATACGCATTCGTGGTCTGAGGTAAATCCGCACGAAATACGCCAGTCAGTATTTCAACACCAATTCTTAGTTAACGTGTGGGCTGGAATAATTGGTGAATACTTGGTTGGGCCATTTATACTGCCTGCACGTTTGACAGGTGAGAATTACCTTTATTTTTTGAACAACACACTACCAGATTTGTTAGATGAAGTGAACCTACAAACACGTTCCAATATGTGGTACTTACATGACGGAGCACCTGCCCACGCAAGTCATCTAGTTGTCGACTTCTTAAATAAAACATTTCCCCGTCGTTGGATTGGTCGAAACGGACATATACGTTGGCCAGCAAGATCTCCTGATCTCAATCCTTTAGATTTCTACTTATGGGGACACATGAAAAGTAAGGTTTACACGACTCCAATTATTGACGAGAATGACCTTAGACAACGCATTTTTGACGCTGCTGACAAAATCCGAAATATTCCAGGAATTTTTTCTCGCATACGTGAAAATTGGATTAAACGGTGTCGTGCTTGTGTCGATAGTAATGGTGGGCATTTTGAACATTTGCTGTGAATAATCCGTTGTTTCAACTCAGTTCTATCATTATAATAAATTCGGTAAGTAGGATTACATATTTACTTGTCTAATATAAATAATATTAATTAAATCAGTAATAATGACTCTTCGAATAATTTAACTGGTCAAAAACTACATATACAGATCTCCTGAGTTGAATATCATGTTTACCCAACTTTGTATAATTGCATAAAAAAAACCGCCAAATACAAATTCTAATTGCAATACCTTGTATTAAAAACGTAAATATTTTCAACAAAATATTTCATACATTTTTATTTAATTCTAAGGTCAATATCATCAGTCGATACAAAAACACAGGTGTTTATTTTTTTGTCGGCGTAGTCATTCCTTTATTATTCGCGCTAAGAGTGAATCTGCTTCGAACGCGAGCGACGTTGCCGGATTGGCAATAATTTACTTAATAAGTTTTAGGGATTTTCTTGGTTATTAAAGCCTACTGACCATAGTGGTATAAGAGTTTTTTGTTTAATTTGGTGTATACTACCTCCACCCAAAATATATGCACTCAAACTATTTACACCCTGTATATATATATATATATATATATATATATATATAAACATCGTCATTTTACCGTCGATCCCGGCAGGGATCAGTTATCAACTACGCGGATGAATTCCCGGAAACCATCTAAAACATATATATATATATATATATATATATATATATATATATATATTATATTCACTTTGATTCAATTCACTTTTTGAAAAATATATTTATTTAGAAACATACAAAATTAAAATTGAACAATTAAAGTACTTGAATAACTTAATACTATAAATGATATTATTTGAATGACAACACGAGAACGTTTCCAGTTGCTTTTATAACATTGACAAAAGTGCTGATGCAAGTCAGCATTTTTACTGGGTAAACGGACTCGTGTTATGTTAAAATAAATAAGCAAAAAAATAATACAATTTTTCCAATCAACCTGCTAATCAATCTACAAATGTTAATCCCAGTCAACAATTTTCACAGCAATAATTTCGTCCATCTACCAGTAGACAACCCCAAATGTCTGGCAATTACAGACCGAACCCGAGTTTCTTTAAACACCAACAACGCCAACAATCAAAGGCTCATCACTTGAACAATCTGCAATTCGGACCATATCACAATGACTATAACTACTCTCAAAACGAAAATCATTCCACCTCTGTACCCGATGAGTACGGAAACGTACAAGATTATCACCCTTATGATTTCGAACAAAACAATGAACCAGAATATTTCAATACTGAACAGTTATACGAATTTTATTCTCACGAACATGATTCTTCTCAAGTAAATTTTCATTTGACCCCCACTCAGTCAGAACCCCCAGACCAAGAAATTTCAGAAATTCAAACCCAAATTCAGACAATGAATCTGGACGACTTCAGCCCCTATGTCAACTTCCCAGAACAGAACTTTCTGTAAGACCCCTTCTTTCCGTCAACTCAAAGAATCTTTATTATATTACTGACTCTTCAAACACCTATAAACTTCTTATCGATACGGGTGCAGGACTTTCAATTTTTAAACCTGAAACCTGCCAACGCTTCAAACAACGATTTCCCGAAAACGTAGTCATCCAAGGAATCACCGATCAGAAAATCTTAATCAACGAATCCACCCTTGTACCTTTCAATGTCGCCGATCCACACAAGGTATATATTTGCAACATCGACATTGAATTCGACGGATTACTGGGTTCAGATTTCCTTGAACACTATAACTGCGTTATAGACTTTAACAGCAAACAACTTGTCACTAATTTTAAAACTTTACCTCTCTACAAAGTTACGGATGATACTGTCATGCGTACTCAGAACCCTTCAACTTTCAATAACTGCATCCCGGTTAATACAATCTGTTTAGAATCCCGAACAGAACAAATATGTAAATTAAAATGTAACCTCACTAATACTGATGCTTTCCTATCATCTGCCGAAATAGAAAAAGTTTATCTTCCCCGTGCCCTTGTTAAAATTAATGAAAAAGGCGAATTCCTTACTTCAGTTTTAAATGCAAATGCTATCCCCAAGACTGTTAATTTCGACAATTTGGAACTCGACCCGATAAACAATTTTTCCGTAAACATTCTTTCTGAAAATTACTTATTAGGCTGGGTCAAAACTTGACCCAGCCTAATAGACAAACTACAATTATGGAACAACTTCGGTTAGAACATCTGAACGAGGAGGAAGCCGAACTTATTTCTCAACTTTGCCTCGAATATTCCGACATATTCTATTTAGAAGGTGACCAACTGACCTTTACAAACGAAATCAAACATTCGATAGACACTGATAACGCAAAACCCTCTTTCACAAAGTCATATCGGTACCCCCAAATACACAAACAAGAGGTAAAAAGTCAGATATCAAAGATGCTTGACCAAGGCATTATACGTCCGTCTAATTCGCCATGGTCATCCCCGGTTTGGGTAGTTCCCAAAAAACTAGACGCATCTGGTACCCAAAAATGGCGTGTCGTCGTCGATTATCGTAAACTAAATGAACTTACTGTTGACGACAAATATCCCCTACCGAACATTTCGGATTTACTTGACCAACTTGGCAAATGCCAATACTTCACCACTCTCGACTTAACTTCAGGGTTTCACCAAATCGAAATCGATACTAAAGACATCAAAAAAACAGCATTCACAGTTGATAATGGCCATTTCGAATTTGTTAGAATGCCCTTCGGTCTTAAAAACGCTCCATCCACCTTCCAAAGGGTAATGGATAATATTCTTTTAGGTGTTCAAAACTAGAGATGTTTAGTCTATATGGACGACATTATCGTTTATTCTCCGACTATACATGAGCACATAGCCCGACTTTCTGAAGTTTTCAAACGATTGCGAAAAGCCAATCTAAAAATCCAACCCGACAAATGCTAGTTTCTTCGCAAAGAGGTCGCGTATCTTGGCCACCTTATAACTCCCGAAGGCGTGAAGCCTAACCCCTCAAAGGTAGATTGTATCTTAAATTTCCCCCAACCAAAAAACCCAAAAGATATCAAGTCCTTCTTAGGGTTAGCTGGTTATTACAGGCGATTCATCCCCAATTTCGCCAAGATTTCAAAACCTTTGACAAGATTACTTCAAAAAGACACACCTTTCCAGTTTGATTCAGAATGTGTGAAATCTTTTGACGAATTAAAAAGAGCCCTTACTTCTACTCCCTTACTCATATACCCTAATTTTGAAGAGCCATTTATTCTTACAACCGACGTCAGTTCATTTGCTATCGGCGCAGTGCTCTCTCAAGGCCCCGTAGGTAAAGATTTACCCGTAGCCTATGCCTCCACAACTCTCTGCAATGCTGAAACTAAGTATTCAACCATAGAACGAGAACTCCTTGCAATAGTGTGGGCGGTTAAACACTTTCGTCCGATAATTTTTGGCCGTAAGTTTTTACTTCTGACCGATCACCGCCCGTTAACTTGGCTGTTTTCTATAAAGGATCCTGGAAGTAGACTTGCAAGATGGCGCCTTAAGCTCGAGGAGTACGACTATCAAATAATTTACAAACCCGGCAAAGTAAATAAAAACGCCGACACTCTCTCTCGCATTAAAGTTAACAACTTTAATGAATACATATCATTTCAAGCAAACAATCATCTAACAGCATTTACAGTACTCCCAACAAACGAAACTGAAGATGACTCACAAGAACCCCAGACAAGAAGTCTCATTAATCTCCAACAAATCTCTGAAGAATTTAGAACGTTTGTCGAGCGATATCAAACCGTCTCACTCATAGATTACGACAAAATTCAATTTTCTAATTGCCAACTCTTAGACCGAGGAAACAAAAACATCCTAGTATTTCCCCAAGGCTCCCTCATGAAAGATTTTTACCATGACATCATTGAAGACATTTTTGAGGAAAATGCTGATTTCCGTACCCCTAGAGTAAATGTCTTTGCAAGCAAAAGTGTCAGAAACAGACGCTATTACATCGTCCCTCTCCCTTCTGACCCAGAAGTAGTCAACGAGATTCTTTTTGCATCTTTGTATAATAGTAGACATATGTTCACTGAAAATGAAGTATTCTGTGTTGAGAATAACATTGAACTGCCCATTTTGGAAATGCTTTCGTTTATCTTTTCCGAAATAGATTTCAAATGGAAAGTTTGCCAAAATATCGTCCAAACGGTTGAGAAAGACCAAATACCCATCATCCTCGACCAATTCCATAACGGCAAAAATAATATACACCGAGGTATCAATGAAACTATCCGCAGAATATAAGAAAAATACAATTGGCAAGGACTGACTAAGGACGTTGACAATTTTATCAAAAACTGTCAATCTTGCCAGAGAGCAAAAGGTTACCGGAAAAATCTCGACAGCCCACTTGTCATTACTGAAACCCCACGGACACCCATTTGAACGCGTCAACATCGATATTCTAGAAGTCCCGACAAAAAACTACGCATTAACTATCCGGGACGAACTAACAAAATTCTTAAATAATTTGGAAAAGATTGTTGAGGAGGTCTTGAATTATTTTGTCTATTCATGGGTTTTCTCTCCTCCAAATTTTTTCCTGCAACAGATAAGTATTTAAAAAATTGTATATGTAGAACAAAGTGTAGTAAGGCAATTTCGCAAAATTGCCCGGATTACTGGCTGTCTGTACAGAGATTCTTCCTCACAGTTTTTCTGAGAGAAAGAGATGTCTATAAAATGATCAACCAGTATTCCTGTATATAAGTAATGTATTGTATATTGTGTAATACTTATCTGTGTATGGAGACGTTTCAACTCCGAGTCTGGAGTCGTTGTCAATCGTTTAGTGTTGTTTTCGAGGTTTTTTTCTGAAAAATTTTCGCTTTGATTTTGAATTTATTGTTTGTCAAAAAATTTGACCAACCAACAAGCCCTGATAACTAAAGTAAGTACATCAGAGATCTCAATAATCGTATCTCTCACTATTATAAAATTGCTCGCGAAAGAACGGAAATCCAAAAACATAAAGCGAAAGTCAGATTTGATGAATACGTTTCTGAAAATCTCCCTAACTATCAAATAGGCGATAAAGTCTATATTAAAGAATCCCAGATCAAGGACAAACTCCAAAATAAATTCAATGGTCCTTTCGAAATCCTGGAGATTCACAGAAACTCCGCAACAGTACTAAACCCTAAAACTAACCAAAAATCAAAAGTTAATTTCGACCGAATGAAACCGTTCTCAGAAAGTTAATTTCTGTTTCAGGTTTTGCCTGCTGTTCGGGTCAGCAGTACCCCAATTTCAAATACAACCAATAAACAATACTTTAGGTATCTACTTCCATAACGAAGCAGAAATAACTGTCTAATGATAAATGGACACTTTTAGTACACAGAAACATTTCTACACTAGAACAAGTATTTACAACAAATAACAGAATATTACAAACTCTTGTAAAAACTGTTAACTTCAATTCTTTTGCTATGAACTACTTTCGCGCAGACGTACAAACCCACATTAACCTTCTCAATCAAATTTCTAACTCAATCAAACAGAAATTTACTGACATTCACATGGACACTAAAAGACACAAACGAGGTATACTTGATGGGGCAGGTACCCTTTTTAAGGCAATCACCGGCAATTTAGACGCCGCCGACGGAAAATACTTTACCGAAAGCATAAACCGCTTAAATCAAGGCCAACTTCAAATTGAGAACTTACAAAAAAACCAAATAAGTGTCACCACATCCGTAATTAAAAACTTCAACGAAACTATCCAAAATCTTAGAATTGACGAGAAACTTTTTAACGATAACATGATAAAGCTGGAAAACACTATCGGAAAAATTAATGATAAGGTCGCGTAGGTCGAATCAAAACTCGCACTACTTTAAATGTGTGAAAAACTTATGGAGAATTATCTCTACTTAGAAGATAATTTAAATGATGTTTTAAATTCTATCACATTCGCGCGTCTGAAAATAATTCACTCTTCAATTTTAACACCAGAACATCTTATTACCTCATTACAGGAAATATTGCAAAATTTAGTCAAAAGTAACCTTCCATTGGCTGTAAAGTACTCGAGCATCGCACAATATCTGGAAATTATTGAACTAGAGGCATTTCAAACATATACCGATCTTATATTTGTGTTAAGAATCCCTTTAGTCGAACAACATTCTTACACAGTCTTTCATTTATATCCTATCCCTATATACGATGAAAGAACAGGTTTACATCATATGCTATCCTTCACTCAAAAATATCTTGCAAAGAATGATATATATATATATATTATATTCACTTTGATTCAATTCACTTTTTGAAAAATATATTTATTTAGAAACATACAAAATTAAAATTGAACAATTAAAGTACTTGAATAACTTAATACTATAAATGATATTATTTGAATGACAACACGAGAACGTTTCCAGTTGCTTTTATAACATTGACAAAAGTGCTGATGCAAGTCAGCATTTTTACTGGGTAAACGGACTCGTGTTATGTTAAAATAAATAAGCAAAAAAATAATACGAGTAATAATTAAATGCCTAACCTAAACATATCAAAATAAAATATAAAGTAAAAGGAAATGTGAATAAAAATAATGTGTAGAAAAATAAAAAGGTTAATGATATAAATCAATATTAAAAATGGTGTTTTTAGAGAACATAAAGGGTATACCTAAACTTGCGTCTCTAAGCTTTGTTCTGTTTTCAAAACAGGCCTAAGCTTGGGGAAGAATTTGAGTCTTGGCTGAGGCACTGAAGTCTGGTCAGGATTGCAGTCCTTTGGAGGTTTTACCATCCTCTTTTTGACAGCTTGGAAAGTGATGAGTGCCGCTATGATCATGAGAGCAGCTATGGTTGTATAGGTAAACCAAGAGATGTTTTTGGTTACAAACGGCTGGTTTATGAGACCATCGAGGTCTCTGGAATATTGTTCCAATTTGTGATTTGCTACGTCTAATTCTTCTACATTAAGTATGTTCAGCTTTAGGGGCTGAAGTTCAGGAATTATAATCTTTTCTGGCACTGCGTCGCAACAGTTGAACGGCACTGTTACTGGTTGGAAGGTTTCTAGAACATCGGTTTGTTTACCAGATTCGGCATGAAGTTTTGTAATTCCTATAAACGCACTACACTCTGATTGAAGAGTCAATATGGAGTTGAGGGAGATTGTAAGAGTTTTTGGGTTTGTTTGAGCGCAATTCACTGTAACACTTATGGGTTCAGAAGTAATTATGAGCCATGTATTGGGTTCTAGTTTTTGAACGTTGTATCCTTGAGTGAATATTAGTGAGCTTTTACAGTTGTCGGGTACCTTCTGGACATTCTTTAGAAGCTGAGATTCACATAACGCGTTTGTGTCAATAGGATATGCGTAAAGTTCAGAACACAGTTTCTTACGAGTGGATAACGGTTTACACGCACTTAAGTCTTTGATCGGAATAAACATTAAAGAATCATCATTCTTTGCAAGATATTTTTGAGTGAAGGATAGCATATGATGTAAACCTGTTCTTTCATCGTATATAGGGATAGGATATAAATGAAAGACTGTGTAAGGATGTTGTTCGACTAAAGGGATTCTTAACACAAATATAAGATCGGTATATGTTTGAAATGCCTCTAGTTCAATAATTTCCAGATATTGTGCGATGCTCGAGTACTTTACAGCCAATGGAAGGTTACTTTTGACTAAATTTTGCGATATCTCCTGTAATGAGGTAATAAGATGTTCTGGTGTTAAAATTGAAGAGTGAATTATTTTCAGACGCGCGAATGTGATAAAATTTAAAACATTTAAATTATCTTCTAAGTAGAGATAATTCTCCATAAGTTTTTCGCACATTTCAAGTAATGTGAGTTTAGATTCGACGTAGGCGACCTTATCATTGATTTTTCCGATAGTGTTTTCCAGCTTTTTCATGTTATCGTTAAATAGTTTCTCGTCAATTCTAAGATTTTGGATAGTTTCGTTGAAGTTTTTAATTACGGATGTGGTGACACTTATTTGGTTTTTTTGTAAGTTCTCAATTTGAAGTTGGCCTTGATTTAAGCGGTTTATGCTTTCGGTAAAGTATTTTCCGTCGGCGGCGTCTAAATTGCCGGTGATTGCCTTAAAAAGGGTACCTGCCCCATCAAGTATACCTCGTTTGTGTCTTTTAGTGTCCATGTGAATGTCAGTAAATTTCTGTTTGATTGAGTTAGAAATTTGATTGAGAAGGTTAATGTGGGTTTGTACGTCTGCGCGAAAGTAGTTCATAGCAAAAGAATTGAAGTTAACAGTTTTTACAAGAGTTTGTAATATTCTGTTATTTGTTGTAAATACTTGTTCTAGTGTAGAAATGTTTCTGTGTACTAAAAGTGTCCATTTATCATTAGACAGTTATTTCTGCTTCGTTATGGAAGTAGATACCTAAAGTATTGTTTATTGGTTGTATTTGAAATTGGGGTACTGCTGACCCGAACAGCAGGCAAAACCTGAAACAGAAATTAACTTTCTGAGAACGGTTTCATTCGGTCGAAATTAACTTTTGATTTTTGGTTAGTTTTAGGGTTTAGTACTGTTGCGGAGTTTCTGTGAATCTCCAGGATTTCGAAAGGACCATTGAATTTATTTTGGAGTTTGTCCTTGATCTGGGATTCTTTAATATAGACTTTATCGCCTATTTGATAGTTAGGGAGATTTTCAGAAACGTATTCATCAAATCTGACTTTCGCTTTATGTTTTTGGATTTCCGTTCTTTCGCGAGCAATTTTATAATAGTGAGAGATACGATTATTGAGATCTCTGATGTACTTACTTTAGTTATCAGGGCTTGTTGGTTGGTCAAATTTTTTGACAAACAATAAATTCAAAATCAAAGCGAAAATTTTTCAGAAAAAAACCTCGAAAACAACACTAAACGATTGACAACGACTCCAGACTCGGAGTTGAAACGTCTCCATACACAGATAAGTATTACACAATATACAATACATTACTTATATACAGGAATACTGGTTGATCATTTTATAGACATCTCTTTCTCTCAGAAAAACTGTGAGGAAGAATCTCTGTACAGACAGCCAGTAATCCGGGCAATTTTGCGAAATTGCCTTACTACACTTTGTTCTACATATACAATTTTTTAAATACTTATCTGTTGCAGGAAAAAATTTGGAGGAGAGAAAACCCATGAATAGACAAAATAATTCAAGACCTCCTCAACAATCTTTTCGAAATTATTTAAGAATTTTGTTAGTTCGTCCCGGATAGTTAATGCGTAGTTTTTTGTCGGGACTTCTAGAATATCGATGTTGACGCGTTCAAAGGGTGTCCGTGGGGTTTCAGTAATGACAAGTGGGCTGTCGAGATTTTTCCGGTAAACTTTTGCTCTCTGGCAAGATTGACAGTTTTTGATAAAATTGTCAACGTCCTTAGTCAGTCCTTGCCAATTGTATTTTTCTTATATTCTGCGGATAGTTTCATTGATACCTCGGTGTATATTATTTTTGCCGTTATGGAATTGGTCGAGGATGATGGGTATTTGGTCTTTCTCAACCGTTTGGACGATATTTTGGCAAACTTTCCATTTGAAATCTATTTCGGAAAAGATAAACGAAAGCATTTCCAAAATGGGCAGTTCAATGTTATTCTCAACACAGAATACTTCATTTTCAGTGAACATATGTCTACTATTATACAAAGATGCAAAAAGAATCTCGTTGACTACTTCTGGGTCAGAAGGGAGAGGGACGATGTAATAGCGTCTGTTTCTGACACTTTTGCTTGCAAAGACATTTACTCTAGGGGTACGGAAATCAGCATTTTCCTCAAAAATGTCTTCAATGATGTCATGGTAAAAATCTTTCATGAGGGAGCCTTGGGGAAATACTAGGATGTTTTTGTTTCCTCGGTCTAAGAGTTGGCAATTAGAAAATTGAATTTTGTCGTAATCTATGAGTGAGACGGTTTGATATGGCTCGACAAACGTTCTAAATTCTTCAGAGATTTGTTGGAGATTAATGAGACTTCTTGTCTGGGGTTCTTGTGAGTCATCTTCAGTTTCGTTTGTTGGGAGTACTGTAAATGCTGTTAGATGATTGTTTGCTTGAAATGATATGTATTCATTAAAGTTGTTAACTTTAATGCGAGAGAGAGTGTCGGCGTTTTTATTTACTTTGCCGGGTTTGTAAATTATTTGATAGTCGTACTCCTCGAGCTTAAGGCGCCATCTTGCAAGTCTACTTCCAGGATCCTTTATAGAAAACAGCCAAGTTAACGGGCGGTGATCGGTCAGAAGTAAAAACTTACGGCCAAAAATTATCGGACGAAAGTGTTTAACCGCCCACACTATTGCAAGGAGTTCTCGTTCTATGGTTGAATACTTAGTTTCAGCATTGCAGAGAGTTGTGGAGGCATAGGCTACGGGTAAATCTTTACCTACGGGGCCTTGAGAGAGCACTGCGCCGATAGCAAATGAACTGACGTCGGTTGTAAGAATAAATGGCTCTTCAAAATTAGGGTATATGAGTAAGGGAGTAGAAGTAAGGGCTCTTTTTAATTCGTCAAAAGATTTCACACATTCTGAATCAAACTGGAAAGGTGTGTCTTTTTGAAGTAATCTTGTCAAAGGTTTTGAAATCTTGGCGAAATTGGGGATGAATCGCCTGTAATAACCAGCTAACCCTAAGAAGGACTTGATATCTTTTGGGTTTTTTGGTTGGGGGAAATTTAAGATACAATCTACCTTTGAGGGGTTAGGCTTCACGCCTTCGGGAGTTATAAGGTGGCCAAGATACGCGACCTCTTTGCGAAGAAACTAGCATTTGTCGGGTTGGATTTTTAGATTGGCTTTTCGCAATCGTTTGAAAACTTCAGAAAGTCGGGCTATGTGCTCATGTATAGTCGGAGAATAAACGATAATGTCGTCCATATAGACTAAACATCTCTAGTTTTGAACACCTAAAAGAATATTATCCATTACCCTTTGGAAGGTGGATGGAGCGTTTTTAAGACCGAAGGGCATTCTAACAAATTCGAAATGGCCATTATCAACTGTGAATGCTGTTTTTTTGATGTCTTTAGTATCGATTTCGATTTGGTGAAACCCTGAAGTTAAGTCGAGAGTGGTGAAGTATTGGCATTTGCCAAGTTGGTCAAGTAAATCCGAAATGTTCGGTAGGGGATATTTGTCGTCAACAGTAAGTTCATTTAGTTTACGATAATCGACGACGACACGCCATTTTTGGGTACCAGATGCGTCTAGTTTTTTGGGAACTACCCAAACCGGGGATGACCATGGCGAATTAGACGGACGTATAATGCCTTGGTCAAGCATCTTTGATATCTGACTTTTTACCTCTTGTTTGTGTATTTGGGGGTACCGATATGACTTTGTGAAAGAGGGTTTTGCGTTATCAGTGTCTATCGAATGTTTGATTTCGTTTGTAAAGGTCAGTTGGTCACCTTCTAAATAGAATATGTCGGAATATTCGAGGCAAAGTTGAGAAATAAGTTCGGCTTCCTCCTCGTTCAGATGTTCTAACCGAAGTTGTTCCATAATTGTAGTTTGTCTATTAGGCTGGGTCAAGTTTTGACCCAGCCTAATAAGTAATTTTCAGAAAGAATGTTTACGGAAAAATTGTTTATCGGGTCGAGTTCCAAATTGTCGAAATTAACAGTCTTGGGGATAGCATTTGCATTTAAAACTGAAGTAAGGAATTCGCCTTTTTCATTAATTTTAACAAGGGCACGGGGAAGATAAACTTTTTCTATTTCGGCAGATGATAGGAAAGCATCAGTATTAGTGAGGTTACATTTTAATTTACATATTTGTTCTGTTCGGGATTCTAAACAGATTGTATTAACCGGGATGCAGTTATTGAAAGTTGAAGGGTTCTGAGTACGCATGACAGTATCATCCGTAACTTTGTAGAGAGGTAAAGTTTTAAAATTAGTGACAAGTTGTTTGCTGTTAAAGTCTATAACGCAGTTATAGTGTTCAAGGAAATCTGAACCCAGTAATCCGTCGAATTCAATGTCGATGTTGCAAATATATACCTTGTGTGGATCGGCGACATTGAAAGGTACAAGGGTGGATTCGTTGATTAAGATTTTCTGATCGGTGATTCCTTGGATGACTACGTTTTCGGGAAATCGTTGTTTGAAGCGTTGGCAGGTTTCAGGTTTAAAAATTGAAAGTCCTGCACCCGTATCGATAAGAAGTTTATAGGTGTTTGAAGAGTCAGTAATATAATAAAGATTCTTTGAGTTGACGGAAAGAAGGGGTCTTACAGAAAGTTCTGTTCTGGGAAGTTGACATTGGGGCTGAAGTCGTCCAGATTCATTGTCTGAATTTGGGTTTGAATTTCTGAAATTTCTTGGTCTGGGGGTTCTGACTGAGTGGGGGTCAAATGAAAATTTACTTGAGAAGAATCATGTTCGTGAGAATAAAATTCGTATAACTGTTCAGTATTGAAATATTCTGGTTCATTGTTTTGTTCGAAATCATTAGGGTGATAATCTTGTACGTTTCCGTACTCATCGGGTACAGAGGTGGAATGATTTTCGTTTTGAGAGTAGTTATAGTCATTGTGATATGGTCCGAATTGCAGATTGTTCAAGTGATGAGCCTTTGATTGTTGGCGTTGTTGGTGTTTAAAGAAACTCGGGTTCGGTCTGTAATTGCCAGACATTTGGGGTTGTCTACTGGTAGATGGACGAAATTGTTGCTGTGAAAATTGTTGACTGGGATTAACATTTGTAGATTGATTAGCAGGTTGATTGGAAAAATGAGGGCGGTAATTCGAATAGTTCTGATTATAATTCGGGTTGTGTTGAAATTGTCTCATTCTCAATAAGCATTCGTTGCTTAAATGGCCCATGCGTTTACAAAAAGAGCATTGTTTTGGAGGTGGACCGTTATTTGGTTTACGAGGGGGTTGTTGGAAACTTCTATTACCTGAAAATTTCTGGGTTTCTAAATGTGATAGTTGTTTCTCGTTTAATTCTGGAAATGGCAGTGAGAATACTGCATGGGTCGCTAACGCGAACGAGTTGACCAATTTTGGGCTCTAAACCAATGAGGAGGCTATTAAGAGCCATTGACTCTATTAAGTCAATCTGCGCTTGCTTTTCTTTGATGGTTAAATTTTGTTTGTTTATAGCTGCTAGCATTTTCGCTTGGTGCGTCTGGAGTCTAGCAGAGAAAGTGAGGGGGGATTCATTAGGAGTTTGCCGCATCCGTTGCAAGTCCTGTATGAGAGCCGAGAGATCTGTAGGATCTCCAAAATGATTTTCAAGGAGGGTTTGAATTTCAGCTAATTGACTAGGGTTTCGCGAATTAATTAATTCAGCCGCTCTACCGCGTAACTTATTTTTGATGTGGAGAATTAGCAATACTTGCTGATTATCCGTTGCCATGCTGTAAGCAGTATTACAGGAGCATATGAAAGTATTCAAAAATATCGGATTACCATCATACTCAGGAATTATGGCAAATATTTCCGAAAGCTTTTAGGGTTCTACGGTTGGTGTAGCTGCTTGTCTAGTGGTGGCCATTTTTATAAATGTATAAATTCGCACAATAAATAAAAATCAAATGTTGAGGTTTTAAATGTAAATGGTAAATATCTAGTTTATCAAAATCCAATATCGAGCAATGTTTAATAGAGTAATAACAAATTTGAAATAGGAATGTATAAATGGTAGATTAATAATAAACTTGAAATAATGTTTCAAATACTTCGAAATATGTAAGTCAAAGTAATGGAAATAAAATAATATGATTATGTAAAATATACAGTTTCAAAATTATTTAGGAATGTAAGGTTATGAGGAATAAAATATAAATGAAAGAACTGGTGGTCATTCAAAAATAAAAAATAGTTACTTTATGTGATTCTTACGTTATTATTCCTCGCATCGGACTGTTCTCCGCGTCACTTAGCACTGGTTAGCCTGGTTGCGTGTTCCCTTGCTAGTACTTGGTAGTTGTTGTCCTTTTCAAGTAGGTTTTGTCCACAATGATTTAGAAATCTCCACAGTCAGTTAGTATTCACGTGTTCTAACTATGTTGGACAATCCTACTGACTGCGCCAATTTTATATTCACTTTGATTCAATTCACTTTTTAAAAAATATATTTATTTAGAAACATACAAAATTAAAATTGAACAATTAAACTACTTGAATAACTTAATACTATAAATGATATTATTTGAATGACAGCACGAGAACGTTTCCAGTTGCTTTTATAACATTGACAAAAGTGCTGATGCAAGTCAGCGTTTTTACTGGGTAAACGGACTCGTGTAGGTTTCCGGGAAGTTGTTTGCATATAATTCAGGATGAAATTTGATATCCCTGAGAAGTCACGTACGCTTTAAATTCCGTTGACTTCTCGACTGTGTGAACTAAGTGCTGATATATTTTGCATATAACATATATATATATATACATATTGTTATGAAATTTACAAAAGTAGGCCCTGTTTCATTTCAGTACGACACCAATCGCTTTGAGAAAAAAAATGGTTCTCGAAAAAAATTTCTATGCTGGTTTTAAAAAGGAAGCAGCCCACGATCGTAAGTTAGTTAGACAGGACGACGAGCGTATATTGTAATATTATTGTGAATAAGCTGTTCTGTATAATTTTGATGTAAATAAAAGTTCTAGAAAAGTCAAAGTGAATATTAGTTTTATAATTTCAAATTGAACCCACGGACTATATAATAAATTTCGTGTTCAGAAGTAAAGGATTAAGTGCAGTTAAAATCGTAATTTGATTTATGGAAACCCGTAATATGGAAAAAATGGACGAGACTTCCAAAAAAATAGTCAAGCAGGTTACGGAGGGGCTAGACGAAAAAATAGCCCAGATTCTAGAAAAACGTGACAAGAAGGAGAAACAACATCAAGAAGAAATACAACAAAGGTTAGTAAAATCTTTTGATGAAAAACGTAAAATAGAATTAGAAAATCTTGTCACTACGATGAAAAGCGAACAACAAAATCTTGTTTCCACGAAGGAAGAAAAACAACAAAATCTAGTTTCCACGATGAAAAGTGAACAACATAATTTAATTGAAGGATTGTTCTCGAAATTTGAACAAAAAAAGGATCAAACTGAATTAAAACGACAAAATGAATTTAAAATAACTGAAGAAAAAAGAACAACTAATGCAAATAGTATCACAAGTTAATGAAACAGTTAATGAAAGAATGCAAATAGTCGAATCAGATATAAAAGAGATTAACCACGACATAAAGATCCTAAAAAGTAATGTGGAGGCCCTTGAAACCAAAGTAGATGACATCGATTCCATACAGAGCCAGGTGAAATTTGAAATCAGTGCTATTCAAAACAAGGTAGAAACAGAAATCAAAAAAATGCAACAGGACTTACAGCGAGGAAAATACCAGCACACCGTGGGTACCAAAGGTTTCTTTAGGAAACCACCCACATGCGACGGCAGTTCATCTTGGCCCATGTATAAACGGCAATTTGAAGCCGTGGCTACAGCTAATGGATGGGATAATCAAGAAAAATCTACTTCTCTGATAATTTCGTTAAGAGGTCCGGCCCTAGAACTCCTCCAAAGCATTCCAGTCGATGAACAAGGCAATTTCGACAAGAGCATCGCCATTCTGGACAAACGATACGACAACCAATCCTTGAGCCACGTATACCATGTCCAACTGAGTGGAAAAACGCAAAAATCCGGTGAAAGCCTCCAAGAATTCGAAGCAGAAATTAGACGATTAGTTCACTTGTCCTACCCAGACCTGCCAGAGGAACCGAAAGACCAGTTGGCCACACAGAGTTTCATAAACGGCATTAGAGATGTGGAAGTACAACGAAATCTAAGACTGAGTGACTTTGGAAGTAGAGGCCGTCATGAACATGTCCAAGCGAGGGTCCGAGCAGTTTCCTTCAACCAGGAAGAGTCAGAGTCACCATTTCAAGCACTGCTGGCTGGTCTCAACAAAATATTAGAACGGTCACAAAGAACTGGCACCAGAGGGGCATGTTAGCACTGCGGACGGACAGAACACTTCCAACTACCGGAACGATCAACAACCAGGGGTAGCCAACAAACCGACCTTACCAACCAGGGAAACTCCAACCAGTCAGCATAAGGGGGCGAATGCTGACTCACCCTCCATCAGCCCCCAGGACAGTATCCATCTGGAGATTTTGCCGAGATAGCAGCAGCCTAGTCATCAGAGACACCATCAAGGCCGAGCCATTGCCAAGTCCAGGGTTTTGACAGCATCAGAAATTCGGCCAGTTACCAATAACATCCAGCTCAGAACAGTCACCGGCGAGTCCATGTCAATACAGGGTGAGGCAGATGTCGTGCTACAGATAGGGGACAACATGATCCGGCATAGGGTCCTGGTAGTGAATATTGAGGACGATTTTATAATGGGAATGGACCTAATTAGCCAGCATGGATTTATGTTCGACCCGAGATATGATAAAACAGGACGAGATATACCAATCAGACTCCTGAATTTGTCCAACAATGACATCAGAATTGAAAATGGTCAAGAGATAGCTTGTTTCGAGCCAGTAGAGACCATCATCAATTGCGAAGAAGAGTACCAGACGTCGGTGAAGGAGACAGGGCCCAGTAAAGAGTTCCTACAATAGTTTGCTGACCATTTGACACACCTTACACCAAAGAACCAGAAGAAAGCCAAGGAATTTATCACAAAGCAAATTTTTAACAGTCAAGATGGAATCACCGGTCGCACCAACCTCATCCAGCATCGAATAGATACCGGAAAGGCTCAACTCATCAGAATACCACCTAGACGACTACCATTGGGGCAACAATAGGCAGTCGAGGAAAACATCGAGTCCATGTTACAAAAGGGAGTTATTGAGCAATCCATCAGCCAATGGTCTGCTCTCGTCGTGCTAGTTAAAAAGAAGGATGGAACCACCAGATTTTGCGTGGATTACAGAAAGCTGAATGACGTCACGAAGAAAGACAGCTATCCACTACCCCGAATCGATGACACTTTGACCACACTAGCAGGCTCCCGTTGGTTCTCCACACTAGACCTAAAAAGTGGATATTTGCAGGTTGGTCTACACGCAAACGACAGAGAGAAGACAGCGTTCTCCACCAGTAAAGGGCTGTTTCAGTTCACGGTCATGCCCTTTGGGTTATGTAATGCACCCGCTACATTTGAGATGCTAATGGAGTATGTACTGAGCTGGTTAACATGGAGGACGTGCTTAGTATGACATTCTAGTCATGGGTCAGACATTCGACGACCATGTGAAGATCCTGGGCGAAGTATTCTCCAGAATTAATAATGCCAATCTGAGACTCAACCCGAAGAAGTGTTCCATGTTCCAAAAAGAAGTAGAGTTTTTGGGCCACGTCGTTTCCGAGTCAGAAATCCGCACCAACGGGGACAAGATAGAAGTCATCCGTGATTGGCCAGTCCCAAGAAACAAGCATGAACTCCGAAGCTTATTGGGCCTCTGTTCCTACTACAGGCGATTTGTTGAGGGATTTGCCACAATTGCCGCGCCTCTACATCGGCAGACCACTGAGAAAGAGACCTCCCGTTGGAATCAGGATTGCGATTGAAGGCAGCACTATGTTCCAGCCCAATCCTAGCCTATCCTACACAGTCCGGCAAGTTCATATTAGACACCGACGCCAGCAACACAGGTTTGGGAGACGTCCTATCTCAGGTGCAAGATGGTGAAGAGAGGGTGATCGAGTACTACAGCTGTGGAATCTCGAGGATTCTCGAAACCGGAAAGAAATTATTGCGTCACCAGAAAAGAACTTCTGGCAATAATAAGGGCTGTAGACCATTTCCAAAAATACCTTTATGGTCGTCATTTCTTAATCCGGACAGATCATGCCGCCCTCAAATGGCTGCTGGACATGAAGACACCGGAGGGATAACTGGCCAGGTGGATGGAGAAACTACAGCAATACGATTTCAAGGTGGAACACCGTGCCGGCCGTTTGCACAATAATGCCGATGCCCTATCCAGAAGACCCTGTAGAACAGTATGCGGAACAGCGAGAGGGTATCTCCATCAGGCAGATCCGAGTGCAGGCCAATGAAGACTGGACAACGGAACAGTGCATCCAGGACCAAATGGCTGATTCAGACATCGAACCAATCTTGTCACTCAAAACGAGAGGGCACCCAGGCCACGATGGGACGAGATAGCTAGATACCCCGGCGTGCTGAAATCGTTATGGGCTCAATGGGACTCTCTAAGGGCAGACAATAGAATGCTCAAGCGAGTTTGAGAAAGCGCTGATAGACGAGAAACCAAGTCCCAACTGGTAGTTCCGAAGAATAAGGTACCAGCCATCCTGACCGAAGTACATGATGGGATTACCGGAGGTCACCTGGGCATGAATAAAATCCTAGACAAAGTTCGCTTCGCCAGCGGTACTACTGGGTGAATTACTTTGAAGGCGTCAGAGCTTGGTGCCGCAAATGTACCACCTGTGCAGCCAGTAAGGGCCCTAAAACCCGGACCAAGGGCAGATTGCAGCAGTACAATGTGGGCGTCCCATTTGAGAGAATGGCCATCGATGTCGCCGGTCCGTTTGCCGAGTCTGAGAGGGGGAACAAATACATTCTGGTCGCAATGGATTACTTCAGCAAATGGTCTGAGGCATATGCGATACCCAAGAGGCAACCACGGTAGCGGCGGTGCTAGTAGAACAACTATTTAGCAGGTTTGGCGTCCCGATGGAATTACATTCAGACCAGGGACGTAACTTCGAGTCGAATGTATTCCAGAAGGTCTGCACGATGTTGGGGATCAGGAAAACGAGAACAACACCATTACACCCACAGTCAGACGGAATGGTGGAAAGATTCAACAGGACCTTGGAACAACACCTATCCAAGTTCGTCAGCAATAACCAGTGTGATTGGGATGAGCATATTCCCCTATTCCTGTTGGCATATCGCTCTGCCGTACATAATAGTACAGGCCTGACCCCAGCCAGGGTCCTATTCAGAAAGGAGCTGCGATTATCCTACGATTTGGCATTTGGCTCCCCCGAAGAACCTTCCCAAGACATCAACGATTATGCCGACCAACTCCGACATAACATTCTGGCAATACACGAATTAGGCCCCGAACGCAGATGTTGGCCACCAGTGACCGGATGAAGATGCGATACGACCTCAAGGCCAATTCAGTCGGGTTCCAGGAGAGGGACAAAGTCTGGCTGTACAACCCCCAACGGAGCAAGGGTAAATCTCCAAAGCTTACACCCGCCTTGGATGGTCCATGCGAGGTGGTCAAGAGGCCTAATGACGTCGTCTACCGGATCCGTCGAAATCCCAAGGCTAAGTTGAAGGTGGTCCATTTAGATCGACTCGCTCCCTACCATGGAGAGGATGTTTCTGATCGGGACGATCAGAATTAAAGGGGGGCATTGTTACGAAATTTACCAAAGCCGACCCTGTTTCATTTCAGTACGACACCAATCGCTTTGAGAAAAAAAATGGTTCTCGAAAGGACTCGGCAGCTGTAGGATTGTTGATTGATTTTACGAGAATTTTCTATGCTGGTTTTAAAAAGGAAACAGCCCACGATCGCAAGTTAGTTAGACAGGACGACGAGCGTATATTGTAATGTTATTGTGAATCAGCTGTTCTGTATAATTTTGATGTAAATAAAAGTTCTAGAAAAGTGAAAGTGAATATTAGTTTTATAATTTTAAATTGAACCCACGGAGTATATATATATATATATATATATATATATATATATATATATTTATATATATATATGTGTGTGTGTGTGTGTGTGTGTGTTTTTTTTTTATCCGAAGAGGGGGGAAATACATTGCGTACTTAGCTAGCACGTGCTAGCCGTCGTGCAGAACTCCCGATGCAATGACTTCAAAGCAAGAGTAAATCGTTGCATTGAAACCAGTATACCGTATACCCGCTAAAACCCTAACCTCTTTCTCCTACAACCATGGTCCCCTGCGGCACTCTTAGTCAATACTACTTCGCAAGGGTGGTTCATTGCAGATGTTTACTGCCCTTCCATTGAAAGCTTCTAAAGCCTACTCCTCGAACGTATCGCGGAGTTCTTTGAGGATAGTCTCCGCGTAATCTGATACCAAGTTCCAGGCTTGGGGGTCCTTCAGCATGGCTTCTACTAATTGTTCTGGGACGATATTAGTCTCCAGAATCCTCTCCACTTCAGCACGTTGATCCTGAAACCGGGGGCAGGAGAAGAACACGTGTTCCGCGTCCTCTATCACGTCCGTACAGTGTGGGCAGTTTGGGGAGTTTGCCCTCCTGAACCTGTGCAGGTATGCTCGAAAGCATCCATGTCCAGTCAGGAGTTGAGTGATGTAGAACCCAACCTCCCCATGCTGGCGGTTGACCCAACGACTGATGTTAGGTATCAATCTATATGTCCACCGGCCTTTAGTAGAGCTGTCCCACCTCTCCTGCCATTGCCCTAGACTCATGGCTCTTTCATCGCTGTTTCTTGTCGGTTGGTCTTTTTCTAACTTTCTGCGATAAAGCCGTCCCCTTTCTGCAGCCAGGATGTCGATTGGCTGGGTAGAGGCAATCACACTCACCGCCTCGTAAGACACAGTGCGGTAGGATGATGCCACTCGAATCGATGAGAGCCGCTGGACTGATTTCATTTTCCGGCGGTACGATGGTAGCTCGAGCGATTTCTCCCATACCGGTGCCCCGTACAACAAAACAGAAGTAGTTACTGTTGCCAGAAGCTGTCTTCTTATCTGTCTAGGGCCTCCGACATTAGGCATTATTCTAGATAATGCCCCCTGTACTCCAGCTGCTTTCTTGCTGGCCGCGATTATGTGCTCTTTGAAGTTGAGCCGTGTGTCCAGGAGCACCCCCAAATAGCTGATGAAGGGCTGCGACTGTATGTAGGTGTCGCCTATTTTGAGGGTGATGGTTTCCCTTGCCTTTCGACTACTAACAAGAAGTGTTTCGGTCTTTTGTTCTGCTAAACTCAAGTCCGCTGCGAGCATCCAATGCTGAATTGTGGCTATAGCGAATGAGAAGGTTGTTTGTATCTCCTCTATGTGCTTACGCACTATGATCAATGCCACATCATCGGCGAATGCCACTAGCCTGACACCCTCAGGCAGACCGAGCAGGAGCAGGTCGTTGTACATTACGTTCCATAAGAGGGGGCCAAGAACAGAGCCCTGAGGTACACCTCCTGTGATCTTATAGTCTACTTGCCCATTTTCAGTTTGGTACAACAAGATGCGGTCCTTGAAATACGCTGAAACCATTCTGCGCAAGTACTGCGGAACTTCTATCCTGGCAAGAGCCTCCAAAATGCGGTCCCAGCGGGCCGAGTTAAAGGCGTTCTTAATATCCAGGGTGGCTATTAGACAGTACTTTTTTCCACCTCTTCTCCATCTCTTTCCCGAGATAGCCTCTCTGGCGATGTTGGTAACGAGTTTCACGGCATCGATGGTTGATCTCCCCTTTCTGAACCCGAATTGGTTGGTGGAAAGTTTCGGCTCAACGTAGGGCTCCAGCCTATCTGCTATTATCCTTTCAAGGAGTTTTCCAGCAGAGTCCAACATACAGAGGGGACGATATGATGACGGTTCGTCGGGAGGTTTCTTTCCCCCTTTAGGGAGGAGCACAAGCCTCTGCTTTTTCCACTTAGTCGGGAAAACCCGCTGCTTTAGGCAGGTCTCATACATGTGTAGAAACATGTCAGGCCTATTGGCTATGGCGCATTTTAGCGCGATGTTAGGTATGCCATCCGGACCGGGAGCCTTGCCGTTTTGGAGCCGGTTGCACGCGCCCATCAGCTCATTCATAGTCACTGATGGTATATCTTCGTCCCTCACCTGCCACGAAGGATAAGCGGGTAGCTCAGGCTTCGCAGGAAACAAGTGAGTGACAATGCGGTGCAATGATTCGGGGCAGTTCGTTGATGTCATGGGAGAGGCCTTAATTTTATGCATCACGATTTTATACGGTTTTCCCCATGGATCTTCACACAACTCCTTCCAGTAGGATCTCTTGCTTGAGAGAATGGCTCTTCGTAGTTGTTGTCTTTTGATCTCATAGTCGAGCCTTAGTTCTTCTGTTGTGACCCTGTCGCGTCTCCGTGCTCGTTGATGCAGCCTTCGTGCTTTGAGACACTCTCGTCGGTGTTGTGAGATCGTGTCGTTCCACCAGTAAACTGGTGGGCGGCTGCTGCTCCGCCGTCCCCACGGCACGGAAGCATCGCAGGACCCGACAACGCCCGTCACCACCACTCCGGCAGCGGCCCCCGCGCCTGCTGCCACCGACAATGGTCCCTGCTCCACAACCAAGGCGAACGAACCAGCACCGAAAGCGTTCCCGCTCCTACCGACTGGCCGCGGCCCCGCACGACCGACACACAACCCTCGCCCGGGAGTGGCGTTGACCCCCCATACAACAGCTTGGTGGTCGCCACTAGCAAACTCCTCATCGACCCGCCACTCACAGCCCCCCCCCCAATCAGGTCGCCGCCAACGAACGTCACATCGACAATGGAGCCGGCTGCGCCCCCGCGGCATGCGCCCACGGCTTCCGCGCTGAGAAGCACCAGGCTGAGCGAAGACACGGTCTCAAGGAGAGCCCGCCCTCCCGCGCCCGCCCCCCGGCACCCCCAGCCAACCGCCCAGGCGCTGAAATCCCCCGCGACGGCGACCGACCTGTGTGTGTGTGTGTGTGTGTGTGTGTGTGTGTGTGTGTGTAAAACGCATGGTTTGAGACACCAAAATTTTATTACAGGAAAAGCTTCTAAATCACATTTTATTTATACCGATATAGTTCAATTGTTATATAAACAATTTTTTCTATTAAAAAGTAACTTTCGCTTAACGAAGGCTTTGTTTGAGCCCTCATTGAACTAACGTAGAGTTTGAGGACAGTCCCCAAAACATGCATTTTGCAAACTGACGGTAGACGAAATGATAATTTGGGGACTGTCCCTAAAATATGCCTTCTCTTAGTATACTTTGGGGACAATTTCGGGTACAGTTGCTAGTGCATTACTTCCAATCCGATTAAAATTTGCTTGCTCAATATGAAGCAAATATAAAAACAAATTTATTATTTCGTATTACATTACTATTTTGTTTAAATTGTCGCTGTATAGACTAATTCTTATTATTAAGGGTTATCGAGGTGAAAAGCTCTGCAATGATACTACTAAATAGGAATGTGAGTCTTATAGAATATATATGCCTAAAGGGTTTAAATTAATAGCATAATAATAAAAATTTACTGTTTGTTTTCAAGGGGATAATGATAATGATACTAGGTACTCGATTTCTCACACTTAACAAAAATATCATAGAATTGTCAATATCTATTCAGTTGTATTTTACAGCCTCAAGACCTCACTAAATATAATTTTGGTGCTTATAGCGTCATCAACAATTTTATGCTTAAGCCGTTTCTTAGGAACATTTCCAATTTTAACTTCAGACAGAACCGAAGGTTGTCACTCATCTATTTAATAAAATACCACAGCTATCTAAAAGAAAAAAAACATAGAGTTTCATTTTCTTCTTGGTTTCAATATCCTCATAAGAAATATTCTGGGGTGGTTAGGCCTAAAGACATGACCATGCAAACTACAAAAATCTTTGGAGTTATTTTTCCTTTGAAATTTGCAGAAGAACCATTCAACATTTATTTTACTATAACATGGTGATTCGTTGGATTGCTACTACATTTGCCATCCTCATATCACCAAGAAAATGAAACATTCGGGTTTTTAGAAATTTGAAGCCACATTTGGTATTCATAGTATGTCTAAAGAGGAAAGGCCCTACTAGATTACATTTGTAACCTTCAATCTAGATAGCTATTTTAAAATAGGATTGATAACGAGATTACACAGTAAAATAAAAGTAAAATTAAAAATTGAAATAATCCCCCTACGCAAGAACCCCTAAAAAATAAAGAAATATGTATTAATGTGCCTATTAACCTCATTATGTACCCCTATTAATATAGCGAAGTAAATAAGTATAATTACTTAAATTATACATATGAACTGCAGTAATTCGGTATTGTTTCACTTTTATACGAGGCGTTCGCTAAGATTGTGGCTATGCTGATATATATTTTTAAACTCTGCTCTTAGGAGAAGATGAGGTTTAGTGAGAGATTGAAAAAAGTGGGTAACTCAGTCAATTTCAGTATGACTTATGTATACTAAATAATACCTAAAACGCACTATTGGGTTGTTATTGTGTTATTCGAAATGACTATGATGAACTCTGTTTGTCGTGCCAGTTATCGTCAGTCCAATTTTGAAAAGGTTAACTAACCACGGATAATCTGATTTTTCAATGGAACCCAATAATTCGATTAATTTCCTTTCATCCGATATTTTTATATATTTGTAACAGTTCCTTAAGAGTTCGAGAAATCATGATATTTTTTGATTATTGTGTGTTTTCTTATTATTCATGCAATACTTTTGGTCATGAAAGCCGTAGAATTTAAATTCGCATGTTAACTAAAGTGAAAATTCACAACCTTTTCAAAAATATCAGATGTGTTCGTAATAATATTTCCCATCATATGGAATGCGTGATTAGAATACTAAAAACTAGTGGCCCAAATATTGCAAATACATTTCAAAACGCTAATAAGATTAAATAATTTGATAAAGTTTTAAATATAATATTTTTAATCATTAGATGACAGGTACTCTATGTTTGTAAAATGTTTTGCGATTTGGGACTGGAAACTCCAAAAATCCTAAATTTAATTACTGAAAACACGACACATAATAAGGGACAATTTTTTGTAACAAAAGTAATATAAAATCCTTCACCATGACTATTTATTTCACTCATGGTAAGAACTAATTATTGGCTTTATATTACCATTTTATGCAGTTACTCAATTGGCTGTTTCTCATAATATATTTTTTCCATTTTTGATACAAACAACAAGAAAAAAAATCATCATACAGTTCTTTTTTATAACACAAAAATTAGTCTTAATAAAATATCATGTTTGTACTCCTAATTAAAACATAAGTTGAAATAAATATAATGAAAATCCCATAGAAGGATAATCCTTTTGCGTAGGTAAATGATCTTGCGACTTTCAGCTTACAAATAAACTAAGTTTAAAATAACAAAGTAATTTACAGACTTTAGGATAACAATAAAACACAACAACTTAAAAAAAGAAAGTAACAGAAAAAATTGAGTAATTAACATGTTTTACTATAAAGACGATTTTATTAACATGTTAAAAATTGTACATATTTTTATTTTTTTTTAAATAATGAAAGTGAATTTAACCCTTTAATCTCATCAGACAGAAAGTTGAATATTTTAGGACCATAGGAATTTGGGTACTATGAAAATATTATTTAAATGCTGAACTAAATCATCTCATTATACATGGCAAAGACAATTTTTACATACAACGAAGCAAAATTGATTCATTTACTTTTTGACTTTTTTCACCTAAAACTGTGAAATATTAGGTAATCTTTAAAAAAAGGACATTGTGTTGAAAACTTTTTTCATTAAATCGCTTAAACTAAGCTATAGCTTAGTTTATAAAGTAAATATGTTTTAAGTAAATTTTAACATTATGTATTTTAAGCGTGACAAATCTTGCACTCCATCATTCACCCAAATTTCTTAAAATAGGGATACAACATTTCCTTTTACATATTAATAAATAGATTAAATATATGATTTAAGTAACAAATTCAATTAATAATGCAACAAATGCTAAATTACATTATATGTTTGCAACTTTTTTATTAGGTAATTATTTTTTGATACTACCTTCTGAACATTATACAATCCATCGAACGCAAGACAATATATTGTTTCAGGTCGAGAAACTTCATCAGTTGCGCTTCCCTCAACATATTAAAAACTCGAATAATTATTAATCTTTTTTCATACATATAACCAAGCTTAACTATTTAACGCACAATTATTAGGAGTTTTAGAGAAAACTAAAAAGAAAAAAAGTCGTGCCATGTGTAATGCTTTTACCCTTTGATTCATATGATATAAGTCTCACTAAACAAATTTTTATGTTAACTAAACCCACAAAGCTATTATGTGACAATATGTTATTTCTAGTCTTGATAGTCTTCAAATGTTACGCTCCCCTGGGCGATTAAAATCTGGAATAATTATTTTTGTTATTTATGAATTTAACATTTTAACTCAAATTAAAAATACTCGTTTAAGGGAAAACTAGTCCACAGTGATTCTAAATTGAGAGCCGTGCTGTATTTAAAACTCCATTACCCTTTCCTAGAATAGTAAGCACAAGAAACAAATAACAAATAGATTAACTGTTAATTTGTTGGCTAGTTTTTCCTGAAGCTCCAAGATGTCGATTTTTATTTTACGTTAACATGTAAAGTTCGGGTATTTATGCGAAATACATAAATAATTATCCGATCTATCAATCACATGAAAGTTCTTGACTAGAAACAATAATTGTCTTGCCTTCAATGGATTAAAAACTCTCGAAAAGATAGTATCATAATTTCTAAACTTCTAGATGAAGATATTAATTTTTCCTTAATAAAATCTAAAAAAGACATTCTGATTTGTATTTAAATTAAAATGCTCTCTAGAAAACTAAATAAATTATTGTTTTCTTGTAATACACAACATTTTATTTTATGTTATGAAATATATTTGGACAAAACTAAATGGGTGTCCGCATCATAAATTCATACTATTAATAATTACATTTCCTTGGTTATTATAGTTTAATATAACAATATATAGTGGTAATTTCTTATGTAGAAACAATTATTTTATGACAGTTTCGAATCTCTGAAATGTATTAATTCTCAATACCCAGCTGATCTTCTGCAATGCAGACTTATTTATGGTATACGCCGTAGAGACGCAATATCTCACAAGCTAAAAGAAGCCAACTGGCTGTCAATGGAAGATCGAAGGAAGCTGCACTCGGTCACTTTATTTCACAGCATACTAGTAACCAACCGTCCCATATATTTAACTAAAAAAAATAAGTATAGAACGGATGTTCAGACGCTGAACCTTAGATTCAGAGGGTACATCTCCCCCCCGCCACATCGAACTACTTTTTATGAACGTTCCTTCACGTACAATATCTATCACCCTACAACCAACTGCATACACAGTTAGCAACTATCCTTCAAAGTGACAAATTTCATTGTCGTATAGATAAGTTTAGGTATATTTTTGTACACAAATTTATTGCAGTAATTCATTATTAAAGACGACACATATCGCCTTCGTAATAATATTTATTCTTCTGGTGTATTCTAACAATTGTTTTGGTTTGTTAGTTCACCGAATCTTTAAACTGTTGGTATATAAAAAATGGGCCAATATTTCGGTCGTGTATTTGATCTCTGCTTCGATATACCGACATTTCCGTGAAAGGCGATTATTCGAAAATCGTCTACGGGCCACTGTGATAAAAAAGCATTCGGCATTCCAGCCCATAATAAATACGAAATTTTTAACATTAGATACCTATTATGAAGTTGTATTTTAAATGTTTGAATTTGAATGTTTGAAATTTAATAAATATTAGATTAATATGATACGTCCCTTTCTAATAGAATTGTGTTAGACAATTCATGGCAAATTATGAATTTCTTTGTGTTTTTTAATTGTTATTTTAGTCCTACAATTAAAATACAAATAATTACAGAACATTTCAAAATTGTATGAAAATAAACTAAAAATGGGAATATCAAAACGTTGATATATTATGCATAATGTTAATGAAAGTGAAGGATATTTGTAATTTTACATTATTAATTAAAAGCAGTTGAATGGGACATCTTTTCTTCTTGGGGATTATGAGCAAATATTTGTTTATTTAATTCCGCCATATTGGGTATTGACTCTGAAATTGAATTGAAAGATTGTGTAGCTAATTAAATTTTGTATTGTGAGTAAAGTAAATTGTCAATAAAAAGAGTTGTTGTTTTTCAAAGTCATCATTTATTATATTACGACTTTTTATGTTAATGTTTATGTTGGATTTTTTTTTTTGAGCTTGGAACAGTGATATATATTAGATATTTTACAGTTCAGATATACTTTAAATTTAGAAGCATCAGAACCACATCAAAACTCTTTTTTAAAGAGCGCTTTGTGTTGTCCATATGGAGTTTATCAAAATTTTCTGTTCGATACAGTATTGATTCAATTTTTGCATAGTTTGTCCACTGTTAGTAATTAAGTTAAAATTGAGTTTCCTGTAGAGAATATTGATGCTTTAAAATCATTACCTAACATTGTCACTAACAAATGTAAAAACACAGATTTGCACCCTAACATCACAAACCTTTGTTTAAACAGTGATTATATACAAAAATGGCACCGATCAGTATGCTATATCAATAATATCTTGCGTTCAGTGGAATGAAAAATATCGAATAGTTAGTATCGTCATTTCTTTGACAGGTTTTAGTAAACCTCTACAAATTTTTTCGTGTGATTTATATCCTAGGAATCACAGGGAATCGGCGTTATACACAGTATGACTCCCGATTTGGAGACTCTGTGATATCCAATTTTCCTAAAACTCCTGGGTGTAGGAATACATTTAGCGATAAAATAAATAAAGTTATATGTACTATATAGATAAATAAGTATTTGAAAATTCAATCAGTTGAGGGGAGCGCAACTGATGAAAGTTCTCGATTAGAAACAATTTATTGTCTGGCGTTCAATGAATTGAAAAATCTCGAAAATTTCGTCTTGTATCAACAATAGTCATAGGGTTATTTGTAAAAGTTTTATTTACAAGTGAAAGTTGTTCAAATGAGAGAGCGAATTTTTTTAGTTTAATTCTGTACCACTGTGTACCACAATTGAGTTGGGTATTCCACGATAAAAAATATAATAAACAAAATTATTTTCTATCTCTGTAATTGTAAGGGAAGTTACAATGCATGTTAGTACAAAAGCTTAAAATAATAGTTAGAAATTTTGTTTTTACTAGTTTTTTGATAGTGGACGTATCTAGATCTATCCTTCCGAAAATATTTTCTGTTGTGAACATTCATATTCATAGAGTGCCGTATTGGGACTGCTGATATATTCAACTGTCTTGAACATAATTTCGAATGGAGTTTTTGAGATATGCCCTATAGCATTTTAGTAATTTGTAATGTTTGAGTAACCTTTGTGATTAAGGTTCAATAATATCTAATGTCCCATGAATTTGTTACGTGACGAATTTCATTTTATTTAACTAATAAACTAGTGAGAAATATTAGAAATTTTAGGATATTGGATAAAGGTATAATATTGTATGTAAGGGTTTACATAGTTTGTCCGAAATTGATCATTTCTTATTTAAAATAATTTTTGGAAACTTAGTCTATGGCTGAAAAGTAAAAAACATTATTTTAAACTGTCTATAACTTGCAGTATATTCGAAAATGGCGATATGCATTAAAATATATTTTAGCTTCTTCCGAGGTGTCTTTATTTTTGAGAGAAATATTTTCTTGGGCGGAAGGAATATTTTCATAGTTATCACCAATATCAGACGATATCCGAATTCTTTCTTCTTCGTTTTCGCTTACTCTTTTCTCCTTAAGGGTCCTTTTAGGTACATGTTCTATATAAAATTTTAATGTGGTCAGTGGATTTGTCTGTTTATTATTAAAAATAACTTCCTGCTTATATAAAAATTTGGATATCAAAGCATAAAAAATTAGACATATTTTTCGCAAGTTGTAAAATAAAAGAATTTTATGATTTTTTTTAAGTATTGTAATAAGATATCCGGTGCCTTAGTCAACGATAGCCTAAAATCTCTAAGCCAATAAGACAATTCAGAACGTTATGAAACTTAAAGGGTTAAGTTTTGATTTAGGATATTGAAAAACAAAACATGTTCATGTATTGTGCGAAACTGTTATATCTTTAAACAAACTTCTTGTAATCGATACGGGATTTTGAGAATCCAGAATCATTTAGGATTTTTAAATTTAGTTCAGGAAAAGTAATATACATACTAAGTTGTCTTTTTTGTTTTGAGGTATTTTTTTTTCATTGCCAGCTTCAAAGATTCCGATATCAAAATTTGTTGTTGACTGTTTCCTAATCTTTCTTCATCCCACATGAAAACTCGACAATCCGCGTGATGTGCGTGGTTTCTAAATAACCTCCATGAAAACGAAAACCACGAAAATTGAGAGACATAAAATTAAGAGGGAAAGTAGTGCTAATCACAGGCGGGAGAAAACATCCACGGAAAAATAATAATCAATGCTTGTGGGAACTGTAAATATACGAACCCAGATAAGAAATGTCCATCTCTATGTAGATGAAGAAACACTGAATACGCTAAAATGGACCACCACTGGAATTCAGGTAAACATCTCTCTGCCACTTCTTAGGGGTTTCCAACATCCCAATTATGAGTATTGTGCTTATTAATATTATACAATTCGTAAACCTACTCTCATTGTACTACAAGATATGATTTACAAAATCCGAATTTTTATTACTTAAAGAAACTAACTTAGTTTCCTTACGTTGTTGATCTATTATGGGTTTTTGGTACTTAATCTTTCTTAACACTCTCTGTATTGTTTATTGTGACACAAGAAATCCCTTTCAACAGATCTTACCAATGTACTAGAGCTTTCGTTGACAACTTGTAAAATGTTTCTATCGCCATTTTTATTTTCAATATTGTATCGCCTTCTATAACACATCTGACTGATGTTAAAAAATTCAAAGTGTGAAAGTTGTTTTTTAGTAAGTAATACATTTTTCTCTGATTAAAATCATAAATATGAAACACAAATTCTCGAAACCTGTTAAAAATAGCCTGTATTCTCTATTCAAATTAAGAAAAGTTTGACATGTTAGCGCTGTACTTACATTAAATACAAACACCGACATTACCTCAGCAAGGTATTTAGAGATGTATTCTGAACGACGACAGCCTCATAAAGCCCAATTCAAAAAAATCCTAGTTAATTTAATTAATCTTATGAACAATCTAGAAGCCGAAACAATATTGAAAAAGAAAATCGAAATACAAGTATTTTACGACCTATCAACGAAAGCCTAAGTAAGAACTGTTGAACGGCAATTTCATGTGCCAAAATCAACGGTAAAGAGAGTGATAAAAAAGAATAAGTACAAATAATACAAACTCAAAATAGTTCAAGGATTTAAGGAAACTAATTTTTCAAGACGAATGCGTTTCTATGAGTGGTATATTAGAAAGAGTAGTGAATATCTCATTTATGTAAATTATATCTTGTGGTGTTATGAGAGTTGATTTACGAATTGTGAAGGTTGTAATGAGCACAATATGTACTTATCAATATGATATGGAAAACCCTCACGAATTGGCAAAGAGGTGTGTATAGACTACATTTGGAAGTAACTTTTGTTGTGGGATCGTTGGTAATTTAACTTACCTGAGACATAGAATTTCAGATACATTTATAAATAGTATTGCCGTAAATACACTTGAAGTTGTACGAAAAACAGTCACCAATTGTCAAAATTGTGCCTATGTAAATGGACGCCAATTTGCAATTCTCTAAATTAATACCTAGTTACGAAGCAGTTAAGAATTTAATTAGATTTTAAACTATTGCATAATGGGGCTGTTTTTTATTAATCCTGATGTGTGATATTTTGTTGACACTCAAATCTTTTATGCACTTGTAGTGCATTACTAGACTGGAAATTTTAGGCCTATTTTAAAAATTAAAAAATCTAATATGGAGGCCATAAGGAAAATGGAAGTAGTTTGCGGAATAACAAAAGACTTTTGAGACATGTGATAAATGCCATCTTATTCGATTAAAAAAAAGTGTCTAAATAATGTCACATCTTGACAGCGATCAAATTAACCGTTTCAGATTTACCGGCGAAAAACGAAATCCGCTATTTTCGGTTTTTGCCGGTTATTTCCAACACCAATTGACCGATTGTAAATCTGCAGCCAGGTATCGAATGCACTAGGTTTTCTCTAAAACTTTCCCTATTTAACCTTTGCTGTAGGTATAATAGGAGTCAAGATCCTTGTATAGAGACACACAAATCCTAGATGTCGGTCTTTACATCTCGCGTCTTCAAATTTAACGAAATGTATCAAATGCATAAAGAAGTGTTCGAGAGGACATTCAATTGTAGGAAGCGCAACTGATGAAGATTCCCTAACCAGAAACCATATATATTATATATATTGTCTTGCGTACAAAAGAATGACACCTCGAAGAGAGTATTCAATATTTGTGACAGATGAAGTTAACCTGAAAATTTCATCGTGACATTCTAACCTAGGAACTACGGGTAACAGCAATTACATGGAACGGCTCCAGATTCGGAACCTCTATGTGCTAGTTTCCCCGAAAATCCTAGATGTCGGTCATTACATCTTTTGTCTTTAAATCTAAACATATTTAAAGCAACGTGTGAAACCAAATATTAATCCTTCAATTAATAGACCAACCAAATTTCGAAATTACACTAAAAACACTTCAACATTTCCAAGTCAGCCGATAAATGTTCAAATTGTTCAAATTAACAGAAATTTTACGGCATTCTTCCGACTTACACATACAAGCAGTGAAAATGTTATATACATATATATTAATATTATGGAGCACCACACATCCCCAAAATAATAATTTATTACATTTAACTAAGAGTACTACTAAATTTTTTAGTTGGAGAAGTTCATTATACAAACATTTCAAATTATGTCACTGAAAAGCTTCCTATTTAAGAACAATAATAGCTTTGAAAATTTCTTTAGCTATTCTGCCATAGGTTTGAAAAGAAAATTACAGCAAAACCGAGTTTTGGTAGTGGTTCATGCAATTCCTCTACCCAACTAACGTGAATGATACATCATAATATCGTTACTTAACTATTTTACCCTTAGAATTTTTTAATCAACATACGCATAGGTGAAAATCAGCTGTCTACAGGATCATACTTATTCTCAGTTATAAGAAATGGATTGTAAAAATTTAATTATTCTTGTGAAATTAAGTATATCATATATGATTTACACAATCATTCACCAAAATTGAAATATACTTTTCCTGATGGGTACCCACAAAACTAATAATTCCATTCGCTTAATATTGAAAGAGTTTAGGTCCTACAAACGAAATGTTTAAGAATGTTGAAAAAAACATAATATAATTTTACGGAACACCACCTACAATATATGACAATAGTACCGAATTAGGATCTCAACTCTTAGTAAAATTTTCAAACTTTATAAATATAACATGTTACAGCATCAAACTTCATATATCCCCCTAATCTATTTACAACACCCCAAACGTAGGTAACGTTTAATTGATCAATTGGTTCAAATTACCAGGCTAGTGTTATTAAGAAAGTTCCAAATTTTGACACCCAACAATCAAACCAAATTTTAATCAACTTGTTAAGTCAAAGTTTAATTATTCTTTAATGGAGTAATAAAATTTCAAAACTACAATAAAAACACTTTAACAGTGCCAAATCTACTGATAAATTGTTCAATTAAGACCTATTTACAGAACTTTCCCAAGAAGAAATTGTTCCGACCCCACATAAAAATAATCTGGAATATTTCATAATATGTTTGTTAAATTTTACCAAGCTCCACAAAACCCTGAAAATAGTTATCTAAAATATTACGTTTATTTAAGAATACCACCAGATTTTTTATTTGAAGAATTTATCTAACCTGCATAGAATATAGAAAAACGTGAGTGATACATGCTCAAATTACACGTCTAAGATTTTGCAGTTTAAATTATTAATCAATATAAGCCTAGAGTAACATCAGCCATCGCGAGATTATACTTATTATCAGTTTAAAGAAATTTGTAAAAATGTAATTATTCTTGTGAAATTAAACATATCTTATACGATTTCCACAATCATCCTCAAAAAATAAAATATAATTCCACATAGGTAGCCACAAAAATACTTTATTTCCCTTGTATTCAAAGAATTTAGATTCTGTAAAGGACATTTTTAGGAATTCCGTTAAACCATTTATTTACTGTACACTATTTGTGAACATATTACCAAATTCAAATTTTAACCCTTAGTAATGTTTTAAATCTTTATAGATACATGTGCAATTAAGATAGATAATAGTCAGTTGTTAAAGCTTCAAACTTCATATATCCCCACTAAACTGCACCACGCTCAATCTTAGGTAACGTTTAATTAATCAATCAATTCAAATTACGAATCCAATGTTTTATAGAAATCCGGAATTTTAATCAACCGATGAAACATAAGTTTAATTTTATTCTACCTAAATAGACTGACACATTTTCAAAACTACATTAGTTCAACATTCATCTCCCGATAAATGCTCGGTCAAGACCTATTTACCGATTTTTTCAATAATTTCAATTAAGAACACCATTGAAGAATTTTGTCAAACAAATATTTCATGTACCACCCTGTTGAATAATAATCATTTGATGCAAAAATGCAACAAATTTCTTTCTTCAATTTTGATATATGTTTCTCATAAATAATACTGCAAAACCGGAAACTCCTATATTGATTATAAAGGTTCAAGTAATTCCTCTACCCAGCGTATGATATTGAATAATGTGAAAGGAACATCCTTATATTGCTAGCAAACGATTTTAATGTTTAAAGTATTAATCAGCTTCGAAAGTAAAATATTTCTATGAATTAATATACCAACACATAGAAACAGCCATCCGTAATTCTTACACTCAGCCGAAATAAATGTATTCCAAGAATTCTTGTTCTGATTACCGACAAGTTATACGTACGGTTTCCAATATCAACCACTGAATCCTTATATATTTAATTAATTTAAGTTTAATACATTTTTTTAACAGTTCCGAAAATCTATAAAATTACAGTATACCACTCATAAAATGTGTCAATAATACCCAATCCACATCTTAACCATTAGCCGAGTATCAAACTCCGTAAGAATAATAATCATTATTAAATGGGCAACTCAGACCGTTAAGTCATGTCTTAAAACTTCAAACTTCATATATCGCCACTAAATAATTTCTCTACTTTAGTCTTACGTATTTATTTAATCGAAAACACAAATAAAATTATACTATATATACCCTTGTATCATTTAACGATAATATCTTAAATAAATATGTCACCAACAAGAACTATACAAAAACAATATAAAAACTTCAAAGCATAAGCGACTACTATTAACGTTGTTTCTATGTATAACAAATGTCTGCTGGGTGGCTTATTTCACGTTTTCAAACTCATGCAATGTAAAACAATGACTGTCCTAAACTATGGTCCAAAATTGAATATTTTAGGACCAAAAACATCTTTGAGCTATAGTTTTATCTGCTTTGGGTACTATGAAAATATTATTTAAATGATGAACTAAATCATCTCATTATACATGCCAAAGACAATTTTTACATACAACCAAGCAAAACTGATTCATTTACTTTTTGACTTTTTTCACCTAAAACTAATAAACTAAGCTATGGCTTAGTTTATAAAATAAATATGTTTTAAGTGAATTTTAACATTATGTATTTTAACCGTGACAAATCTAACACTCCATCATTTAACCAAATTTCTTAAAATAGGGATACAACATTTCCTTTTACATATTAATAAATAGATTAAATATATGATTTAAGTAACAAATTCAATTAATAATGCAACAAATGCTAAATTACATTATATGTTTGCAACTTTTTTATTAGGTAATTATTTTTTGATACTATCTTCTGAACATTATACAATCCATCGAACGCAAGACAATATATTGTTTCAGGTCGAGAAACTTCATCAGTTGCGCTTCCCTCAACATATTAAAATCTCGAATAATTATTAATCTTTTTTCATACATATAACCAAGCTTAACTATTTAACGCACAATTATTAGGAGTTTTAGAGAAAACTAAATAGAAAAAAAGTCGTGCCATGTGTAATGCTTTTAACCTTTGATTCATATGATATAAGTATCACTAAACAAATTTATATGTTAACTAAAACCCACAAAGCTATTATGTGACAATATGTTATTTCTAGTCTTGATAGTCTTCAAATGTTACGCTCCCCTGGGCGATTAAAATCTCGAATAATTATTTTTGTTATTTATGAATTTAACATTTTAACTCAAATTAAAAATACTCGTTTAAGGGAAAACTAGTCCACAGTGATTCTAAATTGAGAGCCGTGCTGTATTTAAAACTCCATTACCCTTTCCTAGAATAGTAAGCACAAGAAACAAATAACAAATAGATTAACTGTTAATTTGTTGACTAGTTTTTCCTGAAGCTCCAAGATGTCGATTTTTATTTTACGTTAACATGTAAAGTTCGGGTATTTATGCGAAATACATAAATAATTATCCGATCTATCAATCACATGAAAGTTCTTGACTAAAAACAATAATTGTCTTGCCTTCAATGGATTAAAAACTCTCGAAAAGATAGTATCATAATTTCTAAACTTCTAGATGAAGATATTAATTTTTCCTTAATAAAATCTAAAAAAGACATTCTGATTTGTATTTAAATTAAAATGCTCTCTAGAAAACTAAATAAATTATTGTTTTCTTGTAATACACAACATTTTATTTTATGTTATGAAATATATTTGGACAAAACTAAATGGGTGTCCGCATCATAAATTCATACTATTAATAATTACATTTCCTTGGTTATTATAGTTTAATATAACAATATATAGTGGTAATTTCTTATGTAGAAACAATTATTTTATGACTGCTTCGAATCTCTGAAATGTATTAATTCTCAATACCCAGCTGATCTTCTGCAATGCAGACTTATTTATGGTATACGCCGTAGAGACGCAATATCTCACAAGCTAAAAGAAGCCAACTGGCTGTCAATGAAAGATCGAAGGAAGCTGCACTCGGTCACTTTATTTCACAGCATACTAGTAACCAACCGTCCCATATATTTAACCAAAAAAAATAAGTATAGAACGGATGTTCAGACGCTGAACCTTAGATTCAGAGGGTACATCTCTCCCCCGCCACATCGAACTACTTTTTATGAACGTTCCTTCACGTACAATATCTATCACCTCTACAACCAACTGCATACACAGTTAGCAACTATCCTTCAAAGTGACAAATTTCATTGTCGTATAGATAAGTTTAGGTATATTTTTGTACACAACTTTATTGCAGTAATTCATTATTAAAGACGACACATATCGCCTTCGTAATAATATTTATTCTTCTGGTGTATTCTAACAATTGTTTTGGTTTGTTAGTTCACCGAATCTTTAAACTGTTGGTATATAAAAAATGGGCCAATATTTCGGTCGTGTATTTGATCTCTGCTTCGATATACCGACATTTCCGTGAAAGGCGATTATTCGAAAATCGTCTACGGGCCACTGTGATAAAAAAGCATTCGGCATTCCAGCCCATAATAAATACGAAATTTTTAACATTAGATACCTATTATGAAGTTGTATTTTAAATGTTTGAATTTGAATGTTTGAAATTTAATAAATATTAGATTAATATGATACGTCCCTTTCTAATAGAATTGTGTTAGACAATTCATGGCAAATTATGAATTTCTTTGTGTTTTTTAATTGTTATTTTAGTCCTACAATTAAAATACAAATAATTACAGAACATTTCAAAATTGTATGAAAATAAACTAAAAATGGGAATATCAAAACGTTGATATATTATGCATAATGTTAATGAAAGTGAAGGATATTTGTAATTTTACATTATTAATTAAGCATTAAGCAGTTGAATGGGACATCTTTTCTTCTTGGGGATTATGAGCAAATATTTGTTTATTTAATTCCGCCATATTGGGTATTGACTCTGAAATTGAATTGAAAGATTGTGTAGCTAATTAAATTTTGTATTGTGAGTAAAGTAAATTGTCAATAAAAAGAGTTGTTGTTTTTCAAAGTCATCATTTATTATATTACGACTTTTTATGTTAATGTTTATGTTGGATATTTTTTTTGAGCTTGGAACAGTGATATATATTAGATATTTTACAGTTCAGATATACTTTAAATTTAGAAGCATCAGAACCACATCAAAACTCTTTTTTAAAGAGCGCTTTGTGTTGTCCATATGGAGTTTATAAAAATTTTCTGTTCGATACAGTATTGATTCAATTTTTGCATAGTTTGTCCACTGTTAGTAATTAAGTTAAAATTGAGTTTCTTGTAGAGAATATTGATGCTTTAATATCATTACCTAACATTGTCACTAACAAATGTAAAAACAGAGATTTGCACCCTAACATCAAACCTTTGTTTAAACAGTGATTATATACAAAAATGGCACCGATCAGTATGCTATATCAATAGTATCTTGCGTTCAGTGGAATGAAAAATATCGAATAGTTAGTATCGTCATTTCTTTGACAGGTTTTAGTAAACCTCTACAAATTTTTTTGTGTGATTTATATCCTAGGAATCACAGGGAATCGGCGTTATACACAGTAGGACTCCCGATTTGGAGACTCTGTGATATCAATTTTCCTAAAACTCCTGGGTGTAGGAATACATTTAGCGATAAAATAAATAAAGTTATATGTACTATATAGATAAATAAGTATTTGAAAATTCAATCAGTTGAGGGGAGCGCAACTGATGAAAGTTCTCGATTAGAAACAATTTATTGTCTTGCGTTCAATGAATTGAAAAATCTCGAAAATTTCGTTTTGTATCAACAATAGTCATAGGGCTATTTGTAAAAGTTTTATTTACAAGTGAATCTTTTTAGTTTAATTCTGTACCAGTGTGTACCACAATTGAGTTGGGTATTCCACGATAAAAAATATAATAAACAAAATTATTTTCTATCGCTGTAATTGTAAGGGAAGTTACAATGCATGTTAGTACAAAAGCTTAAAATAATAGTTAGAAATTTTGTACTTACTAGTTTTTTGATAGTGGACGTATCTAGATCTATCCTTCCGAAAATATTTTCTGTTGTGAACATTCATATTCATAGAGTGCCGTATTGGGACTGCTGATATATTCAACTGTCTTGAACATAATTTCGAATGGAGTTTTTGAGATATGCCCTATAGCATTTTAGTAATTTGTAATGTTTGAGTAACCTTTGTGATTAAGGTTCAATAATATCTAATGTCCCATGAATTTGTTACGTGACGAATTTCATTTTATTTAACTCATAAATTAATGAGAAATATTAGAAATTTTAGGATATTGGATAAAGGTATAATATTGTATGTAAGGGTTTACATAGTTTGTCCGAAATTGATCATTTCTTATTTAAAATAATTTTTGGAAACTTAGTCTATGGCTGAAAAGTAAAAAACATTATTTTAAACTGTCTATAACTTGCAGTATATTCGAAATGGCGATATGCATTAAAATATATTTTAGCTTCTTCCGAGTTGTCTTTATTTTTGAGAGAAATATTTTCTTGGGCGGAAGGAATATTTTCATAGTTATCACCAATATCAGACGATATCCGAATTCTTTCTTCTTCGTTTTCGCTTACTCTTTTCTCCTTAAGGGTCCTTTTAGGTACATGTTCTATATAAAATTTTAATGTGGTCAGTGGATTTGTCTGTTTATTATTAAAAATAACTTCCTGCTTATATAAAAATTTGGATATCAAAGCATAAAAAATTAGACATATTTTTCGCAAGTTGTAAAATAAAAGAATTTTATGATTTTTTTTAAATATTGTAATAAAATATCCGGTGCCTTAGTCAACGATAGCCTAAAATCTCTAAGCCAATAAGACAATTCAGAACGTTATGAAACTTATGGGTTAAGTTTTGATTTAGGATATTGAAAAACAAAACATGTTCATGTATTGTGCGAAACTGTTATATCTTTAAACAAACTTCTTGTAATCGATACGGGATCTTGAGAATCCAGAATCATTTAGGATTTTTAAATTTAGTTCAGGAAAAGTAATATACATACTAAGTTGTCTTTTTTGTTTTGAGGTATTTTTTTTTCATTGCCAGCTTCAAAGATTCCGATATCAAAATTTGTTGTTGACTGTTTCCTAATCTTTCTTCATCCCACATGAAAACTCGACAATACGCGTGATGTGCGTGGTTTCTAAATCACCTCCATGAAAACGAAAACCACGAAAATTGAGAGACATAAAATTAAGAAGGAAAGTAGTGCTAACAATCACAGGCGGGAGAAAACATCCACGGAAAAATAATAATCAATGCTTGTGGGAACTGTAAATATACGAACCCAGATAAGAAATGTCCATCTCTATGTAGATGAAGAAACACTGAATACGCTAAAATGGACCACCACTGGAATTCAGGTAAACATCTCTCTGCCACTTCTTGGGGGTTTTCAACATCCCAATTATGAGTATTGTGCTTATTAATATTATACAATTCGTAAACCTACTCTCATCGTACTACAAGATATGATTTACAAAATCCGAATTTTTATTACTTAAGGAAACTAACTTAGTTTCCTTACGTTGTTGATCTGTTATAGGTTTTTGGTACTTATTCTTTCTTAACACTCTCTTTATTGTTTATTGTGACACAAGAAATCCCTTTCAACAGATCTTACCAATGTACTAGAGCTTTCGTTGACAACTTGTAAAACGTTTCTATCGCCATTTTTATGTTCAATATTGTATCGCCTTCTATAACACATCTGACTGATGTTAAAAAATTCAAAGTGTGAAAGTTGTTTTTTAGTAAGTAATACATTTTTCTCTGATTAAAATCATAAATATGAAACACAAATTATCGAAACCTGTTAAAAATAGCCTGTATTCTCTATTCAAATGAAGAAAAGTTTGACATGTTAGCGCTGTACTTACATTAAATACAAACACCGACATTACCTCAGCAAGGTATTTAGAGATGTATTCTGAACGACGACAGCCTCATAAAGCCCAATTCAAAAAAATCCTAGTTAATTTAATTAATCTTATGAACAATCTAGAAGCCGAAACAATATTGAAAAAGAAAATCGAAACGCAAGTATTTTACGACCTATCAACGAAAGCCTAAGTAAGAACTGTTGAACGGCAATTTCATGTGCCAAAATCAACGGTAAAGAAAGTGATAAAAAAGAATAAGTACAAATAATACAAACTCAAAATAGTTCAAGGATTTAAGGAAACTCATTTTCCAAGACGAATGCGTTTCTATGAGTGGTATATTGGAAAGAGTAGTGAATATCTCATTTATGTAAATTATATCTTGTGGTGTTATGAGAGTTGATTTACGAATTGTGAAGGTTGTAATGAGCACAATATGTACTTATCAATGTGATTTGGAAAACCCTCACGAATTGGCAAAGAGGTGTGTATAGACTACATTTGGAAGTAACTTTTGTTGTGGGATCGTTGGTAATTTAACTTACCTGAGACATAGAATTTCAGATACATTTATAAATAGTATTGCCGTAAATACACTTGCGAAGTTGTACGAAAAACAGTCACCAATTGTCAAAATTGTGCCTATGTAAATGGACGCCAATTTGCAATTCTCTAAATTAATACCTAGTTACGAAGCAGTTAAGAACTTAATTAGATTTTAAACTATTGCATAATGGGGCTGTTTTTTATTAATCCTGATGTGTGATATTTTGTTGACACTCAAATCTTTTATGCACTTGTGGTGCATTACTAGACTGGAAATTTTACGCCTATTTTAAAAATTAAAAAAATCTAATATGGAGGCCATAAAGAAAATGGAAGTAGTTTGCGGAATAACAAAAGACTTTTGAGACATGTGATAAATGCCATCTTATTCGATTAAAAAAAAAGTGTCTAAATAATGTCACATCTTGACAGCGTTCAAATTAACCGTTTCAGATTTACCGGCGAAAAACGAAATCCGCTATTTTCGGTTTTTGCCAGTTATTTCCAACACCAATTGACCGATTGTAAATCTGAAGCCAGGTATCGAATGCACTAGGTTTTCTCTAAAACTTTCCCTATTTAACCTTTGCTGTAGGTATAATAGGAGTCAAGATCCTTGTATAGAGACACACAAATCCTAGATGTCGGTCTTTACATCTCGCGTCTTCAAATTTAACGAAATGTATCAAATGCATAAAGAAGTGTTCGAGAGGACATTCAATTGTAGGAAGCGCAACTGATGAAGATTCCCTAACCAGAAACCATATATATTATATATATATTGTCTTGCGTACAAAAGAATGACACCTCGAAGAGAGTATTCAATATTTGTGACAGATGAAGTTAACCTGAAAATTTCATCGTGACATTCTAACCTAGGAACTACGGGTAACAGCAATTACATGGAACGGCTCCAGATTCGGAACCTCTATGCGCTAGTTTCCCCGAAAATCCTAGATGTCGGTCATTACATCTTTTGTCTTTAAATCTAAACATATTTAAAGCAACGTGTGAAACCAAATATTAATCCTTCAATTAATAGACCAACAAAATTTCGAAATTACACTAAAAACACTTCAACATTTCCAAGTCAGCCGATAAATGTTCAAATTGTTCAAATTAACACAAATTTTACGGCATTCTTCCGACTTACACATACAAGCAGTGAAAATGTTATATACATATATATTAATATTATGGAGCACCACACATCCCCAAAATAATAATTTATTACATTCAACTAAGAGTACTACTAAATTTTTTAGTTGGAGAAGTTCATTATACAAACATTTCAAATTATGTCACTGAAAAGCTTCCTATTTAAGAACAATAATAGCTTTGAAAATTTCTTTAGCTATTCTGCCATAGGTTTGAAAAGAAAATTACAGCAAAACCGAGTTTTGGTAGTGGTTCATGCAATTCCTCTACCCAACTAACGTGAATGATACATCATAATATCGTTACTTAATTATTTTACCCTTAGAATTTTTTAATCAACATACGCATAGGTGAAAATCAGCTGTCTACAGGATCATACTTATTCTCAGTTATAAGAAATGGATTGTAAAAATTTAATTATTCTTGTGAAATTAAGTATATCATATATGATTTACACAATCATTCACCAAAATTGAAATATACTTTTCGTGATGGGTACCCACAAAACTACTCATTCCATTCGCTTAATATAACATGTAACAGCATCAAACTTCATATATTCCCCTAAACTATTTACACCACCCTAAACGTAGGTAAGGTTTAATTGATCAATTGGTTGAAATTACCAGGCTAGTGTTTTTAAGAAAGTTCCAAATTTTGACACCCAATAATCGAACCAAATTTTAATCAACTTGTTAAGCCAAAGTTTAATTATTCTTTAATGGAGTAATAAAATTTCAAAATTACAATAAAAACACCACTTTGGCATTGCCAAATCTGCTGATAAATTGTTCAATTAAGACCTATTTACAGAACTTTCCCAAGGAGAAACTGTTCCGACCCCACATAAAAATAATCTGGAATATTTCATAATATGTTTGTTAAACTTTACCAAGCTCCACAAAACCCTGAAAATAGTTATCTAAAATATTATGTTTATTTAAGAATACCACCAGAATTTTTATTTGAAGAATTCAATTCCTCTAGCCTGCATAGAATATAGAAAAACGTGAGTGATACATGCTCAAATTACACGTCTAAGATTTTACAGTTTAAATTATTAATCAATATAACCTAGAGCAACATCAGCCATGGGTGAGATTATACTTATTATCAGTTTAAAGAAATGAATTGTAAAAATGTAATTCTTCTTGTGAAATTAAACATATCTTATATGATTTCCACAATCATCGGCAAAAAATCAAATAGAATTCTACATAGGTACTCACAAAAATACTTTATTTCCCTTGTATTCAAAAAATTTAGATTCTGTAAACGACATTTTTAAAAATTCCGTAAAACCATGTATTTACTGTACACTATTTATGAACATATTACCAAATTCAAATCTCAACCCTTAGTAATATTTTCAATCTTTATAGATACATGTGCAATTTAGATAGATAATAGTCAGTTGTTACAGCTTCAAACTTCATATATCCCCACTAAACTGCACCACACACAATCTTAGGTAACGTTTAATTAATCAATTAATTCAAATTACAAAGCCAATGATTTATAGAAAATCCTGAATTTTAATCAACTTAATCACTATTTTTATGATGATACATAAGTTTAATTTTATTCTACCTAAATAAACTAACACATTTTTAAAACTACATTACTTCAACATTTCCAAGTCTACCGATAAATGCTCAGTCAAGACCTATTTACCGATTTTTTCAATAATTTCAATTAAGAACACCACTATATTTTTTATTTAAAGAATTTTGTCAAACAAATATTTCATGTACCACCCTGTTGAATAACAATCATTTGATGCAAAAATGCAACAAATTTATTTTTTCAATTTTGATATATGTTTCACATAAAAATACTGCAAAACCGGAAACTCCCATATTGATTATAAAGGTTCAAGTAATTCCTCTACTCAGCGTATGATATTGAATAACGTGAAAGGAACATCCTTATATTGCTAGCAAACGATTTTACTGTTTAAAGTATTAATCAGCTTCGAAACACTTAAACACTTAAAAACGGCCATCGGTAATTCTTACACTCAGCCGAAATAAATGTATTCCAAGAATTTAATTCTTCCTCTGACCACCGACAAGTTATACGTACGGTTTCCAATATCAACCACTGAATGAATTAATTTAAGTTTAATACATTTTTTAACAGTTCCGAAAATCTATAAATTTACAGTATGCCACCCATAACATGTGTCAATAATACCCAATCCACATCTTAACCATTAGCCGAGTATCAAACTCCTTAGGAATAATAATTATTATTAAATGTGCAACTCAGACCGATAAGTCATGTCTTAAAACTCCAAACTTCATATATCGCCACTAAATAATTTCTCTACTTTAGTCTTACGTATTTATTTAATCGAAAACACAAATGAAATTATACTATATATACCCTTGGATCATTTAAAGATAATATCCTAAATAAATATGTCACCAACAAGAACTATACAAAAACAATATAAAAACTTCAAAGCATAAGCGACTACTATTACGTTGTTTCTATGTATAAGAAATGTCTGCTGGATGGCTTATTTACTTTTTCGTTTTTACGTTTTCAAACTCATGCAATGTAAAAAAATAACTGTCTGAAACGATGCTGTAGACACAAATCCTATATATAAACTCATTTATATATAAACCTCTCAACATAATTTGGGGACAGTTTATATATCGCAATATACCCAAAATGTGTACCATAACACCATCTATTGGATTCTATAGAAATTCACTTTGGGCTCAAAATATGCTGTAGATATAAATTTCAAAATGTCCCCAAAGCATGCATATATATATATATATATATATATATATATATATATATATTTGTTTTTAAGTTTTCGCGGGCACTAAATGTATTAGATGGTTTCCGGGAATTCATCCGCGTAGTTGATAACTGATCCCTGCCGGGATCGATGGTAAAATGACGACGTTTCGGCAGAGTCACATCTGCCCTCTTCAGGTCGGTTCGCATAATTCTCGTAGTTACTCGAGTAACTAGAAACGAAAGCAAAAGGCAGGGATCAGTTATCAACTACGCGGATGAATTCCCGGAAACCATCTAATACATATATATATATATATATATATGTTTTTTGAAGGCCATCTATCGACACGTACATTGTTTAATACGCGTCTCTGTCAACCATGGCTGTGTGACGACAGTCTTCTACACTCATGCTGTTTTGACCTTTGTCCGCTCGCCAACAGAGGGAGCGTCTTGCTACCAACCACAGCTGTGCAGTCTTCTACACACACACACACACACACACACACACACACACACACACACACACACACACACACATGTTTTGAACTTTACCCGCTCGCCAACAGAGAAATCGAACTTGCACGTTTAGCCGGCTGCGAATGTTTTTTGACAAGGTCGTCGTGTATCCACCCAACCGCTATCTCTACGTTGCCTGTGACTGGTATTATTTCTACGCGTCTTAAACGGGTTTTTATTCGACATACTGATGGTCTTGTTGGCACATGTGCTGAGTGCTTACATAGGAAACCGATGGAGTGGGGTTCGATTCCCCATTACTGCGACGGTTTTTGTAATATTAATTTATAAATTATTTTGTACATCATTGGAATTTGGCGATTGAACAGATCACGTAACTGCTTATCTATTACGTCATAAGCTGTCTGTAGTAAAATAAGTCAGCTATCAGCCGTGTTTCATACCACTCACTCTATGGCCTACCTGTCAGCTGTCAATGTTCCGTGCCATCGTTCTATACCATACATAAACGCGCCATACCAACGTTCCCTGCCATCGTTCTATGCCATACGTCAACACCCCATACCATCTTTATATGCCATACGTCAACGCCCATACCAACGTTCCGTGCCATCGTTCCATGCCATACGCCCCATACCAACCTTCCGTCGTTCTATGCCAATGCCCCATACCATCGTTCCATGTCAGCGCCCCTGTCATCCGAGTTCATTGACCTCCCAGGCGATTACCTAACATGACACATGCGGATGAACCCGGGCGGTGTCATCTTGTAATCAAGTCACGGACGTGACCTTGAGAATTTTCCCACACTCAAGCGACCCCATATCTGCTCTCATTACACGAACAACTCATTTATTCGAAATTTTTTAGCATTTCCCTTGAAATTCAAGTTAATCAGGTTCTATTGTATCCGATAATTTTTTTGTCTTTAATAACACTACTATAGCTGTAACTTAATTTTACCATCGACCGTGTAGATTTTTTCTAGAGAACGTTCATTTGTTATTGAATAGAGACAACACCTAGAACTGCTATTTTCTGTGATTTTGGGTGTAGAGAGAAACCGAGTAAATATACCAAGTAATAAGCTATTGTGACTAAAATATATACGTAAAAATGTTTGTATATTTACAAAGATGAAACAAACTACACCATCGTAACGGAAAAACGAAATAAAATTAGTTGAGAGAAAAATCAAAGTAGATCCCCCTATCTCACCTGTCACATCACATCAGACTAACTGATACGTCCCACTCCGACCCTCCCTGTATGTGAACGTATTTTATGAACGACCCCTAAGGGATACATCATGGTTCACAGTGTTCCAATCAAACAACATACCTTTTCATGTATCCTCATCTCGATCCTTGATAATTCTGTTGATCCTTTTATTTCCACCAAATGATTTTCAAATTTAATTTAGAATAAATTTCTATTTACAGTCTAGTTGTTTTTTTTTTGCAGTGTTGATAGATAAACAATTTTTGGTTGTATTTGTATTTTGAATATAGAATTAGGAAGGATTATAATTAGGATATTTAATCAAATAAGGTTATGAAATAACTGCTCCGAAAAGTATTCCAACGTTCATTTTATATGAGCTTTCAGTTGAGCGCAAAATCGATGCAGCATTGGGATTCTGTAACTCGTTAAGGTCGAAACGGAACGGGACGTAATCGTAATGACCAGTTGCAAAAAATTCCAACGCTTTGAATAATTCTCGGCCAATCGAATGTTGGCACAGACTACTGTCACGATCGCTGATTTGCAGAAAAGTTTTCAACCCGCTGGTATAATTGGAGGTGATCTTTGCCCAATAACCAACCAAATAACTAATGACTACTAATATAAACAGACCTGCCTGTTTACATTAAAATTGGGTTGAAAGATGTTTACCGGAAAATAGTAACCAATTGCTAACCGATGCCAAACTTCTTTCCATTGTAACCAATAAGACCTAAATCTAGGCATTGTAAGCATTGACTGAACGGCGCAAGTCTGTTTATTTACATTTTGCATTGAGGTTAACTTCGTAATTCAAATTGTGTAATATGTTTTGGGTGTTGAAACTTGTTTGAAATGAGTAATTATTTTGTATAAGTGTAAAAAACAATAATAAGGTGTTATTTCAGTGTTTTACATGCTGGAAAGTACCTAAATACAAACTGGTAGGGAGGCTGCTGTCTCATGGTATTAAAATCGCTGTGTCAAGGGCAACAGAAATAGTAAAATAATAAATCCTTTAATTTTGTTTTTATTTTATAGCGTTGTGTTTCATTTTGTTAAGTGAATATTACTAACTTCAAATATCTAAAATTGTTGTTAACTGAGGAGCTTTAGGTGTAAAATCATACATTCAAAGGACTCAAATGTCCAATATCTATATCTATCTATCTTCTATACTATTATAAAATTGTAAGTTTGTCTGTTTGTTTGTTTGTTTGTTCGGGCATCACGTAAGAACTACTGAAGTGATTTTGCTGAATCTTTTTTTGTTGCAAAGCCCATAGTTTCACTTAAAATCTGGTAGACATTTTATCTCTCTAAATTGACAGAAACGGTAGATATAGTGAAAAAAACATCTACCATGTTGGGTAATACAATTACTCAATTGGTTCCACGGCATGCACAAAATATTAGATACTGGCATCAGTTTAGGTTTTATTCTAAATTCGGAATCTGCAAATGTAACATGTTTCGATTTAATAAAAATAAACTGATATAACAAGCGTAATTTTACAGGGTGTTCTGTATATAGGAAACTTAGAGCGGAGTAGAATTAGATAGATTTAAAAAATCTAAAAAAAAGTTATATTTGGTGTCCGATAAGCCAGCTGCATATATACTATGTGGTGGAAATAAGGGGGAGTGGAATTAGTTATACGGGTCATAAGCAGTTCCATATACCAAGTGAATGAAAAGGGGTAGAATGTTTTTAAAGTTTGAATAAAAAATCTAAAAAAATGTATTAGGTAAGCAGTTAGGATCTTTAAATTATGTTCATAAGATTATTATAGTTATGAAATGGGTTGACACATATTAGAAGTAGTTGTTTATACGGGGTGTTTAAAATATAAGATAGAGTGAAGTTATTTATGTTGTGGTTAAAAACTTGTTTTATATCCACAATAGCGAAATATAATTACATCTAGTTTTCAAAAATATTATAAAGTAATGTTATGATCTACAAGCTGTTCCATTTGCCGGATGGTTGACATATAGGGTGGGGTAGGATTCTAAGGATACAGGTGGGTACAAAAATATTATATTTAGTGGCAAATGAGTAGTTGCATACAAAAAGTTGTTGAAATATAGGGAGTTATAATTGTATAGGGTGGATAAAAAATGCTATAAAAATTTTGTTATAGAGCAGTTGCATATCTGGAGTACCTGAAATATGGTGGTAAAATATAGTTGTACTGTGTCATTCAAACAAGGTTAGAAAAAGTTGTAAATGAAGGGTGGTTCAAATTAAGTGTGGAGAGAAATTATACTTTAATATGCTTGAAAAAATATGAGGAAAAATTGTGAAATAGCGTAGTTCATAATAAGTTGCAAAGATAGGTTAGTTGAAGTATAGGATGAAGAAGTGTTATGATAATTATTTTAAAAATGTTATATTGGCTGACCAATAAGCAGTAGTTGTAATACATACAATGTGATTCAAAAACTTGTTGAACAAAATTGTTATATTAGGTGCCAAATAAGCAGTTGCGGTTTTGGTGAAATATATTGGACATAGATTTATACTTAAACAGGGTGGTACAAAAAATTTTATACTGGGTCGCCGATAAGTAGTTGCAAATACAAGATGTTTAAAATAGCGGGTGGAGTAGATTTATAATTAAACTGGTTGGATAATTTTTTTGTAGGATAGAACATGAGCTGTTGCATATATGCAATATCTGAAATATGGATCGAAGTAGAATTGTAGTTCATAGAGTGTGATTAAAACAATGTTATAAAAAGCTCCATTTAAGGGGTGGTTAAAATACAAGGTGGAGACAAATTATATTTTCAAGGGTGGATCAAAAATGGTTATATAGCGTAGTCCATAAGCAGTTGCATATATAATATAGTGACTAGACCAGAGTTATAGTTAAGTATTTAAAAAATGTTATATTTGCCGGCCCGTAAGCACATAGAGAGTGGTTGAAATATTTTGTAGAGTAAAATTATGGTTATACAGGTTGGTTCAAAAATAAGTTGTAATGTTTGACAAATTGGCAGCGGTGTATACAAGATGGTTTTAATGTAGATGGAAGTAGAGTTAGTTATACAAAGCGGTTAAAAAAATGTTGAATAAAATTGTTATATAGGGTGGCCAATAAGCAGTTACAATTTGGGTGATGGTTTGGTGTTAGGATGCAAAACTGTGTTTTTATATCTGTGACACACCAAGGGTTCCAGAAGCATTTCCATTAAGATGGATCAAAAAAAAGTTAAAAAAAATTGTTATATAAGGTCGACCATGAAGAGTTTTATTCTATTATATGTAATTTCTGAAATATGGGGAGAAGCAAGATTATAGTTTTACATTGTGTTTAACTCAATGTTAGAAAAAGCTGCATAAAAAAGTTGATTAAAATATAGAGTCAAAAGAAATTTTACTTTAAAAGGTGGTTCAAAAAATATCAGAAATCATTGTTATGCAGCGTAAACCATAAGCAGTTGCATAGCTGAAATATAGGATAGAGAAGAGTTACAGTCAGGTATTCAAAAAGTTATATTGGGTGACAAATAAACAGCAGCATATACAGGATGGTTGCAATGTAGGGTGAAATAGAGTTACAGTTATTCAAGGTGATTCAAAAAATGTCGAATAAAATGTTATATAGGCTGGCCCATAAGTACTTGCAGTTTGGGTGAGATATATTCGGGATTGGTGGATTTATAGTTAAGTAGGGTGGTTCAAACAAGCTAGAAATTTTTTTTTAAGAGGATAACCCATATGTTTCATAAGTTATTTCTTTTTGCGAAGGCTCGAACATTCCGCGCCCGGTTGAAACCGCGGGTAACGGCTATACTATTACAAAATTGTAAGTTTGTTTGTTTGTTTGTTTGTTTGGGCATCACGTAAGAACTACTGAACTGATTTTGCTCAATCTTTTTTTTTTTGTTGCAAAGTCTATAGTTTCACTTACATATTTTATCTCCTTAAATTGACAGAAACTGTAGATATAGCGAAAAATCTTCTAACATGTTGGATAACAGAATTACTCTATTGGTTCCACGGCAAGCAGCAATCAGCTTAGCTGTTATTCAAAATTCGGAATATGCCAATGTAACATGTTTCGATTTAAAAAATCAACTGATATATCAACCGTAATTTTACAGGGTTTTCTATATATAAGAAACTTAGTGCGGATTAGTATGACATTGATTTAAAAAAGTTATATTAGGTGTACCATAAGCAGCATATATACAAGGTGATTGAAATAAGCGGGAGTGGAATTAGTTATAGAACTAGGTTCTAGAAAGTTATATTAAATGGGCCATAAATAGTTGCATATACCAAGTGGTTCATAAACGGGTGGAGTAGAATTATATTTATATAGGGTGGATAACAACATGATATATGGTTTGGCTCGTAAGTAGTTGCATAGACAATATGGTTGAAATAAGGGTAGAATATTTATACACGGTGGATACATTTTTGTTAGAAAAAAATATGTTATGTAAGCAGTTAGGTTCTTTGAATTATGTTCTTGAGTTATTATAGTTATGAAATGGGTTGAAAAAATGTTACAACAAGCTGTTTATACAGGGTGGTTGAAATATGAGAGCGAGTGGAATTATAGTTTATAGAGTTATTAAAAAATATTTTATATCCACAAGTAGTTGCATACATAGGATGGTTGAAATATGTAGCGGAGTATAAATACAGCTATACAAGTGGGTTTGACAAATATTCTAAAAAAATGTTATGATCTACAAGCTGTTCCATTTACGGGAAGGTTGAAATATAGGGTGGAGTAGAATTTTAAGGATACAGGGTGGTACAAAAATGTTATATTGGGTGGCAAATAAGAAGTTGCATAAACAATATTGTTGAAATATACGGTGGAGTAAAATTATAATTATACAGAGAGGGTATACATGGTAGAAACATTTTGTTATATAGCAGTTGCATATATGGAGTCTGAAATATGGGACGCAGTAAAGTTATAGTTACACAGTGTAATTCAAACAAGGTTAGAAAAAGTTGCAAATGAAGGGTGCTTTAAATGAAGTGTGGAGAGAAATTATACTTTATAATGTGGATAAAAAAATATGAGGGAAAATTGTGAAATAGACTGGCTCATAATTCGTTACACATATAGGATAGTTGAAAGTGTTATTTATGTTATTAAAAAAATTAAACAAAATTGTTATATAGGGTGCTCTATAAGGAGTTGTAGTTTTGGTGAAATATATTGGGCATTGATGGATTTATAGTTATACAGGGAGGTTCAAAAAATGTTATATAGTAGTCCATAAGCAATGCGTAGATAAGATAGAGAGTGGAGTAGAGTTATAGTTAAGTGTTTTAGAAATGTTATACTTGGTGGTCCCTAAGCAGATGAACATACAGGGTGGTTGAAATATTTTGTAGAGTAAAATTATGGTTATACAGGTTGGCTCAGAAATAAGTTATAATGTTTTACTGATTGGCACCAGTATATAGAGGATAGTGTAATGGAAGAATATAGTTATACAAGGTGGTTAAAAAAAATTGATTAAAATTGTTATATAGGGTGGACGAAAAGCAGTTGTAGTTTGGATGAGTGTTTAAATAAAGGTTTGGTGTTAGGGTGCCAAACTGCGTTTTTTAATTTGTAATTACATTAGGGTGGATCGAAAGGTTTAAAAAAATTGTTATATAGTGCTTGAACAGATGCATCCTATAATGGAATACTTGAAACATGGGGCGAAGCAAGGTTATAGTTTTAGAGTGTGATTAATACAATGTTAGAAAAAGTTGCATATAAAGAGTGATTAATTATACTTTACAAGGTGGCTCAAAAAATATCAGAAATAATTGTTATATAGCGTAGACCATAAGCAGTTGCATAGCTAAAAGTAGTTATAAGCAGGTGTTAAAAAAAGTTATATTGGATGACAAATAAACATCAGCATATACAGGATGGTTGTACTAGATTTACACTTATTCAAGGTGATTCAAAAAAATTTCGAATAAAATTATTATATAAGGTAGCTTATAAGCACTTGCAGTGTTGGTGAAATATATGCGGGATTGGTGGATTTATAGTTAAGTAGGATGTCTCAAAAAATTTGGAACAATTATTATATAGGATAACCCATATGCTTCATAAGTTATTTCTCTTTGCAGACTTGTAAATTCCGTACGCGGGTGAAATCGCGGGTAACGGCTAGTTATATATAAGTTCTTTGATTATTAAAGATTACAATATTCTTTTATTCTTGGTAATTAGTAAAATATTAAAATTATCGGTTCACCTCGAAAAATTCTTGACTTAAAAACATTATAGTACATAAAAGATAAATTTAGCAATATTCTATAAATTTAAATTCATTGAAATAAGTTCGTTTATTTAGACGCCGTCAATAAGAAATCAATTTCATACACAAATTATGAGTAATATATATTATAAAATTAATTAATTTCAATTGTCCGTTCTTTAGTTGGTCATTAAACTATAAGTAAGACTGAGATGAAAATCCCTCAGAATAGTGGGTTGCATATATATTCAGTTCAATGACAGAATAAGACAGCAGGTGATTTCGTGATAGTTTCGTGTCGATACAGAAATTTTAAGTAGGAAGAAATCTTATATCAAGAGTTGGTTATACTGATGTAAACATTTCTGAATTTATATATAAGAAATTATTTAAATATTCAGCAATAGATGTGGACACATCCACGTTCTCGTGCCTATTAGGTCTTATGATTATTGTATACTGTTTCAACCCAAACAATTTTTATTCACAAATTGTTAATATCAGAAAGCTTAATACATAGCAAATTACAAAATTTCATTGGACCGTAAACAACTTAGACAATAACCGGTTGTAAATGTCTTCATTTTTTGGAATTAATACTTCATTCATAAATTCAAACAGGGGGTTTGGCCTTTTTTGTTACTTATGAAACACTCACAATAACGGCAATTCTCTTACGAGGGAATTTTATCGCCGCGTAATTGTCTATTTTTAGGTCATCTAAGAGATGAGAGAAGTGTATGATGTACGATGTAAATATACGTATTTAAAAGAACAAAATTGTATAAAAGATTTAGTTCTTACTAAAATTGTACTGTGTATGAGTATCATCACGGAACCGATACAGAATGAAGCTAATAGTTGTAGGTATAAACGACTAATATGGCATAAATTTATCTCCAAATTTGTGAAAGAAGGTTTTGGAGATCGCTATCTTTATACAACACGAATTTATAGTTTGCAAATAACATCTAGGCCTTATAAAAATTTCAAATATAAACTCACCTTAAAGATTTTTTGATAGTTATAGTCCAGAACCGAACCAGGTTTTCCATATATCCCTGGTGGGAACGGGCAGACTAGAGTGATTTTACTTTTTAAACATAATTATAGGTTTTTCCACATTCTAACCGGACATTCGACTACGTGCGTTTTTTCGGAGCTAGTTGTTAGAATATATATTGGGTATATACCGAAGTGACAGAAATATGTTTTTTATATGCATTCTATCATATACTTGTTTACCCAAAACAGCATCGATATATTTTCTTATAAATGCTTTTAAAAAGAATAGTTTGTTTTAGTTACAGGTTTTCCAGCTCCTCAAACCGGTCACGGATCCCCACAAGCTGGTATTCCACAAAGCACCCCTGGCCCTTTTCCAACCGGTGGAGTTGGGGGTGTAAGAAGAACATTATCAGGTTGGAGAGAGTGGAGAAGAGCAGATCCCACACTTATCAACAGTTTATGGAGAAGCAAAATGGGGAATGGAATAAGAAAACAACTAGGTGCATTAAGTTTAAATTTAATTATTTTCAGTAGTTTTCCGATTAGTTTTTAGATGTTTTCTGAACTACAAAATACCCCACATCTTCATAAACAACCCTTGAAAGATCCCATGTACAAAATAATCAGATGCAGACTAAATTATCCTTCATGATTGATATTCCACGAAAAGTTAGATACCCTAAGGTTATTTCTGTATGTCAACCCTTCCTGAACCCACCAGATACTGTGAATTCTGAATTTTCTGAACCCTTTCGAATTTCGTTCTACCATTTCCTTCGGATATAACTATTTCAGTTACCTACTAGTATTGAGTTGTAAGTAGACAGTAAAATCTATACATTCAACGTATTACCTGAATATGTCTCGCAGTGCTAAAGGAACCTGAAAAATGAAGCTTATTTATCTTGTCAAATAGATAGTAATAGACTTTAATCCTAATAGGACTAGCATCCATTTGCTGAGGCAACTCAAAATGAGTGAAATATTATTTAATTAATCTATAGAATTTCCCCACTCCTCAAACTAGTAGATACACCTAAATGTAAAGTTCTAACTAATATCTTAAAATATTATGAATGGCTACCAAGTTGCAAACGCATTATGTAGGCGAATTGTTCCTTTAAAATTAAAAAAGTTTCCTATTAGGTAAGGTGAGAGCTGTTTAAGGCCGTGAATGTTTAGTGACTGGAACTTATCAATAGACGGATTTCATCTGTAAGTTGGATAAATGCTTGGCGTTTCGGAAGTTTGCCCGGACTCATAGACTACCGACAATGTATATATCTCTCTTATCGTTATACTGTTTAGTTAGCAATAGTCAACAAAAAGCTGAACAAGGTATCATTTTTCTTAACCAGGAACATAGAGGACAAGCAGACTATTTGAATGTTCTACAATCCCAAGCCATCTAATATATTTTCTATTCCTATGTTCCTGGTTTACTAGAAAAAACTTGAAATAACTTATTGGAGTCAAATTAGGCACTATAACATGGTGTAAAGGATTTTAATATTTCCACTGTAAACCAAAAATACTAATAATCAATAATAGTTACAATATTCCATCATTATTAAAACTCCCCACTATCCAACATCCAAACGTAAAATCTTTGGTCTGTACTAAATGTATAAATAAGCAATATTGCTTTACCCTAATACCGAATATTTACGTTTCACATATAACACGTTTCACAACTAAGGCCGCGGTTACAGTGGATCTGAATTAGTAAGAACGTTTGGTCGTACGAACTCGTACAAAAAATTCGTGTGATTTTGAAAGAATGAGGTGGAACCTTCTACATGCGAATTGATACGAAACTTTTAGTACAATATAAGCCAATCGTTTTGAGCTTTGGTACTATCTGTGTTTACTTATTGGAAAATCCTTTATGAAAATTTTCTGGTAACCAGAAAACACTTTTGAGTATATGATTATTTTTTATCTAAAACTAAAACCAAAAAGCAACTAAATAGCATTGAAGAAACTAAGAATTTTTTGAAAATTTTAGAATAAGAAACTACGTTTAATTAGATGTTAGAAGCTGTTTGGAGTAAATTTCATAAAAGCTGTTACATTTTTGATCCCATAAATACCACCTTTCTTCGATAAATGTAATTAATTTTTTAGTGTTCATGCTCTATGTAACTCGTAAGAAAACTGACCAGAAAAAATATTTTGTAGGCATCAGAAAATTCTTTGACTAGTTGAGATGCGGTACGAAATAGGCGTCATCACTGTAACCGCGTATACTTATATATACGTATTTGTTCACTTTAGATAAATTCGTACTAGTTCGTGCGAATGCGTACAAACTAAATTTCGTACGAGTTCGGATGCACTTTAACCGCCATCAAAGATTTCATCTTCATATAATAAGGGCGTGACTTTACAATCACTCAGGCAGAAATTCGGCTTCTGGTTATCAGAGTTATCTTGTTCAAGTTCATCATCTAATGAAGATGATTGAATGCAAGGCGGACATTGTTTTCAATCATTCGATTAAAAATTTTGAACAGTGATCAAGAACTTCTCAAAATGTATCTTTGTCAAATATGTACGTCCTGTGTTATATACCCGAAACAGGCGTAGCTAGGCGTCCCTAAATATCTGGTGAACGTCAACGTTACATGATGAATACAATCTACTGCTGGGCCTGTTGAGCTGGCTGTCTGCCCCCCTAGAAAAAAATCCCTAGCTACGCTTATGATAATATATTACTCGAAGAAAAACATCAATCACTATCAATTCTAACCAGGATCTTTGTTTCCGTAGTCAAGTTGAAGGTTCATAGGAGGGGCCGGAGTATACCTGGTTAAAAAATCCGTAAGCCAAGGTGTTATGTGATCAGTAGGCTGAATGTTACTTGGTTGCGAACGGAGCCCCAGGAATACCGGGCAACCTTCCTGGGTATAGAGCCTTAGTTCGATAAAGGCGCACTGCCGCCCTGGACAGTTCTTTCGACCCTACTCGTGGAAATCATATGGAATCCAAAAACAGAATAAAAATTAATATTTGTGAAAAATCCGGGACTGAGCATGGGAGGACGAAGAGCGACAGTGGCGAAGAGGTGGAAGACGAGCTAAACAAAACGAAACGTTTCAAGGGGAGTGAGACTATACGAAACAAGACTATCGAAAAGGCGACCGAGATCGGGAGGAGGTCGTCTATTGGGGGCGTCAGAGAACTGGCGGACTCCGATAATAACAGGGTGGTAATTGACTTTACTTGGAACTAGGATAAGCTGGTATCCGAGAAACCGGGTGGTACAACAAGTAAACGAAGGAGAGAGGGGTCCGAGGAGGAGGACAACCCCTATAGCGAAGAAAACAGTCTTGTTGATGAGCTCTGCTTCACTCAAAGAGAGGCGGGGGATAAAATTCGGGTGAAGGGCAAGCGAACCCTAGTGAAGATGGACAGGGTGGTAAGGGAGCTGACGGGCAGAGCTAGGGAGGGGGCATCAATTGATGAAGAGAGCCGTTTAAGCATAGCGAAGTTGCGAAGCATGTGTAGCACGCCTACCATACGACTAACAGAGCGTTATGTTGACCAAAAATAGGGAGATATTGGGTGAAAATGTTCAGTCTCCAGAAGAGGAACGGGTAAGCCTGCAGAAGGAGCTGAGGAAAAGCCGAATCCGGGAGATGTGGGAAAAGATTGAGGGCACGGAGAGCTTGGAGGAAGTAAACACAGTCATTTTCGAGGAATAGCCAGAGGAGCTGTTCCAGCGTGTGAAATTGGAGCACGGAAATCCTCTGAGGGACTCGAAAGTGGTGAACTTAGCTGTTTGTCTTAGCTCCGGACGTCTGGACAGGGGCTTAGGGAGATTAACGAGGGATAGATTTCCAGAATTGACGGAGAGTGCTGTAGATTCTGAGGGTGGGGAGTTTCAATACTCGTATATGGTAAATGGGGTGTTTATGTCTACAAGGGAGGGCTCAGCTACTTTTAGGGTGATAATGGGTGAAATAGATGAGAAGAAGGGTGTTTGGGAGGAACATCTAGACGTCGTCCTCAAAAAACTGCCGGCTAACATTGTGAGAAAGAAGCTATCGGGAGTGGTGATATCTGTGGGTGAGGGGTGTAATGTAAATATGGTGGGACAGGCCTTGGAGATGGTGTTCTGGGAGACGCATAAGGATCTGGTTCTCCAGCAATCGGCGAGGAGAGTAGCTGAGGATGTTAATGAGGCTGTTAAATATAATAGGCAATTGATGGCAGGGAGAAAGAGAGCCAATGAAAATGCCGTGATAATTAAGAAATTTTCTGGGAAAACATTTGCTGGGACTGCCAAACATCTGCGGGAGACAGTAAATGTGGAACAGATGGGCGTTAGGGTGAAAACGGTAAGGCAAACTAAAGCTGGGGACCTCATAATGGTAACTGAAAAGGGTCAAGCTAATAAGCTAATCCTGGAGGTTGCAATGGGGAAAGGCAACTTCACGGTCAGGGACAGAGGGACTAAGCAGGTGGTTGTTAGGGGACTCCATGCGGCGGTTACAGCGGCGGAAGTGAGGGAGTCTTTAAGTGAAATAGAAGGTGTAATGGAGGAGGAAATTGGCAATATCACCCTGAGTCAGAGTTACGGGGGGAGGCAGACGGCCACGGTCAGTTTGAGTGATGAGGGGGAAAGAAAGCTGCTGAATGAGGGCAGAGTGAAAGTGGCCTGGATAACCTGTCCAGTGAGTAAATACCAACAAGAAAGGTTGAAGTCACAGTAAAATAAATTTCGAAATAATTTGTATATCCGAAATTCTGGGGTAGCAACTGCCACCACTTGCTTCCGCCGATTTATCCTGCAGATCTCAACCATAATTGTATATTTTTTTGTAGGAAATGCCGAAGTTTACATTATGCTAGCACTTCTTATTGGTCTAACTACTGTTGTTGTCGGCTGCTGGCTATCCGACAATTGTTGGTCGCCGGAACCGGAAGGTCCTATAGTTACTATCGCTTGACCAAAGCCTGAAGTAATAGACAATTCAATGTTTATTGGAATACTAACAACTAGAGAGTTTACACTTAATCAACTTTCGATGAGTTTTCCAGAAAGCAAGACACCTTTACTAGAGGTAACTGAGACGAATATTTATAAAATTTGTATTTGATTTAAAATTATTTAATAATCACAGTCGTATAATTTGAATCATATATGACAATTAGAAGAAATCCCAACAAGATATTCTGCACTGTGATGCGAAACACTGATAGCAATCTGAACTCACAATCCAGTATTAGATAAAACTCACTTTATTTACGCAACTATTTAGATGCGACAATTTAAAATTGTGTCATCTACCACATGTAATAACAAAATAAGTTATTAAAACTGCTGAATAGCAACTGTTGCACAAATAAATCACAAAAAAACATATACAGGGTTTATTTAGCCATTGATACTCTTTCAAAAAGGACGAGTCTTGCTGCAGTCCATACTTTTATTATATAACCCATTTAATAAGGTGTAGATGGACTCCTAATTTATTTTGAATGTCGCTATGAGTCTCCAGTTTTCCAATTCCAAAAATAAATAACTCGGAATTTTTCATTCCTCTGTCCAGGATTTTATGTTGGGTTTAGTTACTGAAGCGAAATTTTCTTTTTTTGGTCGATTTGGTTCAAGACGAATATTGAGATTTCTTCCTACCGCTGCTAATTTGTCGGCTGTTTGATTACCTAAGATGCCAGAATGCTCCGGCATCCAAGTAATAACAAAGATAGACTGCCTGAATTTGTGGTAAAGTTCTTCCGTGAGATTTATTGTGAAGCGCTTTTGGAATCTGATAGGATGATGACTTTTTTTCCCACTTTTCTCTATAATGAATTTAATTGCTGTGTTGATGGCAACTAATTCTATGTAACATATTGGTGGGTCATCTGGAACTCTACTAGTACAAGAATTTTTTTCAGAGCAACGATTAATATACCTTTTCCGGTTTTACGATCAAATGACCCTTTCCTATAAATGAAGGTAAATCCTTCATATTTATTTTTCCACTTTTGTTTAAACTAATTCCCTACCACCTCAGATTTCTCCATACTGAAAACATACAAAGTTTTCCTCCGTGGTTAGCTTAGTTAAACTGTTTTTAATGACTCCAATAGCTGTATAAGTAATCTTGGTCCCTCCAAAAGCTGTTTGCGTAACAAAATGTTTTTAATCTTTCAAGACTTAGTTGGACTTGATGATTTGCGATTGAATTTATTTTCAAAATATATGTTGACCCTAAATGTAAAAATACAGTTTTGCACTTTAACACCAAACCTTTATTTTAAACACTCAACAACCCTAAGTTGTTATCATTTAGGAGTAACAGTTTCACATGGGGTTTCCAGGTGAGTTTGCTGTCCAGTTGAATTCCTGTATGTGTTCTATTCTTAAATTATTTAAAAGGACTCGAAGGTTAAATTCTCTCTTGTTAGAAAACAACATTTTCAACCAGAGATTTACTGAGAAAATAGATGAGTTAATTAAGAACTGGGAGAGATACATGTCCGCATGGGAGTGAACTCGTGAACTGCTGCATCGAGCTATATCAATATCCGAACCCAAAAGTTTGAGAACAGAATTAGCTTGGGTAGAGCGTAGCCTACTAAACAACGGCTACAGTAAACGAGAGACTCACAATTCCATTTCTCGTCACCAGAAACGCTTTTCTAAGAAAGAATTGTTACCTAGTAAATCAGTAGCATACTTGTCATATATCAGCAAGGTCACGGATAGGATTGGGAAGCTTCTCCACAAGCACGAGGTGAAAACAGTCTACAAACTACTATCCAAAATCTCACAAATGTTACCCTCTCCAAATGATAAACAAAATCCTCTTTCATCCAAGGGTGTTTATTCCATCCCATGATCGTAAGGGGCAGTATACATCGGTGAAACAGGTTTACCTATAAACACCCGTATATGTGAGCACAAACGTTGTTTGAAAACAACTCGGCTGTAGTTGAACATCATCACGAAACGGGCCACCAACTCCTCTTCGACAGCTCCTCTGCGTGTCCAAATCAAATGAATTCACATTTCAACACAAATCTCATCAACAAAATAAATCCCTTACATTACCTACTAATAAAATTCCAGGAATGTATTTAAAAAATATCATAACAACCACAAAACAAACGAAAATAATCCCTTTAAGTACCTCCTAACCTTCTATTACTTGAAATTTCGTGGGGCCAATTATTATTTCATCAATTGATGGATCCAAAGTGTCAGTGTGACAAGTTCAACAAAGTGAAGTTTCAAAGTGCGTTTGTGAGAAAAAGACGGAACCAATGTGTTCGCCGTAAAGTAACATTTGTATTTTCTCACCCTTGAAAAAGCCCCTTATAAGTTTGGGCGAAACGTTGGAAAACTTTGTTTATATGTTGGTTCAGATATATAAATAAATTAATTCGAAAAAATGTCGTGGTCCAAATCCGGAAAAAAACAGAATCAGCTAAAGGGTTAAATTATCCGCGTAGAGAATTATTTTGACCCCTGGTCTTAATGAGTCTTTTATGTTTCCTAAGTAAATGTTGAATAGGGCTTAAAACGTAGTCCTGTAGTACCCCCTTAAATAAAGATCTACTAAATGTTTGATTCCTTCCTTTTATCAAGAAGGTCTTCGATGCCGTTAACTTACACAGAATTTTGATCACCTCTGGCGGAAGTTATAATTCTTCTAACCAGTCTCTTAAGATCTCTGGGATAAGGTTATCAAAGGCTTCTTCAAGGTCAATAAAAACTGCAGTAGTATGTTTCCTAGTGGACAAACTTCCCTTAATCTCAGTGCAGAGAAGGATATGACAGTTAGAGGTTCCGTTCCTAAATCCCTGTTGTTCTGGAGGAAGACTTTTAGTTTCTAAGAACCATTCTAATCTATTTTATACAAGTGTTCGAAGACCTTTCTGACAGAAGAGGCCAAAGCTATTGGTCTGTAACGTTTGTGAGAGTTAGGGTCCTTAATGACTTTTAAAATTGGGACTACCCTAAAAATTAGCCAGTCTAAAGGAATGTCAACTAGATCAGATAAAATAAGGTTGTAAAATCTTAAAAGAAGCAATTTCAGAGTCGGGTTAAGGTGTTTGATCATAATGTAAGAGATTTCACCAAAACCCGGTGTTATGAATGTTAAATCCCAACTTAATGTGATTTAACTAAAGTTTTTTATAAAACGGTTTTTGGATATTGTATATATTTTTTAAATTAACACGATATTGAACTTAGTAATCAAATGTTTTTTCTTCCTCTGTAATTCATATAGAAATCCAAGAAAACGGTAGAATTGTAATTTTGGATTTTTCTTTGATGTATTTTGACGATCAACTACATCGCACTTTGGGTTTGAAAAATAAAACACGAGATGGCGCAAATGCCTATTGTCAAAGATACTTTGCTTGCGTATTAATATTTGACTATTGATATATTGTCGAACGTTGAAAGATAAATAAGAGGCTATTTCACTCGGGTGGGAGCTGCTTCCAATGAAATACGTTCAGCATGTTGTTCATTAGCTGTGTCCACCCACCTAGTGAAATAGCCTGTTACTGTCTCTATTGCCCTCTCTGTTTTAAGTCGTACCACGATATTTGTGTACTGCATGCTAACTCCAGACGGTACATATTCTAAGAACGTAAATGACTACCATGCGTGCTCACAACCACTCACAGCAAACCCTACAACACAGAGCATCACAGAACACAAAACTCACCAAACTGACAACTTTTTTTTTGAAGGTGGAAATCCATTATGGGCAATTTGAGCTTAGAGTCTAACACTCACATCATTGTGGGACTCACACCCACTAAAACCACCTTGTTGTTTCTGCAGTTTCCGAAGGTGGTGGTACTGTTATTTCTAACTTGCGTCGCCACCTTCCTGCCTTTCTTTGCCTTCAGCACACCATTATGTTTAAATCTTCTTTCACCTTTTCCTCTATAATTTCCCTTATCCATTTTTATATAATTCCCTTGTTCTCTTTACTTTCTATCATTAGTTTTATCACGTTAGATGGTGTTATCCTTTCACCCGTTCGCTATTTCTGTTCTTGTTTTATTCCTTGCATATCTTTCGCAGTCAAAAACCACGTGCTCCATTGCCTCCGCAATTTGGCATATATCACAGTTACTCTCCCTCATTTCGCCTATCCTTTTCAGGTATGCTTTGACACGACCATGCCCAGACAAAAATTGGGTCATAAAGTACTCTGTACTTCTATATTTGCTGCTCGCCCATTTTGTTAGGTCTGGTATTAGTTTCTTTGTCCATTCCGCTTTTCCCGTTAGCGCATCCCATTCTTTTTGCCATTCTTTAGCGTATCATTCCTGTTTTCTCTGTATTTTTTATTTTCGTAATTTTCTCTAAGTTCTTCTACCGTCAGATGGATCGGAGGAATACCGGCTATAACTGCTGTTGCCTCATACGTGATCGTTCTATATACGCTTATTACCCGCAGCAGCGCCTGTCTTTGTATTTTTAACGTCATGTTCTTATATATTTTTATCTTCATACCTCTGTGCCATGTTGGTGCCCCGTACAAAAATGTTGATTGTACCACTCCATAAAGCAGTCGTCTCTTTGCATGTGATGATCCCTTTATGATTTTCATAATTTTTCCAAGTTTTGCTAACTTACCACCCGCTTTGCTTTCTGTATTTACAATATGTGTCCCGTATGTACGTTGGTTATCGATAAATATACCGAGATACTTTACGCTCTTTTGTGGTGTTATATTTAGATCCTCTATTTCTATTTTTAATTTTTCTCTTATTTTCTGCATTTTGTAACCTTGAGTAGCACCGCCTCGCTCTTTTCCGGTGCCCATTTCAACTTTGCCTCTTTCATCCAGTCTCCTATTATTCTTATTGCCTCATTTGCTTTTTCAACCAGTCTGTCAGCGTTTGGCCCTTCCACATATAGTGCCAGTCATCTGCGAATCCTATCGTATTTGCACCAGTTGGCAGCTTCTGATTTAGAAGATTATCGTACAATATATTCCATAACGTCAACAAAACAGTAATCAGTAATACTAATTCAACTAATTGTTAATAGTCCTGATACTGCACAATTTTTGAAAGTGCCCTAGTTGTTGATAATCATAGTTGTTAAAATGTTCTTGAATGTGTGACGTCAACAGACACTATAAATATTAGATTTTTGTGGATACAAATATAGTCGTATTCAATTTGCTATGGACAAAAGGTGTGGAATATGTTTGGAACAGATTTCTCACAATTTTGGACCTAACCTAACCTAATTGTAATCATAGTTTCTGCTTCCCCTGCTTAAAAAGATAGAATCAATATAAAGCCTTTGGTTTGAATATTCGTAGACGCTGTCCTCGGTAAGTCGGTAAGATTACCATACTATAAATACAAACCAGAATCTGTTTTAGAAAATAACAACTAAAAGCTGTATTGGGACCGCACGATACTGACCGATCAGACAGTTGCTCACAATAGACCAGATATAGTTTTGGTAGATAAAGTCTCTCGGAAAACAACTTTAATTGACATAGCAATTCCTAACAACAATAATATAAATAGCAAGCAAGCTGAAAAAATAACCAAATATAGAGATTTGGAATTTCAAATAAAGACTCAGTGGGACATGAACAAGACACGAACTGTACCAATTGTTATGTCAACGACAGGACTAGTCCCAAAACATCTATTAAACAATTTAAAATACCTCGGTCTGGACGAACAGGTTTACAAACAAATGTAGAAAGCCGTCCTGTTAGGAACAGCCCGGACGGTCCGTAAATTCATGGGAAACTGCCGCCACGACTCCAACTACGGGCCTGAAAACCTGGCAAGGGCCCCCACAGAGCTAAACCCTTTTGATATCTAGGATATCTGGGGTTTAGTGAATTTTCCCCTAAAGGCACTCATAGCGTGCCTTTTTTTAATTCAATTGTGGTGTTATTCCCAAGAAAACTTAAATATAATTATTATTTACTGATATTACAAATAAAAATAGTTATAGTTAGACGGCAACTGGTACTGAAAGTATGTCTAGAAGTCATTTGTGACAAATTAACCACTATGAACTAGGTATCGGGGTGATTTGTCCAGTTACAGTAATTTGATGATTTTAAGATTTTTTAAAATTTTCATACTTGACACTAAAAAATATTGAGAAACCTAACCTGCCCAAGGCGGTGAATTTATATTATTCTGATAACTTCCGTAATCGCACAAAATAATGGCTCTTAAATAAAAAATTATTTTTCTGAATTTTTTGCCGGGTTATTATAAATGATGGACCCAAGGAACGAATTACTTTGTCTACCAGCCTCAGACTAGTCTACCCTAAATTAAACATATAAATCGTTTCGAAGTAGTGGATAGCCATAGATAATTGGGATCGATTATCACTAACTCGGGCTCTCTAGAGGCTGAAGTGCGTTGCAGATGCGAGTTGACTAAGTAGCCAAGAAAAACCTTCCTAAAATTAGGGAAGATCGCCAAATCTCCACTACCTTAAAAAGACGATTGGTCTCATATTCCCGATACAAACCCATTGTTAGCTAGTGATTCTTAGTTCCCGGATCTGCCATTTCGAGTTGAGCAGACAACTGACATTATTTTGAAATTATTGTGAAATGAGAATTATCATAAAATGGTCCAGTCTATTTACTGGACCATTTTATAATAATTTTATATACTTGATTTTTTTATTTTTATGGTGGATTTCGAAAGAAAAATGATAAAATAATCACTTTTATTCTTGTCAGTTTTCCAATTTGATCCACGGTATTTCCATTTAAAGAAAACTTCCGGTCGGAAAAGGCCCACAACATTGATTTATTGATACCCCATTGTACCGTATTGTGTCTTGTTATGTCTATATCCCGAAGAGTTAATAATGGAAGGCCTTGAAAAATAATGAATCTGTATTAATTTCAAAACTTGGTGTTAATAAAATTTCAAATTTTACGTCTCCTACGTTAGATGTGGATACTCACAAAATAACCTAAACCCTCAAGAACGACCTCAACGGAACCAACATAACTCCTACACACCACTCACCACCCATAACCTCGCAGATAGCCATCGACCGATCGAGTATCCAAAAAACACCCAACACCTACAAACATAACCTCTACACACACCTGTCAGGCAGCCTTCAACCGACCAATGTAACCTCTCAATACATCGTTACACGAAGTCAACCGACTAACAACCTCACCATATACACCACTCCCCATTACATAACCTATTCACACACACACCACTCAGCCCCTATAACCTCTCAGACAGCCATTAAGTCCCCCCAAAAGAGCGACACCCTCAAAGAAAACACACATAACCCATATGTACATAACCTCACAATTACACATCAACGGGGCCCCACGGGGACACCAACGACACACACACACAACTCGGAAGGCCAACAGAGCGGAGGCCCCCTAAAAGCACACCACTCCCAAAGAAAACACACATAACCTATATACACATAACCTTACATGGGAGCCCTCCACCGACATAAGCACAACCAACACGGGGGCACACACAGTCAACGGAGCCCCCAGCGGAGATCCATTAGACCACATCCAAAGACAACATACGTAACCTTACATGGGGCCCTCCTCCGACATACACACAACAAAAGGACCCTCAACGGAGGCTCCGTTACGGAGCTCCCAGGGGAGACTCACGGGACCACACCTGAAGACAACACACATAACCTATATACACATTACCTCACATGGGTGCCCTCCACCGACATACCCACAACACGGGAGCCCCCAGTGGAAGCCTACGGGGGCCCACCACACCCGAAACACCTAGATGCCACTTCCGCTCTAGAAACACCGTTGTTATACTACTTAAAATATTTGGATAAAATCAGTAAAGTACAAAGATTACAAGGATAACCTAAAAACCTAATATTTTACTACTTTTGAATTTTCAGGACGACTCGTTTGTCTGGAGTTTCTTAAACGACTGAAAATACATTTTTTCAAGGAAGCACAAAATCCTTCGGTAAGCCTTGTTTCCCTAGCCAACCCATTTTTACTTCAAGATCTTTCCCTATTGGCTAATTAGTCTTGTGGGTGTTGGTTTCAGAGGAAGTATAATTTCTGATTTCCAGGAACACCCATATGGTCAAAATAATTTATCCCTCTGACCCTGACCTTGCCCATATAAAAAGGTTCTTGTTGATACCCAATAACATCCGTTCCTTATTGTCACGTACTAACACTTTGAATTTATTTTTATTATAGTGTAAATGTATTTAAAAATATACACTATTGTTTGGTTTCGAAAAACCTTTGAAAGAATTGTTTAATAGTAGCAAAGGGAAACTTACAATCGGATTATTTCTTCTTATCTTTACAGGCGTATTTACCATTTACAAACAAGAAAATTATATTATTTTATCTAAAAATGAAAGATTAAAAAATAATTACATTCTAATACTAATCACTCTTAGTCTCTTTATAATTGTCAATTATAGGCAGAAGTGACATTTTTTAGCAGTTCTTTCCAACATATTGGTAGAAGTTCTCACAGTCGCTGCACACGAATTACACTGTCTGACCCTCGATTTACCCCAATGACTCGACCTACAATCCATTGCATAGAAGGAATGTTATCTTCTGCTAACAACACGACTGAATTTTTCTTGATGACATGTTGTCCCTTGGTCTATTTGTCGCGAATATTTAATTCATTCAAATTGTTTTTAGTCCACCCTTTCCAAAAATGCTGTCGTACTCGCATGGTATGTAACTAATGGGACAAGAGATAATTTTGAATGTCTGTTAAATCCTTCAGGCAAGCTCGTAAAAGAATCGCCTTTCAAAAAGTGGGCAGAGTAGAGAAGGGGTCACTTGGCGACAAAAAACACGTGGTCTGCAGGGTCACTAACCTCAAGCTCGAAACTAACGGCAAGGGAACTAACCTAACGGGACTTCCGGGAGGAGGAGTCAGGACTTCTTCCGGGCGTCGGGACGCGTCGGTTGGGAACGGGGGCGGTCGTAGGTCGGGGGTGCGCGGGGTCGGGAACGCGGTGGCATGCGGTGTGTAGGGAACGCGGTGGCCGGTGTAACGCGGGGCGTAGGGAATGCGGAACGGGGGTTGTCGTAGGTCGGGGGTGCGTGGGGTCGGGAACGCGGTGGCTGGCGTAAAGAGGTGCGTAGGGAATGTGGTGGCATGCGGTGCGTAGGGAATTCGCTGGCTGGCGATCGGGATTCAACCGGGTGCTTCCGTCGGGGGTGGCGAACCGTGACGTCATTCGGGAAACGGACTGGCTCGTGTCGGGTGCAAGGTTTGTCGCAGGGGGGTGTATCACAGCCGGGTGCATCGGTCGTGGCAGGAAACACATACTGCATTAGTGGCGAAACACATCTTAAGAACATATTCAATGATTGGGAGGAACGAAACGTATTTTGAACAACGAAATAAATTTATCGGTCACATGCGCGAGAGCGGCAACTCGCTCGAGTCTCTGCTTTCGTCGGATAAACCAGGGCCACGAGGACGCCTAGTCCGGGCGTTAGATCTCTTAATATAGATAATTCGGCAATTTTAAGCAAAAAAAAAATGTACCGAAAATGCATCGCAAATAATTAATAGGTTCCCAAATATTTGGTAATTAGCATTTCATTACAAATAATAAAATAATTACCTGGTTGAAAGTGCAGTGGCTGGTTGATTGTAAACACGGAAATCGTTAATTATAAAAGTAGATGCGGTTTTCATTGAAGAGATAATGGTAGCTAATAATGTAAAAAATAAATACGTAAATGAGGAATAATAATTGCGACTTGAATCGTTGAAAATGACTGGTACGGGAAAGTTGCGAATGAGTAAAAACGGCACAAAAGCTAGAAACGTCCCGTAAAAACAACTGGGACAGTAGAAACGGCTGGTAGAATGGTTGGAGCCACTACAAAAGCTAGAAATGTCCCGTAGAAACGACAGGGACAGTAGAAACGGCTGGTAGAATGGTTGGAGTCCCTACAAAAGCTAGAAACGTCCCGTAGAAACTACTGCGTCAGTAGAAACGGCTGGGAGAATGGTTGGAGCCACTACAAAAGCTAGAAATGTCCCGTAGAAACGACTAGAAACTTAGAAACGGCTGGTAGAATGGTTGGAGCCGCTACAAAAGCTAGAAATGTCCCGTAGAAACCACTAGAAACTTAGAAAAGAAACGACTAGAACCTTCGAAATCGCTGCTAGAAGTTGTTGGAGCCGCTACAAAAGCTAGAAACGTCCCGTAGAAACGACAGGGACAGTAGAAACGGCTGGTAGAATGGTTGGAGACGCTACAAAAGCTAGAAACGTCCCGTAGAAATGACTGGGACAGTAGAAATGGCTGGAAAATTTGTTGGAGACGCTACAAAAGCTAGAAACGTCCCGTAAAAACGACTGGGACAGTAGAAATGGTTGGTAGAATGGTTGAAGCCGCTACAAAAAACTAGAAACGTCCAGTAGAAACGACTGGGACAGTAGAAACGGCTGGTAGAATGGTTGGAGCTACTACAAAAGCTAGAAACGTCCCGTAGAAACGACTGGGACAGTAGAAATGGTTGGTAGAATGGTTGGAGCCGCTAAAAAAACTAGAAACGTCCCGTAAAAACAACTGGGACAGTAGAAACGGCTGGTAGAATGTTTGGAGCCCCTACAAAAGCTAGAAACGGCCCGTAGAAACGGCTGATAGAGTGGTTGGAAACACTACAAACGGGTGAAATGACGGGGACAGTAGAAATAGCTGATAGAATGGGAAATGTCCCGTAGAAACGATTAGAAACTTAGAAATCCCTGGTAGAAATGGTTGAATCTACTACAAAAGCTAGAAACGTCCCGTAGAAACTTAAAAATAATTTAATGGTTGAAGTAAGGGCATTGCAAATGGTAGAAACGTTTGAAATCGTTATAAAGGCTAGGCCCGTAGAAACGACTGGTACAGTAGAAACAGCTGATAGAAATGATTGAACTGTTGAAGCGGAAACGTTGTAAAGGGTAGAAATGGTTTGAAACAAATCAGTAGCAAAAAGTATAGACCAGGAATTTTGGAAAAGACATAAAGTTTGATTGTTAGAACATGCGCTGTAGAGTAGTGATGAGAATGTGAGAAACAGGATGGTAGGAATACGAATTCTAGAAACGTAAATGCAGGATGTTTGAATAGAAATATCTGAAACAAACAGACTGAAGGGTATTCAGCAGCAACTGTTACTGGATTGTTCGAAGGATAAAAAGTTGAGAAAATTAGTGGAACTGGAGGGATTCGTATTGAGTGATTAGAAGATAGCATGGATAGAGTTACTAGTCAACCACAGGTAAAAAGTGTTATTCAGTTAATAGTTTTGTCACTGAGAATTTGTCACTGGAAAAGGTTACTAGACGCAACTGTCGTGAACCACAATCAAAGCGGTGTTCTCAAAAGGATATAGAGCTCAAAGTGACAAAGGGCGTCCTGGGATAGTTGGCTGGAAGAAAGATTACAAATTCAAGAATGGGTGGACTTCGTTTTGCAACAAACAAAAGCCATTAAACCATGCGTTGGCATGTCATCCTTCAATATCAATGTGAATAACACGAATTTATATGTAAGATGTACGAGTGTGAGATAATAGAATACCCATTCCTATGCATGAGTGTATACATAATGAATAACATTTAAGAAAACGTATCAAACATATTAAACTACACACAAACAAATTTAAAACTAGCAACTCACAGGGTTATAAATACATAATGAAGATAAAACAGTCAAAGCATTCGAGAGTTTGTAAACGGAGCCACAACAAAATTCGTAGCATCAAATTAACATTTTTTCAGATAATTATATGCGTATTAAATAATCTTTTGCAAGACTTAATGATTGAGATTTTTTCATTATTTATCTTAGCTGAATATTGAAAATATTTAGTTCAAAAGGCAGCCATTCAACATTGCACACAGACAACAACACACCACCGAAAAAGAAAATTATTTAAAGAAATGTTGTAAAATACTGAGTAGAAATTCTTGTTAAATTGAAATTAATCATTCAAATATTCTAAAAATATACGATGTTTGTGCTTTATTTGATATCTGCATCACTATCAATTATTGCGGTTTTCTTAACCTTGAGTGAAGATGTTAGCGAAGGTTATAATTTGTCAAAACAGAAGTATCCATTAGAAATGAATTTATTCGTATCTTAGAGTATCAATCAATCATTTGAAATACTGTAAGGATGTTTGATGTAACAATATTGATCTTCCAATAACACTTTGCTTTGAACTAAATTACTGTTGGTGGAAAGAGTTGTCAATCTAAACTGTAAAATAAAAGTCATATGGTTTAAATATTTTTTGTTTTGAATCATGTAGATACAGAGTTGAACATGGAGGGTCTGTCACATTCAACAGGCCAGAAAATCTTGGTCAAGAATGGGTGGATTTCGTTGTTGTGCAACAAACAAAAACCCTTAAACCATGTGTTGGCATGTCATCCTTCAATATCAATGTGAATAACACGAATTTGTTTGTAACATGTACGAGTGTTAGATAATAGAAAACACATTCCTATGCACGAGTTTATACTTAATGAATAACATTTAAGAAAACGTAACCAACATATAAAACTACACACATACAAATTTAAAACTAGCAACTCACAGGGTTATAATTGTGAACATACTAGAAGCAATATAAGACAAAAGAAAGCTGTAACCAGGCCTCGTGTTATCCGATTATAATTATTGGTCAGCATCGATCTCCATCACAACAAATAACGGAAGCATAATCCATAAGTTTATAAGCATATTGTATGAAATTGAAAAGTTTACTCCAGGCATATATATATATATATATATATATATATATATATATTGAATCAAAAATGTGCTATTGAACAGCATTGTCATGAGTATCAATTTCTGTGACGTCATCACTCTCATTGCCTAGTTTATCAGCAGACCACCTACCATTAGTATATGTAACTCATATGTCTGCTTTTGTATCATAACATACGAAGCATTAAGATCAAAGCCATAATTTTCCGAGATCTAAGGAAATATGGCTAAACCGTCAGGATGTCCAACCTTTTTTTTCTGCGGCGTCATAGGTCAGCCATTTCGTCTATATAACAAGAAACATAACCTGTTCAAGGAATATGTTGTCTCACTCTGTCTCACTAAAAAACATGAAAGAAGAAATCGGTAGTCAAATTAAGCTTAAGTATCTATCAAAATGATTCCTCTCTCATTGGTTTATTCAAACAGACCACGAGACCTCAACATATCAATCATTAGGGATGGAATGCCTACTAGGGCTCTAACACACCCTAACCTATAATAAGAAACCTTATTCATATAAGGCATACAATATATGGAAAATGTCACTTACTCTCTTTAATGAACTGTTTCAAAATGATTGAAGACAATGAGAAATACATAAGGCCAAATTATTCTGAACTGATTATAAAAGCTTTCGATTCAGCTTTCATGTAGTGAAAAGATTTCCACTGCACGAACGCCACTCTTTAAAACAATTCAAGTGAGATTGTTCTATTTCCATTTAAATAATAAAAAAATTAGGCAGCTGAGTACTAGTTACCGAGAATAGGTCTTGTTGATACCCAACACAAACGTAAATAATTCGCTGGGGTCTTGAAAAACCTTAAAATAGTCTGAAATTGGGGTATTCATACATCAAATGAGTAAACTAATGAAGTCTTTCTATAACGCTTACGGTCAGATATGAAACGAAACTAGCTTGGAAACCTGTACAGTGAAAAATAATTTTCTAGACATAAAAATTTTAAAGATTTGTTGTCCATCTGCCATTTTTCAATCAGTAACTGAAAGCAGCTTCTGTGTACAAATCACTCAGATGTTTTTGTACGATTTACATCAAAAACTTTGAAATTTTTGTTAACAAATGTCTAAGACTTATCTACCAACCATGTCTTTTCTGTAGCGCCTATTATCGTAAGGTAAGATGTACATCACTTTGAGGGATCCCCCAGGCACAAGTCGTAAGAAAATATTTTTACTTGAGGTTAGGCACATTACTAGTGCGAGTATTGACTACACCGTCTCTAGTTTTCCATAGTATGTACCTTATCTAAAACCTTTTATGATAGTAAAACAATGTCACAAAGTTATAATTTTATTTACAAATAATAACATTTTAATATATAGCTAAAATCTTATTTAATAGAGTTTTAAGTTGATCATACAAAGATATGATGGGAAAATCAATGCCGAAAATATCTAAAGTCAGTTTATTATTCCTGCAATATACGTCGTTTTATTTCTATTGTGGTGTTATTGCCCAAAAAAACATAAAAGTAATCAGTTTATCAGTCTTATGTAACGAATTGGTAAACTGATTAAATTCGAAGTACCGATTTTCTTGAAAGAAGTATATTAAACCATTAGTATATCTGAATACCCCTCTAATATTGCAAATTTGCTGTTAATGCAACCATATTCCTTAGACTCCAAAGAACATTCATCTATCTCCACAAATGTGTTTTCTGTTAGAAAAAGGTAAGTTTGTCCTGTGTACGTACTTACAGCAGCAATAATTTCGTCTCCAGCATGAGCTATTTTTAGATCAGAAGCATTGAGGCTTTTGATTAATTTAAAACTACGATCTTCTATATAAAATAATCTTTTTCGATCAATAATTGCAATTATTTCTCCAAAAGGGCGTTGATAAATTGATGTTATTTCGACATCACCAGGAGGTAAAAAAATTTAAAACTTTCCCAATGATATATCCTTTGTTGTGAAATTCTTTGTTTGAATATCCATTATCCAAAGTCTGTCTTTATAGTTGATATATAAATTTGTATGTAACACAAGGAATTTAGGCTCGATTTTACACAAATCTGTTATTTTATTAGTTTTACTATTATTTGTTGCTGTAAAGGTCTTCTTTGATATGATTGGAAGAGTGCTTGCAGTCGTTGTCTTGTACTGGAAGGAACAGACTTGGGTGTACTTGAGGAGGAGGTAGTCATCTTAGTTGTACTTGAGCCGGTAGTTGCAGTTCTCGCTGTTGATGGTTTCTTAGCTCCATACAAATACTGAATTGCATTGATATCATCTTGATCCAGTTCAGAGTTATTGTACCACTGCCGTCAAGATCGCGACACTCATCATTATTAGGGAAATATCCATGTGCGAGACTCCCTCCTGTAGCGTCGAATGTAGATGAGCATATACCTCCATTCTGGCAGTTTCTATAATTCATATGTTGACACTGTCCATTTGATATGGAAATAACAATATCAGGTATAATCCTATGCACTGAATAAATTGTAAATCAGTAACATTTTGCCACACTTCAAAGGCCTTTCTAGCAGCATTATTCATTTGCAAATTAGCCAGTTTAAAATGCCATTTAAGAGTTCTTTTATTCCATTTTTGAGGTGAAATACCAAAGTTTAGGGGAACATCAGATACACCACAACGAGGTTGCCTCATTAACGTCAAAGTCTCATTGTTTGCTTGTCCATCTACATTTAAATTGTATAGTTCTTGAAATTTTACCAATGCTTGCTCTATGTTTGTTATAACATTTCCTTCAGTTTCATCCAAAAACCCATAGTGTTTGAGGAAATTTTCAACATTCACTTTAGTCTCACCAATGTGAACAATAATGAAAATAAGGTAATATTTTAGAAGCATTGCAATAGTTTGCTACAACAACATACAACAAGTTATACTGGCATTACTCTCCTAGTTATAAAAATTCAAGCTGTCGAGCTATGGTCTGTAAAAAATAATCATGTTTCATACGTGTTTTAATTTCAAAGTGGAAAAATATTACTCACATATGGATCAAAAGATGTGTTCTTGAGCAGGCGGCTTCAAAAATTCGGGCTGTCGAGCTAACGTCTGTAAAAACAAAAATGTTTAGAAAAATTTTATCTAAATATTACAAAAGGTGTATAGTAAATTGCATGCAGTTTATGCAATACACTATTAACGCGTTAATAAGGCTTTCGGTCTGTTTTAAATATTCTATAAAAACAACTCTCAGACCAAATTAATTTGATTTTTTTAATGCTTTCAAAGCTGTTCAATGAAGTATGAGGTATTAAAAACCATGAAATTTGATTTCATTTTTTTAATTCTGTTGAAAATTACTACTACTATTAAAAATATAATAAACTTACCCTTTCATAGAAACACAGTAAAAACTATCACACGACTAACACGTAACATGGTGTTTTTTCGTCACTGCACAGAAAGTAAACCTTTGTTAAAAATTTCAACGTTTTTATATAAAACTTTAAACCACAGAATAACACGAAACAACCAACATGTTTTTTCATATGCTTTAACCACTGGTAGTTTTTTCAAGATATCATCAACGACCAAAAGCGTCAACATGTTTTTCCATTCGCATGAACCACTGGTAGTTTTGCAAGATAACAACAACACCAAAAGTCGTCAACATGTTTTTTACTTCCGTGAGAAACAAACACACATGTATTTTCTAAATATGTTTTATTTTAATAAAAAACTTTCACCAAAATTTTTATGTCTAGAAAATTCTTTTTTGTACACAGAAGCTGCTTTCAGTTACTGATTGAAAAATGGCAGATGGACAAAGCCCTTTGACAACAAATCCTTAAAATTTTTATGTCTAGAAAATTATTTTTCACTGTACAGGTTTCCAAGCTAGTTTCGTTTCATATCTCACCGTAAGCGTTATAGAAAGACTTCATTAGTTTACTCATTTGATGTATGAATACCCCAATTTCAGAATATTTTAAGGTTTTTCAAGACCCCAGCGAATTATTTACGTTTGTGTTTGGTATCAACAAGACCTATTCTCGGTAACTAGTACTCAACTGCCTATTTTTTTTATTATTTAAATGGAAATAGAAATCTTTTCACTACATGAAAGCTGAATCGAAAGCTTTTATAATCAGTGCAGAATGATTTAGCCTTATGTATTTCTCATTGTCTTCAATCATTTTGAAACAGTTCATTAAAGAGAGTAAGTGACATTTTCCATATATTGTATGCCTTATATGAATAAGGTTTCTTATTATAGGTTAGGGTATGTTAGAGCCCTAGTACGCATTCCATCCCTAATGATTGATATGTTGAGGTCTCGTGGTCTATTTGAATAAACCAATGAGAGAGGAATCATTTTGATAGATACTTAAGCGTAATTTGACTACCGATTTGTTCTTTCATGTTTTTTAGTGAGACAGAGTGAGACAACATATTCCTTGAACAGGTTATGTTTCTTGTTATACATACTATAGACGAAATGACGGACCTATGACGTCGCAGAAAAAAAAGGTAGGACATCCTGACGGTTTAGCCATATTTCCTTAGATCTCGGAAAATTATGGCTTTGATCTTAATGCTTCGTATGTTATGATCCAAAAGCAGACATATTAGTTACATATACAATGGTAGGTGGTCTGCTGATAAACTAGGCAATGACAGTGATGACGTCACAGAAATTGATACTCATGACAATGTTGTTCAATAGCACATTTTTTATTCAATATATATATATGTGCCTGGAATAAACTTTTCAATTTCATACAATATTCTTATAATTCTTATGGATTATGTTTCCGCTATTTGTTGTGATGGAGATCGATGCTGACCAATAATTATAATCGGATAACACGAGGCCTGGTTACAGCTTTCTTTTGTCTTATATTGCTTCTAGTATGTTCACAATTTTAACCCTGTGAGTTGCTAGTTTTAAATTTGTATGTCTGTAGTTTAGTATGTTGGTTACGTTTTCTTAAATGTTAATTTCAATTTAACAAGAATTTCTACTCAGTATTTTACAACAATTCTTTTAAATAATTTTCTTTTTCGGTGGTGTGTTGTTGTCTGTGTGCAATGTTGAATGTCTGCCTTTTGAACTAAATATTTTGAATATTCAGCTAAGATAAATAATGAAAAAATCTCAATCATTAAGTCTTGCAATAGATTATTTAATACGCATATAATTATCTGTTGGTTACGTTTTCTTAAATGTTATTCATTATGTATACACTCGTGCATAGGAATGTGTTTTCTATTATCTAACACTCGTACATCTTACAAACAAATTCGTGTTATTCACATTGATATTGAAGGATGACATGCCAACACATGGTTTAAGGGCTTTTGTTTGTTGCACAACAACGAAATCCACCCATTCTTGACCAAGATTTTCTGGCCTGCTGAATGTGACAGACCCTCCATGCTCAATTCTGTATCTACATGATTCAAAACAAAAAATATTTAAACCATATGACTTTTATTTCACAGTTTAGATTGACAACTCTTTCCACCAACAGTAATTTAATTCAAAACAAAGTGTTATTGGAAGAACAATATTGTTACATCAAACACCCTTACAGTATTTCAAATGATTGATTGATACTCTAAGATACGAATAAATTCATTTTTAATGGATACTTCTGTTTTGACAAATTATAACCTTCGCTAACATCTTCACTCAAGGTTAAGAAAACCGCAATAATTGATAGTGATGCAGATATCAAATAAAGCACAAACATTGTATATTTTTAGAATATTTGAATGATTAATTTCAATTTAACAAGAATTTCTACTCAGTATTTTACAACATTTCTTTTAAATAATTTTCTTTTTCGGTGGTGTGTTGTTGTCTGTGTGCAATGTTGAATGTCTGCCTTTTGAACTAAATATTTTGAATATTCAGCTAAGATAAATAATGAAAAAATCTCAATCATTAAGTCTTGCAATAGATTATTTAATACGCATATAATTATCTGAAAAAATGTTAATTTGATGCTACGAATTTAGTTGTGGCTCCGTTTACAAACTTTTGAATACTTTGACTGTTTTATCTTCATTGTGTATCTTGAAGCAGGGTTAAAAGCATGTGGAATGATGAATTGAACTTGTCTTTTTTCTGCTACCGGAGTTGCTTTGGTTGTGAGTGGGTTTAGTAACCTTTTCTAGTGACAAATTCTCAGTTTTGGCTGCGTGTGGTGGTTCGTTGCTTTGTCTTTCAACATGTCGAAAGCTAGCAAGTCATAATCCTGCATGAAAGCCTTCTAGCGGTCTGGCAGGGGTGTAAGTATGAGCTTCGATCTTTTTTCTATATTTTATTTATGCTTGTTATTCAAAGGAAAATAGCAGTAAAAGTTCTAGGACTTTTGTTCTCCTGAGCAGTCTAGAATATTTCTATATTTAACTTTAAGAAATACTATTAGTAATTCAATTGTTTGTTGAGTTGCATTTTTTTAAGAGAAAATTTTGATGAGACGATGGTTTTTTATCTCCGTATTGAGGTTGTTTGCTACAACGTACTTCTGGAAATTAGGTGCCTCTCTGACATCTTGTTAAATCTTGTTTTTTCGTAACTTTTTTCAAACTTAGTATTTGAATATCAACGAAGTTATTTCAACAACATAATATGAAATATATAAGTAAACATTTTTAAGCTTCTCCCCTTAAAGACAGCGTTCTTTGGTAAAAACACTTGTTTAACGGATCGGCCTAATTTAGATTTAGCTGTTTCAGGAATAGAAATACTTTGCACATTTTACTCTCATATCAACAATTCGTTGGAAGAAACATTTATAGTGAGTAGCAACAAACGATCTATTTTTCTTGTTTTCTCTTCATCAATAAGTACAGTATTTTGATGTTAAAGTTATAAGACCCAGCAACACTAGACAACCCAAAAAAAAGTTTATTGCTAAGTATTGTTGGGAGAAACATTTATGGGCTTGTCATGGTGGCTTTCTGTTAGAAAAAAGTTTATGGCTAAGTACTGAAATTGGTTTTAAAACTAAAATTTTTGAGTACTTGTCTTAGAAAAGCTTTGTTTGTTCCAAGCTCTGTCAGTTTATGGCTAAGTACTGAAATTAGTTTTGATGCAAAGTTTTGAGTACCTGTCTTAGAAAAAGTTATATATTTATTCCCACTATCCCATTTCCAACATTCCTGGTCTCTACTTTTTGCAACGGATTTGTTTTAAACAATGTCTAACATTTGTAACGTTTCTGCTTCAACCATTCAATCATTTCTAACGGGTCCAGTCGTTTCTACGGTTCCTGTCGTTTCTACGGCCCTAGCCTTTGTAACGGTTTCAAATATTTCTACCCTTTGTAGCGGCTTTGTTTCAACTAACCTACCATTTCTAGTATTTCTAGTGGCATAAAGACACTCCTCAAATATGAAACGGAATCTTGCTTTGGAAACTTTTAAATGGAGATATATGTATTCTTTATAAGCATATAAGATAAACAAACTGATGGTTAGCAGGTGGTCTGCTAATAAACCAGCCAATGAGAGTGCAGCTTATGACGTCATGACCGGAAGGCCCGATTTTCAGGGCCAGTCACGCCAGATTTCCATATTTCCCTAGATCTCGGAAAATGCGTCATTTTAGTCATATGATTAAAGTGATGGAGCGACATTGCCATATTTCTTTAGATCTCTGAAAACGTACACAAGTTCTTTTTATCTACTTTGGTTCGTTATAAAAGCTAATACTAATAATATTATAATATTAAGGCGCTTTGAAGCACTTAAATTGATAAAAAATAGTACAACAATCAAAATTATTTTAAGAATTCATTTTCAAACAAAATATATTATGATATATTATAATATATCAGTGTCAATTTCCATGACATTTATGCTTAGATATAATGCGTTTCAAGTAAAATTTACGGCCTGCCAGAACCTAACTACTAGACTTCAACCATTCCGAATTTGAAATCTTTGATTCAACCAACTATCCCAGGACGCCCTTTGTCACTTTGAGCTCTATATCCTTTTGAGAACACTGCTTTGATTGTGGTTCACGACAGTTCCATCTAGTAACATTTTCCAGTGACAAATTCTCAGTGACAAAACTATTAACTGAATAACACTTTTTACCTGTGGTTGACTAGTAACTCTATCCATGCTATCTTCTAATCACTCAATACGAATCCCTCCAGTTCCACAAATTTTCTCAACATTCCAACTTTTTATCCTTCTAACAATCCAGTAAGAGTTGCTGCTGACTACCCTTCAGTCTGTTTGTTTCAGATATTTCTATTCAAACACCCTGCCATTCACGTTTCTAGAATTCGTATTCCTACCATCCTGTTTCTCACATCACAACTCTACAGCGCATGTTCTAACAATCAAACTTTATGTCTTTTCCAACATTCCTGGTCTATACCGATTTGTTTCAAACCATTTCTACCCTTTGCAACGTTTCTGCTTCAACAGTTCAATCATTTCTATCAGCCGTTTCTACTGTACCAGTCATTTTTACGGGCCTAGCCTTGATAACGGTTTCAAACGTTTCTACCCTTTGCAATGCCCTTACTTCAACCATTCAATTATTTCTAAGTTTCTACGGGGTTTCTAGCTTTTGTAGTAGATTCAACCATTTCTACCAGGGATTTCTAAGTTTCTAGTCGTTTCTACGGGACATTTCCCATTCTAACAGCCGTTTCTACTGTACCAGTCATTTCACCCGTTTGTAATGTCTCCAACCATTCTATCAGCCGTTTCTACTGTACCAGTCGTTTATATGGGCCGTTTCTAGCTTTGTAGAGGCTCCAACCATTCTACCAGCCGTTTCTGCTGTTCCAGTCGTTTCTACGGGACGTTTCTAGTTTTTGTAGGGCTTCAACCATTTCTAGCAGCCATTTTTACTGTTCCTGTCGATTCAAGGGGACGTTTCTAGCTTTTGTAGCGGCTCCAACCATTCTACCAGCCGTTTCTACTGTCCCAGTCGTTTCTACGGGACGTTTCTAGCTTTTGTAGCGGCTCCAACCATTCTACCAGGGATTTCTTCTGTCCCTGTCGTTTCTACGGGACGTTTCTAGCTTTTGTAGCGTCTCCAACCATTTCTAGCAGGGATTTCTAAGTTTCTAGTCGTTTCTACGGGACGTTTCTATCTTTTGTAGCGTCTCCAACCATTCTCCCAGCCGTTTCTAAGTTTCTAGTCGTTTCTACGGGACATTTCTAGCTTTTGTAGCGGCTCCAACCATTCTACCAGCCGTTTCTACTGTCCCAGGTCGTTTTTACGGGACGTTTCTAGCTTTTATAGCGGCTCCAACCATTCTACCAGCCTTTTCTACTGTCCCTGTCGTTTCTACGGGACATTTCTAGCTTTTGTAGTGTCTCCAACCATTGTACCAGCTATTTCTACTGTCCCTGTCGTTTCTACAAGACGTTTCTAGCTTTTTTAGCGTCTCCAACAACTTCTAGCAGCGATTTCTAAGGTTATAGTCGTTTCTACGGGACGTTTCTAGCTTTTGTACTGTCTCCAACCATTGTACCAACCATTTCTACTGTCCCTGTCGTTTCTACAGGACGTTTCTAGCTTTTGTAGCGTCTCCAACCATTCTACCAGCCGTTTCTCCTGTCCCTGTCGTTTCTACGGGCTGTTTTTAGCTTTTGTAGTGGCTCCAGCCATTTCCATCAGCGATTTCTACTGTTCCAGTCGTTTCTAGCGTTTGTAGTGGCTCCAACCATTTCCAACGGCCGTTTCTATGGTTCTAGTCGTTTATATGGGCCGTTTCTAGCATTTGTAGTGGCTCCAACCATTTCCTACAGCGATTTCTACGGTTCCAGTCGTTTTTTACAAGCCGTTTCTAGCTTTTGTAGTGGCTCCAACCCATTTGTTTCGTCTCTGGTCCAACCATCCATCTATTTTGTTCCCAATCCCACTAGGTCATTCCCGTTTCCAGCGTTCAGTCAACCAACTTCAAACATCCCTCTCCGCTATATCGTTCCAACCATTTTCGTTTCCGGCGTTCTGCCAACCAACTTCAAGCATATACCTACTGTTTCCTCTATTCTGTTCCAGCAATCTCGTTGCCTATAATCTCGTTTCCCACTATCCCATTTCTACTATACTGTTCCTTGCATTCCTTCTAGAAGATATCAACTATTATTTTCGATAGTTGAATCTGTTAAACCACCACTCTGATAACATACATCTAAATACCGTTTTCGTACATATTTTTAAGCTTCCCGCCAAAATTTCTCTTCATTTATGGGACGATAGCTTATTTGTATACGTTTTCATATACAATTTAACTTTTTGCAAGTCTATCACTCACACAACATCACTGCACATGTCTAACAGTCACACAACATTACTGCGTATTTCTAACAGTCACACAACATCACTGCGCATGTCTATCACTCACGCATCATCACTGCGCATGTCTAACAATCACACACCATTACTGCGCATGTCTAACAATCACATAACATCACTGCGCATGTCTAACACTCGTACATCATCACTGCGTATGTCTAACAGTCAAACAACATCACTGCAAATGTCTTACACTCACACAACATCACTGCGCATGTCTATTAGTTATATAACATCACTGCGTAAGTCTATCACTTTGCCAACATCACTACACATGTCAAGCATACATACAACATAATAGCATACTCTATTGATTGAATTTCAACATATTAAAAATTTACCTTCAACACTCAGATACCTATTCTCCCGAAGAAACTCTTATATTAATATCTATATAGCTTAGATGCTCAGAACAATCACTCCCATTCGAGAGTCCCGGGCTCAAAACCCTACCACAGCTTTTTTTCTTTCTAACTACCACAACCACCAACAGATGGCGTGCACCCCTGCGACACACGCAACACACTCACGCTGCAAGATGGCACCACAACCAACACTCCCCTGTCTAACCTATCAAGCAAACCCCGCGAACCTCTAACATAACCTAAGTCGTGCCCCCCCGACTACCGTCATTCTTCCAACATAATCTAAATCGCGGCCCCCTTCGTTGACAGCCGTCACTAACATAACCTAAATCGCGGCCCCCCTTCGTTGACAGCCATCACTAACATAACCTAAATCACAGTCCCCGACTACCGTCACTCTTCTAGCATAACCTAAATCGCGGCCCGCCTTCGTTGACAGCCATCACTAATATAACCTAAATCGCGGCCCCCTCCCTCAACAACTGTTACTAACATAACCTAAATCGCGGCCCCCCTTTAGCCCCCACAGCTCCTAATCGGAGCTCCCCTTTCAGCCCCCACAGCTCTAGTCGGAGCCCCCCGCAGTCCGCTTTAGTCCAAGAACGCGGCCCCCACGTTCGCGGAACAAATGACACCCTCAATTGAATTTCACCCCCGCCTAATGCCAAAACGGCCTTAAATATGATGAAAACACCCCTAAATATGACATTTACACCCCAAAATGGTGCTAATTACGCTGTTTCTCGCCTCCAAACGACAAAATCAGGCTCGCTCACGTAGGCGATTTCAAGGTCATCGGGGTAAATTTTCGCTAATTTTAACCTTAGAATCTCTTATGGGAAATTACATGTATTTTTGGTCGATTTTGGCCTAGAACCGACTATATGCTGGGCAGGTGTAAGGACAGGGGATCATTAGGATAAGTTGATATGGCAGTAAGTGGACGCGAGTTTAAAATGTCTTCTACCTCCCACAACCCGCCGGAGTGCGGAGATAAACGAGGTATGAAATGCCATTTGATTTCATAATCACAAAAGGACTTATTTATGTTCATTTGAAGTTAAAAGTGTGTACACGTCTTTTAGTTCATTGTTAGATAACTTTCGGTCTTCCCCGTCTAGATATGAACCTCCTTAAAACAGCAAGAAAACCTTCTGTCGTCAGGTCTGATAGTAACCCCAAGTGTACAGCTTTCCTACCTAAGCATATGAAAACCGCGACATATACCTTCACTTGCTTAGTGTTGCGGTGTCTATTTTCTTTAATATAAAGCGAGCCGCAATAATCACATACACGACTTTGAGATACGCGAACATTTGGTAATTCTCCGATTTGATACTATATTGTCAGTGGGTTGATACACCATTGCCAGTGCCTTTTAATCGGTATTTTTGTTCCAAGATCTGCAATTTTGTCTGAAAAGTAACCGGGTTGGATGCGTTTTATAATTTTTATTTCAGCCGCAATCAAATCGTCAGCATGCAACCCTCCTTTATATTGTTTAGTGCGTTTAAGGTAGTAACCATACGTGACAAATGGTTTTAATTTTGTATATGACGAAAATTTGTCACATACTTCACAATTTTTTTTATCATATTCGTTTCTTTTCCGCTGACGGTTGTATGAAGCTGTCCCCGAAATAATGCATCGGCAGAGTTGCTTTCCATACGTATGTTATCGTATCGTGGTATCGAGACCCGGTATCGTAGTTTCGTTTAGCGGCGCTAACCAAGATTTTGCACTAAGTGTGGCCTTTATCCGAAATCTAACTTAAGTAAATACAGGCACCGTAACCTCTTGTGTTCGCATCGCAAAAGCGTGCAGTTGTACAGCGTTTTTCCTTGAATCCCTCGTTTTTCGCAAGATTATTTATTAATGAAATCTAATTATAAAACACTGTCCATTTTGTGTATAAGTTTATTGGCTCTGATTTGTCCCAGTGAAGCTTTTCTTTCCATATTTCTTGCATGATGTTTATTGCATACAATATTAGTGGCCCTAATAACTCTAATGGATCGAAAATTTTCGCTATTTCTGAGAGAATAGCACGCCTTGATCTGGCAATTTTACTTGATATAGAATTGACGGTATATATTAGGTAGAGAAAACCAACCTAATTTTAAAAATATTACTCATCTCGAGAACTTGTTTTATTGTTTCTGCACCTGTCTATATAAAAGTCATTTTTCCAGATTTGGGCCAACCTTCTTCGTTGGCGAGTTGCGTTAAACAGCGTATTGCAAGATACGCCGCTGGGGCTAAAGCGATATGTTTTTATCTCATTGTCTATCTTCCATAAAATTCGTTGATATTTTCTATCTTCTTCCCGTACGAGAATTTGGCTATACATTTTCTCGATATCTGCTGTTAATACATACTGATGATACTAATGTGTGCGGAAGCGAAGAAGATGAGAAAAAATTTCATCTTGTATGATGGAAACGACGGCACGATTATCATTCAATGAATATCCGTTGCTAGTTTTTGCTGGCGCATCAAATACCACACGAAGCTTAGTGGTGGCACTCGATTTTTTAATAAAATCCGCCTTTTAAACAATCAGTAATTTCGAACATATGTCCAAGTTGAATGTATTCTTGAACCACTGCATTATATTTATTGTAATAATCTGATTTTTTGTTAAACTTTTTAAAGAGTGAATTTAATCGTTCGAGAGCTTGAGAGCGCGATTCACCTAACCGTCATTATCATTTTTCAATGGTAGTGCAACTATGTATCTTCCGGTATTATCGCGTCTAGTATGTTTTACAAAGTGCCGATCGATGTACTTGCACTGGACCTTCTTAAATGTGCCAAAATTTATCTAAACCAAAATGTAGCTCCAATTACTCAACCTAAACGCTTTTTTTTGTAAATACAGATCCAGATTTTTATTTTATGTTGTCCTATACTAAATAGAGATAGCGTCGGACCTGATCCTAATAGAACGTCTATAGGTTCCGGTTTATGAAATTCTGGATCGGCAAACTTTATATTTGCAGCAATAGGTATATTTTCTCTTGGGACTGCTTCATTGGAAACTGCCTGAGAGATAGTTAAAATAGTCAAAAACTCTAAATTTCTGGTGTAATCATTGTGTAACGATTGTAAGGTAGCAGTAACATTTTTTGTTGTTGTTGAAAGCTTATTAAGCGCAGCTAAGGGCATACTACACTTTTTCTTTGGCAGCTTCATTATATTCGCGGTGGTCATTAATTGATTAGGCGAAGCCTTTGCGGCAGAACTTGTGCGTTAAGTAGTCGTTCCCGTAGCCTCCTCGCGTCAATCTTAGTTGTTGGAGGAGTTGTGTTCACGATCACGTACCATGCATTTTGAAAATTTGCAAGGTTTATTTGAATGTTCTCTTAAACAAATTAAACACAACGAGCTGTTTTTTACTATCTCAACTCTTTTTGTTATTGGAGAGTCTATAATCGATTTACACCTGAATAAAGTGTGATCGTTTTCGCACAGCATCTGGTTATAAATGTCCGGCATTTATAACCAGATGCTGTTAAAAATGTTTGTTTAAAGCCAACCTTCTTCTTTGTCTGTTGAAAAAGGTTGCTCTTACCTTTTTGTGGGTCGGTCGTATTTTCAGGCAGACCTGTTTCTCCTTTTGAGAGCCACGCTGCGGGTTTATTTAGAAATTTAACATTTTGTCCAAAGTTGGAAAAACGCCAAACTCTAATGTTTCCTCCCACTTATCCGCCGTATTTTTGTGCAATTTTAACTCGATATTTTGCACAATTAAAGGAACCGGAATTATTATACCTAACGAAGCGAGTGACTCTAAGTTTTGTCACGTGTCGCTAGCGAGTTTCCGTAAACCCTATGCTGATTCGCGAATATGTAGGGGCACCGATAAAATTATGCTGAGCTGACGCGTTATTATTTGGCGTGTATCTACATATATGTTTCTTTTAATAACGTCCATGCACTTTCATAATTATCATCCGTTGTGGCAAGACCCTATATACTATCGTATGCTTCCCCTGTTACAAATCCTTTTAAGTACTGCAGTTTCTCCACGTTAGATAAATCTTCTTGCTTGTCGATTAACGATGTAAATCCATCCTTAAAAGCAAGCCAATCTTCATATTTACCACTGAAGGTGGGAACCTTCGCTTCGGGTAGCCTAATATTTCTTTTTCGACCGATTTGTATCATTTATACTATCATTTATTTGTGAAGAAGTACTCGCTATACTATTACCTAAATGAGTATGTAGCGGAGTTTTCTTCTTTTTTGGTAAACTCCACCTCTTCTTTTCTGCTATAATAGTAGGGGAGCCCAAGCGGGGATTTCGTAAGTGACTCGAGCTGAGCAGTTTAATATTAAGAGAGGATCTTTGTACTATGTTAAGTACTTTTACCAAGTAGGGTCCCTCTATATAGTGACGTGTGTCTAGGGCAGTCGATCAGATTAGTAAAAAAAATCAATCCTGAAAAAAACTCGAGCGCATCAAATTTAAACAATATAAGTTATATACATGCAGAAAACAAAATCCCTTTAATAATCTGACGGTTTAAGCGTGACTTAAACATTTGAGCGAATCACTAAACTGAACAAAAAATCGTTACTTTGAAATACTCGAGCGCATTTTTTTTATTACTTCGAAAGAAATAGTGTGAAATTTATGGAAATAACATAATCTGCCGATTTTCATGAGCCTAAGCCTCTAAAATTATCAAAAGAGTGTCGTATGTACAACCGCTAAGAATTATGTATTTCCCGCTAGACGCCTCTCTTGCCTTCTCACTCTTTCTCTACGTCTTACTCTGTCGCACTACCCCACACTACTTTGTGCCGCCATGTTGATGTCCCAGCTGATCATAACAACTCGTGCGGTGTTTATCTGCGTACAACGCTCTAGTTTGTATATTGTATTTTTACAAGTGTTTTATGAAATAAATGTAGTGAATTTAATCTATTTTTTGCGAAAATGAGTGATGATAATGAAAATAAAAAAATATTTATTTATTTTATTATTATTTATTTATTTATACGTTCTAAGAAAATTATCTGATGTTAATAGAGCTAGAAGTGAAATTTTTAACAGGTCATATAAAGTTACTGACTACACAATCTTTCTCATTACATGTCCGTAATTACGATGCTTGTAACTTACCACCTTGTCAATCAGAGCTTCGACAGCATTTATTACAAAAATATATAGCATGTCTGTGGAGAAATGCTCACTATCGTGTTATCAGTGACATGTCACCAACAGACTTTGGGTGGAAAAATATTGAAGGGAAATTACAGATGGTTTGGTTTACTGGGAATCAGCTACCAGAAGCTTATGAAGATATTGTTGTTACACCTGAGATTTTAGGAAATATTCCGGCTTCTGCCGATTCTGGTAAGTTTTTAACGCTGTAATAATATCATGAAAAATAAATAAAAGATTTTTAAGATCATAAATATTTATTACAAGATGCAAGATGTCGATGAAAATGATCAATCTGATTTAAACTTCGGATACGAGGATAATTCAACGGATGACGAAGATTGAATATAAAACGATATGAATATATTTTTTATAACATATTGCCTCTGATTAATGATCGAATTTATAATATATAATTTTTTTTTTAATTATTTTTTTTAATTATTTTTTTTAATTTTTGTCAGATTAAAAAAATTCCTTCACCAAATCATCAGATTAAGAGTTTACACTGCAAGAATGTCGAGCTGAACCACCTGTAAAAAATTCTGACGCGCACGAGTATTTCAAGGCCATGATTTTTTTACATTTTGAAAAATCGATATATACTTTTGGTCACGTCCAAATCGTCAGTCTTAGTAATATGAACTTTTTATAGTTAACTTAACCCCTCTTTTAAATAGCTGACCAATCCCAGAAAAAACAGTTTTCCCCAACTTCTACCTCGTAATACGGCTACCTGCAACTAGCAATTCGTCAGACTAATATTTCTCTGTAATCTCCTGATTACAGAGAAATAACTCCTGTTCGTAGGCCGTACACGCTATTGAATTCTAACGCGCTTGACATTTTTTTTGTAACGATTTTTTTTACATTTTTAAAAATTTATACACGCTTCCCCCAACACTCAAGAGGTACACATCACATAAACTTTTCACTTCTTTAGCATATAATCTTCGCGATCTGATAGGTCTATAATGCGCTGGAGTAACAACGCATTTTGCCCTCTGGGCTCCCCTACTATAACGTGTGTGATTTAATCTCTCTTACTTTCTTACTTTGCACAGATGATTCTCATGGAATACGTGTACACAAATTATTGAGAGCGAATTTACGTTTGCTCTCAAATGCAGCCTTTTATTTGTTTACTTTGCTGTACTGTGTGAGTCGTGAAGCACTATTTACTTTTCTTTTTACTGTAATTTTAATTGCACAACATGTCGCAATGTTCACTCAAAACCTTTTATTTCGAAATATACAGTTCTGGTTACTTTTTTGCATGTAACAGTATTTACCAACTCGAAGGACCATGTTATGAATGTTAAACCCCAACGTAATGTGATTTAACTATATGAGAAGGGGTCGCCTCATTTGGGTGTGGGGAAATTCTCAAGGTCACATCCTCCACCTGATTTCAAGATGACTTCGGATGACAGGGGTGTTGACACGGAACGATAGTATGGAGCGTTGGCATAGAACGATGGCACGGAACGTTAGAGTGGGGCGTTGACGTATGGCATAGAACGATGACACGGAACGATGGTATGGGGCGTTGACGTATGGCATAGAACGATGGCACGGAACGTTGGTATGGGGCGTTGACTTATGGCATAGAACGATGACACGGAACATTAACAGGTGAGCCATAGAGTTTTGTCAGTTGTCCGGAAAACGGTTAACAACTGACATACTACAGGCAGATTGTGACGTAGGAGATAAGCAGTTGCCCTCTTGAAACGCTCTCATTGGTTAAGTTACACATGCACAGCCATGCCAATCTCTCATTAGTCAATAGTCTCGTGATCTGTCCAACCGCGCTAAATTTTATTGACTTAGCATATGTGCCAACAAGACCACTGCATATCAAGATACTAAAAGTTGATAGTATGTTGAGTAAAATCCCGTTTAAGACGCGTAATAATAATACCAGTCACCGGCAACCGTAGAGATAGCGGTTGGGTGGAGACACGACGATAACCTTGTCAAAAATTCGCAGCCTGTTAAACGTACCAGTTCGCTCCCTATGTTGGCGGACGGACAAAGGTCAAAACATCGTGTGTGTAGAAGACTGCTCAGTAACGACCAGTAGCGAGACGCCCCCTCTGTTGGCAAGTGGACAAAGGTCAAAACATCGTGTGTGTAGAAGACTGCACAGCTGTGGTTGGTAGCCAGACGCTCCCTCTGTTAGCGAGCGGACAAAGGTCAAAACATCGTGTGTCTACACAAACACCTCGTCTTCTACAAGACTGTCACAGCCATGGTTGGCAGAGACACGTAATAAACAATGTAGATGGCGTTCAAAAACATTATATATAAAGGGTGTTCCAATTTGAGGTTAATTTTTAAATTTGCCGCCATTTATTTTTTTTGTACTAGAATATCATATGTTAGTTGATAGATGACAAGTAGGAATATTCCGGTTATTAAAAATGGAGATATATACGATTGAGCAACGAGTGTTTATTATTAAAAATTATTTTAAATTTGGTGAAAGTTTTGCATAAGTTGGAAGAAAATTTCGTACAGAATATGGAAGAGGAAACTGTCCGTCAAATGTTACCATTAGAAAAAATGTTCAACAATTTGTAGAAATTGGTTCAGTAAAATATGAAAAATGCAAAACATATCATCTTAGTGGACGTTCAGAAAAAATGTTGCAGCTGTTACTGCTAGTATTGTTGAACAAGCAAAAACATCAATTCATCATCGTGCACAGCAACTGAACATTCCAAAAACCGCTTTATTCAGAATTTTGCACAAAGATCTTCATTTAAAGGCTTACAAGATTCAGATAACGCAAGAAATAAGGCCAACAGACTTTGGTTTACATCGTCAATTCGTTAATTGGTCCATACAACAGAAACTTGAAAATGTGATTTTTTTCTAAAAAATCATCTTCAACGATGAAGCACATTTTGAATTGGGTGGATTTGTTAACAAGCAAAATTGTCAAATCTGGAGTGAAGCAAATAAACGAGAAATAATGGAAAGACTGATGCAGCCACAAAAAGTAACTGTTTGGTGTGGTTTTTGGGCTGGTGGAGTGATTGGTCCATACTTTTTTGAAGATGATAATGGAAATGCTGTTACTGTGAATGGTGATCGATATCGAACGATGATTATCAACGTTTGGTGGGATGAGTTGGAGCATATTGATGTGCAGAATATGTCCAACAGGTGCAACACGTCATTCGGCAGCAGAAATAATCAATCTTTTGAAACAGAAATTTGGTAATCGAAAAATTGCTCGAAGAGGAAATATTAATTGGCTCCCTAGATCTTGCCATCTAACACCTCTACATTTTTTCCTATGGAGCTATTTGAAAAAAACGTCTATGCCAAGGATCCACAAACAATTGATGACCTAAAGGAGACCATTATTTAAAGTAATTGCACTGCAGTTTTCCAGAAAGTTATCGAAAATTTTGGCAAAAGATTAGAAGCTTGTCGTACAGCAGCACTTACAAGATATTGTTGTCCATTACTAAAAAGAAACAATTGTACAATCATTTGAAATAAAAGATTTGATCATTCTCAAATAATTTGTGTATTTTATTAAACATTTAAAAATTAACCTTAAATTGGAACACCATTTACATATATCAATATTTGTTTTTAAGTTTTCGCGGGCACTAAATGTGTCTGTTTCTGTGTGTGTAAGGTGTACACATAACGGAAAGATATAGCTCGGTTAGCCCACCCTCATATACTCAGACAAGGATAGCCTAAGCGTACCAAGGATAGACAAACAGCTAATAAAGAATACGATATTAAAACTACTAACAAACGATAACCTGGAAATGGGAGTGCTGAAACGGGAATGCTAGATACAGAATAATGTTAACGGGAATGATGGAAGTGGCCTGCTGGGAAAAGGAATGATGGATGTTGTTAGGACATGCGCAGTCATATTGTGCGAGTGTTAGACATCCCGAGTGAAGGTGTATGCATGTTAGACATGCCCAGTGAAGGTGTGTAAGTGGTAGACATGCGCACTGAAGTTGTATGGATGATAGGCATGCGCAATAATGCTGTGTGAGTGTTAGACATGTGCAGTGATGTTGTATGAGTGTTAGAGATGCGCAGTGATGTATGAATGTTAGAGATGCGCAGTAACGTATTAGTATTAGGCTTGCGCAGTGACGTTGTGTGAGTGTTAGGCATGCGCACTGATGTTGTATGGATGTTAGAGATGCTCGGTGACGTTGTATAAGTGTTAGAGATGCGCAGTGATGTTGTATGAGTGTTAGGCATACGCAGTGATGTTGTGTGAGTGTTAGACATGCGCAGTGTATTTACGTTGCGTGAGTTTCCTTTACATAATTTGTCAAAAACACCCCAGCTGTTACTTTTTATCGTAACTATTGAACAGTAAGAAATACCTTTTTTCCGAGATCTAAGGAAATATATAAGAATCTGGCATTACGGCTCAACGTACAGAGCCCTATGTTATCACAATCTGATGTATCTGTATACAAATACAGTAAGCCTATTTCAAGCATTAAGCATATAAAGTTTCAAAACAGAATCTGAAATATACCAACATTTCAATGTTATCTGTCTGTTCAATATTACCGCTATAGGTATCAAGCTCCGCCGCAGTTTTCTGTGACCTGAGAAACACAGGAGTGGGGGCTGTTTGTGGGCAGTCCCCCTCCACTTTCTATGACGTCACCAGTTCTCACTCCCATTGGTCATTTCAAACTATCTTTAAGAAAAATTTGACGCTCCATCAGTCTAATTGTACGATGAAAATACTCAATTATGTGACTTTCCAAGATCTAGGTTTTTTCATCAATGGCATATATATATATATATGCACATAATTGAGTGAATTGATTCGTATGTTAATAGTATTTTCATCGTACAATTAGACTGATGGAGTGTCAAATTTTTCTTAAAGATAGTTTGAAATGACCAATGGGAGTGAGAACTGGTGACGTCATAGAAAGTGGAGGGGGACTGCCCACAAACAGCCCCCACTCCTGTGTTTCTCAGGTCACAGAAAACTGCGGCGGAGCTTGATACCTATAGCGGTAATATTGAACAGACAGATAACATTGAAATGTTGGTATATTTCAGATTCTGTTTTGAAAATTTATATGCTTAATGCTTGAAATAGGCTTACTGTATTTGTATACAGATACATCAGATTGTGATAACATAGGGCTCTGTACGTTGAGCCGTAATGCCAGATTCTTATATATTTCCTTAGATCTCGGAAAAAAGGTATTTCTTACTGTTCAATAGTTACGATAAAAAGTAACAGCTGGGGTGTTTTTGACAAATTATGTAAAGGAAACTCACGCAACGTAAATACACTGCGCTTGTCTAACACTCACACAACATCACTGCGCATGATTTACGTCCATATAACTTCACTGCGCATGTCTAACGCCCACACAACATCACCACAAGATCACTGCGCACCCCTACCGCTCACATAACATCACTGCGAAGCCCTAACTTCATTGCGCATGCTAAACACTCAAGCAACATTATAGCGCATGCCTAACACTCAAAAAACATCATTGCGCATGTCTAACACTCACACAACATCACTGCGTATGCCTAACACTCATACAACATCACTGCGCATCTCTAACACTTATACAACGTCACCGAGCATCTCTAACATCCATACAACATCAGTGCGCATGCCTAACACTCACACAACGTCACTGCGCAAGCCTAATACTAATACGTTACTGCGCATCTCTAACATTCATACATCACTGCGCATCTATAACACTCATACAACATCACTGCACATGTCTAACACTCACGCAGCATTACTGCGCATGCCTATCATCCATAAAACTTTAGTGCGCATGTCTACCACTTACACACCTTCACTGGGCATGTCTAACATGCATACACCTTCACTCGGGATGTCTAACACTCGCACAATATGACTGCGCATGTCCTAACAACATCCAGCATTCCTTTTCCCGCCAGGACACTTCCATCATTCCCGTTAACATTATTCCGTATCTAGCATTCCCGTTTCAGCACTCCCATTTCCAGGTTATCGTTTGTTAGTAGTTTTAATATCGTATTCTTTATTAGCTGTTTGTCTATCCTTGGTACGCTTAGGCTATCCTTGTCTGAGTATATGAGGGTGGGCTAACCGAGCTATATCTTTCCGTTATGTGTACACCTTACACACACAGAAACAGACACATTTAGTGCCCGCGAAAACTTAAAAACAAATATTGATATATGTAAATGGTGTTCCAATTTAAGGTTAATTTTTAAATGTTTAATAAAATACACAAATTATTTGAGAATGATCAAATCTTTTATTTCAAATGATTGTACAATTGTTTCTTTTTAGTAATGGACAACAATATCTTGTAAGTGCTGCTGTACGACAAGCTTCTAATCTTTTGCCAAAATTTTCGATAACTTTCTGGAAAACTGCAGTGCAATTACTTTAAATAATGGTCTCCTTTAGGTCATCAATTGTTTGTGGATCCTTGGCATAGACGTTTTTTTCAAATAGCTCCATAGGAAAAAATGTAGAGGTGTTAGATGGCAAGATCTAGGGAGCCAATTAATATTTCCTCTTCGAGCAATTTTTCGATTACCAAATTTCTGTTTCAAATGATTGATTATTTCTGCTGCCGAATGACGTGTTGCACCTGTTGGACATATTCTGCACATCAATATGCTCCAACTCATCCCACCAAACGTTGATAATCATCGTTCGATATCGATCACCATTCACAGTAACAGCATTTCCATTATCATCTTCAAAAAAGTATGGACCAATCACTCCACCAGCCCAAAAACCACACCAAACAGTTACTTTTTGTGGCTGCATCAGTCTTTCCATTATTTCTCGTTTATTTGCTTCACTCCAGATTTGACAATTTTGCTTGTTAACAAATCCACCCAATTCAAAATGTGCTTCATCGTTGAAGATGATTTTTTAGAAAAAAATCACATTTTCAAGTTTCTGTTGTATGGACCAATTAACGAATTGACGATGTAAACCAAAGTCTGTTGGCCTTATTTCTTGCGTTATCTGAATCTTGTTAGCCTTTAAATGAAGATCTTTGTGCAAAATTCTGAATAAAGCGGTTTTTGGAATGTTCAGTTGCTGTGCACGATGATGAATTGATGTTTTTGCTTGTTCAACAATACTAGCAGTAACAGCTGCAACATTTTTTCTGAACGTCCACTAAGATGATATGTTTTGCATTTTTCATATTTTACTGAACCAATTTCTACAAATTGTTGAACATTTTTTCTAATGGTAACATTTGACGGACAGTTTCCTCTTCCATATTCTGTACGAAATTTTCTTCCAACTAATGCAAAACTTTCACCAAATTTAAAATAATTTTTAATAATAAACACTCGTTGCTCAATCGTATATATCTCCATTTTTAATAACCGGAATATTCCTACTTTGTCATCTATCAACTAACATATGATATTCTAGTACAAAAAATATAAATAGCGGCAAATTTAAAAATTAACCTCAAATTGGAACACCCTTTATATATAATGTTTTTGAACGCCATCTATATTGTTTATTACGTGTCTCTGCCAACCATGGCTGTGACAGTCTTGTAGAAGACGAGGTGTTTGTGTAGACACACGATGTTTTGACCTTTGTCCGCTCGCTAACAGAGGGAGCGTCTGGCTACCAACCACAGCTGTGCAGTCTTCTACACACACGATGTTTTGACCTTTGTCCACTTGCCAACAGAGGGGGCGTCTCGCTACTGGTCGTTACTGTGCAGTCTTCTACACACACGATGTTTTGACATTTGTCCGTCCGCCAACATAGGGAGCGAACTGGTACGTTTAACAGGCTGCGAATTTTTGACAAGGTTGTCGTCGTGTCTCCAACCAACCGCTATCTCTACGGTTGCCGGTGACTGGTATTATTATTACGCGTCTTAAACGGGATTTTACTCAACATACTATCAACTTTTAGTATCTTGATATGCAGTGGTCTTGTTGGCACATATGCTAAGTACTTACGTAGGAAGCAGATGGTCGGGGTTCGATTCCCCATGAGTGCGACTGTTTTTTGTAATATATCTATATAAATTATTTCGTATATCATTAAAATTTAGCGCGGTTGGACAGATCACGAGACTATTGACTAATGAGAGATTGGCATGGCTGTGCATGTGTAACTTAACCAATGAGAGCGTTTCAAGAGGGCAACTACTTATCTCCTACGTCACAATCTGCCTGTAGTATGTCAGTTGTTAACCGTTTTCCGGACAACTGACAAAACTCTATGGCTCACCTGTCAATGTTCAGTGTCATCGTTCTATGCCATAAGTCAACGCCCCATACCAACGTTCCGTGCCATCGTTCTATGCCATACGTCAACGCCCCATACCATCGTTCCGTGTCATCGTTCTATGCCATACGTCAACGCCCCACTCTAACATTCCGTGCCATCGTTCTATGCCAACGCTCCATACTATCGTTCCGTGTCAACACCCCTGTCATCCGAAGTCATCTTAAAATCAGCTGTTACTTTTTATCGTAACTATTGAACAGTAAGAAATACCTTTTTTCCGAGATCTAAGGAAATATATAAGAATCTGGCATTACGGCTCAACGTACAGAGCCCTATGTTATCACAATCTGATGTATCTGTATACAAATACAGTAAGCCTATTTCAAGCATTAAGCATATAAAGTTTCAAAACAGAATCTGAAATATACCAACATTTCAATGTTATCTGTCTGTTCAATATTACCGCTATAGGTATCAAGCTCCGCCGCAGTTTTCTGTGACCTGAGAAACACAGGAGTGGGGGCTGTTTGTGGGCAGTCCCCCTCCACTTTCTATGACGTCACCAGTTCTCACTCCCATTGGTCATTTCAAACTATCTTTAAGAAAAATTTGACGCTCCATCAGTCTAATTGTAAATTGAAAATACCATTAACATACGAATCAATTCACTCAATTATGTGACTTTCCAAGATCTAGGTTTTTTTTTTCATCAATGGCATATATATATATATATATATATATATATATATATATATATATATATATATATGGGTAATGTGCACATTTATCCGTCATTTAAACAAGTTTCTCTGCACCTCACTAAAAATAGTAAATTGAAAGATGTCTATAGAATTTTGAATGACAAGAACGGGATATCAGGAAATCAAGGAACGGTCCACACGGCTGGATTCTGTTGTGCTTTGGTATTCAAGTAGGGGTACCACAGATAGCAGAAAGGTGTATGTAGATGGTTGACGGTATTCTCATGGGAGATTGAAAGGTTGAATGATAAGAACGATCCCACCGGTTGGATTTCATTAACCGTTGGTTATGTCGTGAGAGTCTGGAAGGTGGAATGACAAGAACGGTATAGCAAAAATGGTATGAACAAACCTAACGGTTGAATGGTAAGAAAAATATATCATCAATTCAGTGAACGGTACTAACACGGTAGGATTCTGTTGACCCTCGGTAATCAAGTGCTTGGAGCGGGTGCGTGAAAGAAGGAATTTAAAGAATCGTCCTAATGGTTGGATTTCGTTGGTTGTTTGTTCGTGTGAGAGTTAATATGATGAGAATGGGATATCAAGAATGGAATGAACGGTCCTAACGTTTAGATTCCGTTGGCCATTACTAACCATGTGGGAGTCTACAAGGTACAATGACATGAATGGGATACCAGGAATTCATAGAACAGTCCCAATGGGTGGATTTCATTGGTCGTTGGTTATCACGTGGAAGACTGGAAGGTTGAATGGTAAGAACGAAAAAACAGGAATTCAAAGAATGGTTCTAAAGACTGAAATGGTTATCAAATTTTATAGTTGAATGATAGGAATGGGATACTAGGAATACAAGGAACGATGTTAACGGTTAGATTTCGTTACTCGTTGGTTATCACTTGGGAGACTTGAATGTTAAGAATGGTCCTAACGCCTGGATTTCGTTGCCCATTGGTTATTACATTGAAGGTTGCAATGGTCTTTGGATATCGTGTGCGAGAGTTGATGGTTGAATGACACAAACGGGATACCAGTTACTTAAGGAACTGTCCTAACTGCTAGAGTATGTTGATTGTTTTTAATCAAGTGGAGTGGAGTATTGTAAGGTTAAATGAAAGGAACGGATATAATAAGAATGGAATGAATGATCTTAGCGATTAGAGTATGCTGACTGAAATTGATTACCAGAGATAGTAGAAAGATGGGTGGTAATGGTAGCAGTGGGGACGTGAAAGCAAGCATTGGATACAATAAATTCAAAAGAATGATCCTAATGGTTGGATTTCGTTGGCCAATAGTTATCATGTGGGAGATTGGAAGGTTAAATGACAAGAATGGTCCAAAGCGTTGGATTTCGTTGTCTGTTGGTAATCACGTGGGAGTCTGAAAGGTTAAACGACAAGACTGAAATAGCAAGAGTGGAATGAACAGTCCTAACGGTTTGATTTAGTTGACCATTGGTTATCATGTGGGAGATTGGAATGTTTAATGATAAGAAGATTCCGTTGTCTGTTGGTACTGACGTGAGAGTCTAGAAGGTCAAGAATGAGATACCAGATATTCAAGGAAGAGTTCTCATGGTTGGACTTAGATGGTCGATTCTTATCACTTGGGAGACTGGAATGTTTAATGACAAGATTTATCCAAAGCGTTAAATTTCGTTGTCTGTTGGTAATCACGTGGAAGTCTGAAATGGCAGAAATTCAAGGAACGGTCCTAACAGCTAGGGTTCCGTTAGCTGTTGGTTATCATGAATGATAAGAATTGGATACCAGGAATTCAATGGAATAGTTTTGACTATTACGATTCCATTGATCGTTGGGAATCACGTTGGAGTCTAGAAGGTTAAATGATAAGAGTGGGATACCAGAAATTCAAGGAATATCCTAATGCTTGTATTTTGTTGACTGGTGTTGATTACGAGGGATAGTAGAAAAAACAGTCCCAATGGGTGGTAATGGTATGAGCGAGGACGTGAAAACTGGTATAGGACATCAGGAATTCAAAGAATAGTCCTAATCGGTAGGTGACGTAGAATGGTAATGAAATAGAAAGAATATGAGTTTTGAAGTTTGAATGATTGGATCGGGATTGCGGAGATCGGACAAACAATCTACTGGACCCTGTCTGATTGATCGCGATTGCATAGCTACATTATGTTGCCGTTGGACGGTAGAAACTATGATGGGAAAACTGAAAGAATTGATGCGAGTGTTTTTAAATATATAACTGATGGGGGCATTAAATTATGTAACTTTTTTTTTAGACAGGGCTTGAGCACGCTAGGTACTCAATGTTCCAGTGTGTTTACTTTAACTACATTACTTTACATCAAGTACATTAATCATTGAACAAAAATTTCATTTGAATCAAGCCTCTTTTGTGTGTTTTCCGAGATCTACGTATTTTTCTCCTCAATACCATATCTGTACCTCAGTGCCAGACTAGGTTTTAAGTCCAAAAAGATGATTTTAAGTTAGAGAAGTTATAAGTTTTAAATGACAAAAATTTAAGTTTTGTGGTCGTATATTTTAACATATTTTTTTTAAACTTCACATATGTTTAAATAAATAAATATTCCTTTATTCAACATTTAAAATCACTGCATTTACAAAAAAATTAATCTTACAAATACAAATGATTTATTTGCCTTGTCAAAACAATCACCACCCGCGTCACTCAGCATCTTTCAAAAATTCATCATACGAGTAGTATGCTTTTCTGGACAGGTATGTATAGAGCTCCTTTCCAAACTTCACTATACTTTTCTCATTCCCTCTAGCTCGCGTATATTTATTAAAACTTATAGTCCCCCTATAGATATGGGAATTTTGCCCAATTGATAGCCTAGAGAATGGCTGATGTAGTTCATTGCTGCTACGAGTTGAATAATTGTGTATTTGATCATTTCTAGTAAGTGATGCTTGCTTTTTAATATTCATTATTAATAGGTGAATATATAATGAGTGGACCGTCAAAATATTAAACTCAATGAAAAATTGCTTGCAACTGGTTAATTTTCTTTGTTAGTTACGGATAGGTCGGTGGTGGTGATTTCGGAAGGCTTTTCTTTGAAAAATATATTCACTAACCTCAATACCTTTGGGCCACATATCAGCTCTTAGAAAATCTTCTTTCAAGTTAGAGTTGAAACCCCAGTAGCTTTTTAATGGTAAGCAGATAAATTGGCAATCAGGTTTCTTTTCCCTTAAGTATGATTCTAGTTTATCGACAATATACTTCGGGTTAAATTTACTCACATAAATCCATGATCTATTGCCGATGAAAGCATTTTCATCACTTACATCAGTGCCCACGATTTTGTTTGGGACATCAGTAGTTGATTGAGTTAATACATCATCATTTATATTAGTTATTTTAATCATGTTTTTTTGGTTTCCAATTCATACAAGTTGATATTTTTATTGGGGAAATCAACTTTATAGTTTACAGTGGAACCATTAGATGACTTACAATTATGATTAGGAGATTGTGAATAACATTGAGTTTTATTTATATTCGGACTATTTGAAGAATTTGTCATTTTGGCAACATTGTTTTGTTGTTTACTTAAAGAATTTAAAGCAAACACATTGAAGAATTCAATATGTTGTATGTGGTATGAGGAATGCATTTATTTCACACACTATACTGTATGAATCAGATAAAATAGAAACTAGTCCCTCTGCTTGTTACGTAATAAGGTTTGGTATACTTTGACGTCTGGTTGTCGTATATTTCCCTACATCTCGGAATAACACATGTTGGACTTTTATATATGGTATTCAAGAGAAAAATACAATCTCGGAAAACACACTAGAGAGGCTCGGTTCAAATGAAGTTGTTGTTCAATGATTAATGTAGTTGATGTAAAGTAATGTAGTTAAAGTAAACCCAGTGGAACATTGAGTACCTAGCGTGCTCAAGTCCTGTCTAAGAAAAAAAATTGTTATATAATTTAACGACCCCATCAATTATATATATAAAACCACTCGCTTGAATTCTTTCAGTTTTCCCATCATAGTTTCTACTGTCGAACGGCAACATAACGTAGCTATGCAATCGCGATCAATCAGACACGGTCCAGTAGGTTGTTTGTCCGATTTCCGCTATCCCGTTCCAATCATTCAAACTTCAAAACTCATATTCTTTCTATTTCATTACCAATCTACGACACCTACCCATTACACCTATACCAGTTTTCACGTCCTCGCTCCTACCATTACCACCCATTGGGACTGTTTTTTCTACTATCCCTCTTAATCAGCACCAGTCAACAAAATACAAGCATTAGGATGTTCCTTGAATTTCTGATATCCCACACTAACTCTTCATCTAACATTTTAGACTCCAACGTAATTCCCAACGCCCAATGGAATTGTAACAGTCAAAACCATTCCTTTGAATTCCTGGTATCCAATTCTTATCATTCATGATAACCAACAGATAACGGAACCCTAGCTGTTAGGACCGTTCCTTGAATTTCTGCCATTTCAGACTTCCACGTGATTACCAACAGACAACGAAATTTAACGCTTTGGATAAATTAAACATTCCAGTCTTCCAAGTGATAATTATCGACCATCTAAGTTCAACCATGAGAACTGTTCCTTGAATAACTGGTATCCCATTCTTGACATTCAACCTTCTAGACTCTCAGGTCAGTACCAACAGACAACGGTATCTTCTTATCATTAAACATTCCAATCTCTCACATGCTAACCAATGGTCAACTGAATCAAACTGTTAGGACTGTTCATTGCATTCTTGCTATTTCAGTCTTTTTAACTCGTTTAACCTTTCAGACTCCTACGTGATTACCAACAGACAACGAAATCCATCTTGTCATTCAACCTTTTAATATCCCACATGACAACTATTGGCCAACGAAATCCAACCATTAGGATCATTCTTTTGAATTTCTTCTATCCAATACTTGCTTTCACGTCCTCGCTCCTACCATTACCACCCATCTTTCTACTAATCAACATCCGCATACTCTAATCGCTAGGATTATTCATTCCATTCTCATTATAATTTTTTTAACCATACAATACTCCACTCTACTTGATTACAAACAATCAACATAATCCAGCAGTTAGGACCGTTCCTTGAGTAACAGGTATTCCGTTTGTGTCATTCAACCAACAACTCTCTCACGTGATAACCAAAGACCATTCCAATCTTCAATGTAATAACCAATAGTAAACAAAATCCAGATTCTTAACATTCAAGTCACCCACTTAATAACCAACGAGTAACGAAATCCAACCATTACGATCGGTCCTTGTATTCCTAGTATCCCATTCCATCATTCAACTATCCAAGACCGCACTCGATTACCATTCCAGCCTTTAGAGTCATTCTTTGAATTACTGTTTTTTCTTTCTTACCATTCAACCTTTCAGTCTCCCACGTGATAACCATCAACCAATGAAATCCACCCATTGGGACTGTTCCTTGAATTCATGGTATCTCATTCTTGTCATTGTACCTTTTAGACTCCCACATGGTTAGTAATGGTCAATGGAATCCAACCATTAGCACCATTCTTTAAATTCCTGATATCATATACCTTCTTTCACGCCCCCGCTCCGAGAACTTGATTACCGAGTGCCAAAAGAATCCTACCGTGTTAGTACCGTTCACTTAAATGATGATATATTTTTCTTACCATTCAACCGTTAGGTTTGTTCATAGCGTTTTTGCCATACCGTTCTTGTCATTCCAACTTCCAGACTCTCACGAGATAACCAACGGTAAACGAAATCCAACCATTGGGATCGTTCTTATCATTCAACCTTTCAATCTTCGATGTGAATACCGACCATCTACATACAACCATTGGGACCATTCTTTTGAATTTATTGTATCCTATACTTTCTTTCACTTCCTCACTCCTACCATTAACACTCACATTACTGCTATCCCTTGTACTCGACATCGGCCAACATAATCTAGTCACTAAGATCCTTCATTCCATTCTTACTATCCCGCTCCTGTCATTGATCCTTTCAATACCCCTACTTTATTACCGACGCACAAGCCAATTCAGTGTACCGGTCTTTCATTTCCTGGTATTGCGTTCTTGTCATTCAAAATTCTCTAGACAGTTACTTTCAATTTACTGTTTTTTATCGGGATGCAGAAAAACTTGTTTAAATGAAGGATAAATGTGCAGATTACTCTTATATCACATGTATATGCCATTGATGAGAAAAATCCCTAGATCTTGGAAAGTCACATAATTGAGTGAATTGATTCGTATGGTAATGGTATTTTCATAGTACGATTAGACTGATGGAGCGTCAAATTTGAATCGAATTAATTTCTAGACAATGGTTTGAAATGACCAATGTTTGGATCAGGCTGACTGTATTTGTATAGACTGACAAATCAGCTTGTGACAACATAGGGCTTTGTACGTAGAGCCGTAACGTCAGATTCTCCGATATTTCCCTAGATCTCAGAAAAAGCAAATTTATAACTTCTTCTTGCGTAGATGAGAAAAAATCACTATATCTCGAAAAAACATATTTGAGAGAGACGTGTTTTGAATGAAATCAGCGTTCAATGGAAAGTAACAGCTGAGATGTTGTTGACAAATTATGTAAAGCTAACTTACGCATCACACAACACACTGCGAATGTTTAACACTCACACAATATCACTGCGCATTTCTAATACTCACCCAACATCAGTGCGCATGTCTAACACTTACACAACATCACTGAGCAATATCAAGCAATATCACTGCGCATGTCTATGATCCATACAACTTCGATGCATATGTCTAACACTCACACAACATCACTCCGCATGTCTAAGACTCACACATCACAGCGCATGTCTAACACTCATACAACATCATTGCGCGTGTTTAACACTCACGCAACATCACTGCGCATGTCTAACACTCATACAACATCAATGTGCATATCTAACAATCACACAACATCACTGCGCATGTCCTTACAACAACATTCAGCGTTCCTGTTCTCGCTATGCCACTTCCATTATTCCCGTTCTCATTATTCAGTTTCTAGCATTCCCGTTTCAGCACTCCCATTTCCAGCTTATGGTTTGTCATTAGTTTTAATTTCTTATTCTTTGTTAGCTGTTTGTCTATCCTCGGTTACCTAAGGCTGTCCTTGTCTAGCTTGTATGAGAGTGGGCTAACCCAGCGAAATCTTCCCGTGATATGTACACCTCCTATTTTCTACACAGGCTGCGCTGAAAAAGCCACCTGCCTTCATCCATCTCCCTCTATCGATAGCCTCTGGCCTCCGATCTTATGTATCTCAACACACTGATTGGTCCTTGATATATACACCAAATACTTTATTCCCGTATGCCTCATTTCGATCCCGAATTCCTGCATCTAATGTCCCGAATTCCCGTATCTAATTTCCCGGATTCCCGTTTCTATTATCCCGAATTCCCGCATCTATTATCCCGTATTCCCAACTCTAATTCCCCGAATATATTGTCCTGCATCTATTTTACCGAACTTCCGCATCTATTATCCAGTATTTTTACTTTAATTTGGGTAGGATACAGTTTTATCAAAAAAAATAGCTGTTATTATTTGACTGATCTAACTAATGAGGTTTTAGTAAAATATTCCGTATTTCGAATTTCACAGTTAGCCCCGAAACAAGGCACGGGTCCCATTTAAGCTTACTCTTGAAGTGTAACGCTTGGCAGCTATTTAGGTGAAGACACATTTTAAATTATTCTAAAAGTAGGAGATATCCAACCAAAAAATCGTTTACTGACGAAAAAGTTTCATCATAAATATGTTATTATAAATATACCTATATTCAAAAATATAGAAAACGATATCTCTCAAACAAGCAAAAAACATGAAACACCACTTAACCATTTGCTTAGGATAAGTGACAAGTTCAGTAACTATGTAATGGGGTATGCAGGAATATCAGGAAATAATAAGGCTGCTTTGATTTTTATTGAATATGGAATCAATTATTTTTTTTAGTTTTAATAAACATACGTTTTAGTTGACCTAGGAATTCTGTTATGTGATTTACATCCGAAAAATCACAGCGAAACGGCGTAAACACTGTAAAACTTCCGATTTGGAGTCTCTGTAAGATAGTTTTCCCTAAAACTCCTAGACGTCGATATTAATTTCGCGATAAAATATTGAATTCAGTTATATTTAGTAAATAAATAGTTATTCCAGATTGCAATTAGCTGGGGGGAGCGCAACTGATGACAATTCCCGACTACAAATAATATATTGACTTGCGTTCAATGGATTGAAAAGACATTGTTATAATGTCAGAAGTACCAAAAATATAAAAAATGTCAAAAATGTCAAAAAGGTTAGGTATATAAAACAAACACATTCTCTGGCTTTATCGCGCAAACTATGACCCAAAATTTGAAAAAAAAAATATAAATACTGGGTCACACTTGAACTTCAACGAAAAATAGAGCGAAAAATCTAATATTAATATTGTAAATCAATTTATAACGATAAACAAATTAAATATAAATGATTCATTTTTTCGTTATTATGAAGACAAGGATATTTTTTCATAATTTTAGATTAATTTGTTTACAAGATATTAATAAAAATATATAAAAATGGACAAACCCCCATACTTTATTACCAAAAATACTTACCATAATATCTTTTAAACTAAGCGTTTTAAATTTATAAAAAATATACAGTTTTATTTCTAACACGCCCTTTTATTCTATCAGCTTTACGATTCGCTTAATTTTTATAAAAATATTATTTAATTTTCTAATTTGGTCCGTAAAAATTAAGATTATAATTCACGCCTTATTTTGCCAGTAAACTTTCAGTGAAGCACCGTATAACTTTTTATCTCAGTAGTTTGAAAGATAAAGGGGAAAATAGTTTAAAATACACATTTGTATTGTTATGATGATTTCTTTCAATTAATACATTACGTTACGAGTACACTTAAAAAAATTATTTTCCCTCTTAAGTTTATACTTGTCTTAATGAGTCGAATTTTGTATATTTCTTAAATATTGCAATATACTCCGTTGGTTTAATTAATTAATTTAAAAACTCATATTCACTTCACTTTCTAGAACTTTATTCACACGTAAACATCAAATTATTCTTAGCTTAGCTGATTCTAATACAATAACATCGAAATTGTAACAATAGGTAAGCTCTCCTAACTAACTACTGAAATTAATATTGCCTTATATTACGTACGCCGAATTTTCTGGCCGTTCTACCTTTGTTCGCTCAGTGTCCAGATTCTTGCTCATTTTGAAGACTCTAGAAATTGATGTTTTTATGTTCTTTGGAATGACCAGGGACGGAGTGGATAAATTTTATAACACTGCCCTCCCTTTAATCCTGGTCGTCCCGATCAGAAACATCCTCTCCATGGTAGGGAACGAGTCGATCTAAATGGACCATCTACAACTTAGCCCTGTGGTTTCGACGGATACGGTAGACGACGCCATTAATCCTCTTGACCATCTCCTATGGACCATCCCAGGCGGGTGTAAGCTTTGCAGATTTACCCTTGCTCCGTTGGGGGTTGTACAGCCAGTTTATGCTCATCCCAATCACCCTGGTTATTGCTGACGAACTTGGATAGGTCTTGTTCCAAGGTCCTGTTGAATCTTTCCACAATTCCGTCTGACTATGTGTGCAATGGTGTTGTTCTAGTTTTCCTTATCCCCAACATCGTACAGACCTTCTGGAATACATTCGATTCGAAGTTACGTCTGAATGTATTTTCAACGGGACGCTAAACCTGTTGAATAGCTGTTCTACTAGCACCGTCGCTACCGTGGTTGCCTCTTGATTGGGTATCGCATATGCCTCAGGCCATTTGTTGAAGTAATCCATTGCGACCAGAATGTATCTGTTCCCCCTCTCAGACTCGGGAAACGAACAGGCGCCATCTAAGGCCATTCTCTCAAATGAGACGCCCACATTGTACTACTGCATTCTGCCCTTGGTCCGGGTGTTCGGGCTCTTACTGGCTGCACAGCTGTCACATTTCCAGCACCAAGCTCAGACGTCTTCAAAGTAATTTACCCAGTAGTATCGCTGGCGAACTTTGTCTAGGGTTTTGTTCGTGCCCAGATGGCCCCCGGTAATCCCATCATGTACTTCCGTCAAGATGGCTGGTACCTTTTTCTTAGGAACTACTAGTAGGGACTTGGTTTCTCGGCCATCAGTGCTTTCCCAAACTCGCTTGAGCATTCCATTCTCTACTCTTAGAGAGTCCCATTGGGCCCATAACGATTTCAGCACGCCCGAGTATCTAGCTACCTCGTCCCATTGTGGCCTGGGTGCCCCTCTCTTTTTGAGTGACAGGATTGGTTCTATGTCTGTATCAGCCATGTGGTCCTGAATGCATGTTCCGTTGTACAGTTTTTATGGGCCTGCACTCGGATCTATCTGATGGAGATACCCTCTCGCTGTTCCGTCTTCAGACATTGTCCGCATTCTGCTCTACAGGGTCTTCTTGATAGGGCATCAGCATTATTATGCAAACGACCTGCACGATGTTCAACCTTAAAATCGTATTGCTGTAATTTCTCCATCCACCTGGCCAGTTGTCCTTCCGGTGTCTTCATGTCCAGCAGCCATTTGAGGGCGGCATGATCTGTTCGGATTAGGAAATGACGACCATGGAGGTATTTGTGGAAATGGTCTACTGCCCTTATTATTGCAAGAAGTTCTTTTCTGGTGACGCAATAATTTCTTCCCGGTTTCGAGAATCCATGGCTGTAGTACTCGAACACCCCCTCTTCACCATCTTGCACCTGGGATAGGATGGCACCCCAACCTGTGTTGCTGGCATCGTTGGCAATGCTAGAATTGGACTGGAACAGAGTGCCGCAGAAACTCTTTACTGAGCCCTGTCTCCTTCACTGATGTCTGGTACTCTTCTTCACAAATTCAGGACTCTGATTGGTATATCTCGTCCGGTTTTAACTATAGCCCGTCCAAATAAGTAGTGATGAGCTGAGTGTACGGGCTCCACCATTCCAACGCAGCTCCCAGGATTGCTTTCTACCTTCCCATGAATAATCTGTTCCGTTCGACCGGGAATTCTGACTGAGGATTTTGCTACAATTCTTATGAAGGTGGTTGAACTGTTTACGTGCCGTGTCAATACGAATTCCGCATTTACTGGATGTTACTGTTAACTGGCCGGATTTCTGATGACCTCAAAACCCTGGAGTTGGCAATGGACACAGCGGCGCCGGTGTCAATGGTGATGGTAATTGCTCGGCCATTGATGCTGCTACCTCTTTGGGGGCTGGTGGAGGGTTAGTCAGCATTCGCCCCCTTATGCTGACTGGCTGACGGTCCATGGACATGTGGCTGTTTTGTAGGTTACCCCCTGGTGGGTGATTGTTCCGATAGCCTCGCTCTGCAGTCTCTTTGGAAGTGTCCTGTCCGTCCACACCAGTAACATGAACCTCTGACGTCAGTTCTTTGTGATTGTTCTAGTAGTTTATGGATTCTGGACAACACTGCCTGGAGGGATGGTTTTGGTTCTTTCTGGCTGAAGAAAACTGCTCGCACCCTCGGTTTGGACATATTCATGACTGCCTCTACTTCCAAGACGCCACTAAAATTTCTTTGTACTTCCACATCTCTGATACCGTTTATGAAATTCTGTGTTGCCAACTGGTCTTTCGTTTCCTCTGGCAGATCTGGGTAGGACACGTGTACTAACCGTCTAATCTCTGCTTCGAATTCTTGAAGGCTCTCTCCGGATTTTTCCACTTAGTTGCACCTGGTATACTTGGCTCAGGGATTGATTGTAGTATCTTTTGTCCAGGATAGCGATGATCTTGTCAAAATTGCATTGTTCATCGACTGAAATGCTTTGGAGGAGTTGTAAGGCCGGACCTCTGAAGGAAATTACGAGAGACGTAGATTTTTCTTGGTTATTCCATCCATTAGCTGTAGCCACGGCTTCAAATTGCCGTTTATATATGGGCCAAGATGAACTGCCATCAAATGGGGGTGGTTTGCTAACGGAACCTTTGATACTCATGGTGTTCTGCTATCTTCCTCGCTGTAAGTCCTGTTGCATTTTTTAAATTTTTGTTTCTACCAATTTTTTATGGTCTTAATATCATCATGTATCTCGTTTATGTCTGACTCAACTATTTGCATTCTTTCATTAAGTTGTGCTACTATTTACATTAATTGTTCAAATTGCAGTTGTCTTTTTTCTTCAGTTTGACCTTGTTTTTCTTCAAATATTTTAAAATTATGATCTTGTTTTTGTGCAAATATTTTAAAATCATGTTGCCGTTTTTCTTCAAATTTCCAGAATAATCTTCAGTTAAATTGTGTTGTTTTTATCTATATATTTCACTAACCTGTGTTGAATTTCCTCTTGATGTTGTTGTATCTAGAACATACAGAGTTATATATTGAAAACTTCTTTGCCATCATACCGTCAATCTCACTATTATTTGGTAATAGTCACCATTACTAAGTAACTCGTAAGAAAGGTTCAAATAGGTATTTTTATATAAGGCTGTACATTACCTTTGTCTGATTGCATAATAAGAATGTCTGGGTTATCTTTGAGAAAACGTTTGGCCATCGAAAATGATCTATTTAAATTGTAAAATTTACTAGTATTTGTGTTCATAAAATTAGTGAGTAAATTGGTTATTGTAGAAGCACATATGTTTTGTGATTTTTTGTCATTTATTTGTTGAATCGCAAATTCAATATCTGCTAAATATATTTTTAATGAAATATCTGATTTATTAGGAGCAAAAATAAAGTTTTTGTTCAAATATTTTAAAATCATGTTGCCGTTTGTCTTCAAATTTCAAGAATAATCCTTCAGTTAATTTGTGTTGTTTTTCATCTATAGATTTCACTAATCTTTGTTGAATTGAATTTCCTCTTGATGTTGTTTCTCTTTTTTGTTACGTTTTTTTCAGGATCTGAGTTATTTTTTCATCTAGTCCATCCGTAACCTGTTTGAATATTTTTTTGGTAGTCTCGTCCATTTTTTCTTTTTCCATACTTCGGGTTTCCATAAATCAAATTGCGACTTTAACTTCACTTAATCCTGCACTTCGAGACCAAATTGCAATAAACTCCCTGAGTTCAATTAATTATTTTTAAAAAACTAATATTCATTTCACTTCTAGAACTTTTATTCACACTTGAACATGAAATTATTCTCAACAGCTGATTCTCATACATAACATTCAAATCATAACAATAGGTAAACTCTACTAACTAACTACTGAAATTAATATTGCATTATATAGCGTACGCCGAATTTTCTGGTCGTTCTACCTTTGTTCGCTCAGCTTCCAGATTGATAGTTCTTACTCATTTTGAAGATTCTAGAAATTGGTGTTTTTATGTTCTTTGGAATGAATACTGTCTTACGTTGCTTACCTGTATTCATAATAAAAACATAATATCCGGGTTCACTCTTTATTTTGAAGTTTCAAGTGAGACCTTATATTTCTAATTTTTTTTAAATTTTTAGATCGTGTTTCTTCTCACTTAAAAGGAGGAATAAGTAGATGTTTTATATTTATCTTAATATGTTTTAAATAAATAATTTAAAATATATAAAAAAATATATTTGTGTTTCTCATAATTTCATATTATATATTATATATTAAATGATGTGTTTAATTAATTTATTATTGTACATTTAATTGTTTAATTTGCCACCCAAAATTAATATTGTGGTTTTCTATTTAATTTTCCCATAAAGTTCACGTGAGACCCTACACCCCTAATTATTTTCAAAATGATATAATATAATAAATTTCTTATATTTTTTAAATATCTTTTAAACAATTGATTTTAAAATGATGGAAAACATATATCTGTATTCTTCATAATAAGCTCTTTCATTTGATATATTGTAAGATGTGTTTAACAAAAGTTGAATTTTTATTTGCCGTTTAATTTTATAAATTACCTCCCAAAATTACTATTAGGAGTTGCCCCTTATTTAGCCTGTAAATCTTAAGTGAGGCCATATATATATATATATATATATATATATATATATATATATATATATATATTACAAGAAAAAATCGGGACGCAGCCAAACTTCTTGGGTTACAAGTAAATACTCTTTTAACTTATTTTGAGAGCTTTCGAAATTATTTTATTTCATCGTCAGTCAATATACTATAAATAACACAAATATTGACAATTTAGAAGTAAAAAACTAATCACTTACGTTAGTCGAAGTTGTATAAGCAGAAAAACATCTATAAAACTTTAGAATATTGTTAAATTTTTTTTGGCGATTCCACTAACAAAATTGTCACGTTGGCATATTTGATTTGAAGACATGTGATATATATTTTTTAAAGTACGGGTAAACTATTTTTATTCTTTGTAACTTACTGATGAATTGAAATATTATTAAGGAAACAAAAATTGATATTGACTTTTTATTTAATCAATCTGATAAATCTGTATTGTAATGTTTTTATTTTCACACTCGGGCTCAGTTCAGTTCTTGGATTTATTTCAAAACCCAGTCTAACTCACTCTAATTTATTTCCACTACTTTTACACAAATTTATATTCACAGAAACTACTATTTACATTTTATCTTAACTGTATAAACGACCGACGAAAACTGAATAACTCCTATCGCCAGCTGGTCCTTTTATACATTTATCTTGGAATTGTCTGGTACGTCCACGAACCATCGGGAAATTCCATCATGGTCTGGAAGTTTTAAGGGAATTCCCAGTAACGGCAGCGGTCCGCCGGTTGAGAGACAAACATTTCGGGTTCCACGAATTTATCGGAATAATGTCCCTTCCATGAATTGGTTGAGGGCCGATTGCACCAGCTGTCGGATGAATTCTCGTAACATTGCCCCCTCCTTAAGGCCATTTCGTCCCGGAATGTCCCAGAATCCTTCCTGGTATGACGATATTTACAGGACTCTCCATTTCGACAACGAGAAGTTTGGTGAAAGTAACAGTCAACGGTCCTCGAATCTGGGCTGCGAGTACTGAGACAGCATACCAGGATGTCGACGCCACTGAATCGAAAGATTGTTTCCATCATACTTCTCACCACCCTCCAATTCAGTCCATCCAACCCGCAGGCTATCTTTGGGACCGCCAATTTCATCAGATTTTTCTCCATCATCACATTCCTCAATTCTACCAGAGTCTTCCAACGATCGCTGTATATTGGCTTGTCCTGCGAGAATGTTTTCGTTACCAAATAAAAGATGTCTCTGGTACCCACTTATTGTTTATCTTCGAGATGAAGGACCTTCCCTACCACTGGATCTTGTTCCCGTAGCTTCTGGAACTGGCCGTACTTCTTGGCAAACACCTTGGCTATTCCTCTGGACATCCGAACACAATGAGCCAGGGCATATTCGATGGGCACCTCAAACAGGTCTCGGGGTTCCTCTGTGGTCACGTCGTGCTGCACTTTCTGCCCATTAGAGTACAGTGCCATAAACTGTTCGAAGGTCATCTCGTCATTGGGTGGTTGGATGCTGCGGACTTGGGCTTGGTCATCTTCGCTCTCATGACTTCCGGCAAAAGGGGCTAACCTGTTAAAATGTACGGCCTTTGGTTTTCCCCGAGGTAGCTTCTTTATTCGGTAGACAACATCGTTGATTTTCTTCACAATTTGGTACGGCCCCTCCCAAGATCTCTGTAGCTTGGGCGAATATCCACGACGACGTTGCGGGTTATACAACCAAACAAGATCATCAACTTGGAATTCTCCGCTCTCGGCTTTGATGTCGTAGGCTTCCTTCATTCGGACACTGGCATTCTCGATATTTGACCGGACTCGTTGGTGTATGTCGTCCATCTTTCGACGTAACTGGCTGACATAGTCTTCACCTGCAGTCTCTTCTCCTGGGGGACATCCAAACTTCAAATCGCATGGTAGTCGTAACTCTCGTGCCATAATAACGCTTGCCGGGGTCTGACCCGTGGACTCGTGCATAGACGAACGATATGCCATAAGAAACAAGTGCAGATACTGGTCCCAGTCTCTTTGGTGGTCAGAGACTGCCTTTGACAAATGGCGGTTAATGGTTCTATTCATCCGTTCTATCATTCCGTCGGATTGCGGGTGTAATGCCGTCGTCCGTGTTTTATTGATCTTCAAAAGCTTGCAGGCGTCTTGGAAAAGAGTAGACTCGAAGTTTCTACCTTGGTCTGAGTGCAACTCCAAGGGAACGCCAAAACGACTGATCCATTCCTTGACAAGGACATCAGCAACGGTCAAGGCTTCTTGATTCGGCAAGGCATATGCTTCGGCCCATTTACTAAAATAGTCCATCACCACCACAATGTACTTGTTTCCAGAGTCGGATTCAGGAAATGGACCGGCAACATCAATGGCTACTCTTTCGAATGGACTGCCCACGTTATATTGCTTCATTGGAGCTTTTGGTCGTTTCTGAGGCCCATTACTTGCTGCACAAACCGTACATTTCCGGCACCACTCCGTAACGTCTACTTGGCAGTTTACCCAATAGAAGCGTTCTCGCAACTTCCCCAAGGTTTTGGTCACTCCCAGATGTCCTCCGGTTGTACCGTCATGTAGTTCTCGCAAAACCTGTGGTCTCCTATTTTTTGGGACTACAATCTGCTTTCGGTCCTTGCCTTCCTCTGGGGTTTCAAGGATGCGCTTCAGAAGTCCATTCTCCAGGATGAGAGAGTTCCACTTTTTGGATCTCCGCAGATTGCCAATGGTCATCGATGGCCGTAGTTCTACAGAGAACAGCCCCTTTTTCTTCTGCTCGCTGACAATGTTTGCAATCATCAGGGCTTGGTCTCCTCGATAGGGCATCAGCATTCTTATGGCTTGTTCCAGCTCGATGTTCAGTCTGGAAGTCGAATTCTTGCAACCGCTCAATCCACCTGGCCACTTGTCCTTTGGGGTTTTTAAACTGCAGGAGCCACTTCAGTGCTGCATGATCAGTCCTCAGGAGGAATCTTTTACCATAGAGGTACTTGTAGAAATGTTCTACCCCCTTTACCACAGCCAAGAGTTCCCTGCGAGTAACGCAGTAATTCCGTTCCGGCTTGCTCAAGGTCTTGCTGAAATAGCCGATTCTCCTGACCGTCTTGGATCTGCGAAAGCACCGCACCAATTCCGACATTGCTTGCGTCGGTATCCAAAACGAAGTTCCCATCTGGCAAAGTATAACTTAAGACGGGGGCACTCGTCAATGCTCTTTTCAGTATCTCGAATGATCGTTGGCATTCCTCGTCCGACTGGTACTGCACCTTTCCCTCTGTGAGTCTAGTAAGTGGCTTGGCGATGTTGGCAAATCCGGCGACGTACCGACGATAGTACGTGCATAACCCCAGGAAACTTCTTAACTGGTGGATATCTTTAGGTATCGGCCATTCCTGCACGGCTTTAATTTTCTGTTTGTCAACAGCTACTCCCTGTGCGGAAACTACATGTCCAAGATCTCTTCTTGGAACAGCTGACACTTCTTCGGGCTTAACTTTAGTCCGGAACTTAGAAGTCGCCGAAACACCTCCTCCAGGTTCCTGACGTGGTCTTCAAATGATTTTCCAACCACGATAATGTCGTCCAGATACACCAAGCATGTTTTCCATGAAAGCCCTTTTAACACTGTTTCCATCAATCTTTCAAACGTCGCTGGAGCATTACACAACCCAAACGGCATCACCGTGAATTGGTAAAGTCCTGAGCCGATGGTGAAAGCAGTCTTCTCTCGGTCTTCTTTAGCAAGTTCCACCTGCCAATAACCGCTCTTCAAATCCAGGGTGGAAAACATCTTCGATCCAGCCAATGTATCTAGGGTATCGTCTATTCTTGGAAGGGGATAACTGTCTTTCTTTGTAGCGTGGTTTAATTGCCGATGGTCCACACAAAAGCGGGTCGAACCATCTTTCTTTTTAACTAAGACAACTGGCGAAGCCCAAGGGCTATTGGATGGTTCAATAACGCCTTCTTGCTCCATCTCGCGGACTATCCTGTCGAATTCTTCTCTTTTAGCTAGGGGTAGTCTTCTCGCCGACTGTCGAATAGGCTGAGCGTCCCCAGTATTAATTTTATGTTTCACCAGGTCAGTTCGTCCTCTTTTGCCATTTCAACATCCATTCCAATGATTACTTCGTCTTCGATGTCTGCCACTAATGCCCGATGTAGGAAGGTTGTGTTTCCCAAGGTCATTTCAACTTCAATTTCACCATAGACTTACGCTGCTTCTCCTGTCGCTGTTTGCAGTTGCCATTTTGTTGGTTTTACCATTGTCTCTAAAACGATGTTGGGCCTTATAACTGTTTTGGTCGCACCTGTATCCAGCAGCATTGCACATTGCTTCTGGTTGATAAAGCCATCTACAAAGACACTGTTAACTTGGTTGCGTAGCGAAGCGAGATATGCGTAGATAGTTGGGGCTTGTTGGCTACAGGTCGACGATGGCCCCTTCACATCGACCTTCTTTAGTTTTCCGACGAAGAAGTCGGGCCTCCGTTGCTCTCCTTGCAACGACTCCTTATATGTCCTACCTTACCACATTTCCAACATCTTAGTTGTCTTTTCTCGGTAAGGACTTTCTCTATTATCTTTCTTACAGAGGCTTCATCGTTTCCGCCATCTTCGGATTCTCCGTCAACGATTCGGACTCTGGCTTGACTTCTGCAGGTATTTTTCGCAGCCTCGAATTCTAGCGCTCGAGCAAGTGCATCCACTAATTGAGTCGGTCGAGCTAGCGTTAGAGCTTTTCTGGCTTCGTTGTCCCGCAGTCCATCCAGAAACGCTTGTACTGCTAACCTTTCTATCACATTTTCCGGTGTGGCTGGATAGGCAAGGCGAACCAGACTGGCAATATCAGCTTCAAACTCCTGTAGGGATTCATTAGATTTCTGGTGGCGATTTTTCAGTTGGGAGTGATAAACGTGCTCCAAATGGGTTTGCCCATACCTCAATTCTAAATGTTTGACCAGTTGTTCGTAGTCTTCTCGCTCCGAGGTATTCAATGTTTGTAAGATATATGTAGCATCCCCTCGTAAGGCTAGGGTTAAAGCGATTGCCTTCTCCTCTGCCGACCATCCGTTTAGCTTAGCTGCAGCCTCGAATTGGCGACGATAATTGGGGAGGTTTCATTTTCTGCCTTGTCCCCTCGAGGCCAATTTTTGAATCCACTACCTCTATACTGCTTCTGCTTTCGGTTTTTGATTGTGTTTCTCCTCTTTGCATTGTGACTACCTGTTCTTTTATTTTGCTGATCTCACCCTCCATTATATGCTTTAGCTCCTCTATCCGAGCCTCATTCTCGACTATTTTCTCTTCCAGCATTTCTGAATTTTTCTGAACCATGCTTTTCAAATTTTCTTCTAAGGATTCAGCATTTTCCTGTAATTTCTGTAGTTTATCTTCCAAAGATTTCGAATTTTCTAGTAATTTGTCTTCTAGGGTTTTAGAATTTTCTAGCAGTTTGTCTTCTAGGGCTTTAGAATTATGTTCTAATTTGTCTACTAATTTATCTTCTAGGGTTTTAGAATTTTCTGCTAGCTTGTCTTCTACGGTTTTAGAATTTTCTGCTAGTTTGACTTCTAACGCCTCCTTCAAGATCTTAGAATTACCTTGTAGCTTATCCTCTAAAGTCTTAGAATTGTCTAGCAATTTCTCTTCTAGGGTTTTAGAATTTTCTTGTAATGTTTCTTTTAAATTTTCTTCCAATTTTTTTAATAGCATACTCATGTCTCCATTGCCAGAAACTTCAAACAAGTAAGTATCGGGATGGTTACCTTCATTTATTAGGGCATCTCGTAGCCGTTGCACTAATTCACTTTTCTTTCCACTAATTTCTAAATCCCTTTCCTCAAGTTCTTTTTTTAAGTCCGTCACTTTCAAATTGTCCAAATTCACGATTCTAAACATTGTCAGTTTATTTATTTTCCACTTCTAAAGTTCCACAAATAAACCGCACACCTGTCACCACTGTAATGTTTTTATTTTCACACTCGGGTTCAGTTCAGTTCTTGGATTTATTTCAAAACACAGCCTAACTCACTCTAATTTATTTCCACTACTTTTACACAAATTTATATTCACAGAAACTACTATTTACATTTTATCTTAACTGTACAAACGACCGACGAAAACTGAATAACTCCTATCGCCAGCTGGTCCTTTTATACATTTATCTTGGAATTGTCTGGTACGTCCACGAACCATCGGGAAATTCCATCATGTTCTGGAAGTTTTAAGGGAAGTCCCAGTAACGGCAGCGGTACGCCGGTTGAGAGACAAACATTTCGGGTTCCACGAATTTATCGGAATAATGTCCCTTCCATGAATTGGTTGAGGGCCGATTGCACCAGCTGTCGGATGAATTCTCGTAACAGTATTATATTCAGATTGATTATGAGTGTTTGAAAACTTATTCTACATTTCCAGTAAGTTACAATAAATCACATTTAAATTTTGTAAATCTGCCTTTTTATTGACCGTATTAGACTGACAGTTAATGAAGACCATCTCCAAGAAGCTACGTTTAAAACTGTTACGTTCAATAGCCAGAACTTGGGGATTTTCAAAGGAAGGAGAATGTTCTAAACAGTGGGTGGCTAAAGCACAACTTTCCTTTGTTATTTTTGTATCACTCTTGTGTAAGGTCATTCTGTGTTTCAAATTTCTTGACGTCTAACTAATATAGGAAGCAGGGCAGTTGCTACAGTTGATTTTATATATAACGTTGGATTTAAGATCATTAGGAATTTTATCTTTTGTTCTGCTAAAAAGATGATTAACTGTTTTTATGGATTTATGAGCAAATTTTATACTAGTTTCGTTTGTGAAGATCTTCAATACTTTTGAAGTTAGTTCTTTGATATATGGTATAGAGGCATAGCAGTAATTTGCGCAAGAAGTTTCTTGGTTAATATTATTTACATGAAAATTATTCTGACTTGTTCACATGGAAGTGTTCATATTGTTACGATGTTCACAACTCTCTCTTAGCATACTTGGGGTATTAAATAATATTTTGTTAAGTGATTTATAAAGATAAGAATTATTTAGGAATAATCTTAACCAAAGTTGTAGGCTCTTATCTTTGAACGATGGATGGCACTCTACTTTTCATGCTACTAAGTTTATTTTCATTTTAAGTGGGTGATTCGAGTGAAGATTCATTTATCTTCCTGAACTGCTAAGTTTCCTATACCAATCTAATTTTAGAATATTGTCAGTGTCTCTAAATATTCGTGTGTCCAAAAAGGGAATACTATGTGATTCATCTTCTTCTTCAATAGTGAATTGCAATAATCTATTATAAGTGTTAAAAATGTTTAAAAGTTCATCTTTGCTACCAAAAGGAACACTACAGACAATATCATCTACGTATTTTTAAAAAAAATAGAGTGTTAAAACTAAGTTTAGGTATACATTCAGTGACCAGATCGTCCATAACGTACTGAGCAATAATAGGACAAAGCTTAGAACCCATTGGTGAGCCAAAAACCTGCTGATAAAACTTTTTATCCAACGAAAAAACAGTGTTAGTGAAAACAAATTTAATTATTTCAAGGAAGTTATTTTTACTAATATTTGTGTGACGGGAAATTGAAACCCAATTTCTATGAAAGATAAGTTCTACCAAATTTAAAGAAATGTTTGTGAAGAGCGATTTTACATCAAGAATAACTAAAACGTAAATTTGAGGTAACGAATAATTATTATAGGTATTGGAAAAAGCAAAAGAGTCAACATAGAACTCATTGTCTGTATGTCTGTATTGTATGCCCTTGTAAGGACATCTAACAAAAGTGCGGCAATACCTGAAGCATCAATATAAGAGACAATTGGACGTAATGACAATGTTGGCTTATGGATTTTCGGTAAGGTATAGAATCTAGAACATACAGAGTTATATATTGAAAACTTCTTTGCCATCATACCGTCAATCTCACTATTATTTTTTAACTTTTAATTAGTTTTTGAGCTTTTTGTTGAATAGTGAACGTAGGATCCCTATTTAGTGTTTGGTAATAGTCACCATTACTAAGTAACTCGTAAGAAGGGTTCAAATAGGTATTTTTATATATGGCTGTACATTACCTTTGTCTGATTGCATAATAAGAATGTCTGGGTTATCTTTGAGACGTTTGGCCATTGAAAATGATCTATTTAAATTGTAAAATTTACTAGTGTTTGTGTTCATAAAATTAGTGAGTAAATTGGTTATTTTAGAATCACATATGTTTTGTGATTTTTTGTCATTTATTTGTTGAATCGCAAATTCAATATCTGCTAAGTATCTTTTTAATGAAATATCTGATTTATTAGGAGCAAAACTAAATTTTGGCCCTAATGAAAGAATATCGAAAACTTCCTTTGGAAAATATGTGCTGGTAAGATTCTTGAACCAATTATCACTAACCTTAATTGATTGACATTGTGAATTTATTAATTTATTTAGTTTTCTATTATTTGTTTCCTTAATTTTGTGAAAAGCCTTATCAAAATTAATTTGAAGTCTATTAGAAAATTCAGTGAAAATTGTACCTGGTAATGTGTTACGTGTTAGTTGTTCAAATTTATAAATTATTTTTTCAAACTTGGAGATAGTATCATTAACGACTTTGATCACTAAAGACAGTAATTTTATGTTGAATTTTAATTTTTGGTCGTCTACTATTTGTCCGTAAGTGCCATTAATGAATTGGATATGATCAGCCACTTTCTTTGTATTGTTAGTTATATGTGATGGTAATAGTCCTCTTTTTCTACATTTAAGCGAAAATATCCTTCTGTTATTTTGTGACGCTAGTTTTTTTAAAGTTATCAGCCGTTATTACCGAAATCAGTTGAATAGTAGAAATGGGATTTTTCAACGACATCACTAGGAATTATGGATTACATATAACACAAAATCTAAAAAAATGGGCTAACACCAGCAGAAAATTAGCGTCACAAAATAACAGAAGGATATTTTTGCTTAAATGTAGAAAAAGAGGACTATTACCATCACATATAACTAACAATACAAAGAAAGTGGCTGATCATATCCAATTCATTAATGGCACTTACGGACAAATAGTAGACGACCAAAAATTAAAATTCAACATAAAATTACTGTCTTTAGTGATCAAAGTCGTTAATGATAGTATCTCCAAGTTTGAAAAAATAATTTATGAATCTGAACAATTAACACGTAACACATTACCAGGTACAATTTTCACTGAATTTTCTAATAGACTTCAAATTAATTTTAATTTTAATAAGGTTTTTCACAAAATTAAAGAAATAAATAATAGAAAACTAAATAAATTAATAAATTCACATGTCAATCAATTAAGGTTAGTGATAATTGGATCAAGAATCTTACCAGTACATATTTTCCAAAGGAAGTTTTCGATATTTTTTCATTAGGGACAAAATTTAGTTTTGCTCCTAATAAATCAGATATTTCATTAAAAAGATACTTAGCAGATATTGAATTTGCGATTCAACAAATAAATGACAAAAAATCACAAAACATAGTTCTTCTAAAATAACCAATTTACTCACTAATTTTATGAACACAAATACTAGTAAATTTTACAATTTAAATAGATCAGTTTCAATGGCCAAACGTTTTCTCAAAGATAACCCAGACATTCTTATTATGCAATCAGACAAAGGTAATGTACAGCCATATACAGGTGTGGAAATTCGTTCTCTGGGGTCGGGTAGAATCCCATGCGATTTTGAATCAATCAACGCAATACGCACCAGGAGAATGAAGTGGGTGTGACCTCAGTTCGGACGCGTTCGGGTGATAAATACTTTTTTCTTATCACCACATTCCGACGATTCCAATCGCTTAAAAATAAAAGATACGATATGTTGTAAATAATTATAAGGTTAATGATTAATTTCTTATTGACAATTTTTTTTACAGTTACTAATTTATTTTATTTTTAAGAGTATCTATTTTATTTCATTTTTAAAACAGAAAAAATGTTAAGTTTTCGTTCTCGCGTAATAGCGGATAATTAATTTTTCATCGCAAAAATCATGAAAAGGAAAAATGCTCCGAAATCCGTATTATTTGTGTAAATAATCATACTCCTTCGTTGATAAAACCTTACTGACGAGGAAAGAGACGAACGGTGAACGGTCGCTCTGTGACTGTGACGATCGATGCCCCGCCTCCATACGATATTCTCGTGCTTTACCTTGAATGCTCGTGAAACAGACGTACTTAAAACGGCAATCCTCGTCTCATGCATATAGTAGCAGTTCCGTCCTTGTTTAACGTTAGCATTCTCCGACCCCAGTCAAACGTTTTCCATACCTGTATAAAAATACCTATTTGAACCTTTCTTACGAGTTACTTAGTAATGGTGACTATTACCAAACACTAAATAGGGATCCTACGTCCACTATTCAACAAAAAGCTCAAAAACTAATTAAAAGTTAAAAAATAATAGTGAGATTAACGGTATGATGGCAAAGAAGTTTTCAATTTATAGCCCGAAAATCCATAAGCCAACATTGTCATTACGTCCAATTGTCTCTTCTATTGATGCTCCCAATTCAGGTATTGCCGCACTTTTGTTAGATGTCCTTACAAGGGCATACAATACAGACAGACATACAAAGTTCTATGTTGAAGACTCTTTTGCTTTTTCCAATACCAATAATATTATTCGTTACCTCAAAATTCGGTTTTAGTTAGTCTTGATGTAAAATCTCTCTTCACAAACATTCCTTTAAATTTGGTAGAATTATCATTGATAGAAATTGGGTTTCAATAGATCTGTTTACCCTTTGTAATGCGCAGGCGCGTTTGGCTGGTAAAAAGGCGGGGGATAAGAGAGTTTCGAGCACTTTTCATAAATATGCATAGAGATTAAAAGGGAACTAGTATTAATGCTGTCATTAACAATTAAGTTAACTGAAATATTAATTAGTGGAGCTTTATATGTACATTTTTCAAATTAAACCAAATAACTGCATTAAATATTAATGGTGGTTAAAGTGATATTTTCATCCATAAGGCGAAAATAAGGCTGATCTATTTGACAGGTTAGGAAAAAAATGATACTTATATTAGATTTAACGTAATTAATATACTGATAATTAATAAAATAAATATTAGTAATACAAATTTAATTAATTTATTATTACTTTGGTTTTATTAGTCATTGTCTTTTTTACTACAATTTGTGATCTAAATTATGTTGGCTATTCATCTTTCGACTGACAGATATATGAAAGTTAATTTATGAGATTTTCACGAAATCTGTACAAAAGTTGTATGTAATATTACTGAAAGCTGTACAGTTGGTACAAATAAAATATAAAATTCAGTATACAAAGATTTGAACTGTTTATTCTTTTCGTTGATCTAATAAGCTTTCGACGAGATTCGATATAAGGCTTTGGAAAACTAATAAAGTCAAACAAATTTTCCAAAAATGTTTTACCGTACATATGGCTCCTACATATTGCATGACATTAATGCTTTTTGCTCCATTCTTTACTGATAAAATGTTATACATGTCAATTAAAATCGTTATACTGATAGTTCACTTTAAGTTTATAACTATTTAAAACTTTACTACTAATACTAAATTAGTAAATTACATTGAAAATATTGTATTCACTTTATAAACATACATAAAGTGCAGTGAATAATTTGTGCAGTGCTCGAATTGACAGACGTTGACGCATGCGCATAATTTTTTTTCCAATATGAAAAGGCCTATTTCCCCTCACACAAATATTAGTAAAAATAACTTCCTTCAACTAATTAAATTTGTTTTCACTAACAATGTTTTTTCGTTTGTTGGAAATTTTTATAAGCAGGTTTTTGGCACACCAATGGGTTCTAAGCTTTCTCCTATTATTGCTAAATACGTTATGGACGATCTGGTCACTGAATGTATACCTAAACTTAGTTTTAACATTCTATTTTTAAAAAAATAAGTAGATGATATTGTCTGTAGTGTTCCTGTTGGTAGCAAAGATGAACTTTTAAACATTTTTAACACTTATAATAGATTTTTGGAATTCACTATTGAAGAAGAAGATGAATCACATAGTATTCCCTTTTTGGATACACGAATATTTAAGGACACTGACAATATTCTAAAATTAGATTGGTATAGGAAACCTAGCAGTTCAAGAAGATATATGAATTTTCACTCGAATCACCCACTTAAATTGAAAATGAACTTGGTTAGTACCATGACAAATAGACTTCTTAAAATTTGCCATCCATCGTTCAAAGATAAGAGCCTATAAGAGTTGTGAACATCGTAACAATATGAATACTTCCATGTCAACAAGTCAGAATAATTTTCATGTAAATAATATTAACCAAGAAACTTCTAACGCAAATTACTGCTATGCCTCTATACCATATATCAAAGAACTTTTAAGTATTAAAGATCTTCAAAATTGAAACTAGTATAAAATTTTCTCATAAATCTATAAAAACAGTTAATCATCTATTTAGCAGAACAAAAGATAAAATTCCTAATGATCTTAATTCCAACATTATATATAAAATCGACTATATTGGTCAGACGTTAAGAAATTTTAAACACCGAATGACCTTACACAAGAGTGATATAAAACTAAAAAAGGAAAGTTGTGTTTTAGCGACCCACTGTTTAGAACATAACCATTCTCCTTCCTTTGAAAATCCGCAAGTTCTGGCCATTGGACGTAACAGTTTTAAACGTAGCTTCTTAGAGATGGTCTTCATTAACGGTCAGTCTAATACCGTCAATAAAAAGCCCGATTTACAAAATTTAATTGTGATTTATTGTAACTTACTGAAAATGTAGAATAAGTTTTCAAACACTCATAATCAATCTGAATATAATACAGATTTATCAGATTGATTAAATAAAAAGTCAACATTTTTGCTACCCTATGAATTTTTGTTTCCTTAATAATATTTCAATTCATCAGTAAGTTACAAAGAATAAAAATAGTTTACCCGTACTTTAAAAAATATATATCACATGTCTTCAAATCAAATATGCCAACGTGACAATTTTGTTGGCATATTTGATTTATAGATGTTTTTCTGCTTATACAACGTCAATTTTTTTTTCTTCAAATTTTAGTATGTTACTGAAACTATTGAAAAGACGTTATCCTGAGAGTTGTAGCCCTCTAGAGCCATTAAGGCCTTAGATAGGGCCCGTCAGAGACACAAAAAAGGCGGTTTTTTCACTATATTTGACAGGCTGTATCTCGGAGCCCAGTTAACCGATTTCAACTCACTCATTTTGTAATTTTAAGTAGTTTTCTCAGTAAAAATTTCAAGTATCTAGTTAATAACGCTGATTTTTGGGAGCATTTTAAGTAAAGTTAAAAATTTCAAAAAATTGTCAACTTCAAAAATTCCCCAAAAATCGAATTTTAATCCGAATTTAGTTTTCTCGACGGCATTTGAGAAGTTAAAAAAAACACCTTCAAAATGAGATGTGTTAAGTTAAAATCCGTTCAGTAGATTCGGAGATGCAGCAGATTGAATATGGTCATTGTTGTAAATATCGCGTTATTATGCATTTTCAAAGTGCTGGTACCTGGTCTGGTAAACTTTAAATTGCACAAAAAAAAATTGAGGTATTTTTTTTAAACTAATAACGTCATATTGGAGATTTTCTTAGCCCGAGCCTCTATCTACCTCATTTAACCCTCTAAAAAATGAGTATTTTGCTACTGAAGTAAGTCAATTTAATAAAAACTTACGGCTCATTTCTATCAATCAGAGAGCCTGAAGACATTTATATACTACAGATTATAAAAGTAGAGATTAAAACCTTTGATTTGAGGATTCCTACAAACCTCTAGGTAGCCTAGAATTACAGTTATGATAATTGAAAGGCTTAATTAAAATCAAAGTATCAATTCTGTGAACGCTCATTTTACCTAATTGTGAAGTTACTACTCAATATCTCCGTTCTAGACAACCTAGAACTTTGTTTAACCTTTAAAATTACAAGTATTTTGATGTAGTTTGCTAATCTATTACAGTTTTGCATTATATTTATGGAAACTTAGAGCTTACTCTTTGTACCTACTGTAGAAATTTTAGATTGAATGGCATTGATTCCAATTAATTAGAATTAATCAATCCATTAGATTTTTTGTACGATTACATTGACCCTCTAAGGACAAATATATAACATAAAAAAAGTTAAAATATTGGGGAAAAGTAAAAGTATAAAAGGATTCAAACGGTAAATTAAAAATAAAATGAAAACGTATTTTAACAAAATTTAAAATAAAATACAAATTAAAAAATTAAATAAGGTAACGCAGAAAAACCTCTTCAGTTTTAAGATCTATTTTCAATTTAATTTTAAAAATTTCTTTATATTTTGACTTTTATACTATTTCTTTTAAATTACATAACTCACTTTTGCTCCAAAAATAATGTTTATTTTATGTTAATAATATAACCCAGTGTTGAGGTTATGGGTACTATCTCAGTATCTCTGTAGCTTGTAGGGTGGTAGCAACATCAAAGCAACAAAGCAAGAATTTGTATGTCCAGATTCTGAGAGCAATTCTACATTGATGCTATAAGTCGCGACACGACACGACATAAAACATTTTTAAAAAAAATATAATCGACTTCCACCTATAACTAAAAAGATAAAAATAATTATAACAACATACAACTCTAGCAAATAAATAACACATTCAATGTTGGTATGTACCTACCCAGGAAGTAAAAAATGTAAACATTACAAGGTGCTCATTCTGTACAAATTAATTACCTACCAATCTAGTATATTTTTGAAGTCGGTGCCAAGCAAATCTAAAATCCTTCATTGCGTACTTATCTACCACTTCATCAAACTTGATTGTTGCTTGGCACCGACTTCAAAAATATATTAGATTGGTAGGTAATTAATTTGAACAGAATGAGCACCTTTTAATGTTTACATTTTTTGCTTCCTGGGTAGGTACCTAACAACATTGAATGTGTTATTTATTTGCTAGAGATGTATTTTGTTATAATTACTTTAGCTTTTTAGTTATAGGTGGAATCGGTTATATTGTTTTAAGAAATGTTTTATTTTCAACTTTTTAGTTTTTTTGAACTCAGGTAGTTTTCATTCTTTATTTTTTATTTCGTATGTATAACCGTAATAGATAGACCCAGGTGACATCGAAAGCCTCAACATTACACATTGATACATTTTCATTTAAATTAACAGGTAAATGTTTACCAACAAAATGTACTAGTACGCGTTGACTTAATAAGCCCAAAATATATTTATGCCTTATGGACCACGCCATGTAACCTTTTTTCCACTTTTTTAACAACTCTGTACAACTATAGACAATTCCACTCCGCCCTGTGTACCAACCATCCTGTACATACGACTGCCCACGGACAAGCATAAATTTGTTAGTTGTTTTCTGTAAACTATAGGACGAAATAGAATCCATCCCATATTTACGGAGTCAAATTCGTTCTATATTTCAACCATAGTATATAACTCCTTGTGAGCTACTCCATAAATTATTTCATTTTTAACATTTTATATTATCGCCCGGTGTAACATTAATTCCTCTCCACACTTTATGCAACTTGTTATGGGCTATAAAATAAATATTTTTTTAATCACACTGTATAAATATAATTTAACTCCAGCATATATTTCAACCATCCTATATATGATTTGTTTACGTCCACGTCATATAACAGTTTTTTAATTACCCTATATAATTTTAAATACACATTTTTTTCAACATATTTATACCACCAAACGTCCACTCCACCCTATATTCCAACCATTCTCCGTCCTATATTTCAGTCATCATATAAATGCAACTCCTTCTATCACTTTACTTTGTGATTTTGTTTGCTATAACTAAACACCCTGTGTATAAACGCACCAACTAGCATGTTAGAGTTTGACATGTGTTTTCATTGAATTTTCTATTAGGACGGGAGAATGTGATAACCAAAAGCACCGTCTTCGCAAAATGGAAAAATTTGCATTTAAATAGGTATTTGCCTGTTATACAAACAAATCGAGCTTGGTACTCATTGATTTAAGGAACCGAAAATACTATGCTTTACTGCCTATATGCTTGAGATTGACAAAGAAAATTTTTAAATTCGCAATTAAAACTTCCAGTGCCTAAAATTCCCGCACTAATACGTTGGAATTAAAATATTTATGAGGAAATGTCCCTTATGTCATTTCGATGAAATTTTTGATAAGAATTTTGGAAAATTCGGCGATTTTCTGCAAAACTGCAAGTTGCATGTCGCAGAAAAGTATATGAGATCACCTAGGGATCTTCCTTAATAGATTACACGTTCTAAACTATACACATCCATAAGGAGTTTTCGAAAAATCGACCAATATGTTAGGGATATTGGTCGATTTCCATGCACGCATGTGTTCATTCACAAATTTCATGACTTTACCAATAGAATTCTTTTCCAAGATTTGAAGTTTCACCAATCCGGATATATACTCTATTAAACAAGACCATATTCATCCAAAACGGTTCACCACAGGAGAAGAAATCAGGTAACATACGCGACGAATTGGTAACCTCCTCCTTTTTGGAAGTCGGTTAAAAACAGAATCAGCTATCGATCTATGTTTATACTTAATGGTCTTTGACATGAACCATGCTCATGTAACAAGGCAAGGTCAGCCATCTATGAATTCATTAACTAAATGTTCACAGCTAGCATTGTTTTGAACTAAGGCCCGAGACAGACATAGAGATACGAATGATAGGAAGTTAAAAAGCATGGGGATAAGAAAGTTAGCACCGCGCTAAGAAAAATTTTGCTCCACGCATACTCCATGGCTTACAAACTTTATAGACTAGTAACTGCGAGCAGCTGCAGCAACTTCAGTCTAGAAATGTCCACATTAAATTATTTTTCAAACCATACCTAAATTTGAAAACTTCGTAAAACATGGAGCATGCGCGCAGCAAAATTTCTCTTAGCGCATGTTTTTAAGCTTCTTTTCCCTATTCGTATCTCGTATCTCTGTCTGCCCCGGGCCTTGGTTTAAAACAAGGCTAGCTGTGAACTCATAGATGGCTGACCTTATCTTGTTACATGCGTCCGTTTCAAGAAAAAGACAATTAAATATACCCATAGATTGATAGTTGGCTCTGTTTTGTCGTGTCGTGTCGCGACTTATATCATCAATGTTGAATAGACCTTTTCATATTCGAAAATTTTTAGTGGGCATGCGTCAATTTATGTTATTTCTGTTGGGCAAAAAGACATTGTATTTACATGACAATGGTGTGAAAACTGCTCGAAAAAATGAAGGACGTGAACAAAAAATATGAAAAGGCCTATTGCTCTTAGGGTCTGGACATACAAATTCTTGCTTAGTTGCTTTGATATTGCTACCACGCTACAAGCGCGATGGTAATTTTTTTATCCCCATACTTTTTAACTTCTTATCATTCGTATCTCTATGTCTGTCTCGGGCCTTAGTTCAAAACAATGCTAGCTGTGAACATTTAGTTAATGAATTCATAGATGGCTGATGTTGCCTTTTTACATGCGTCCGTTTCATGACAAAGACCATTAAGTATAAACATATATCGATAGCTGACTCTGTTTTGTCGTGTCGTGTCGCGACTTATAGCATCAATGTAGAATTGATCTCAGGGTCTGGACATACAAATTCTTGCTTTGCTGCTTTGATGTTGCTACCACCCTACAAGCTACTAAGGTACTATGATAGTACCCATAACCTCAACACTGCGCTATATATTATTAACATAAAATAAATATTATTTTTAGAGCAAAAGTGAGTAATGTAACTTAAAAGAAATAGTATAAAAGTAAAAATATAAAGATTTTTTAAAAGTAAATTAAAAATGGATCTTGAAACTGAAGAGGTACAGGTTTTTCTGCGTTACGTTATTAAATTTTTTAATTTGTATTTTATTTTAAATTTTGTTAAAATACGTTTTCATTTTATTTTTAATTTACTGTTTAAATCTCTTTATGTTTTTACTTTTCCCCAACATTTTGACTTTATTTTTGTCCTTAGAGGGTCAATGTAATCGTACAAAAAATCTAATGGATTGATTAATTCTAATTAATTGGAATCAATGCCATTCAAACTAAAACTTCTACAGTACAAAACGTGAGCTCTAAGTTTCCACAAATATAATGCAGAACTGTATAAAAGATTAGCAATTATCATAACTGTAATTCTAGGCTACCTAGAGGTTTGTAGGAATCCTCAAATCAAAGGTTTTAATCTCTACTTTTATAATCTGTAATATATAAATGTCTTCAGGCTCTCTGATTGATAGAAATAAATGAGGTAGATAGACGCTCCGGCCAAGAAAATCTCCAATAGAACGTTATTATTTTTATAAAAAAATACCTCCAAAAAAATTTTTGTGTAATTTAAAGTTTACCAGACCAAGTACCACCACTTTGAAAATGCGCAAAAACGCGATATTTACAAAAATGACCATTTTCAGTCTGCTGTATCTCCGAATCTACTGAACGGATTTTTTTAACTTTTCAAATGCCGTCGAGAAAAGTAAAATCGGATTAAAATTCGATTTTTGGCGAATTTGTGAAAATGACAATTTTTTAAAATTTTTAACTTTACTTAAAATGCTCCCAAAAATCAGGGTTATTAACTAGAGACTTGAAATGTTTACGAAAAAACTGCTTAAAATTACAAAACAAATGACGTTTATTGAGTTAACTGGGCTCCGAGATAAAGCCTGTCAAATATAGGGTAAAAACGGCCTTTTTGGTGTCTTTGACGGGCCCTATTTACGGCCCTAAGGGCTCCAGAGGGCTGTAACTCTCAGGATAACATTTTTTCAATAGGTTCAGTAACATAGTAAAATTTGAAGAAAATCCGACAACCCCCCCCTTACAAAATTTCTTTAAAAGTAGAAATATTGCTTATATATATATATATATATATATATATATATATATAAAAAGTAAGAACAATTTTTCATATTTTCATATCTTTTAAACAATTTCATCTTACTTTTTCTGTCAAATTCAGGTCATGCCCTATATTTTTAATTTTTATCAAAATTTTACGTCCTCCAGTTTCGGAGATAAGGGGGTAGGCGAATGGGTAAAATTCTTTATATTTTTGTTGATATCTTTTAAATAATTCATTTTAAAATATGAAAAAAAAATATATTTGAATTCGTCATAATAAGCCCCTTGATTTAATATATGCGTTAGAAACAACTTTAATTTTATGTTTTCCATTTTATTCTCTAATTTGTCTCCCAAAATTAATATTAGGGGTTCCTCCTTATTGCTCCTGTTTTTGAGGTGATCCTTATATCTCTATTATTTTTCAAAATTTAAAATTTCGTAGATAAGGGGGAAATGTGTATTTTTTTAAATTTTTTGTCTTTGTCAAAGATAGTTAATATCGAAACGCGTCAGAAAAGGTTTTTTAAAAAACCAAATAGAGTGGAAAGTGCAATTCAAGGTGTTTTAGTTCAGTGAAATGAATTTCCAACAAGTATCGGCTGAATCAATCCGTATAAGCTATTGAGTATTTACATATGTAGATTTACCGACATTTGGAAATCGAAATTATTGTGTTATTCACTGTAGCAAGAGCTACATAAAATCTAACTTTATGTGTTTTTTTGGCAAAACTATAGTTTATATTAGAAAATGTTATAAAGCTTTTTGATTTATTTTTGCCTGAAGTATTGTTCTTCAAAATCTTTGCACTCAAACCGTTTACACCCTGTATATATATATATATATATATATATATATATATATATATAATATCATTAATTATTAGTAATTGATTTGTCTTTTAATAAACACAAATTTCACTTAAAGTTATAAATCTATTAATATTTGACAGGTTTGTATCTGAAATATAAACAACGTAAAGCTCTGTGTTTAAGCTAATAATAACAAAGGTATAAAATATCAGAGCTCAAATCAACTACAAGGAATTTTAAGAAAAAGTATAGAATGTTTCCTAAAATTATAGAAAATAATTACGTCATGGTGCGTTAGTAGCCACAAGAATCTGTTAAGAACATTATCAGTTTATATTGTTTATAACTACTAAATAATAAAAAATTTAAATTATTTCTCATAGACTATCAATATAACTTATTATAAAGTATTAAAATGAATTTAAAAGAAAGATCACGGACAGGTTGTTATTTAATTATTTCATTTACTTATAAATAGAAAATTTATAGTAAATTACTTCAATAGTAATATTAAATTATTAATTATATTTAATTACAAATATTAATGATTATATAATTGTAAACGCGGGACCGTCAGAGACGTCTGAAATACCAATATTTAAGTTTGTCAAGAAAACAATTACCATTTAATGTATTCCTGAATCGGCAACACCGCAGGATGCTTTCAAGTTGATAGAACCGCTAAAATATGTTACACAAGGACGCTAGGTTGTGTGCTATATGGGAGGACGCTCTCTGCTTGGAATGTTGCAAATATTGTATTAAGGACGCTATGTGACTGTTTTATGAAAGGACGCTTTGAGGATAGTTGGATGTATATATATATATATATATATATATATATATGTTCTGAGAGCTTTCCGCGGTCATTGCTATGAACAAGGCTTGGTTCCGGGTGAGAAGCGCGTCTGAATTTATTATATACTCGACGTTTTGGAGCCATTATCAAGAGACAAAAGTGAAAGAGAGTTTCAGAGTGTAAATCGAACTCGGGGCCTCAATCTGCCTACTCCCCAAGAGTCACTAGGTAACTGAACTGAATTTGAGTCTGCTCTGCTTCTTTTATTTATAGTTAGCGGTGTGTTAGAAGGGGATGTCAGGCGATGAAGGGGCTGTGTTGGGATTGGTTGGGTGTTGGTGGGCGTATCTGCTTTGTTTAATCTGGTAATTACGGAGGTCCATACGGTGGAAAGGCGAGAGCTGTCATCGCGTCGGTCTTTTCTCTATTTCTATAGCTTGGCGAATAGTAGATGCCCTAAGGGAGTTAAGAGATACGATAGTCCTAGTGTCTTCGAAGTTAATAGAGTGCCCTGTTTGGATATGATGATGCGCGAGAGCTGAAGTCGGATCTTTCTTGCGAACTTACAAAGAATGTTCATATACTCGATGGTTGACGCGCCTATTTGTACGACCGATGTGTGTGGCTTTGTGGCCAATCGCGACATGGAATTTTGTAAACTCCTTAATCCTCGTTAGATACTTTATCTTTAGGGTTCCCGGTTAAGTTGGTTATAGTTTGACTGGTGCGGAAGACTGTCTTTATCTGATGTCGGTGTAGAATATGTGCTATTTTGTCAGTGACTCCGCGAATGTACTGACGGAATGCTTTCCGGGGTTGTTGATCCGATTCTGATGGAGTTGGTGTACTCGGGGTTTTTTGCGATTGACAAATATGCCTGAAATATGATCTGGATGATAACCGTTTTGTCAAAGTATTTGTTGAAAATTATTAAGTTCATTTTGTCTATTGTCAATGTCTGTTAAGCGAATAGATCTAAGAGCAAAAGATTTCATTACAGAACTTAATTGGGCAGGGTGATGATGTGATTGGGCATTTAAGTATCGATTGGTGTGGGTTGGTTTCCTATAGACTGTAGGTGAGAATCTACCATTGCTAGTTTTGGTTATGAGGACATCAAGAAAAGGGAGTGAATAATTGGATTCGATTTCCATTGTAAATTGAATGTTAGAATGTATACCATTGAGGTGTTGTAGAAAGAAGTCTAACAAATCTCTGCCATGAGGCCAAAGCACAAAAGTATTATCAACATATCTAAGCCAGCAGGAAGTTTCTAAATTAGACGAGTTTAGGGCGTGAGTTTCGATTTGTTCTATGAAAATGTTAGCAAGCACTGGAGAAAGAGGTGAACCCATCGAGGCCCCACGTACTTGTTTGAACAGAGTGTCTTGAAATGAAAATATGTGTTGGAAGAACAGTGCTGTACAAGTTTGATTATGTCAGAAGAGATATTGTGTTTTGTTTTTAGAATATCCAACGTTTTTGAAATGGAGACATTGGTGAAAAGAGATACAAGGTCGAAGCTAACCAGGATATCAGTTTCTGAAATTCTAGAAGCGCCTAACATATCTAGAAAGGAAGAAGAGCTCTTTACGTACGAGGATGCTTGTTCGGCTAGAGGTTGAAGGGTTTTTGCTAAGTACCGGGCTAATTCTTGGATCGGGGACAGTACCGAACTGACAATGGGCCTAAGAGGAATGTCCGGCTTGTGAATCTTGGGTAGTCCATAAATTTTGGGAATTTTAGAAGATTTTTCACGAGGAATGATGGTGTTTTGACGTCAAGAGGAAAAGAGTTGTGTTAATGATTTCCTTGGTCTTTTTCTCTAAGTAAGTAGTCGGATTAATGTTAATTATTTCGTCGTCTGGAGTGTGAAGTAGAGATTTCATCTTGTGAATATAGTCCTTAGTGTTAAGAATAACAGTAGCGTTACCTTTGTCGGCAGGAAGAATAGTTATGTCACCGTTGTCACGTAGTTGTTTTAATGCATGTTTTTCGTTGGAAGTTAGGTTTGATTTTAGTGGCTTTAATGTGCGGAGTACTCTAGCAATGTCTTGACGAGAAATCTTCAGCCTCAATAGTTAGTTCAACCAAAGCTACCTCAACTTGAGAAATGATTCTTTCAGTTGGGATAGTTTTTGGCGTCACTGCGAAATTGAAACCTTTGGATAGGGCGTGTAAACTGGTAGAGTCTAAGGAAAAGTCAGAAAAGTTGTGGACAGTCATCTGAGTGAGTGAGGTGACAGCAGATTTTTGTTTTGTAATGAGTCCTGTTAGTATACGTTTTTGAGTAACTGTTTTCTTTTGAGCTAAGTGTGCCGCTTTATCACTCGAAATGCGATCAAAATTGTAAGGGGGTAAGATATTAACAAAAATACAATATTTTTATATGTCATGTACATTCGAGTCCATTCGTCAATATTAACACACATGCGAGGCCTGCTGTATATAAAATATTTTTCAATGTATAACCGAGCCCCGGCAACGTTGCCACAATATGTCTATCGGGTGTCAGTCGTGGCCTAACTGATTTTTATCAAGCAACACTAACGCTCTACACCCTTGGGTTTGCTCATGCGTTCGGTCTTTACATATCGAATTTTGACATTTTACAATTATTTTATTTTGTTTGGTATTGTGATGTTTGTTAGTTTATGGCTGGCAATGTAAGTGCATGTTGTCAACAAATAATTTATTTTTTAATAAAACCATGTTGTACTTATTAGAAATAAATGAACCTTATAAATAGTAGGCACTGATTTCTTCATATTTTTGATCAGCACCTTTAAATATCAGAGTCATTTTTATTTTAGGTAAAAGTCACCTTATAGTAGTCAGATTAAATGTTGCATATCTAGAGCCCTAAGAGTATTAAAATTTTAACTTTCATTCAAACACAAAATCTTGCTAAACTTGCTAATAGAACTGTATAAAGCTTTTGATCAACTGAACCATGATATCTTACTGAACAAATTATCGATGCTTGGTTTCACTTCATCATTTCTTATTTTTTTACAATCTTATCTCACTAATCGCAATTTAAGAGTTGATTATTATGGTTTCAATTTTCAAGCTACATCTGGTGTACCACAGGGTTCTGTTCTTGGTCCGTTGTTATTTGATATATTTATTAATGACATTGTTGATATTTTAAAGTGTAAATCATTACTATATGCAGATGCTCTAAAAATATATAATTCAATTTATGATGAAGAGGCACGTAAAGTATTACAGGAAGATATTAATAGTCTTTCACATTGGTGTATAGAAAATAGGCTACCGTTGAATATTTCCAAGTGTAATCACATGACCTTCACGAGGAAATCAATTTCAATTGAATATCGGTATAACATTAATGGGAAACTCATTAACAGGTGTGCTACATATAAGGATTTAGGAATCACTTTTGATTCAAAACTAAATTTTGCTCAGCATATCAATATTATTCAGAAGGAGGCGTATCGAAATTTGGGGTTTGTAATACGGAATGGGTGTCACTTCTCCAGAACTAGCACCGTAACTACTCTGTTCAATACTTTTGTACGTTCTAAACTCGAGTATGCCTTCATTATCTGGAATCCTGGATACGAAACATATAATAATGCTGTTGAAAACATCAATAGGAAATACGTTAAATATCTGTGGTTTAGAACTGATGGAGTGTATCCACATCGTGGTATATCTAATGATACGTTACTGCAACGATTTCATTTAATGGATTTAGCAACACGTAGGAAATACTACTCATTAGTTACTTTGCATAAGTTATTAAACAACAAGTTGGACTGTCCAAGTTTATTAAGTCAAATCTCGTTTAATGTTCCTAACATCAGAACTCGCTTTCCCCCACTGGTGCGTTCCCGCAATTTGTTTAGTGTATTGTTTTCAATTTGATTGAATTACTTCATTGATTTTTAAACTTCTGCACCTTTTCTAAAACATTCCGTCGCGCTAATGCTAATTTTAAGTGTTTTTTGCGTGTAAAATATAGACAGTATTGACATTCGTGTTTCGGATCCCTAGCTGTTAGGACGCTTGGGAGGGTCGTGTAATGTGCTCCGAACTATTCGGTCACGCTTTGATCCCGTCTGAAGAGACGGCGCTTATTGTTGTTTTTTGCGATATTCTCTATGGAATGTGCCATCGAAGACATTCCACCCACTTTTTTACATGGTAACGCCCAGAACAAATCTACTACAAAATTCTCCGCTTTTCAATATGTTTTACAATTATAATGAATTACCGTCAGATATTCACCCCTGCTTGGGGGGTTGAAACTGCAGGGTGATTCATACATGTAAAATGTGCCCCCCGTAAATATAAATTAATGTGTTTTTTGTCTTTTTCTTTTAAAAGTTATTTAGAGTGGCACTCTTGAACTGGAAGACCTGTACAGTGTAACTGTTGTGAAGACGTTTCAACTACAAGTCTGGAGTCATTGTCAATTACTGTATATATTTGTTATTTCTTGTATCATTCAAATGCTGAATTATTTCTTTGTTTTAGAACATCTGTGAGGATGATTTTCTGTCAAATAACTATTCAAAGTTGCTCCTACTACAGTTTGCTTTCGTTACAAGTTTCAAATATTTATCTGTTACAGAAGAAATGAAAAAAACAAAAAAACAAATTGAATAGACCGAATAAGTGAGGAGCTCCTCAACAATCAAATTACATATTGTGGACTGAAGTCGAATTGTTATAATTCAGTTTATGTGAGAAGAAATTTTTTTCCGATTCAACATTGGGGTATTGCAATAATTCTTACATTTTACATGTGAGGGCATTATTTTCGATTCACAATTATGTAGTTTTAGAAAACTTAAAATAAAGTTCATTTTTCACAACTGCGTCTACATGTAAAGTCAACTTTTTTAGACTCAAGTTGGGTTAGTTTCTTGACTTGACTCTAAGTTAAATAAAATGCTCCACAAATGGACCTTTTTTACAACTTTGACAAACTAGTTATAAAAGTGTGATTTATTTTAAATTTTTCAAAATTCCTTTAGTAGATCCTGGACTAGATCTCACTTTTGGCGCATTTTCTTCTCCAGTTCCAGTTCCAGGTACTATCTCATCTTGAATCGGAAAAATTGACTTCAGACGCAAACGGAATTGTAAAAAAATAATTTTATTTATACTTTCTAGTTCGCACTTCTGGTGCATTCTATTTAACCTAGAGAAGTCAGAGTTTTAGACATTATGTTATCTTAAATCGGTAAAACATTATCTTCACACTCAAACGGAGTTGTACAAAAAATGTGAATTATTTTAAGTTTTCTTAAGTTGATTCAATAGACCCTGGGCATGTTTCTTCTTCTTAGAAAAGACATAGTTCCAGGTACTACCCTATCTTGAATCGGAAAAATGGCTTGACCTGCAAACGCAGTTGTAAGAAGCATAATTTCTTTTAAATTTCTAATAACTCAGATCATTTACGGAGAAAAAGACCTTTTGTGACAAAATTAATAGTAGAACAAAACTAACATCAATGTGTTCTAATGATAAAACATGACTAATTGACATAAAATTAATAATTTTTTACCGATGCGTTTTTGTTTTATAACAAAAAAACAGCAAAAACCAGTAACCATTTAGTTTTTTAGCTTTTAAACAAAATCCACCTATGAATTCGTGTTTGCTGTTATAGGCAAGGTTAAAGAGTAATGAAAAACCTACAAAATGAGCTACTACACGCTCAATTTTGTTAATTGGTTTCTTAGATAATAGAATCTTTAATCGAAATTCCAAAACAAAAAATCGCTTATTTTTATTATTATTTCATAGCTATTATTAACAGATATGGTAGATCTTCTCATACACAATTCATGTCCTAAAAATAAAAATGTAGCCCCAGTAGTTTTCCAAATTTTCGGTTAATTCTATAGAAGACATATTTTCTTGAAAGGCCATATTACCTCACCGAATGATGCTACCATTATGAATAATCCACTATTGGAAAGTAGAAGAGTTGATCTCGAGATCCCTTATCTCACTTTTTCAAAATTGGAATTATAAATACATATAAGTACTGAAAATATTTGGCCATTCCCTATAATTTTTCTGGACGAGTCCATTCGAAAAATTCCTAAGGGGGGTACCTGTGTAACTATATGCTTGTGATAAATAATCTTAATGCAAATTTTAATTTTAAGCAGACACATATTTACATTTCTAGCATAATATGGATTAATGCAATAAATTTAACAAAATGGAACTGCATTTAGATAGACACTAATGAACTGCAAAAGGCCGTACCTATTTTAAATTTCAATAAAAAAATCTGATCTTTTAAAACATTAGTAAATAATAGTAGGTTCCTTTGTGACGCTTTCAGTACATTTTATATTTTATTATTACATAAAAATGAAACGCTGATACAAATTGATAATAGTTAATAATAGAGAAAACAAATTGTATTCTTCAATTTGTTAACAACGCAATTTTTATGCTATTCAATTCAGATTCCTGTTAAGAAAATTTTTAAATTAATACTAATTAATTACAAGCTAAATTTCTTTAGGTATATATGTTTTGATCTTTTTTGAAACATTTACAAATGGAAAAATTGCTTCGCATTTTGCATATTATGATTGCTCCGTCATTATCATTTGTGGCTAAATAGAGTTTAGGTATCCTATTTTGCTAAATTTATTACATAAATCCATATAATCCAAGAAATATAAATATGTGTCTGCTTAAAATTAAAATTTGCATTAAGATTATTTATTATAAGGATATAGTTACCCAGATACCACCCCTTTGCAATTTTTCGAATGGACTCGTCAGCAAAATTGATACGGAATGGTCAAATATTTACAATACTTATATGTATTTATACTTTAAATTTTCAAAAAGTGAGATGAGGAGTCTCAAGATCAACTCTTCTACTTTCCAATGGTGATTTATTCATAATAATAGGGTCATCCGGTGAGGTAATATCACCTTTCAAAAAGATATGTCTTCCATAGGTTAGACTGAAATTTTGCAAAAACTACAGGTGCTACAGTATTTATTTTTAGAACATGAATTGGGTATGAGAAGATCTATCTCTTCAGTTAATAAGAATGTTTTAGCTATAAAATAAAATATAATAAGCGATTATTTATTTTTTTGGAATTTTGGGTAAAGATTCCATTATCTAAGATAGGGATGTAACGAGTATTCGCATTGGCATTCGCATTAGCGAATATTTGCGTATTTTTTAATATTCGCATTCGTATTCGCGGTTATTCATGCAAATTTTTTGCGAATGTGTTTGACAATGAAACGCGAAAATTGTTTATTATGATGTTACTCATTAGGTACATTGCACACTGTATAATTTACTTGTCATTTCAAAAGTTAAGTACAGGTACTTACTAACTTGTCCTTGCAATGTGAAATAACAGTTGTATGATGATAAATTTCTTTATAACTTTGATGAAAAATACAGTAGTTGTGTGTCAACTACATATTTACATTTCTTCTGGAATCATCACATATACATGAAATTAAGCAACAATTTAATTGCTAAATAAAATTAAGCAAGTTATGTCAGTTTCATAACATGATATAGCGTTTTATGGCAATGTGAATTTCGAAATCTAGCAGTTTCTGGGAAAACTAGCTCACAGGTACTCGAAATCAGAAGTCATACTGCATATAAATCCGTTTCCTTGTAATTTCTAGGTCAAGGAATTCGTAGGTTAACGAAAACCTGTCAAAGAAATTATGATAGAATCTTTTGGAGATAAAACCACAATCGAAATAAAACGATGTATTTTAAAGGAAAACCAAACGTTTCAAAGTCTATTCGGACTTCGTTGTCAATGGCTTTATATTTATTGATGTAAATTCCAAAATGAAAAATCATTTTTCATTTTGCAATTTCAGTTTCGGCACCTTAATAGTCTCCTAGCTTTAACTTCAGGACCAACTGCTAAATTCGAAATATGGGTAATATTTTCCTAAGGGTGTGTCCAAGGTAAACGAGCTTTACGCGGTTCGGACCGTGCGTTGCGTCAAAGTAACAGGCACACGCTGAAACTGGGAGCGAAAACAAACCACTGAGCGATCACACAATATAAAATCACTACAAAATATATGTATTTACCCCATTAGTTAGATAAATTGAAATAAAAGCACCATAACTGTCGTACTTGCGTTTTTACACTCCCTGGGCACCTGCCTCCTTTTCGCTTGTCGATTGTGTTAGGTAAAATATCTTAACATAATTTTAAGTTATGCTTTTTTTATTATATCGCATAGCAACAAATTATGACAGAACTTGTCATGTATCCTCTAATTTAAAGTATTGATGCAAATTTTATCGTCATTAGCTAGTACCATTTTCGCAGCTGTCAATTCTAATTAGCAAAGATAGCCAACGAACCGAAATTTATGTGTACGCCTATGACCAATTCTCATGCACTCAGTCTCATTTTACTCAGAAATATCAAAGCTTGCGTAATCTTAATTTTAAAGCTATACAAAGGTTAGACTCGTTCGTCACTTTGGTTTTGAAACTGATTTTAAAAATATGTAGTCAGCACACTGACACCATCAATTGTCACCTAAACAAGTAAATTTTAATTAAATTAAGTCCATAACTAAATAAATTATAACATGACGATAAAATTCCGGTTTTATTTTTTATTTGGCTCATAAATTTAACCAAGTGTTTAGTGTTTTTAAGTAATCATAAACTTAATTATATATTTTTTTTTTAATTAAAAATAATAATAACTTCTTACAACTTCTCTCATAAATCAAAAAAACTTGTGTTTATACATGTTATGTATCACACTAACAATAGACCCATTGTAAAAAGGACACTACGCAGTAAGAAATATTAATCATATAACCTACTAATGACTTTTGAGCAATAACAGGAAACACCTGCATTCAAGCTAATTCAGCACTACGTAGCGTCTTTTACCCACGCCTAGACAAACATTATAAATAGGGATAACAATTAATTTACAGAGGATTTAAGTTTGATTTAAGTTTGAGACTTTAAGATATTAAGTCAGAGTCTAGTTAGTCGATAGTTAGCTTCCAAACCAGTGTTTAAATAATATAATCATTTAATTTGTTAAAGTAATATTTAAAGTAGAATCAGTGAAAGTTTGTACATTCCAGCTTCGAAATAAATATATTTTTTTAAAAAGGGTTTTTAAGTCCTAAAGACCCAACAATTTGGCGCAGTCAGCACGGATGCAGAAAAACCAATTTGAAATTGACCAGCAAAGAACGAAAATCCAGTCCTAGCCAAGCGAAAATTGACCAGACCAGATTTCGAGAAGCAGTCAACGACGAATTGGGTGACTTCCAAGTCTCCGATCTACACAAAGAACCAACTACGACAACTACGACAACTTAAATCCCCAGGGATAAATCAACGGTGAGTCAAAAGATTTTTATTTGTGGCATTGCTATATATATGTATGTATACGCACATATACTTGTATATCCTCATATCCTTATAACAAATAAAGTTTATATTCATTAAACAAACGGTAATACAAGATATTATCTTCGAAACTTCCACAAAAAGGGGTTAATTTTTGACTGAGCGTAAATCAAGCAAAAGTATAATCCGCGAGTTCGTCTTTGAGCGCAAATCTTAGTGAATTCGAGCAAACGTAATTGTAGGTTTCAGTTAGTTGAAGTGGAAAAACAAGAATCATTTTCAATTTATTAAAGCCACTATAACATTTCCAATATGAGCCAAGAAAATATATATGAACCTGAATATCGATTAAGCGAGTTATGTCAGATAATCCCTGAGTACGACGGCGATTCAATTCTTTTAAATACATTTTTAAACTCATGCGATGCAGCATTCGACGTCGCAAACGATCAGCAAGCGTATCTCCTCACGATACATTTAAAAAATAAACTTAAAGGTAGAGCCTCGCAACTAATAAATTCACGCGATTTAAAAACATGGGAAAGCATAAAAACAATACTAAAAACACATTTTGGTGATTCCCGCGACTTAACAAGTCTCATATATGATCTTCAACAAATCAAACAAGGTACGAATGAAAATCCGCAGAATTATGTACACAGAATCAACGCCCATCATTCTAAATTATATGCAGCGATTAATCAACAATTAACTTTAACCCGCGAACAAAAAGATGCACAACAAGCGCTAGTTGATAAAGTTGCATTACAAACTTTATTAGTAGGTCTCGACGCAAAGGTAGGCGCGATTGTACGAGCCTCACGACCTGCAAACCTTGCAGAAGCAGCAAATATTGTAAAGACGGAATATCAGCTGAGTTATCTGGAACAGCGAAAACCGTGCGTAAATTCCCCCAATGTTAACAAAAATAAAAAATTCTGTAACTATTGCAAAAAATCAGGGCACACAATTTATGAATGTAGACAAAAACAAAATAATGATAGATTCAGAAATTCACAAAATAATCAAAATCAATACTATCAACGCAATTCCAATCAAAACTTCCAAAGAATTGATAATACAGGTTATCATTCTCAACAAAGGTACGACAATAATTACCACAGACGTGATAATACGGCTTATCATAGTCAAAATTCAAATCGACCTCCAAGTAATCAAAATCAAAATCGAAACTTCCAGAATGGACCACAAAGAAGCTACCATTTAAACGAGACGAGAGCAGGAACAGAGACTGGCTCTTCTGCTCAAGGGGCTTCAACCAGTCAAACGCAAAGTCAAAGAAACAAAGAGAACCAAAACAAAATATAAATATACCGCAACACACGTCTAAAGAAAATAACTTATTTTATATAAAATCACGCAACGGAGAATTAAAATACTTATTAGATACAGGAACCGGAATAACAATTATAAAACCACATTTATTTCCTAAAGAATTAATTAAATCAATTAAACCAATACAAGTACACGGTGTAACAAATCAATATATTGAAATAACGCAATCGGTAAGAAATAATTTTTTCACAGAAGATGAACGAGATGAAATGGAAGTATATCTTTATAACTTAGACATGAACTTTGATGGAATATTAGGCATAGACTTTTTGCAAAAATACGAATGCATAATTGATATAAAAAATCGTAAATTAATTACAAAAACCAAAACTGTACCGTTGTATAAAGAAAACGAAATAACAAATGAAATAACAATTGAACCGCGAGTAGAACAAATATTCAAATTAAAATGTGATCAGTTAAATAAGGAATTAATCTTAAATTCGCAAGAAAAAGATGGTGTTATAATTTCAAACTGTTTAATAAAAACCAACAAAAAAGGTGAATTCTATACTTCAATTCTAAACAAAACCGAAGAAACAAGAAGCGTAATTTTTGACAATTTAATTTTTGAACCCTTCCTCGAAGACAAGAAAAAAGACCGAAAACAAACTTCAATATTCAACATAAAAACCCAAAATCTCTACACAAGGCAGCAACGAGTAGAAAAAGCTCTGCGAACCGACCATTTAAATAAAGAAGAAAAAGATGCCATAATTCCTTTATGCAAACGTTACTCCGATATCTTTTATTTAGAAGGAGACGAATTATCATTCACAAACAAAGTGAAACATAAAATAGATACGGGACAAGCGAAACCAATTCATACTAAATCATATAGATATCCGTATATCCACAAACAAGAAGTGAAAACGCAAATTAATAAAATGTTGGAACAAAAAATAATACAACCCTCATCATCGCCATGGTCATCACCAGTTTGGGTAGTACCAAAAAAGCTAGATGCTAGTGGAAAACAAAAATGGAGAGTAGTGATTGATTACAGAAAGCTAAATGATGTAACAACAGATGATAAATATCCATTACCAAATATCAACGATTTATTGGACAAATTAGGAAGATGCAAATATTTTACGACATTGGATTTAGCGTCAGGATTTCATCAAATAGAGATAGATCCTGCAGACATTGAAAAAACAGCCTTTACTGTCGAAAACGGACACTATGAATTTAGAAGAATGCCATTCGGATTAAAAAACGCACCAGCGACATTCCAACGCGTTATGGACAATATATTAACAGGTATTCAAAATGAGAGAGCATTAATTTATATGGATGACATCATATCATTCGCATCATCATTACAAGAGCATGTTCAAAGATTAACAGAATTATTCCAAAGACTACGAGATGCAAACTTAAAGCTACAACCAGATAAATGCGAATTTTTGAAAAAAGAAGTATCTTACTTAGGACACATTGTCACAGAAAATGGAGTAAAACCAAATCCAGAGAAAATAAAGGCAGTAAAAGAATTTCCGATTCCCAAAAATCCCAAAGACATAAGAAGTTTCCTAGGATTAGCAGGTTACTACAGAAAATTCATCAAAGACTTCGCAAAAATAGTAAAACCTCTCACGCAATTATTAAAGAAAGATGTAAAATTCGATTTTAACCAAAAATGTATCGAAGCGTTTGAAAAATTAAAAGAAACTCTAATAAATTTCCCTATACTTCAATACCCAGATTTTGAAAAGGAATTTAATATCACAACAGATGCAAGCAATTACGCAATCGGAGCAGTCTTATCTCAAGGTCCAATTGGGAAAGATTTACCAATAGCTTACTCATCACGCACCCTAAATGAACACGAACAAAATTATTCAACGATTGAAAAAGAGTTACTGGCAATAGTTTGGGCAGTATCCCAATATCGACATATAGTCTACGGTAGAACCTTTAATTTAATAACCGATAATCGCCCAATAACATGGCTATTTAATGTCAAAGATCCAGGATCAAGATTAGTCAGATGGAGACTAAAACTTGAGGAATACAATTACAAAATAATTTATAAACCAGGCAAACAGAATACAAATGCAGACGCCTTATCAAGAATAAGAATTAATCATGTTCAAAATATTCAAAAAATATTCTACGGAAGCATCAAAGAAGAAGAAGAATTGGAACAAGAAAATGAAGAACGATCATATACACCTGAAACAGAAATAGCTTACGAAACAATCGAAAACGAATGGAATATTTTCAAAAACTTAAGAGAAAAGAAATGTTTAATCGATTACTCGAAATGTACCTTCACAAATGAAAAATTCTTAGACAAAAATCAGAAACAAATAATCTCATTCATTAAACAAGGACAATTGACTGAATCTCAATTCAAGATAGTAGAAGACATACTTGATATAAATAGTTTGTATGACGAGCATAAAATAAACGTCGTAGCATCAAAATCAAATACTCGAAGAAAGTACTTCCTTATCATAGTTCCGCACATAAACTCAATGCAAGCAATCTTCGAAATACTCTATTATAACAAAGAAGTACTGTTAGGAAATAACAAATACCACATGGAAGAAACGAAAGAATTACCAGTCGCAGAAATGTTATCGTTTATCTTTTCAGATAATGAAATTGAATTCATCACTTGTAATCCCAATATAATTATCCCAGACGAAGAACAAAGACAGATAATCATAGAAGAAAATCATACCGGAAAATTAAACATGCATCGAGGTATTCATGAAACAATAACCAGAATTAAGAGGAAATATCAATGGAAAAATTTAAATAAAGATGTGGAAAACTTTATAAAAAATTGTGAAACTTGTAATAAAACCAAAGCATGCAGAAAGAACTTATCAAACCCATTAGTAATAACTGAAACACCGAAAGTTCCTTTTGAACGCATAAACCTTGATATCTTAGAAATACCAGAGAAGAATTATATTTTAGTAATACGAGACGAATTCTCAAAATTCACTCAAGCCTATCCAGTAGAACAAAAAACCGCGAAAAATATAATAAATACGTTACTTTTATATTTCATGCATTACGGCACACCCTCAAGAATTCATTGGGATCGAGGAAAAGAATTTGACAATCAATTATTAAGAGATTTATGTACCCTTTATAACATTCAATTAACATTTTCGTCAATCAACCACCCACAAAGCAACGGATCAGTAGAAAGATTCATGAGCACTCTACTTGAAATGATAAGAGCAACAGTAACCGACAACCCAGAAGATCATCCCTTGACATGTATACCATATGCAGTCATATGTTATAATAATTCAATTAATAGAACACATGGTTTTACACCATATCAATTAATTTTTGGACACACGAATTCCAGACCCCCAGAACAGGTATATAATGAAGAAGAATTAATCTCAAAATACATGCGCGAATTGAAAAACAAAATATCCTATTTTTATCAAACCGCTAGAGAAAAAAATATTTTAAAGAAATTAAAAGCAAAAGAGAGACACGACGAAAAATCAAAACCCAAAGAAAAACATTTTGAGCTAAATGATTTTGTATTTATAAAAGAATCTCAAATAAAAAATAAACTTTGTAATAAATCAAACGGACCCTTTAAAATAATTAAAGTTATGGATAATAATGCCATAAGAGTAAAAGATACCGAAACAAATAGAGAATTTACAGTAAATTCAGACCAAATAAGTTCAATCATAAAATAAAACTTTTTCTTTGCAGATGCAAAAGTTCATCACACTTGCAATACTTTACACAGTTGCAATAACAGTAAGTAATACCAGCGATTTCAAAATAACTACCTTGAACAACACGTTAGGAATCCAATATTACCACGAATATGATTTAAAAATTTCAAACGAAAAATGGAAACTCTTAGTAGTCAAAGATATAACACTTTTAATAAATGCATATCAAAATGATATTTCAATTTTAAACCATATTAAAAACTTAATTGAACAAAACACACCAAGAATGCTATCATTCTATTCTGAAATGAAACCGCACATCACAATGCTAAATAAAATGATTATGACAATGGAAAGAAAATTTAACGAAATCAAAACCGACATAAACCCTTATACCTTACCCTTAAATAACACGAGATTTAAGAGAGGAGCATTTAACTTTCTAGGTTCAATTTGGAAAGCAATTACAGGAAATTTAGATAGTGAAGACGGACAATATTATGATAAAGTAATTCAAGAAGTAGAAAATGATGAAAAAAGATTAGAAAATCTTCTTAAAAATCAAATATCTGTAACAACATCAGTTATTAAAAATTTCAATTACACAATCAGAAAACTTCAAATTGATGAAGAAACTTTCAATGAAAATCTCCACCTTATAGAAAATGCAATTTAAAATATTTCAGATAATCAAAACTTCTACGAATCAAAACTTCATTTAATTAATATTTGTGAACAATTACTCGAATCATTAATTTTGATTGAAGATGAACTTAACGATATAATCAATTCAATCACCTTTGCCAGATTAAAAAGCATACATCCCTCAGTTATTCAACCCGAAGACCTCATTTTTCAACTAAGAATAATATCAACAAGTCTCAGTTGAAATAATTTACCTTTACTACCAAATATAGCCAACATAGCTAAATACTTTGAAATAATTGATTTACAAGCTTACCAATCAAATAACAAAATTGTCTTCATATTACCAATACCATTAGTAGAACCAGAGGAGTATAAACTTTTACATGTATATTCACTCCCAATATTTAACCCAAAAACCAAACTATCCCACCTAACCCTCAATTCACACAAATATATAGCGATCAGCAGAGATAATAATCTTTTTATCACACTTGAAACCCTCGAAAAGTGCAAAAGCCTAAACACAGAAATTTTACTATGTTTTAACCAAATCGCATATCCAACCGACGAGAATTCCCCATGTGAAATCAAAGTCACCAAATCTACAAAAATACCAGAAAACTGTAAAATCATAGATGTACCAATAGAAGATTACAAAGTTCAACTAATTTCGGACAATGAATGGTTAATAGTAACAAGTGTAAACATACCAATTAGTATCCAGTGCAAAAACACAACAACCAAAACTTTCAACGTACTTCGAAATTCAATCCTAAAGCTTCAACCCTATTGCATAGCCTACATAGGTTCAATACGAATCCAATCAACCAAAAGCTACACGTCAGAAGACACAAGTGTAATCGAAATGCCAAACATACCCCGCGAGTGTTGTGAAAATGAAAACAGTGCAAAAACCCAAGTGATCAAACTGAAACCATTAAAAATTCAAAAACAAAACCTTGACGAACTAAACATCGCAGAACACAAACTTAACCAATACTCGGAACAACTAGATGAACTAATAAACCGACCCTTTCTTCAAAAACACATTGGTTTACAATATTTTGTATAGTTATTGTAATTTTATTAATCCTATGTTTCATATTATATAAATGTAGAAGACGATGCACAAAAGTATACCCTGCGATACTTTATCCACCACAACAAGAAGAAGTACAACCCTCTAGAAACATATTCAGACGATTCCACCCAAGGAGAAGGAATTCCATAAGAGACGAATCAATACTGGAAATGAGAGAAACAACTCCAATTTGATGTAAGAACTTTTAATTCCAATTTTTGAACTTTTTCTCATTTAAATATCTATATATATATTCTTATGTTAATTTATATACTAATCAAACGATATATTATTCATTCATATTAACCAGATAATTTATACCATGTCTAACCAAAAACTATGTATTTTAATCACAACTACTTATTTTGAAAAATTTATAATTTTTAACAATTTTGAAAATTTGCGTCATTGTGTAGAAAGCAAATTTTTTCTAAGGAGGGAAGAGTGTTATGTATCACACTAACAATAGACCCATTGTAAAAAGGACACTACGCAGTAAGAAATATTAATCATATAACCTACTAATGACTTTTAAGCAATAACAGGAAACACCTGCATTCAAGCTAATTCAGCACTACGTAGCGTCTTTTACCCACGCCTAGACAAACATTATAAATAGGGATAACAATTAATTTACAGAGGATTTAAGTTTGATTTAAGTTTGAGACTTTAAGATATTAAGTCAGAGTCTAGTTAGTCGATAGTTAGCTTCCAAACCAGTGTTTAAATAATATAATCATTTAATTTGTTAAAGTAATATTTAAAGTAGAATCAGTGAAAGTTTGTACATTCCAGCTTCGAAATAAATATATTTTTTTAAAAAGGGTTTTTAAGTCCTAAAGACCCAACATACATCTCTGAGACAACAAAGATTACACAGCTGTTTCAGTTTATGTATAAAAAATAGAAGAATTGCTTTATATAATAAGTAATTACGAAGTATAATTTAGGTTATAATTTTTGATTAAACCAAAATAAGTAAATTTTCATCTGATATTCGCATTCGTAATCGCCAATATCGAAAATCGGACATTAGTTACATCCCTAATCTAAGAGACGAGGTTGAGCTTATCGTAGCTCATTTTGTAGGTTTTTCATTTCTCTTTAACATTGCCCATAGTAGCAAATTGGTTTCATAGGTGGATTTTGTGTTTTAGGTAAAAAACTAAATTCTTACCTATTTTTCGCGGTAACAATTTAGAGAAAAAATATTGAATTTTATGTCTATTAATCCTGTTTTATCATTAGAACAAGATGAGGTCGTATTTATCCTACTATTAATTTTGTCACGTATTTTCGTAAATGACCTGGGCTAAAAATTAAATTTTATTTTACTTCAAGAAGTCTAAGAATAGATTTCAACTTCATATGAAATTGTTGTTTTCACTAAATCTGCAGAAATAAACACTCTTGAGATTTTGTTTACTTAAATTTTAACATTTCTACTTCGGCCTATAATATCATCAGCGGCTGATAGGTTCAGTCACATTATTTACTCTGATATCATTGAACTGAATACAAACTGTAACGGAAACCGAATCTCATATAGAGAGGTAAAATGAAAATTTATGCAAAGTACTATTCAAAAGGATTTCCGTGTCAGTCTTACTTATTGCGATTATTGACGGATTAAAGGACGGATAACTGAAATTTCATAATATTAATTTTATAATATACAGGCCGTTACCCTCGGTTTTACCCGCGTATGGAATGAACAATTCTGTGCAAAAAGAAATAGCTTATGAAACATATGGGCTATCATCCTATATAACTACTTAACAATAAATTAACTAATCCCGAATGTATTTCATCCAAACTCCAAGTGCTTATGAGCCACCCTATATAACAGTTATATTCAACATTTTTTTAACCACCTTGTATAACTGTAACTCTACTTCTCGCTTTAGTGCAACCATCCTGTGTAAGGTGCTGTTTATTTGTCACCACACATAACATTTCTTAAACACCCACTATACGTTTACTACACCCTCTATATCAGTTATGCAGCTGCTTATGGTCTACGTTATGTAACAATTATTTCTGAAAATTTTTGAGCCACCTTGTTAAGTATAATTTCTCTTTACCCTATATTTTAACCATCTTTTATATGCAACTTTTTCTAATATTGTTTTAAACAAACTGCATAATTATAATTTTTCTTCGTCCTATATTCTAGGTATTCCACATAGTAGGATGCAATTGTTCATGGTCTACCATATATATATATATATATATATATATATATATATATATATATATATACATTTTTATCCACGCTGTAAAACTATAGTTCTACTCCGCCCTTGATTTCAACCACTTTGTAGATACAACTACCTATTATACCATTTTTTGTAACACTATGTATAAATATAAATTCACGAATTTCCAACATATTTCTCCTATTATTAAATTTTTTGAACCGTCTTTTATAATTATATCTCTACTCCCTTTTATATTCAAACAATCCTGTTTATACTGATGCTAATTAGTCAGCCATTATAACTTATTTATCTATCAGTTTTTTAACCATCTCGTATAACCATAATTTCAACCACCCTGTATATGCATGTGCTTATTGTTTTCCAAATATACCATATTTTAAATAATTCACTATACCTCTATTCTATTTTTCAATTATCCTATCTGTGCAACTGATTATGGTCTTGGACTTCGTTTTGAAACTTTGTGAGATCAATCATTTCAAGACGCTGGAAGTCCAAAGAATCTTCGAGGAACGAGTTACATTATCTACCAGCTTCAGACTAATTTGGACTAAGCTATTTCACATTTTTTTCTCATATTATACTTTGCCGCAACTGCTCATGTTCTACTCTATAAAACAACATTTTTCTATCATTTTCTTACCCACCCTGTATAATTATAATTTTACTCTACCCTATATTTTAACCTTGTGTATGTAACTAGTTATGGACCACACAATATAACAATTTTGCACCACCCTTTATACTTACAATTTTACTCAACCCTATATTTCAACCATCCTATATATAAAACAGATTATAGATCATATCATTTCTTTGTGATATTTTCTAAACCCACCTGTATACCTGTGATTATATTCCGACACATATTTCAACCATCCTATATAAGCAACTACTTGTGGATATTAAACATTTTTTTTAACCACCCTATAAACTATAATTCCACTCCATCTTATATTTCAACAACACTTTATCAACAACTGATTCTAACATCATTTTGAACCCGTTTCATAACTATTACTCAAGAAGATAATAATAAATATACTGTTTACATAAGACATTTTTTCTAAGATTTTTTTATCCAGCCTGTATAAATGTAATACGTCCAACCATTATTTATTTATGAGCCAAAGATTATAACATTTTGTTATCCACCCTGTATAAATATAATTTTTCTCCACCCGTTTTTCAACTGTCTGGTACATACAACTATTTATGGCTTACTCAGTTCAACCGTTTTGGACCACCCCGTATAACTAATTCCACTACCCTCTTATTTCAACCACATTGTATATATGCAGCTGTTTAAGGTCCACCTAATATCTTTTTTTTTTTTAATTTAAACCCATGTAAATCTTTTCCGCTCTATGTTTCACCTATCTTATATATGGAACACCCTGTACAATTAAGCTTGATATATCAGTCGATTTTTTTATCGAAACATGTTACATTAGCATATTCCGAATTTTGAACAAAAGCTAAGCTGATGCAAGTATCTAACATTTGGTGGGTGCGATGGAACCAATAGAATAATTGTGTTACCCAACATGGTAGAAGTTTTTTCGCTAAATCTACCGTTTCTGTTAATGTAGGGCAGATTTTGATTCAAACTATAGGCTTTGCAACAAAAAAACTTTCAGCAAAATCAGTTCTTACGTGATGCCCGAACAAACAATTTAAATTTAAAAAATACACTATATTTATTATCTTTAAATTATGTTTCGACCATAATCAATAACTAAAATATTTTTCTAACTACCAAGCATAAAAATCCATTGAAATCTTTAACAATTAAAGAATTCATGTATTATATTGGACATTTGAGTTCATTGATTGAATTTTTTATACCCAAAAGCTACCCAATTAACCATAAATTTAGATTTAGATATTTGAGTTTAGTAATATTCACTTAATGCAATGAAACACAATGCTATAAAATAAAAACACCATTAATAATAATGCTGTGAAAAGAGACAGAATACAATAGTACAATATCTGATATAAATATCAAACGATTGATGTCTCGACAACATTGTTGACATGCTTTGGGACACGGAATTCCCAATAACCCCATAAAATCAGTGCATATACGGAGGCCTCGCATAGTTAATATAAAATATATACAGAACGACTGACGCGAACCCTAGTTCAAGTTTTGATGAACTAAAAACCGTATAAGTCACGATATGCACATCACTTATGAGCCCAAAAAATATATATGGATTATGGTTTTGTGGTACTGTGAATGGAAAAACAATGTTAAATACAAGCTTAACAAAAACTAGGCCCGATTTCGGGCCTCGTAATTGCAACGCGGGCCTCGTTTAGTATCATGCACATGTATAAACAAGACTCGTATGTGATGAATATAAGTCTATATATATATATATATATATATATATATATGTTCAGGTAGAGCACCTCTCAATTCACCGTAACAACGCATTGAGAATGCCAACTGAGACCTTGGCGAAACGTCTGCAGGATTCAAACATGAATCAATATAACGAACGGATGTATTCCCGGATAAATATTTCTTCATATTGTTCCATCCGTGAAAGCCTACGACTAGACATTGTACACCTCTACGGGGTGGAGACTTTCAAAGCCACGAAGACCTACGAAAAACTGAGAGAAAAAAGATGTATTTCGCTGTGCAACCTCAACTTTCTGATCAACTGCCGCATTCAGAACTTGCTACCAACGTTCACAAAGCTGTCACACCACACAAGAAACAGGAAAACTATAGCCATTCTGGATAAAGCAAGCAAGGCCATTCTCAAAGAACAAATAAGTAGAATCCGCCAAGAAGTGAGCGAAACAGAAAAACAACTGTACCACCTTCACCTGAAGCTCAGCTACCAATTACACAGAGTACTGTGGGAGCGAGTAGAGCTACTAACCTATTGGGGCACCGAGACTGACAAAACTCAAACATCGTCCAAACTCTAGAAGAAATTGGAGAATCTACGACGACATCCGCAGTGTCCACAACATCTCCAACCACCCACTAACCACCACAGAAATTAGTGTTCTTAGTAAAGGTTTCAACTTTGCTATAGCTCCGAAGAAAATTCCGATAGAGGAAATCATCTCCAATGTCGAAACAAGCCTCACAGATTTAGATAAATGGCAGAGCAGATAATACAAGTCGTCGCCCAAGTCATGATCCGCCAAACCACTTCAACCAAACCTCAGCCGACACGAAATGAAAGTTCTCAAGACTCTCAAAGAATCCAAAAATATCACCATACTACCTGCCGATAAAGGAAACTCCACCGTCGTAATGAACACTACAGACTACCAGGACAAAATGAAGCAACTTCTCGACGATGACTCAAGTTACAAAACATCATCCAGAGACCCGACCACCTACCTAGAAAAAACAACGAAATCCAAAATTAACAATTCACCCATAGAAGAAGAACTACAGAAACAAACTGATACCCAGAGAAAAATCAAGTCGATGCCCAAAGCTCTACGGTTTGCCCAAAATCCATAAAGGCGGAGTCCCACTTCGTAAATAATTAATAGGTTCCCAAATATTTGGTAATTAGAATTTCATTACAAATAATAAAATAATTCAGATTCAATGAAGGCAATAACAAAAGATAAGCGAAACCGCAACTGGTGAACTGATAAACAAGCGAAACTCGAGCACTGTTTGAAAGTGCAGTGGCTGGTTGATTGTAAACAAAATCGTTAATTATAAAAGTAGATGTGTTTTTCATTGAAGAGATAATGTGTGTTTGTAAAAAATAAATACGTAAATGAGGAATAATAATTGCGACATGAATCTTTGGATTTTGTATCTAGTGGCGGGTAATTCGGAAAGAATACCGTTGGAGAAATGATTGGAACCACTACAAAAGCTAGATACAGACCGTAAAAACGACAGAAACCGTAGAAATGACTGGTTGAAGCCACTACAAAAACTAGAAATGACCCGTAGAAACGACTAGAGACTTAGAAATGGCTGGTTGAAGCCACTACAAAAACTAGAAATGTCTCGTAAAAACTACTGAGCCAGTAGAAATGGCTGGTTGAAGCCACTACAAAAGCTGGAAATGGCCCGTAGAAACTTAGAAATCGCTTTTGGAAATGATTGGAGCTACTACAAAAGCTAGAAACAGCTCGTAAAAACGACTGGAACAGTAGAAATCGCTGCTAGAAGTTGTTGGAGCCGCTACAAAAGCTAGAAACGTCCCGTAGAAACGACTGGTACAGTAGAAATCGCTGTATGAAATGATTGGAGCAACTACAAAAGCTAGAAACAGCTCGTAAACAAGACTGGAACAGTAGAAATGGCTGCTACAATGGTTGAAGCCACTACAAAAGCTAGAAACGTCCCGTAGACACGACTGCGTCAGTAGAAACGGCTGGGAGAATGGTTGGAGCCGCTACAAAAGCTAGAAACGTCCCGTAGAAACGACTGGTACAGTAGAAATCGCTGTAGGAAATGATTGGAGCTACTACGAAAGCTAGAAACAGCTCGTAAAAAAGACTGGAACAGTAGAAATGGCTGCTACAATGGTTGAAGCCACTACAAAAGCTAGAAACGTCCCGTAGAAACGACTGCGTCAGTAGAAACGGCTGGGAGAATGGTTGAAGCCACTACAAAAGCTAGAAACGTCCCGTAGAAACGACTGCGTCAGTAGAAACAGCTGGGAGAATGGTTGGAGCCACTACAAAAGCTAGATATGGCCCCTAGAAACGACCACCAAGTTAAAAAATAGTTGTTCTTCAAATGAGGTAAATGACAGACAGAAACCCTTAGCCATATCAAGATCTTCTTTGTAGAAGTCATGGTTGAAAATATCATATTTTCTTACAAAATGCTAGTAGCTCAATTATTGTGTCAACTGATAATTGTGTACCATTAAAAAATCATATTCTACTCGTTCTTTTACTTAGGATGTGTTTTGGATTACTTGCAGTGAACTTTCAAAATTTATAGTAAAAATTATTTTCGCACTAGCACACATCTTAAAAACAGTGCACATTTCTTAGGGAAAGTATATTACATACAGTACAAAAATACGCTAGTGTCAATACATTAAACTTATGCAATAATGTTACTGTCGCCTGATGTGTTGGGAATGACAGATAATGACGTTTAGTTATCCAGTTGGTTTATCAGTGAGACAGTTACAGAATAATACATTCGTTATTCTTTAATGGTGCATGCGACTTCAGACTAAATTCACATCCAAACAACACGTTTGCTGCTATTAATTTCCTGTAAGCTGCGTTTTAGGATTCTCTTTGATAACCTTTCTTCCGACCTTCTGATTGCCCCTCTAACGCTCAAAATAAGTTGTGATTTTTTTAATTGCTTAATATATCACACATTTTGTGGAATACATTGGATTGTAAACTTCAGCCGCTTTGACTGGAATGGAGTTACAGTGGCACCTCGTATCAGTTTACACGACTCTACTAATCCAATGATTGCTTTTTGATTTAGAATGGAAAACACTGCGGGCCATTTACTGAAATAATCAATAGCAACAAGAAGTTATCTCAGCATATTTAAGATTCTGGATACTCTATAGAACTGCACCTTTTTGCTTCAGAATCTTTATTTATAACTCTTACCCTTTTATTCATATGAGGAGATTCCCAAGTTTGCATATATATGAGTGATTATTATCGGATTTAGAATTTAATTAAATGAGGGAAATCTTAATGTCTTAAATGACTATCTTTATCAGTAACATCGAAAAAACAAATGTTTTTATATTGTCCACAGTCCATAATCGTTCCAACCGACCACTGAACCCTGCAGAAGTTGCCGTTCCGTCAAAGGGCTTCAACTACGCAATAGGTCCCACAAAAATACCAGTAGAGGACATTATCTGCAGGGTGGAAACTGCTATATCCAAAACAGACGAACAGACAGCAGAAACAATTCGTCAGGACGTTACGACCATCCTACGGAAAACGAAACCTCCGAAACGAAACCTTTCAATGGAAGAAGTGCACGCCCTAAGTGACCTGAAAAGACACAACTCCATCGTCATACTTCCAGCAGATAAGGGAAACGCCACCGTAGTTCTGGACGCCAAAGATTACGACAAGAAAATCAGGGACCTCCTAGACGAGTCATACAAACCAGTGAAAAATTATACTACAACATACTTGGAAAAATCAACGAAGGCAAAAATAAAAGCAAGCCCGATAAATGAAGACATCCAGAAAAATATAATTCCAAGCGAAAAATCGTCCAGATGCCCGAAGTTATACGGTCTCCCCAAAATTCACAAACCAGATGCCCCACTTCGGCCAATAGTCAGCGCAATAGGGTCTCCGACACATCTCTTAGCAAAATTCCTGGCTAAAGAACTCCATCCCTTTGTAGAGCAGATGACATCATATGTCAAAAATTCATAAAAACATCTCCTAAACATTGTACGGAATATGAATATACACAAGGACGATATGTTAGTGAGTTTCGATGTTGTCTCCCTCTTTACAAAAATACCTGTGACTGAGGCCCTCCACTACATCGAAGAAAAGTACCACCCACCAGAACAAATCATCAACTATTTACTGCGTATTTTACTTAAGCAGGACAACGTTACAAGCAAATTTAAGACGCGCCAATGGGGTCTCCTTTGTCCCCAGTTCTATCAAATCTTTTTATGGAAAAGATCGAAAGGGAAACACCTAATTTTGATAATGAGAGTGCAGCCGGTATGATGTTTTCTGATTTTCAATTTCAATTTATTATTTTTTCAATTTATTAGCAAAAAATACAATTATAGTTTTTACAATTAGATTATCATTAATATTATTACCAACAAAATAGTAATAAGTAAAATTAACAATATTATATGTATAATAATAATAATAAGTATATCACAGGAGGTTGTCAAGCGTTCGCTGCAACTGAATACAAAGAACGACACGATGCTGTGGCAAAAATACTTCACCAGGAACTAGCACTGAAACATGAATTATCACAGTCGGTAAGATTACCATACTATAAATATAAACCAGAATCTGTTCTAGAAAATAGCAACCACAAGCTGTACTGGGACCGCACGATACTGACCGATCGGTCTGTTGCTCACAATAGACCAGATATAGTTTTGGTAGATAAAGTCTCTCGGAAAACAACTTTAATTGACATAGCAATTCCCAACAACAATAATATAAATATCAAGCAGGCTGAGAAAATAACCAAATATAGAGATTTGGAATTTCAAATAAAGACTCAGTGGAACATGAACAACACACGAACTGTACTAATTGTTATGTCAACAACAGGACTAGTCCCAAAACATCTATTAAACAATTTAAAATACCTCGGTCTGGACGAACATCTTTACAAACAAATGCAAAAAGCCGTCCTGTTAGGGACAGCCCGGACGGTCAGGAAATTCATGGGAAACTGCCGTCACGACTCCAACCACGGGCCTGAAAACCTGGCAAGGGCTCCCACAGAGATAAACCCTTTTGATATCTAGGATATCTGGGGTTTAGTGAAATTTCCCCTAAAGGCACTGATAGAGTGCCTTAGAGGGAGTGTGATGCCATACCCTGTATGGTCAAGTCGGGAAACTAACAATATTATATGTTCGAATGGAAAATGGACACCTAAGCTTAAGCTTGTGTTGTGTTCAAGAGAACATTCAAGTATATACAAAATAACAAAATATAACTAGATACATAAAATATAACTAAACATGAATAGAAATAGAGGTATGCAAATAAGGGTATTATTCAATAAATAGAGTAATTTATTTTTGGTGTTTTCATTATACTAGAAGGGCTAATAAGCTATCATAGTTCTGGGCTATATATATTTTAATTTTTTTCTTGAATTGTTTCCTGGTTAGTTTTTTGTAACTTAATGGAATCACGTTGTATAATTTAATACCGTTATATAGTAGGCATTTTTGACATACAGTTTTATTCCTTCGATCAGATAGGAGCAACTGTTTATCCTTTTGTCTGGTGTTATGTGGATGATTTGTTTTAATGAGGTTGTTCGCTGAATGTATCGTCTTTAACAATTCATTAATGTAAAGACCTCGCACTTTCAATATTGCCCGTGTAATATAAATATGCCTGACGCTTTGACTATTATTTAATCTAAAGATGTAATTTTGACTTACCTCTATTTTTTTTAAGTGTGTTTTATAAGCTACACCCCAAGCGCATATACCATACCTTATTATGGAATCGACTAGACTATTGTCCACTATAAGTAAAACCTTTTAATGTAATAAATTACGGAGAGTGTAGAATTTATAGGTAAGCTTTTTAATTCTTTTGACAAGGTGTTCGATATGTGTTTTCCACTTTAATTTTTCATCAATCAACATACCTAAATATTTTATAGATGATACTTGTTTCACGCTTTCCAGGGCTCCATTAATAGTGATAGAGCAGCGCTTCCTGCCTTTGTTGGTGTAAATCCTATATATTTAGTTTTAGATACGTTTAGATTCAGGCTGTTTTCATCTAACCAATTTTTGACATCTGAGATTGCATTTTGCGCTTTGTTCCAGGCTTCTTCCCATGTTGTCCCATTACACATCAGTACCATATCATCGGCTTAAGAAACTACACTACATTCTTCATAAGATAGCAAATTATTAACAAAAATTAAAAATAATGTAGGACTGTGCCTTGCGGGATTCCGGTTTTTACAAATCTTTTATTACTAATGTCATCTCCTATTCGTACTTGTTGCGATCTTTCTGACAAGTAATTGTTAAAGAGTTGAAGAGTGGGTCCCCGTATGCCAATCTCATTTAGTTTTCTTAATAAAATTTTATGTGATACCGTATCGAAGGCTTTTGGAGATCAATAAATACTGCAATTGTTTTTTTATTTTCATTAAAATTATTCAGTATACTTGTCGTTAGTTTTTGTAAAGGTTGCTCTATCCCTACACCTTTTTGAAACCCATATTGATTTGTGGATATTATTTTATTCTTGTCTAGAAAGGACCATATTCTTTTGTTCAAGCATTTTTCAAAAATTTTCCCAAAGTTATTAATTAGTGAAATGGGTCGGTAATTTGTCATTAGATCTTTTCTATCTGATTTATAAATAGGCACCACAAGACCTTCTTTAAATTGATATGGGATGCTTGATGTCTGAAAAATTAGGTTAATTATGTGAGTAAGCGGTTTAGAGATATTCTGTTTTGTTAATTTAGTTATTTTTATACTTAATTCGTCAGGCCCTGGAGATGCAGAGTTTTTTAGCGTCGATATTATGTCTTCAATTTCTAAATAGTCGGTTGGCGTCAAAAACATAGCGTTGATATATTGCTTAGCTTTCATTTTTTTTTATTTCTAAATTGTTTTACTAATTTTGTTTGCGATTTTCTCCCCAATTTCTACAAAGAAGTCACTAAAATGATTTGCTATTTGTTTTGGATTGCTGATTATTTTGTTATCGATACTGATTTTGTTTATGGTGCTTTTGTTTGGTGGAACATTTGTAACTTCATTAATTACTTCCCAAGTTGTCTTATAGTTTGAGTTACATTGCTTTAATTTATTTTCATAATACTCATTTTTTTAAGTTTTTATTAAAGTACCTACAAAGTTTCTATACTTCTTATATTCTTCTTCTAATATTTTATTCTGTTTATTTTTTAAGATTTTCTGTTTAAGCATGTCTCTCTTTCTAATGGCCGTTAATATTCCACAGGTCATCCATGGTTTTAATTTTTGTTCCTTTCCAGTTATTTTTACTTCTGTTGTTGATTGGTTAATAATGGCAGTAAACTGCTCGTAAAACATATTTACGACAGATTGAAGTTCTTGTGCAGCGTATACCTGAGTCCAATTTGCATTTTTTATTTTATCCAATACAAGTCCTTCATTCAACTTTTTGATGAGCTTCCGTTTCTTAATTTCTGGACGCTTTTCGTTTTGAAATCGGATATTATAAATTAAGTGATAGTGATCTCTTAAACTATTATTAAGAACTAGAGCATTAACTTGCACTTTATTTTTTGTTTGTTTATTTATGTATGTGGATATGTGATCTATTGTTGTAGAAGAGGTATTATCTACCCGTGTTGGTATATTTATTTGTGGGACGAATCCATTCTTAGCCAACATATTTAAATAGATAATTGAAGACAAAGTTAGTATGTTGTTTGGGTTGATGTCAATATTCACATCCCCAACTGCAATTGTTATTTCATCCTTAGATAGTGCGGACAGGTAGTCGTCAAAGTCGTGAATAAAGATTTGTTGGGTTTGGCCTATAGATACCTATTATATTTATTTTTGTCTTATTTATTACATTCTTGACGCTTCTTCTAAATTCAAGCTTCTTATTGATACCGCAGCTGGTATCTCAATCTTCACGGAAAACACAGTCAAAAATTTCACCCAAAGATCTCCTGAAAGGGTAACTATTCAAGGTATTATCCACGAAAAAATTCCCATCTCACAATCTACCTTAATCCCACTCGCTCCACGTAACCCACATAAAGTTTTCATATACGATTTGGACATTGAGTTTGACGGCATACTAGGATTAGATTTTCTTGAACACTATGAATGCATAGTTGACTTAAAATCTAAACAGCTAATAACAAATTTTAAAACCATCCCTTTACACAAAGTTCCTGATAACGATCAACCTTTGACTGATGTACCCGACACACCCAATGTTAAGCTATACATTAATTCACAAACACCAACACAAAACAAAATAACCATACAGGCGCGCACAGAAAAAGTTTTTAAACTTAAATGCGATCTCTCTAACATTGACGCCATCTTACCAACTCAAGAAATTGACAGAGTACGAATTCCAAACGCACTCGTACACATAACGCAAATGGTGAATTTCTAACTTCTATCATCAATGCTAACGCGATGCCCAAAACAGTAAACTTTTCTGATTTAAAACTGGAACCACTTGACAAAACTCACCCTCTTCTGAATTTAAACACCGATGACTATCATGATTCCCAATACACAGACAGAAACCCGACTATTAGACAACAAATTAGAACTGAACATCTCAATGACGAAGAACGTGAACAAATCACTAATCTTTGTTTGGAATTTCAACACATTTTCTATCTTGAAGGTGATGTCTTGACTTTCATTAATGAGGGTTAACATTGATTGATAGGAATAACGCGAAGCCCGTTTTCACTAAATCATGTAGATATCCTCAAGTTCATAAAGAGGAAGTGAAAACCCAAATTGGAAAAATGTTTGAACAAGGTATCATTAGGCACTCCTCATCTCCTTGGTCCTCCCCTATATGGGTCGCTCCGAAGAAGCTCGATGCTTCTGGTAAACAAAAGTGGCGAGTTGTTATCGATTAAAGGAAATTAAATGATTTGACTGTAGACGATAAATATCCTCTGCCAAATATCTCCGATCTTCTCGACCAACATGGAAAGTGTCAATATTGTTCGACACTGGATCTCGCTTCCACTAGTTGGAAATCCAAGAGGAAGATATTCCTAAGACTGACTTTTCTGTCGAAAATGGTCACTACGAATTCGTTCGTATGCCATTTGGTTTAAAAAATTCACCTTCTACTTTTCAGAGGGTCATGGACAATATTCTTCTGGGTATCCAGAGTAAACGTTGTCTCGTCTACATGGATGATATCATCGTCTACTCTCCGACCATCCATGAACATATTTTCCGGTTGGCAGAAGTTTTTAAACGACTTCGGAATTCCAACCTAAAAATTCAACCTGATAAGTGCGCATTTCTTGGTAAAGAGGTGGCTTATCTTGGCCATCTTATCACACAAGAAGGTGTAAAACCAAACCCTTCAAAGGTTGAATGTATTCAGATGTTTCCGCAACCCCAAACTCCGAAAGACATCAAATCTTTTCTTGGTCTCGCTGGGTATTACAGACGCTTCATACCAAATTTTGCGAAGATCTCTAAACCTCTGACTAAACTACTCCAAAAAGACGTCAAATTCATCTTTGACGCAGATTGCAAGTCGTCCTTCAATGAACTGACTGACTTGTATCTGACCCAATTCTGATATATCTAAATTTTGAAGAACCCTTCCTGCTCACTACTGATGCTAGTGCTTTTGCTGTTAAGCACTACAAACCTTATCTTTTTGGGAGAAGGTTTACACTTCTTTGTGACCACTGTCCGCTTACTTGGCTCTTTTCGATCAAAGATCCTGGCAGTCGTCTAGCCAGATAGCGCCTTAAGCTAGAGGAATACAATTATAACATCGAGTAAGGCAAGGTAAACCAAAACGCAGATGCTCTTTCTTGCATCAAAATCAACCATTTCAAGCAATGTACCGACTTTCTTTTTCTAAAATCAAAATTTTCGCTAACAACGACTCCGAACAACTTGAAACCTCTGACAATGACGATGAACATGACGAAAGAATAACCGCTGATTTTAATCGATTTGTTCAACTCTACAAAACTGAATCCATAATCGATTACTCCAAAATTGAAATATCCAACTCTCAAGTTTTAGACAAATCCCATAAGCGTATAGTTATAGTTACAAAACCAATGACTTACACGACAAAATTATTGATGACTTTTTCGAAGAAGAACCTAATTTCAGTAATGACACTTTTAACATCATGGCCAGTAAAACTGTCAGGCATAGAAAGTATTTAGTTGTACGTTTGCCCTATGACACTGAAACTGTCGTCTCACACCTTTTAAAAATTATTTATAACAACCAAGATCTATTCAACGACTCCGAAACATACTGCATAGAAAATAACGTAGAACTTCCCATTCTTGAAATTTTATCCTTCATTCTCTCCGATAAAGAAATCAAACTCAAAATCTGCCAAAACATTGTTACAACTCCTACCGAAGACGAAATTCCTATAATAATACAACAATACCACTGTGGTAAAAACAACCTCCATCGTGGCATTAACGAAACCATCAGACGTATTAGGGAAAAATACAATTGGACCGGCGTAATTAAAACTGTAGAACAATTTATCAAATCCTGTAAAACTTGCCAAAAGGTAAGGTTCTGTAGGAAAAACTTAAGTGTTATTACGGAAGCACCCAAGACTCCTTTTGAACGTATTATCATCTTCGAATATCCATCTAGCAATCACGCACTTACTATTAGGGACGAACTCATGAAATTTACGCTAGCCTACCCCTACGACAAAACAGCTTCAACTGTCGTAAACACCCTCCTAATGTTCTTTCAACATTACGGAATTCCACTTCGCATCCATTGTGACTATGGAAGTGAATTTGATAACACCTTAATGCGGGATTTATGCCAACTATAGGACTATAGGACATAAAACTGACATTCTCCAGCGTTCAACATCCCGAGTCAAACGGTTCTATTGAAAGGTTTCACGCGACCTTAGCAGGAATGATAATGGCAAATACAGCGGAACATCCAGACAAACATCCATTTAACGTTCTCCCTTATGCTATCATCTGTTACAATAACACAAAAAACAAAACCACTGGTTTCACTCCCTATGAACTCATATTTGGGCACATTTCTAGTAGGCCTCCAGAAACCCTTTACAATCAGGGAAAACTTATTTCGAAATACGTGAGAGACCTAAATAACAGAATGTACTATTATTACAGACTCGCCGTGCTAACACAGAACGACAGAAAAAAAAATCTAAAGTGGGATTTGACCAACACGTTTCTACTAAACAACCCAGTTACAAAGTACGCGTCAAAGTTTACGTAAAAGAGTCCCAGATCAAAAATAAAGCTAAAAACAAATTCAACGGCCCCTTCGAAATTACCGCTATGCGAAAGATCTGTGCCACAGTCATAAATTTGCAAACAAACCAAATAACTAAAGTTCAACCTTCAACCTTCAACAGTATTCCATTACACAATAACTATAGCACGGTTAACAATATTATGGGAGTTTTCTCCCATGAAGAAGGTACCCTTAAATTTTCTAATGAGAAATTGACACCCCTTGTTTACAAAGGTCTAAGCCCCTTTCGAGAAACTATTTTAAACAAGGACAATATACTGAACAGACTTTTAGATACTATTAACGACAATAAAACTAACATAAAAATCTTCAAATCAAAAGTACGGACTCACGTAAGCCTCCTGAAACAAATATCAAAATCTATTAACATCAAATATACAGAAATTTTCGCTGACACTGACTTACAGCGGACTCATTAACGGACTGTGATCAATTTGGAAATCTATTTCCGGTAACTTAGATGCAACAGACGGAGAATACTTTAGTGACTCTATAAATAAAATTACTAGAGACCAACATCAAATTGAAAACTACAATTATCTGTAACAACTTCGGTCATTAAGAGCCTTAACACCACACTACAAAAATTTCAGTCCGAAGAGAAATTATTTTCGGAAAATATTGAAGCAATTAGGAAGTCAATTGAGTTCATTACAGACGATCTTGCTTTTTACGAACTTCAAGCCAATGTCTTAGATTTGTGTGAAAGCTTAATGGAAAGTTACATATACATTGAAGATACTCTCAACGATGTATTAACTGCAGTCTCTTTCGCCCGTCTAAAAATTTTACATAGTTCTATAATAAACCCAGTAGATTTGGTCGATTCCCTTCAGAAGATTTCACAGTCACTTCATGAAAATAATTTACCACTTCCGACCTATAGTTCAAGTTGTTAAGATTATTACTTTATAATTAAATAATCACGAACTATTTTAACTTTAACGTAAGTTTATTAATTTCTACTTGACAATACAAAAACATATTAGTTAAAATTTTGTTTCTCAACTTAATGAATTTTTCTTTACACAAAGCCTTGGTCAGGTATCGTTTTTTTATAGTTTATTCTGAAAGTACTCTCCATCTCCCTTGGTTGCTTTCTGGTTAATTTCCTTATGCCTCTGTTTGCTAAAAATCTCTTCTAAAATTTCTCCATCACCTTTCATTAACCTATGCCTTCCAGTAGTTTCATCATATACTCTTTTCACAACTGACTGTTGTTTCTCCCATTCTTCTTTGGTCCGAAATACCCATTTGACTTCGCATTCTTGTCTTATTAAATTCATCTTTATTTATATTATCTGGCCGTTCTTCGTTTCTTATCCCAATTGTACTATCGTTTTCAAATTCAGTAATTGCTTCATCAAAATGTCCTTCCTCTGTGGATTCATCTGCTTTATCATTATGATACACTCCTTCCATTTCTTGTTCTCCTTCATATATTTGTAAAAATGTACAATCATTATTATTGTCATTAAATCTAATTTTTGTCTCATCAAATATTACATCTCTGGATATAATTATTTTACTTGTTATCGGATCCCCTAATCTATAACCATTTTCAGAATAACCAATCATTTTCATTGGTTTCAGTGTGTTTTGTTTAGGAGTGTTCAGTACCCATGATTGACAACCAAATACTTTGTCTTGATAAATCATTTTTTGCCTTCCAAATTTTAGCAGGTACTTTTCCTTGATTAGCATTTTTTGGTGATCTATTTAACTCATATGCTGAACAACGTATGGCTTCACCCCATAAATGTTTTGGTAAATTAGTATCTATAAATTTTGTTCTTACTTTATCCATTAACGTACGATTCATTCTTTCAGATGTTCCATTTTGCTGTGGGATATAAGCTTGAGTTTATTGTAAAATAATTCCTCTCTGTTTACAAAATAATTTGAACTGATTAGATGTAAATTCTCCTCCATTGTCAAGACGTATTTTTTACTTTTTAATCTATGTTGTGTTTTAACTTCTCTAATGTAGTCCATTAAATTTTCTTCAGGTTCATTCTTATCATCAATAATTACTTGAAAGTATGTATATCCTTCTTGAGTAGGTGTTTTAATTGGTTCACTAATATCAGAATGAATTAAATCACCAATTTGTTTAGACTGTTTTACACAATTGTAAAATGTTAATCTTCTTGCCTTTCCTTCAATACATGTAGTACATTTTTCTTGACTTGTATGTAGTTTTAATAATTTCGTTCCCTTGCGATTAAGGTGTTCTAATCTTCGATGCCATGTGTTAGATTTCTTATCTTTATTTGTAGGACTGTCTTTAACAATACTACAATAATTTTCATAGTCATTATACTTATCCAGTTCTATGCTATTACATATAGATCATTTAAACTTTGACATTTTAACTCAAAATTCCTTTCGGGTTAATTTTTTAATTGACAATAAATTATGAGTCAAACCTTCAATAATTAATGCTTCAAAATTGATTTTATACCCCTGACAACTTCCTGTTATTCGTTCTTTCTTTACGGTTTTCATTTGCAATATGAATATTAACTTCTGTTGGTAATTTTTGTATATTTGACATATATCTTTCAAGATCACTTCTAACAATATGTGTTGTGCAACCAGAATCCAAAATAAAAATGTCATTATTTTCATGTGCTATAAAATTTGTACCTATAAAAGATATTCCCATATCATTTACTTGATGATCATTTTCTGTGTGTTCCCATCTCGAGTTTTGTCTGTGGAATGATCGACCTACTCCTTTATTATTATTGCTAATGTTCATTAGACATTCTGTCTTTTTATGACCTTTTTTACCAGATTTATAGAAGTATATGAAAATGCTTTAAATGATACTTGATTTTCTTTAAATATCACAATCTATATTTTCAAATTTCAATTCTTCATCTAACAATCTTGATTTAACAAATTCCAAAGTAATATCATTATTATTTAACGTTTCTATGGCTGTAATTACTGTATTATATTTTTCAGGAATAATGATTAATAGATCACATACTTTATCAGATTCATACAATTTAGATTTCACACTTTCCAGTTCTCTGATAATAGAATCAAATTTCAGAAAATGATCTTTTAATTTCTCATTATTTGAACACTTAAGTTTCAGTAATTTTCGTTTTAAATTTAGTTTTGTAAATACACTTTTCCGTTCAAATACTGCTCCCAAGGATTCCATCATTTTCTTAGCCGTAGTAGCATCTTTCACTAAATCTAAATACTGATCAGTAAGACATTGAACTATTATTGATTTAGCTTTGGCATCGCTAGCTTTGACAGTTTTTCTATCTTCATCACTTGCTGTTTCGTCGATCTCTTTCTCAATGACATCAGCTAGAGATTTTTCATCTAATAAACATTTTACTCGAAACTTCCAATTATTGAAATTATCAGCAGCTAGCAGAGGTCAACCTTGTACAAAACTCATAGTGTCTGTGCCCACAACCTGTTAAGATTATTACTTTATATTTAAATTATTTAATTATTTATTTAAAAAAATTTAATAAAAGTCACGAACTATTTTAACTTTAACGCCAGTTTATTAATTTCCACTTGACAATACAAAAACTTTTTTTATCAACATGTAACTAAGCAACAAAACAAAATCTCAACACAAGTGTTGCTAGATACATCGATCTAATAGAATTGGAAGCTTTTCAAATCAATACTAAAATTGTTTTTCTACTAAAAATCGCCTTCAATCCTGAAACTTATACACTGTACCGCTTGTATCCTATCCCAGTTTTGGATTATCGAACAGGATTTCACCATATTCTTCCTACAAAATTAAAATATAACGCGAGAGATGACGATTCGGTACTGTACGCATCTTTTGAAGACCTGAGTGACTGTAAGCCATTATCTAAAGAACATAAGATCTGTTCCAAAGTTATTCCACACACCATATACAAAGAAGCCCTCTGCGAAGGACAGCTTCTTAGGCAGCCAGTAGCCCTTCCATCAACTTGCAAGCCTTTAATATTGTATGCCGAAGAGTATAACATTCAGGAGATTGATCTGAACCTTTGGTTAATCTCGATTTCCGGACAGTTACCCATCAACATCAAGTGCAAAGGAGAAGATGTCGTTACCCAATCCATATCAACAAATTCTCTATTGACAATCCAACCCAGTTGCAATGCCTTCATCAAAAATACCAGGGTCCATGCCAACAACGTTAACAACATCACACTTAAGAGTCACCCAGTCAACATCCCCTACAACTGTTGCGACAACCTGCCAATCATCAGTCAACTTCCAAAGTTAAAACCCACGAGACTACAGGAATTGGATGCCAGAGACCTGAATATTGCCAACCATAAGCTTAGCCAATTCTCCAGGGAATTGGAAAAGCTCATAGACCAACCATTCTTGGAGAAACACATCTCCTAGTTTACGATCATCACAATAGCAATAACCGCAATTGTGGTTTCCCTCCTTTCCATCAGCATCATCAGAAACAAATTCCAGAAGCCCCCAACGATCAGCTCTTCTGCCGATCCAGCACCACCACCAGGTCCATGAACCATCAAGCCCAAGTTACTAGAATACTCGAGTATTCGAGTAACTAGAACCGAAAGCCGAAGGCTACGAGAATGATGCGAACCGACCTGAAGAGGGCAGATGTGACTCTGCCGCAACGTCGTCATTTTACCATCGATCCCGGCAGGGATCAGTTATCAACTACGCGGATGAATTCCCGGAAACCTCCTAAAACATATATATATGAACTAAGCTAGGTTCCGGGTGAGAACTGCGTCTGAATTTATTAAATACTCGACGTTTCGACTCCTCGCGTATTTAATAAATTCAGACGCGGTTCTCACCCGGAACCTAGCTTAGTTCATTATAATGACCGCGGAAGCCTCTCAGAACATATATATATATATATATATATATATATATATATATATTTCATTGATATTGTTCATTCAACATTAACATTGTTATAAAGCAAGCAAGCAAGCATGTACAAGGTTAACATAGTTAACAGCACATCTAAAATGGCCCTGCTTGTGATTTAAACAGATTGAATTACCATTATTTTCCATGTTAAAGGTCGGCTGTTGTGTCCATTCGTCCAGTGTTTTGACGTTGACAACTTTATTTTCTCCCAGACTCTTTTCGTACAATTTATAGATAAGGAAGTTAGAATTTTGGTGACCTTAACGAGAATACAAGTTACATTCGTTAAATGAGTCCCTAGAATATTGTTTATTTTCATATATGCAATATACCCACTGCAATATCTCAAGCCCTGTTTCTTACGTTCACAATAATTAACTGATTGCCTTTCTTCCTTGGTTAAATAAAAATATGCTTTTGTAGGTTTGAATAAGTATGATTCAGATGCATTCCAATTCAAATAGTCAATTTTTTAACAATACATTAATCATTTTGAAGGCAAATCCTTGTTTGTCTACCGTTGCTGTCTTCATGATGACTAACAATCAATTAAACAACTAGATTGATTCTGATTTAATATAAATGCTTAACCGGAATTTCAATTTTTTAACATGCTGAATTTTAACATGCCGAATTTCAACATACCGAATTTTAGTCTTCAGCTCAAGGCCCTTTATTGCCCCTCTTCCGGGCTACAACCGGCCTATATCAAAATGAGATCATAGAATACTGTATTTCCATCCGGAACTGTTAATGCAAGATAAGAGTCAATCCTGGTTAAATCGGAGAGGCTTAGGCAACTTGGATACGAGGTAATAGAAATGCGAGAATGGTCATATAGATCACTGAGCACCAATACATTTTTTATAAAGCCATTTTAGCCAAATATATGGAAATATATAACTGCATTTCGATCATTTAAAAGCACGAGTTAGTTCCGAACCAAAGACTCATTTAGACAAATATGTCAAAAATTTATTTACAATAATAAGACATTCTAAACTGACTTTGACTTGACTTTTTTTTAATTTTAAGATTGTTTGAGGCAATACCCACACAGCCATAATGTACCCCTTTTAAAGTCAGCTTTATACTTAACTGAAAATAAATTATAATTGTCATTTAACCAAATCGCCAATTATATTATAATGTATGTTTATTTTTTAAACACTATTTGCTATTGTTTCATCATAAAATATTTATAATTATACTGTTTTTCATTATATTAATAAATAATGTTACTGTATATCTCTATTTTCCAGATTCCAAATGTCGACCCTGCAAATCATATTTGTTATGAAAAAGATGATTTGGATCTCTCTGAAGGACCGTGTGATGATTTTTACGTGGACAATTTCTTGAAAAATGGAATTGCTTCTCAAATAGTAAATGACGAATTATGTACAATGCGTAGTTCAAAACCACTTGGCAGCTGAGACTACTTAGCTTTTTTATCAGGCTTCAAACCTATAGAATTATTACCTTTGCACCATTACATGTACTCAAGACCATAATCTAGTGGATCAGGATATCCATATATTACAAAATACTGTTTCATTGAATGTTTGCATTTTTTATTTCACAATGGTGCATGTGCTACAAGGTATGACAGGCCCGGTGCAACTTGTATATAAACCTGTAAAGAGAAATTTATAAGAATACACGTAGTTGTGTATAAATTATTAGCGTGATTATAAATGTGTTTGTAATAATTTTTCAATTGTGGCCGTAGTATTAAGATTCTGAGTTATACATATTTACCATTTTTATTTTTCATATATATGGGTCGTTTCACATCAACCGAATCACCGCTGGGGCCAAAAATTGAATTGACGGATCAAGACCTATAAAAAATGAAATTTTTTGTCTAGAAAGAGGCTTTGAAATCAGGGGCTTGCCGTCACTGAAGGTTGGTTTTAGCACTAAATAACACTAAAAACTAATACCAATCAGATAATTTGGAGGGGGGGCTTTAGCCCCTTAGCCGCCCCTGGATGCGTCAGTGTTTCAAATGCCGTTGGGCATTTTTGAAAAATTCAAATTGGACGACTCATTATGGCGTCCAGAAATTGGATAGAGGTCAAGTGCAGGTCAAAGAATGCTTGTAGAAACAACCGATCAGGTCGTTTTTAGGTGTAAATTATAGCTGAGGGATGCCTGTTGAAATATGCTATAGTGGATTGCAAAAGTGGCAAATGTTGGATTTAATATGGCGCTGGAAAAACCAAATCCACAAACAAAACATTAACAAGAAGTATAAAGTTATACAAAAAAAAGATCGTCCGAAGGGTGCAGGAAACTACGTTTTTGCTCCTTTGTTGTGCTAAGAATAGTGATTAAAAAAGCAGAAGTAATCACTTATGAAAAGCAAATCACCGTATTTTATTCATGATCAGCGATCTCAAAAATCCTCGTATACCAAATTTGGTGTAAATCGGTTGATTTTCAAAAAATTATGCGTTATCTTGGATCCGCCATCTTGAATTTCGCTAGTCTGACCTCGGGTTCATTATCAGAAACCTCAAAAACCCCCGCACATGAAATTTAACGTGAATCGGTTAATTTTCAAAAATTTCTGTCAGCAATTTGTTTTTTCGACCGCCATATTAAATCCGCCATTTTGAACTTTTCCAACCTGTGATACCAGCTTTCAAGAGGCATTCCTCAGCTGCAATTTAGGCCGAAAAAACACCTAATCGGTTGCGATTTGTTATTTCTACAAGCATTTTTTGACATTCATTTAGCCTTTATCCAAATTTTGGACGCCATACTGGGTCGTCCATTTTCAATTTTTGAAAAACGCCCAACGGCATTTGAAAGTCTCTTTCTAGATGAGCAATGTGAGCTCTTTTCGTCTTGATCCGTCAATTCAATTTTTGGCCCCAGCGCTGTTCCACTTGACGTGAAACGTCCCAGATATATGGTATAACGATTCAATGAAAACTAAGTTCTGACATTAGTAAAACGCTAAGAATTAAAGCATAATCTCGACTATAAAAACTTTCTGCTTCCAAACGCACAAATTACTAATAAGTGTATTGCTTAATCAAGAACACTTTGGTTCAGTGTCCTAAATATCTTTTTTTCAGACGTTAAACATTTTCTTATGTAATTAGTAACACTGGCAGTAGTAAGTAACTGTAATACCAATTTATCAAGTCCCTAATTTAATTAAAAATATATCCGAGTTTATTGTTTAAAATAAATAAAAAAAATAAAATTTAAGATACCCCTTGATGGTGCACAACTTTCATTGAAGTATGTATATTTGCCCCCCACTAATAAACAATTTGGGTCATCCATGTGAGATTATTTCAGCGGCATATTATGTATCTCTTGTATGAATTAAATCTATTTGGGGTATCTTGGTTCTACTGACAATTGAAAATGGTAAATTAATTATACATTCAACAGATATTTTACAATTTTATAGACTTAAATGTAGTTTTGCTATTCTTCGGACCAGATCAAAATATATGATTACAGAAAATAAGGAATTCGTTGATTACGTAGCAGCTTTTATAAATATTGTGTATATTTTAAAAAATTATGGAGTACAACATAATTATTATAGTAGTACTTTTCCTTTTTCCCTTTTTCAGCACGAACATTTAACACCCTATATGTACTTGAGTAGGTACTAGTCGCGATAAAAATGTATCTTTGTTGGAATTAGAAAATTACTATGTGGATCAGTATGCTCATACAGTACAAATGTTTATGTACTTATTGAGAATGACACCAAAATACTTGAAAATGGTGTATATTCCAAATGTTTCGGGGTGTAGATCAAACCCCGTTGTCAATGGTATAGTTATATATAAAAAAAAACATAATGGTAAATTTTAAAACTAAAATGTTTGACGAGTGACTTCAAACATTTTTAATATTTCAATTGTGCTTTTTATATAGTTTTATATTGCTATTGGCAACAAGCTCTGAACTAAACCCTGAAACGTTTGAAAATATACAGCATTTTCAAATATTATGGTGTTATTCCCAATCAATGCATAAACATTATGTAACATGCCACAACTGGAAACAACTGATATGTTTCGTTTCAGGCCCAGACCTGTATTCATAGACATGTGGAACACCATCTCAAATCGAATCAAAGACAATTGATAACATACTTTAGATGTGGTTTCGAAGTTTCGAGTTGGTTTTCAACCCTACACAGTCTTGGCGGATATAATCCTTTGATAAAATAAATTGTAATTATTCACCCAATTTTTGTCTCTTGATGCTAAATAAAATTATTCATCTGGTAAATAAATTACACTTTTTATCCTCACACATATAGTACACACAGGTTGCAGCTGGCCTCTTTAAAAATAGATTTTATGTTGAATATTTAGGTTATTTACATTATTAGTCACTATAAAATTTCGAAGGAACACTATTTTATTTTTTCATATTATAATTTAAAAATAGTACTAGATGATTTTAAAGATCACTGCAGTGGCTTTTAACCATCTGTGGATTTAAACAAAAGTAAAAATACGGTTTATGCATACCATAAACCGTATTCAATTTCACCTCTTATAATGTAAACGAATTACATCTAAATGTATAAGACTAGGTAAACAGAATATTCACTGATATTTAATAATAACAGCATTTGAATTTCAAAATTGAATTCAGCGAGTGAAATGTCAGGTTCATTTTCATATAATGTGCATACTTCGGACATTTCTAATGTGGATTACATCGTACCGGCAGAATGTGTTTTTGTGACTTGTGCAAACCATTGACGACCAATTATAACCAATAAATCGAGGCAAATTGGCTGTACTGTTTCGAATCGTTTGGAAAAGTTCGATGATATGAAAGAGTGAGAAATTAGAGTAAAGATGTATACATCTTGAAGAATGTGAGGTAACTGACACCTCCCCTCTTTTATGAGTTCCAACGTGTGTGTGTGTGTGTTTTGTTTAATTTTTCACCTACAATAAACATCTAATAAGGTTCTACTCTCACATCCAAATTTAAAATATCCCTTATGTCATTTATTAGACATGTATAAATCTGTAACAAAGATAACTTTATTATTGTTGCGAAGGGCAACTTGCTTAAAGTAGGTTAGTAGGTTTTATTACTACATAAGAAGTAACACTAATTTATCTCTTGTTCGTTTGCAGTCTATGATAATTTTCTCCCTTCAAATAAATGTCCTTATATTGAAATTTAATCATTTATTAATTTTACATCACACATTTTTTTTTCATTCGTTTACTCATATTCTGTTTTTGCTGACTTAAAAATGTTTTGCCATCTCTTTGGTGATATTTCAACTTGTCTGCTCCCTTCTTACATATATTCGCTGTTTAAATTTTAACACAACAACAACGCTTATAGTAAATTTTTCGATGTAATGTTGTTACTGTTATATACTGAACCTTGTTTAGCAAAATCAAAAATAAATAAAGTGGAGGATATAGTTTGTGTCATGTCTCATTAATATATGGTACGGGGCGGAAAATAAAACGTGGGACATCTAGAAGCAGTCTGCATAGCGATTCAGAAAGTCGCTAGGTTTGTTCTTAGATGCTATTTACCAATAATTCCAACGGTTTGAAAAATTATCCACGGATGAGCGATCTCGGCTGAGGGCTCTGCCAACACTTGATTGATTGGGGGATGTATTTAAAATAATTATTTAATTTTAGTGACTTAACTCAAGGTGCTTCATTTGCGATAAGATGTTTTGATCATTTTCAAGACACAAGTTCTAGAATTACACCATCACACAAAAAAAAGTTGTACGACCAGACATGCGACATATGCTATAGGAAGTATTTTTGCTCGATTTTAATCACAAATCCACGGTCATAATCGTCCATTATCATAAAACGCTAAAGAATCTTCAGGAATTGATTCTTATATTTTGACCAAAATATTAAAATATTGTTTTTTACTATTCAGTGTCCCAACAGGCAACGATATTACTTGGAAAGCTACTAGGCCAGCTCATAACTATATATGATAATAAAATTGACTTATGTTCCGACTTATATTGCACCTTTAAACGTCGACTGCTAACATGGCAATTTATTTTACAACATTGCATATTTAGGCTAGTAATGAAAACAGTATATTAATTGTCATGTGCTAATTTTACTGCAAAACTGCTCTGCTAAATCTTTTTTTTTTAGTCCAGGTCATTAAGGAATACATGTGAGAAATTATTTAAATGAAGCTTATTCACAGAGTTGGATCGGGGTGGCCTCCCGGCTTTCCGCTTTTATATCCACTAGTTTTTTTACCAGGATTGCATAAAAGAACAGTTTATGCTAAACCAAAAAATAATTAATGCGCAGAACAAATGAATGTCAGTAGCAGCGTAAGACGAATTTAATAAGCTTTTATAAAAAACGCTTCACTTGTATTGAACTTGGTATGTTTTAAAATCTTAGGGCTGTAATTATTTTTATAGTAATAAATAATTAAAATTAGTCAATAAAATCATATTTGATGAATCGAAAAAAAAAACGTTTTTTTTTCATTTGTATAAAATCTTTATTACTTCACATTATCAATAGCATAGTAACTCGGAGCTAAATGTGGGATTTGAAATACAAATGTGAGTAGTCGTTTTTCTGGAAACTTATAAAGTACCTTTATCTCAATTACTGTGCCAATTATCCTGAGATCATGTTTAATTATTCTGTCTAGTTATGTGCTGGCGTTTTAGCCTTCCAATGAATATCGTTGGCATTTGGCACAAAAATATAGTGTATTTAGAGCCTGTAACCGTCTCGATTACGAGGTCGGAACTTCTTTTGGTAAACTTAAAACATTATAATGTAATCATTTATTTTTAATTTAAAAGAAATAAAAGAATAATTTGTATTGAACTACTTACTTTTTAAGAACATGTATCTTGGAATTATAATAATACAATTTATAAAGGATCCGCGGATGTTTAACCACCGTAATGAAAAATACTTTATTGTTTAAAATTATACTATATAGATCACCCATAAATCAGTAACTAACTATCACCGAAGGAGGACCTAGATATCTCAATTAGCTTTTGTATTACAATAAGGAATACAATTTTCGTTGTATTAAATTAAAATTCAGCATGAACTAAATAGTTACTGTATTCACATTCATTGGTGAATAAGTTTTATAGCTGAAATTTATTTGGATGGCCTTTATAATATATATATATATATATATATATATATATATATATATATATATATATATGTATATTGGTCAAAATATTATATTTTCCCAAACCGCCCGCAGTTTTGCAAGTAAAATTGTGTACTCTGTAAAAATAGAGCTTCCTGAATGTTAAATATTTTCTTCAATTTTTTACAAACTTTTAAACCGTCAAAAACAGGTATTTCTTAGCTATGGTTGGTTCATATTGATACGCTTGCCAAGAAGAGCCTAATTGTTATTTTCTAAGGTATGAAAAACAGAATGAAAGGTTTTTTCATGATTAATTTAAATTTCCTTACAGGGTCACATGCTTATATCAACCCTCTGACTACATGCGACACTTATGTCTATCGTATTTTAATACTTGGCGGGATCATAGAATTCATTTGGTCAACAGGGAAGAAACATGACACAGGCGGTAAAATTGGAGTAAAACATCTTGTTTTCGAAAAAAAAAAACCATTTTCAAACCGCTGGGAGGAACAAGCGAGAACAAGGTGGACCAAAATCTGTCACCAGTTGACGGTCTATAAGCATAACGAGACTAAAAGACAATATTAATCCTTGCTAAGACTTGGAAACATACCCTGTTTACCTGTAACCGAATTTGAAAACTGTTAGGTTAAGGTCTGCTCGGCTACACTACAATAGAAAAAATATGAAAATTTGTTGTTTTTATTGTCAAATAAAAATGTAAAATGTACTTATAAATTAATATAATAAAGAACCCAGCAGTCTATTACGTTGTAAGAATTTCCTATTTTACCAAAAAATTAACTGCATTTTCCAAAAAATAAATAAATATAAACGTAAAAAGAAAAGTTTCATTTTCTTTTTGCGTTTATACAAAGAGAATTAAAAATATATTTGTTTTAGATCGGTTGTCGACATAAAAAGAAACCGGAAAATAATATTTTTTTATGAACACGAAACTATCACAGTTTTTGATACTTCCATTTTTCGTTTAAAACCATAACTTGGGTGCCTAAACTCCAATAAACTTCTACAACATCTCAAACTAAAGCTTTTTTACTCTATTTTTTTACTGATCTATACTTAGCAAAAAAATGTTAGAATATATTAATATCTAAATGAAATGGAGGCCTCGTTAATGTAAACAAAAAATAAAAGACACATCGGAGCAGTTGGAGCTTATTTGGGTTTATAAAGACTGTACCTGTATAAAAAATGAGCGCAAAATGTATGCAAAAATTGCCAAAAACGCAATTTTTGTTATTTAGCTAAAATTAAAAGCTCTGTATCTTCGACAGTTTTTAATGAATTTGGACTTACATAAACACAAATAAAAGATCTATTTACATAGTTTACAAAAAAATATATTGACATTAAAAAACGTATATTTTCATCTCAATTTATCCACTAAAAAATCTTGGAAAAATGCGAGTAACATCAAAAAACAACTATTTACAATACAATAGAATCTCAGATTATTAATATTTTTTCTTTATATAACATTGTTTAAATTACTCTTCTTGGCAAGCGTATCAATATGAGCCAAAAATAGCTATGAAATACCAATTTTTGACGGTTTAAAAGCTTGTAAAAAATTGAAAAAATATTTTAAAGGTTCAAACTTTCAGAAAGCTCTATTTTTACAGAGTACATCAACATATTTTTTTGCAAAAAATTTTAGGACCCACTGCGGATGGTTTGGGAATAAATTAATATTTTGACTCATATATATATATATATATATATATATATATATATATATATATATATATATAGTATGTATGATGTATGTCCCCATCACTGGGTATAATAAAATCAGTGATCACTTGATGTATGTACATGTGAATGTAAATGAAATTGTGTATGTATTGGGACCAGACCTGTCTTGTAGAATAATACTTGTATATAATTTTCTATGTTTTTTTTTAACTGAAATATTATATCATGGCTTTATTTAAATTCGTACTACAAGTTTTACCGGTAAATGCATTTTTATTTTATTTTTTTTTTCTGACCCGCTCAATTAATTGACTTGTTTCGTTAGCCCTTTAGTTCGGTTTTCTGTTTACCAAGTTGCCATTGTTCTTCTTTTGAAACAAAAGTTTTCATACTAAAAATAGTTGATTTTTTCTATGATTAATAAGTAGTTTTCAGACGTCATTAGTGCCTATAGATAATTTCTGTGTTCTCTGCATTTTCTGCTCGTCTAGTTTATCATCCAACAGTAGCATAAACACAAGCTATACAGAATATTCTTGAAAAAAAACTAGAGTGTTGCTGCATATTTTTAGCAAATATTTGAGCAATAAAAATGTCTTTAAAAAAACAGATTTCTTTTGAGCTTATCCGGGCATATCAATTCACAAACTTAAAAAATGTTATAACTCGGACCACCCACTTTCTTTCTCTAGCCTATACTCTATTTATTAAGAGCTGATAACGCCATTTGTTAATCAACTTCGAAATGACCATTTGGATTTTTCTTTAATCCAATAATTAGTATGATTATCAAGTGGTTTCTTAGATCATCCAATTTTACTCAATTACTTAAGAGAAGAAATATAAAGTGAGGACGCTTGGGATGGAACAAATTCGTTTAAAATTCAGGTCTTGGTTTGTTAGAAAACCGCTCGGACACGTTTTTGTGATGATAAACTCATTTATACAGGATGGGCCAGAAATAAATTGCGACAATCCACTCCATTTTTTTCAAATGGAAACATTTGTTTCTTATTTTATTTTTGAATTTTGCATTGAATTCAAAGTATTTTTCATGTACAATGTCCTATATCGAAAATTAACAGTTATTAAAAAAATTACATTTCTGTCTAAAGTTAAGAAGACAACGGTAAAAATGAGGTGTTTGTTGGTTTGAACCTATTTATTTACGTCTTGTTTTTATGATTGTGGGCAGTATTTTAGTCGCATGAACGGAAACCCTTTGTTTTAAATTCTGGAGAAACGGTACTATAATTTTACTACAAATAAGTAGTTGTCAGGTGCAGTTGCAAAGTTTCAAAGTATGGCGCGTTTAACTGAAAAGCAGCGAATCGAAATTTTGACGATGGTAGGATATGGCGACAGAACTCGAACACAAGCTGAAGTTAGCGAATTGTTTAATATGAAGTACCCGGAGCGGCCTATTACACGATCGGTAGTTGGTAAAATAGAAAAAAAGTTTCTAGAATTTGGCCACGTAAGAGACAATTACAAAACAAAACATCTCCCAGAAGATACACAATTAAATGTTTTGCTCGATTTACAAGAAAATCGTTACAAATCCACTAGACAAATAGCCGCAGAACAGTCAATAAGTAAATCTTCTATTGTAAAATGCGCACCCATAGAAACTTCATTTAGTTCAGGAACTTAATGAAGATGATTTGGACCGGAGAGTAGAATTTTGCGAAATAATAATGGATTGATGCAATGCCAACCCGCACTTTCAAGTAAGATAGCTTTTTCCGGCGAGGCAACATTTTGTTTAAATGGTTCAGTAAACAGGCAAACTTTTCGATGTTGGGCATCAGAAAACCCACATTGGATTATGGAAAGTCATACACAGGTTTCCAAGAAAATTAACGTATGGGCCGGAATTGTGGGTCCTTTTTTTATTGAGGGAACACTTAACTCGGAAAAGTATTTAGACCTATTACAAAATGGCATAATACCCTGTTTAACAGAACTTTACCCGAATGGTGAAAACCCCACTATACTGGCAGATTCGGTATGGTTTCAGCAGGATGGAGCGCCTCCGCACTATTCGCGAACGTTGCGAGATTATCTTGACAATATTTTCCCAAATAAATAGATCGGAAGGAGAGGTAATATAGAATGACCAGCTAGATCTAGATTTTTATCTTTGGCGTTACGTGAAATCGAAAGTCTACTTCGATAAGCCGGAAAATAAAGAGGAATTAAAGAATAGAATTAGGGCCAAAATACAACGAATCCACAAACACCTTATTTTTACAGTGTTTTCTTAACTTCAGAAAGAAATGTAATTTTTTTAATAACTGTTAATTTTCGGTATAGGATATTGTACATGAAAAATACTTAGAATTCAATGCAGAATTCAAAAATAAAAGAAAAATCGCAATTTATTTCTGGCCCACCCATTATAAATGAGTTTATCATCACAAAACCGCAGTCCAAAAAAAAAACAGACGTATCCGAGTGTTTTTCCAAAAAACCAACACCTGAATTTTAAATGAATTTGTTCCAACCCACGTGTCCTCAACTCTATAACGATAAGCTCAGACATTTGTGGTCATATTTCCACAATTAGTAACCAAGAGGGAATGTAAATAACTTCTAAATTAAAACTATTCGCACTTTTGTATTTGACAAATTTATGTAAGTTAGAAAGTTTAAGTAGACCTTTAGATGAACGCATGATGTGTATGTAATATTGTGATAATCTTCACTCGTAAGATAACTTATCAGTCAATTCTTGAGAACCCATATTCTAACAAATACTGTATATTACACTTCTAAGATAAGTAAAAGTGTTTATAGGGGAAATCATTCAATGTATTATATATTATTTCTGAAGAAAAATAGAGGTAGATGAAATTTGTTCTATTTGGTTATATAATTTTAGAAAATATATGTAATTCCTCATTATAGTGATGATATTAATTCTTTGGAATAATGTTTGAGCCTCACTCTACTATTTAATACATATTAATTTCAATAATTCAATATGCCAGTCTTATATTAAGAAAATATTGCATTGAGATATACTAAGGAAAATTTGTATTACTTACGAATATATAACAGATTTAATGATTTAACAAAATAACCTGCAACTTGTCTACTGATTTTTTTGTGCGTTGTCACAAAACAATGAGTAAATTATGGAACTTAAAACTTTATAACAACTTAAGTTTTTTTGATAGTTTAAATTCTACTCAAATCAAATTTTTTTCTTACGTTTAAATTTCCATATATTTTCATAGTATTTGTTTTCTAATGATACAAAATAGTATTATTGTTGACAACACGTGTGTGTATTTTGATCTGTTTCTCGAAAATTCAGATATATAAGTGTAACTTACGTTGGGTATATTTTTTTGTGGTTGCCAATTGAAATACTAAAAATTAAATTAAAACTTGGTTGCAATAAAGTGACATTTTTTCCGATAAAAATATCACTTTTAATATTTACAATGACTCAATTTAATTTTGAGAAATTAATTCGTTATATGGCACTCCAAATGTTGACATTTGCCACAACAATTATGCAAAATGTCCAAAGTTCGGGCTTCTGAATACTTTAATCTACCTATTTATAGATGTCCAAGATAAGAATGAGTTAGCATGGAATCTTGAAAACCGTATACGTTTTAAAGTTGATTAAATCAGAAAAAGTTGCACAATATTAATACCTTGTACATAATGCGTTTAATAATATCCATCTATAACGTTCTATATTTTTCAAAAAATTTACGAGTTTAGTATTCATTTATTCCTGAAATTATTTTAACATACTTAAAATATGATAAATGCATTCTCATGGTTTAAGCCTCAACTTTCATAGGCCTATGTTTCCCTTTTACATTTATGGTCACTCTGTAAATGTGTCTGAAGATTAAAGAGTCGTGGATACGAATTTCAGCCGGTGGTTTTCTACCAACCGCGGTCAGCTTAGGTAGATAGATGATCTTTAAAATTAAATTAAATTCCGACGTTAAATGACTCAAAATGAAAACAGTTTAAACACCATGTGCAATCAATAAGTATTTTCTCACATATCATGACATTTAAATTTGGAAAGATATTTACGTGATATTTCCTATGACATTTACGGACTTTTGGCTTCATTTTTCCGATTTGCTGAAAAAAAGTATGTTATTCGTTAGAGAAAAATGTATGGAATCATCTCTGAATCCATTTTATTAATTTACAATTTATTTTTATAAAATTGTGCGGTTAGGGACCTCGTCAGGAAGGAACTTCCTTATGTTATTTTTTCGACTCTAAACGTAATTTAATAGGTAGAATTCTATTCATTATTTTATTGTACTTTTTCACACCAAAAAGCGCAGGCCTCTTTTATTCAGCTCACGCTTTTCTCTTACTTTCTCTTTTTCGCACTCGATGAAAATCCTTTTATTTTATTGGTGCAAAATCTTGATTAGTTTTATTTCATATTGTTATCAATAGCATAGTAACTCGGAGTTAAAAATTAAATTTTGTAGCTGTGGGATTTGAAATACAAATGTGATCAGTCGTTTTTCTGGAAATTTACATAAGTGACATTATCTCAAATACTGTGACAATTTTCCTAAGATCATGTTTAGTTATTCTGTCTAGTTATGTGCTGGGGTGTTAGCGTTCCAAAGAATACCGTTGGCATTTGACATAAATACAGGGTGTATTTAGAGCCTGTAAACGTATCGATTACGAGGTCAGAACTCCTTTTGGTAAACGTATACTAATGTAGTAATTTATTTTTAATTTAAAATAAATATAATTACAATTTACATTGAACTACTTACTTTTTTAAGAAAATTTATCTCTCACTCACTCTTCTTCCTTTCTCTAATTTGTATTTTTCTTCAATTTTCATTTCTATTTTTCCTTTTATTTTTTTCTTTTTTTTGTCAACATTTTTTAAATTATTTGGACCACCTTGTATAATTATAACTCTAATTCACCCTATATTGCGAGCACCCTATAAATGCTGCTGTGTATTTTCTGAACCTTCCTGTATAACTATGATTCCGCAACAAAAGATATTGCAACCGCCCTGATTTTTTTTAAACCTGTATTAGTATAATTCCTCTTCACCCTTTTGACTGTTTCTAATGTTATTTAAATCACCTTGTATAACTATAATTTTACTTCGGTCCGTATTTCAAGTATTCCATATATGTAACTGCTCATAGTCTACCCTAGACAACAAATTTTTTCACAGTTTTGAAGCACACTGTTTAACTATAATGTTACTCTACCCTTTATTTTAGGTATATGCAACTGCTTCTAACATTTTTTAACCTATCTGTATGGCTATGATTATACTCCGCCCTATAATGGAAATATCCTAGCTGGTTTTATATACAAAATTTTTACTCCACCTTTATTTCAAACACCTTGTATACGTAACTATTTATGTGCTACCCAATACAGCATTTTTTAACCATCCTGTATAACTATAATTCTATTCCACCTCATATTTCAACCATTATTATATGGAACTGCTCCTGTACCACTCAATATCACATTTATTTTTAAGAAATTTTTGAACAAACCTGTAACTTTAGACCGCTCTATATTTGAACCGCATACAACGCTTAGTGCTCGAGTCTCGATACTTGCACGCACATACACAACTACAATCGAATACCGTTTATAATAGAAAAGGTCGCCTGGAAGGGGATAACAATTTTTCGTTTCGATATACCAATGACCCGTAAGATAACTTCGTATCAAAAAGAAATGACTTCAAATGACTCAAAATGAAAACCGCCGCAAACATCGTGTAGGATCAATATACTTTTATGACATATCTTGAAATTTATGTTTAAAGATTTATGTAGAAAATTTCAAATTTACAACCGTTTCTGCTCATATTTTTTGATAAAGGGTATGATTTACATTATAGAAAAATATACAAGAATGAAGCTGGAATATGGCTTTGTAGAATACAATTTAAAATATTCAAATTGATTGAGCCGTTGTCGCGTGAAGTTTCATTGAAATGTTAGTCCCTTAATAACGGTTTTTTCAGAATTTCTGGAGAACCGTATATCTCATGTTATAGAAAATTGTATGGTACGTTTCCATTATATTATTTAATACAATGAAATTTAAATCATCAAAATTCCTTAAACCGTTTTTAAATAATTGCTGAGCATACATAAAAAAGATACTGACGAATTGATTAGCTCCTTCTTTTTGGAAGTAGGTCAAAAATACTTGATTTTGATTTGCTCTTTTTACCATTCAAATTTTAAATTACCCCTGCTTAGATTTTGCAAAAAAAATAACACCGAAATGAAGAGCCTCTCAGTCAGACTAATTTGCCCCACACTGAGTTATTTCAAATATCTAATGAACAGCATTAAATTGATCAAAGTTGTAATGTGCATTACATACATTTTACGGGAGTGTAAATATCAGAAAGTTTTTTGTTATTCAATGATAGTGTGCCGTAATAAACCTTCATAAAAATCGCCCCGAAGACTCAATAGTAAAAAACATCGGTGCTAACTATAACAACAGCCTTTTAACATCTGTGCGTGTAAATTTCACAGATCTTTAGTGGTGCATTAAGTTTTGTGCCCTACCAAAATATAGTGAAACTAAAAATGGGGGCTAAATCAAGATGTGAATGCAAATATATGAGAATCACTTAACGGTCACATGACATGTAGTGTTTGTAAAAACAAATACAAACACACTTGCGTTAATATATCAGCGAACGAAGTCCGTACTCTTAATGGCAATAAAGGGTACGAGTGGTCTTGTGTTAATTGCAAAGCTATTGACAACGACATGAAGGATCTCATAGCGTTAATTCTACAACTTCGAAGCGATATTAAGGAAGTGAGAGAAGAAAGAAAGACGACGGACTCGAAACTTGATTTTGAAGATATAGTTTCCGAAATTAACGAACGAAAAAACGAAAGAACAATATAGTGATATTCAATTAACCGACCAAAATGAAGCAGTAACAGACCAAATCAACTCTGACGAAAAATTAGTTGCCAACATATTAATCTCAACCTCTCCTGAACTTTCTACTGTAGATATTAAACCACTTAGATTAGGACGTTTTATTGGGTCTAGAATTAAACCGATCAAAATAACACTTGAAGGTCCAGATTTAGTTTAAAACGTTCTAATCAACTCCAATAAACTGAAGTCAAAACAGGAATATAAAAATATCAATTTGTCAGCACACCAAACTAAAAGAAAGTAGGTATATTACAAACTTGTGAAGCAGGAACTAAATGAGCTTATCAAATCAGGTAACTCAAATTACAAAATTAAGTACATTAACAACATTCCCAAAATAGTTCAGGTAAACTAAGTCCAGCAGTAGATCCGTTGAAGTAGTAACAATTTATTATCAAAATGTCAGAGGACTTAATAGCAAGTTTCATGATTTCTGTGCCAATATCAGTGAAATTGAATATAACATCGTAGCTCGTGGTGAAACTTAGTTAAAACCATCAATGAACTCTAAGGAATTATTTCCGACTAACTACCAAGTCTTTCGTAGTGACCTTAAATTCGAGTAGTTAAACGTAGTTATGGATGGAGGTGTTTTACTCGTGCTCGTGGTATTAAGACTGAAATTGTGTACACTCGTGAATTTGATCTTACTTTTGCACAGATTGATTTACTAGTTTGTAAGTGTTCAGTAGCGTATTATTTCTTTTATTTAATGGTTATGTACATTCCACTTTCTTTATCAATAGATGTGTATGCAAATTTCATGGATGCCCTTGCTCACTGGTATGGATTAAACCCTAATAAAGTACTAATTCTCGGAGATTTCTACTGTCCAAAATATACTGAAAATAGTCTTGAAGATGGAAAAACTAACATTATTTCCAACTTCATTGCAATACTATATATAAATCAATATAACACAGTATTGAACAACAACGGTAAACTCCTAGACTTAGTACTGAGTAACATTACCTGTACTGTTTCCCGTGATTCTGTATCACTAGTTGGAGAGCTGTCTTCCATCTTTGAATCAGGCGAAATATCGATAAAAAGAAATAACCTTAAAGCCAATATTAACGATACCACTTAAAATTTTAAGAAAGCTGAATATTTATCTCTTTATAACAAATTATTAAATACTGACTGGACTTTTCTGAATAGTTTATCCGATACTGCTGTTGATATCTTCTATAACCAGGTATATAAACTGTTTGATCTCCACGTACCACAAATTAAGAATTTTAGGCGTAAATATCCCAATTGGCATTCTAGCGATACCATAAAATTAATACAGCCAAGTTGTATAATAAATACAAAGCATCAAGATGTGATACTTTTTATAGAGGATTTAGTAAATGTAGGTCTTTAATAAAATTGAAGATAAAAGAAGCATACGATAGCTATCTACAGAATGTCCAGAATAAACTAAAAGAAGAGCCGAGGCATTTTTGGTCATATATTAACAACAAAAAAACAGATTCCAGAATTCCCTGCAAAATGTTTTACAATGGTAACGAATATAATAACCCCACTCAAATAGTAAAGGCATTTATTGATTTTTCAAAAGTGTTTTTGAGTTACCAGTCAACGAGGAGGACAACATTGGTTTTACGTTCAATTATAATACCTTTCTAGATGTTAGTTCCGAACCATTACGGAAAGACAAATTATACAGGCTGCTACAAGATTCAAAAACAAATTAACATCTGGCCCAGACAAAATTCCTTCTTTTCTAGTAAAAGATTGCCTTGGTGCTTATATGTATACGTTGTGTTACATCTTCAATTTAATTTCAAATTCAGCTTATCCTCAGTCTTGGAAGATAGCCAAAATCTGCCCTATTTATAAGTCAGGCGACCGTGCTCTTTCAATAACGATAGACCAATTTCTATATTGAATAATTTTTCCAAAATTTTAGAAAGCATTCTCTACAAACCAGTCTGCGGAAAATTATATATCTGCGAATCAACATGGTTTCATGAACTCTCGTTCAACACTTAATAATCTGGCAGTCCTTGGGCAGCAACTATGTGAAAGTCTAGGTAGCGGGGGTCAAACAGATGTTATCTACACCGACTTCTCCAAAGCATTTGATAAAATCAGTCACAAGAGACTCCTTAAAATGTCATGTCTTGGTGTTCCTAAAAATTATTTAAAAATTACTTAACTATATTTGAATAATAGAACTCAATACGTTTACCTCAACGGGTTCTATTCAGATAAATTTCTAGTCACAAGTGGAGTTCCTCTAGGTCCTCTATTGTTCTTAATTTACATCAACAGCCTGGCCAGCACGTTAAAATGGAATAGATTATTGTTTGCAGATGATCTCAAATTATATACTATATATCTCAAGCTGGAAAGACTGTGTTACACTGCAAGAAGAAATCAGTATGTTGGAAGAATGGTGTATAAATAATAAACTTTTTTTAAACATTCCAAGTGTATGGTCTTAAAATTCAGCCGTAAAATGAATACAATTAAGTTTCCGTACAACATAAGCGATACCATTCTTGAAAGAGTTGACTCCATAAAAGACCTCGGTATTTATTTAACTTACATTTCACCTCCATATTAACCTCACAATAAAATCAGCCTTTAGACAATATGGATTCATTATGCGAAACTGCAAATATTTTAATAATACAGTTTTAATATCCCCATTCAACTGCTTAGTTAGAACAAAATTAGAATATTGTTACGAAATTTACCAAAGCCGACCCTGTTTCATTTCAATACGACAACGACCGCTGGGTAATAAAAAAAAACTAGAATGTTCGGACGCGAGGAAAACTTATCTCGATCATAACTCGACAACTGTAAAATTGACACTGGATTATACTAGAGAATTCGAAGCTGATTTTAAAAGGAGGACCCATCCTCGCAGCAGTTAGTTGGTGGAGCGAAGAGCTTATATGTAAAATTGTTGTTGTGATATTTGAATCAGCTGTTGTATATTCGATGCAAATAATAGTTCTAGAAAAGTGAAAGTGAATATTAGTTTTATAATTTTAAATTGAACCCACGGACTTTACAACAAATTTGGTGATCAGAAGTAGAGGATTAAGTGCGCTTAAAATCGTAATTTGATTTATGGAAAACCGTAGCATGGAGAAGATGGACGAAACTACCAAAAAATAGTCAAGAAGGTTACGGAAGGACTGGAGAAAATAGCACAGATTCTAGAAAAAAGTGACAAGAAGGAAAAACAACATCAAGAAGAAATTCAACAAAGATTAGTAAAATCTTTTGATGAAAAACGTAAAATAGAATTAGAAAATCTTGTCACTACGATGGAAGAAAAACAACAAAATCTAGTTTCCACGATGAAAAGCGAACAACAAAATTTATTGAAAGGATTGTTCGCGAAAAGAAGAAAAAAGACAAATGCAATTTGAACAACTAATGCAAATAGTATCACAAGTTAATGAAACAGTTAATGAAAGAATGCAAATAGTAGAATCAGATATAAAAGAGATAAACGACGACATAAAGATCCTAAAAAATAATGTGGAGGCCCTTGAAACCAAAGTAGATGACATCGATTCCATACAGAGCCAGGTGAAATTTGAAATCAGTGCTATTCAAAACAAGGTAGAAACAGAAATCAAAAAAATGCAACAGGACTTACAGCGAGGAAAATACCAGCACACCGTGAGTACCAAAGGTTCCTTTAGTAAACCACCCACATTCGACGGCAGTTCATCTTGGCCCATGTATAAACGGCAATTTGAAGCCGTGACTACAGGTAATGGAGTATGTACTGAGCGGGTTAACATGGAGGACGTGCTTAGTATACCTCGACGACATTCTAGTCATGGGTCAGACAATCGACGACCATCTGAAGAACCTGGGCGAAGTATTCTCCAGAATTAATAACGCCAACCTGAGACTCAATCCGAAGAAGTGTTCTTTGTTCCAAAAAGAATTAGTGTTTTTGGGCCACGTCGTTTCCGATTCAGGAATCCGCACCAACGAGGACAAGATAGAAGCCATCCGTGATTGGCCAGTCCCGAGAGACAAGCATGAACTCCGAAGATTCTTGGGCCTCTGTTCATACTACCGGCGTTTTGTTGAGGGATTTGCTACCATTGCCGCCCCTCTAAATCGGCAGACCACAGAGAAGGAGACCTTCCGTTGGAATCAGGATTGCGAAACATCTTTCAGACGACTGAAGGCAACACTATGTTCCAGCCCAATCCTAGCCTTTCCTACACAGTCCGGCAAGTTCATCTTAGACACCGACGCCAACAACACCGGTTTGGGGGCCGTCCTATCCCAGGTGCAAGATGGTGAAGAGAGGATGATCGAGTACTACAGCCGTGGATTCTAGAAACCAGAAAGAAATTATTGCGTCACCAGAAAAGAACTTCTTGCAATAATAAGGGCTGTAGACCATTTCCACAAATACCTCTATGGTCGTCATTTCTTAATCCGAACAGATCATGACGCACTCAAATGGCTGCTGCACATGAAGACACCGGAAGGACAACTGGCCAGATGGATGGAGAAATTACAGAAATACGACTTCAAGGTGGAACACCGTGCCGGGCGTTTGCACAATAATGCCGATGCCCTATCCAGAAGACCCTGTAGAGCGGAATGCGGACATTGAAGACGGAACAGCGAGAGGGTATCTCCATCAGACCGATCCGAGTGCAGGCCAATGAAGACTGGACAATGGAACAGTGCATCCAGGACCAAATGGCTGATCCAGGCATCGAACCAGTCTTGTCACTCAAAACGAGAGGGGCACCCAGGCGACGATGGGACGAGGTAGCTAGATACTCAGGCGTGTTGAAATCGTTATGGGCTCAATTGGACTCTCTAAGAGTAGACAATGGGATGCTCAAGCGAGTTTGAGAAAGCGCTGATGGACGAGAAACCAAGTCCCAACTGGCAATTCCGAAGAAAAAGGTACCAGCCATCCTGACCGAAGTACATGATGGGATTACCGGAGGCCACCTGGGCATGAATAAAACCCTAGACAAAGTTCGCCAGCGGTACTACTGGGTGAATTATTTCGAAGACGTCAGAGCTTGGTGCCGCAAATGTGCCACCTGTGCAGCCAGTAAGGGCCCGAAGACCCGGACCAAGGGCAGAATGCAGCAGTACAAAGTGGGCGTTCCATTTGAGAGAATCGCCATCGATGTCGCTGGTCCGTTTTCTGAGTCTGAGAGAGGGAACAAATACATCCTGGTCGCAATGGATTACTTCAGCAAATGGCCTGAGGCATATGCGATACCCAACCAAGAGGCAACCACGGTAGCGACGGTGCTAGTACAACAACTATTTAGCAGGTTTGGCGTCCCGATGGAACTACATTCAGACCAGGGGCCTAACTTCGAATCGAATGTATTCCAGAAGGTTTGCACGATGTTGAGGATCAGGAAAACGAAAACAACACCATTGCACCCACAGTCAGACGGAATGGTGGAATGATTCAAGAATACCTTGGAACAACACCTATCCAAGGTCGTCAGCAATAACCATCGTGATTGGGATGAGCATATTCCCTTATTCCTGTTGGCATATCGCTCTGCCGTACATAATAGTACAGGCCTGACCCCAGCCAGCGTCCTGTTCGGAAAGGAGCTGCGATTGCCCTGCGATTTCGCATTTACCTCCCCCGAAGAACCTTCCCAAGACATCGAGGATTATGATTATAACATGCTGGCAATACACGAATTAGCCCGAATGCAGATGTTGGCCACCAGTGACCGGATGAAGACGCGATACGACCTCAAGGCCAATTCAGTCGGGTTCCAGGAGAGGGACAAGTCTGGCTGTACAACTCCCAACAGAGCAAGGGTAAATCCCCAAAGCTTACACCCGCCTGGGATGGTCCATACGAGGTGGTCAAGAGGCTTAATGACGTCGTCTACCGGATCCGTCGAAACCCCAATGTAGTCCATTTAGATCGACTTGCTCCCTACCCCGGAAAGGATGTTTCTGATCGGACGATCAGAATTAAAAGGGGGGCAGTGTTACGAAATTTACTAAAGCCGAGCCTGTTTCATTTCAATTCAACAACGACCGCTGGTATATATAAAAAAGCTAGAATGTTCGGACGCGAGAAAAACTTATCTCGATCATAACTCGACAACTGTAAAATTGAAACTGGATTATACTAGAGAATTCGACGCTGATTTTAAAAGGAGGACCCATCCTCGCAGCAGTTAGTTGGTGAAGCGAAGAGCTTATATGTAAAATTGTTGTTGTGATATTTGAATCAGCTGTTGTATATTCGATGTAAATAAATGTTCTAGAAAATTAAAGTGAATATTAGTTTTATAATTTTAAATTGAATCCATGGACTTTACAACAATATAGTTCTGTAATCTGGAATCCTATATACGAACGATACATTCTGGATATAGAAAGGGTTCAGAATTTTTTTTTGGAGTATTTAACATTTAGAATTAGCGGAGTTTATCCCCAAAGAGGATATGAATATAATCTCTTACTACTCGAGTTTAATGTGATGTCATTGAAAAGTCGCAGAGATCAGGCGTCAATTATGTTTTGTACAAGTTATTGAATAACATGATTGACTGTCCAGAACTATTGTCTTAGGTTGGAATTGTCATTCCTAGGGTTGTATCTAGGCATATGAGACCCTTTGAGTGCAAACGACCTTGAACTAATATCGTACATAAAACTCCAATATATTTAATGAGTAATAATGCTAATAGACTCTCAGAGCTGTGTGATTTATTCAAAACTGCAAAATAAAGCACGCTTATACTTTTAGAGGACATTTCATTGAATATTTCATGCAGGTGCACGAATTCTTCAATTTATTCATTATCTCTATATATGTGTTCAATTTTAAGTGTAGATGTATGTATTTACCTAATAACTAATTGTTTCTTTTTCTTTGGTCTTTTTTCCATTTTTTTTTTTGTATTCCAATTAGTGTTAGCATAATTTTTTATATACTTTTTTTGACATTTTTATTTATTTTTTAATTACTCTGTAAATGGTTTTTATTGTTGGGTAATAAAGGCTTATTCCCGACTTGACCATACAATGCATGGCAGCACGCACATGCGTGCCCTTTAGGGAAAAATTCACTAAACCCCAGATATCCTAGATATCAAAAGGGTTTAGCTCTGTGGGAGCCCTTGCCAGATTTTCAGGCCCGTGGTTGGATTCTTGGCGGAAGTTTCCCATGAATTTCCTGACCGTCTGGGCTGTTTCTAACAGGGCGACTTTTTGCATTTGTTGGTAAAGATGTTCGTCCAGACCGAGGTATTTTTAATTGTTTATTAGATGTTTTGGGACTACTCCTGTCGTTGACATAACAATTGGTACAGTTCGTGTGTTTTTCATGTTCCAGTGAGTCTTTGAAATTACAAATCTATATATTTGGTTATATTCTCAGCCTGCTTGATATTTATATTATTGTTGTTAGGAATTGCAATGTCAATTAAAGTTGTTTTCCAAGAGATCTACCAAAACTATATATGATCTATTGTGAGCAACAGTCCGATCAGTCAGTATCGTGTGGCCCCAGTACAGCTTGCAGCTGTTATTTTCTAAAGGAAATTCTGGTTTGTATTTATAGTATGGTAATGTCACCGACTGTGATAGTTCAAGTTTCAGTGCTAGTTCCTGGTGCAGTATTTTTGCCACAGCATCGTGTCGTTCTTTGTATTCAGTTGCAGCGAACGCTTGACAACCTCCTGTGATATGCTGGACAGATTCAGATGTTTGGCAACCGTACCTGCAACTGTCGTTGTTAATAGAAGGGTCTTTAACGATGTACTTTAGATAGTTCTTAATTAAAATTACTTCATCTTGGATTTCCAGTATAAATCCTTGCGTTTCAGGAAACATAAGACCAGAGATCAACCAATAGTTCGACGCTGCACTGTCGACATAATCTTGGTTGACGTTATTTATATGTCTTCCATGAAGGGGATTCTCTTTCCATTTCAGCAGTTTCTGATCAGTGGTCTGTTGGTGTAAGTAGACGTGTTGCTGTGTCAGTCGCAGTGGTGTTGAGCCATCAACCTGGCACATGACTCTGTGTAGATCAGAAAATTCTGAGAGTTTCTGGAAATGACTACGCAAAATAGAAATTTGTTGATCTAGTAGTTTGCTTATATCTGTCAATCCTCTTCCTCGTTCATACCGTAGCAAAGTTGTAACTTCGACAGAGCTCTTTGGATGGTGATTTTGAGCTTTCGTTAGTAAAACTCGAACTTTTCGTTGTAATTTTTCAATGTCAGTCTTGTACCAATTAACTATACCGAAAGAATAACTGAGCACTGAACACGCATAGGTGTTAATAGCCTGAAACAGATTTTTACTGTTCAGTTTGTTTTTCAACAGTCGTCTTACCCTTCTATAAATCTCTGTTGTTAGGTCCTTTTTCATGTGATCAATGCATTGAGCCTGCTTTATTGGGAGTATTTATAATTATGCCCTTCCCCAATAGATTCAATTGAGTGCCATCTCCCATTTCGTAGTGCCCCTACTGTGTTTTGCCTTTAACTATATTAATAATTCTGCATTTGTCTAAGCCAAATTTCATATGGATGTCACTAGAGAACCCTTCTACTATTTCAAGCATAGCATGCAGCTGTTGTGTCGTAGCTGCCATCAACTTTAAGTCGTCTACGTATAACAAATGGTTTATCTTTAATGCTTGTACGTTGTTGTTTTTGAGAAGGGGCCCAAAATTAGTCGAGTTCAGTTTGTTTGAGAGAGGGTTCATGGCAAGGCAGAACCAAAGCAGGCTAAGAGAGTCTCCCTGGAATATACCCCTTCTAATTGGAATGGGGTCAGTTTGTCAATACAAACTGACCCCATTCCAAGCTAACCAATTAAGCCAACTGTTCAATAACAGTTGGCTTCATTCAGTGAGGTTTTGGTTTGCCAGGTGGACATGGCATATTATTCACTTATAGAGTTTCAGTACCTTAATGAGACAATCATGTGGAACTGAATCAAAGGCCTTTTTCTAGTCCACAGATGCCATGTAGAGATTTTGTCGTTTGGCGTGGGCTTCATGGCAGACACCGGAGTCAATTATCAGTTGTTCTTTGCACCCCATCGAATTTTTCGCGAATCCCTTTTGTTGTTGAGTAATTATGTTGTTTAACTCACAATGTTTGAAAATGCGATGATTAATGTACGATGTTATGAGTTTACATAAGGTGCTCCTGTGCAACACTTTCTGCGGGTGGAATTCTCGTTCTCGTTTGACTCCGTCGGTGATGGTCACGTGTTGCTGTGACTGTATTGGTGAGTATTGTTGTGGTTCTTCTTCCTTTTTACTATTATTATAGCCATAAAATATTTCAAATATCTGACGATGGGGCAAATTAGTTTGGCTCTGGGGAAATTGTTTGATGTCTGCTACAACTGAAAATAACTGTTACAGTTATTGAAATCTAACACAATTCTTGCTTTAAAAAAATATGAAATTGAGTCAGAAGTGCAAATAAAAATTTATCGACTGACCAAGGGGTGGTCTACAAAATGTAGAAAACTACTGGCTTACTCCAAACCCACGACTCTTTCATCTTCAAACATATCTTGGAAGGTAGCAAAGGTCTCCAGAGACTAAGGCGCTGAAGTAATTTCAGTTTTAACAAAAGGAAACAAAAAGAGTGAAGTGACTACAGACGAATAATCTTTATGTAAACAGCACACACAATATATTATGTATATAATTTTATCTAAACCTTCCATGTCTTCTTCAGTTAGCATTTTATGTTCTACCTGTTTACCGTGGATAACTGACCCTTTGTTGCTTATTAGGTGTTGATCATCCTGCCTCAATCTCTATTTCTGTATTTATTTTGACATTATTTAATTCAGATAAACCTTGTAAATCTGTATCTTTTTGTGGGGTCTTTTCCATCTTTAATATTACCAACAGATAGCCGGATCCTTTGCTATGTCTGTGTGTCTGTCACCTTGTCCATTTTTAGTCTATTGTTAATCTCTATATTAATCTCTGTCCTCTCGCTCTCCATGTATATTTATTTATATCCTTAATTCAAAAAAGCTGTTCGTAATTTTGAACTTATTGGGTAGCAAAATCTCTTGTTTGCCTCAGAAAGATACAAACTATTTTTGATATCGATTTGATTGCTTTAAAGTGTTCTGTTAAAATGAATTGGTCGCTCTTATTATTACGAAATTTAGTAATTTATGGTAAAAGGGTTCTGTTTAGAGCCACCTGTTATATATCTTCGTCTTCCTCCTATGTTTTAGTTTAATACTTTTCTGTGCAAGAAATTTCGTTAAAGCACAATTTTTACTAGTATCTAAAGTCTAGAGCTTTCCTTTAATATTAATGTTAATATAATAGTATTCTATGGGGTTTTTCGTACTATTTACATTGATTTTCGATTTTTTACTGAAAGTAATGTTGACCAATTATGCGTTTACCTCAGCGTAGGTAGATTACTACTTAAAGTTTAAAAGTACCTGTCAAGTTGGTATCAGTCCTTGTATTATGTTAGTTAGGGCGTTTCCTCGTCTTTGAACCATTTAATAATTGACCCATCCATATAATTATATTTTTCAGTCGAAGAGAGATAAGAAACTGGAGAAAATGAGATACAGTTCCATAAGACACAACAGTTCGATAAAACAAACCCCCAATCAATGAAAGAAAAATTTTGGAAACACTGTAGATAATTGAATAATAATAGAAAAAAAGATAAAGGCGAGACGGGATCAAATGAATGAAAACATTATAAAAAAGCCTGTCATACAAACTGGTTTTATACGAGATTATAGGGCAAATGACCTATACTTACAATGAAAAAGAACAAATATCCACTATAGATCTACATAAAAATACCAAACTCTTTCGTATATAAATTATATTTAAAAAAGAACTGACTTCAGCTGACAAAATAAAAACCGTTTAGAAACCGTGTGCAATCAATCACTATTTTCAGACGTTCTTCTTTCTATCTGTTGAATATTTTAGCGTATTCAAGCGTTTTTTATATTATATTCCCTTCTTCTTGCACAATCAGAGGGCCTCGCGAAATGTTCCTTGCCTACATTAAGTTTAATTCTTGCGCCGCCACTGCATCCACACTGTATATGCTTCTGTGTATTGGTCACACCTATTTAACTTATTTTTGTCTCATTTTCTGAACCACCCCGTACAACTATAATTTGACTCCACACAATGTCTAGTATTCCATATATGCAACTGCTCATGGTCTATCCTATATAACAAAATTCATATTATTGAACCACATTTTATGACTATAATTTTACTCTACCATTTATTTCAACCTGTCGGTATGTGCAACTGCAATTTTTTGAACCTATGTCAATAATTATATTATACCCCGTCCTGTAATTCAAATATCCTAACTGCTTATTCTTATATAACAAATTTTTGATACACCCTGAATAACAATAATTTTACTCCATCCTTACTTCAAACACCTTGTATAAACAACTACTTATGTTTCACACTATATAACTTTTTTAACCGCCCTTTATAACTGTAATTCTCCTCCACCCTTATATTTCAATCATCCTGTATATTGAACTACTTCTAACATTTTTTGAAGCCTTTTGTAATTGTACTCCGTCCTCTAATGGAATATTTTCTGCCATTTCACGCGACTATAAGCCCTTTAACTTAACTTCGTTTCTAATAGAAACTGACTTCTTCAAATGAATCAAAATGAAAACCATTACAAACACCCTGTACAATATACTTTCATAGCATATCTTGACATTTAAATTAGATATGTGTGATGAAAATTTGACATTTACCATGATGTTTACAGTTTTTTTGCATATATTTTTCCGATTTTCAGAAAAAAGGTATCTTTTACGTTATAGAAAAATATACGGAATCAAGCTGGAACATATCTTTGTAGAATACAATTTATAATATTCAAATTTCTTAAGCGGTTTTAGAGAAAACAGTGAAGATTTCAATGCATCTTCACCTCACTGAAATCTAGTCCCTTATTTACATTTTTTTCTGATTTTCTGAAAAACTGTAAATTTCAAATTATAGACAATTATATGGTACTTTTCTGTAATGTTCCTTAATATAATGCAGTTTAAATCATCAAAATTGCCCAAGCCGTTTTTGAATAATCGCTCGTCATTCATAAAAAAAAGTTGCAGACGAGTTGATAACCTCCTTCTTTGGAAGTCGGTTAAAAACGAATTATAAGACAAGAAGATACTTTCTTTCAAGAATTGTTTACAAATGCTTTCGAGGATTTCAAAGAATTACATTGGCAACATAATAAATATGTCCTAATAAATGATAAAAGGTTCTATAATTTCATTATTGCTCATCATATTTTTCTTATATCAGAAAAACAGTCTTCATTCGTATGGTTTGTATGTTGTCATACATATTTTTTTAAGTGGCAGCTCCAATATATATATCGATTTGAAATATTGAGTAATTCTACATACAAGACGTTTAAATTTCAAATCGGTTAAATAACAAGTTTTTCTAAAAAAAATCTTTTATTTACTTAACCAGGCGTGAATGAGGTCGGGTATTTTATACCCGCCGATTTGTAAAGCACTAAATATTTCTTAACTGTGCGATTCCTGGAACTCGGCAGGCTCAGTAGCTGTAGATGGTGGTGCTGGGAGTGATTTTAAGTGAGAGTAACTGTGCTGCGTTGGCGGCAGAACTACAGGTGCGCAAACATAAAACGGGTGCGTCATACCCGACCTCACAGTCGGTGTAAGTATTTTGTGTTTTGGTTAAGTTTGAATTGTATGCATATATTAATCAAATTTCCTTATTTCTGGATGTGTTAACCTCAGAAGAATTTTCCATTGATGAAAGTGGCGAATCAGGGAGTGATAGAGAAATTGATCACTACTCTAAGCGTAGCAAGAAAAGTGATTCGGAACAGAATGCAGATTCTGATGTAAAAGACGCCCACGGTCACATTCTACAGTCGGAAGTGAAGTGTCTACTAATGAGGTACGTGGATTTTATTTTACTGCTAAGCATGGAACTAAATGGCAAAAAGTCTGACATCGAACAGGTGTAACAGGTGCAGCTAAAAGTGCCCAAACAAAATATGGATGTTGGACACTTTTCATTGCAGATCCTATGTTGAATAATATACTTGTATTTTGTTTCGCCTTGGGAATAACAAGAGCACATGAAAACCATTTCTTTGGAAGAGATGAAGTCGTTTTTGGGACTTCTGTATTTAGCAGGTTTGAATCGCTCGCATGGACAGAATCTAAATGATTTGTGGCGTATAGATGGCACTGGCATAGACATTTTTAGGGTTCCGCATATACAATATACGGATACCCTTATAATATCACTCTGGATTTCTGCCTCTGTCACATCATAGCAATTTCTCCTAAACTACTGGACGAAAGAGGTTGAAATTTGGTATCAATATATAGTTTGGTGATCCGATCAGGAGAACATATCGTAAAAGAAGAAATTTTGGTTTAGGGGTACTTCTGGGGGGGGACCAAAAAAATCGACCCCCCCCCCCCTGATCTCCGAAACCACTTATCCTAAAATTTTGAAAAATAGGAAATATAGAACGTTGCCCGAACTTTACAAGAAATCATTAATATTAATTTTGGGGGCAAATTATAGAATTAAATGAAAATTTAAAAATAAAAAAAATTTCAAACGCATCATGTAATACATCAAATGAAAGGTCCCATTCTGAGGAACACAAATATATTTTTTTCATATTTTACAAAAATTAGTTAAAAAGATATTAACGAAAATATACCAAAATTTACCCATCCCCCCCTTATCACCGAAAGTATAAAACGTAAAGTTTTGAAAAAAAATAGAGGTATAGGGTCTGACCTGAAGTTTACTGGAAAAACAAGAAGGAACCTCTACTTTTAATTTTGGGAGGCAAATTACAGAATTAAATGGAAAATATAAAATTAAAATTGTTTCTAACCCATCATATTATATGATGATTTGAGTAATACACTTATTACAAACTTACACTTTATTAAAAAAATTGTGACAATTGTTTTGCGTCGGATGGAGCTTATTCATACAATAACGCGAAACAATTGTCACAATTTCTTAAATGAAGTGTAAGTTTGTAATAAGTGAATTACTCAAATCATCATGAATTTCAACTTCCACCAAGTATCAGCCAACTCAATCCAACATCATATTATATATCAAATGAAAGAGCTCATTATGAGGGAAACAAATATAGTTTTTTCATATTTTCAAAATAAATTAATTAAAAGATATTAACAAAAATATAAAAAAGTTACCCGAAACCATAAGCTGGAAAATTTTGAAAAAAATGGAGGTAGAGCCCCTAACCGGAACTTTACTGGAAAAATAAGGAGAAACGCCCTAATATTCATTTTGGGGGGCAAATTATAGAATTAAATGGAAAATATAAAATTAAAATTGTTTCTAACCCATCATGTTATATATGAAATGAAAGGGTTCATTATGACGAAAACAAACATATTTTTTTCATATTTTTAAAATAAATTAATTAAAATATATTAACAAAAATATAAAAAAGTTTACCCATTCCCCTTCCCCCCCTTATCTCCGAAACCATAAGCTGGAAAATTTAAAAATAAAATGGAGGTATAGCCCCTTACCTGAACTTTACTGGAAAAATAAGGAGAAACCCCTAATATTCATTTTGGGGTGCAAATTATAGAATTTAATGGAAAATAAAAAATTATAATTGTTTCTAACGGATCATGTAATATATCAAATCACAGGGCTCATTATGACGAATACAAATGTATTTTTTTAATTTTTTTAAAATGATTTTTTTAAAAAATATTTAAAAAATATTAAAAAAATACCCATTCCCCCCATTATTCCCCAAACTATAAGACCTATTTTTTTTTGTTTACAGGAAAAATATGAAGAATTCCCTAATATTGGGGGGCCAAATTATCGAATTAAACGGAAAATAAAAAAATATTTTTAACGCATCATGCAATACATGAAATGAAAGGGCTCATTATGAGGAATACAAATATATATTTTTCATATTTTTTAAATTAAATATTTACAAGATATTAACATAAAGATATAAAAAAAATTCATTTCTTGCTTTATTTCCGAAACCATACTACCTAAAATTTTGAAAATAATTAGGGGTACTGGGCTCACTTGAAATTTATAAGAAAAAATATTAGAAAACCCCCATAGTAATTTTAGGGACAAATTATACAATTAAATGGAAAAAAAGATTCAATTTTCAAACGCATCATGTAATATATCAGATAAAAGGATCATTATGTGAATTACAAATCCATCATATTTTTAAATCATTTGTTTAAAAGATATTAACAAAAATATTAAACATCGACTTAACTCCCACTTTAGAAACTACACTATTTAAATTTTGAAAAATATATTTTATTTGTATTTTTAAATAATTTGAATAACAGATTTAATAATTTATAATTTAAAACTTGACCTATTCTGCCCTTTATCTTCCAATCTACAGAGCCTCAAAACTCAGACTGTAGATTATAAAAGGCTTCTCTGGAAGTTTATTACTAAAATAAAACTCTAATGTTAATTTTTGGGGACCAAATTAGACAATTAAATACATATGTATTCTGATAAAAATCAAGTAAATCCTGAAGCAGATAAAATAAAAAGTCTATATGTTTTTATAAATTTAAAACGCTTCCTTTAAAAGATATTAGGGTAAATATAAGAAAATGCACTCATTCCCTGCTTGTCTAAAACTGGAATATTAGAATCTTGAAGGTGGTACGGAACCCTTAGTATGCGAATCCAACTCGCACTTGACCAAATTATTAGATGTACAATGAATCTATAGCAGTTCTGTTTTCTGCAGAATTGTCTCCTGATCCGATGTTGATTTTACGTTATGTCGAAGCTAAATTATTTAAGACAGATTCAATCTTTCATTTTGTGTGCACAGTTGATCTCAATTACCCAAATTTTTAGATGTTAAGTCATAATTTCAAAATATTGTTGATTCGTTCGTAAAAAATACTACGTTATTTTATATAGAAATATAAATACTTCTATAACTAAAACTGGGTTATTTTATCATATTACCTAATTTCCCTAATGTTAAATAATATATTACAGTAATAAGTATTATTCTAAAGTTATTTTAGTTATCAAAATCGACAATTCTATATTAGGGTATGTGATACCCACCTCACAGCTGGTGTAACAATTTTCACTTCATTCACGCCGGGTTAAATCAAAAAAATCAACAAAGGTATAAATGTAAGAATAAAAAAAAATCAAAGCAAGTTTTCAAATTGGCCACTATTTACTATTTTTAACGTTGGTTAACACTTGAGGAGTAATTAGTGTAATAGTATGTAAATATTTTCGGACAGGTTGTGAATAATGCAGCGGTTCACCGTCCTGCTGAAACCATAGAACATTATCAGGCATACCGCGATGATCTGCATTAGGAAAAACTCCTGCAATTGCCGGTATTATGTTTTGTTGTAGTAGTTCCAAATAATTGGCACCATTTACTGCATCTTCAATAAAAAACGGACCTATGACTGCAGTGTGACAATCCTTGCTCATATGTTGAACTTAGTATGGTGGCCATTTGTTCTGCTTTACGGATTTTAAAACCGAAGACTGATTTATTCTTTGCTGCAATGCGATCTGAGGACTTGATAAGAAAGGATTTTCTTCAACTGTTAATAAAACATCATATTATTTTTCTTCTGATATTACTGGACGACTTGATTTAGACCGATCTCTTACATGGCCCAAGTTCCTAAATTTGGGCTGTACCTTAGTTATGGTTGATCTTGTAATAGGTCAATCAGGGTACTTATTGTTAAATAAACTTCTGTGCGAGTCCTATCTCCATAACCTGTCATAATTAAAATTATACGTTGGGTTTCATTTAACCTTATCATTCTTTACTTTTCAATAAAATCAAAATTACAATTCAAGTCTATCAACAATCAAATTTGATATTTATTATGAACGCAAACTTGTTATTAATTTGTAGATGCGAGATGTAAATACGACAGATTTTTCAGATACAATAAATTATATATAGTATCTTACAAAGGAAAGACACCTCGAACTTCGAAGAGAGTATTGTTTATTCATTGTTCAGGAAAAATCGAAGTAAAAACGAGCAAAACATCGACCTTTAATAAAACATGAAAAGTAGAAAAAGAAACTAAAAAAAAACAAGTGTACTGCAGTGTTATCAAACTAATTTGAAAATCGCATTGCTCATTGTTAGCTAGTAAATGGTGCCCAATTTGAACACTTGCTTTGATTTTTCCTTATTCTTTTGTTACGTTATATATTTTATTTGTTTTTTTTTTGTTTTAAGTGAGTAAAAGAGATTTTTTGTCTAGAAAAACTTGTTATGTACCCGTTTTGAAATTTAAACGCCCTGGTATAGAATTGCTAGATCTTTCCAATCGATATATCAAATATTGGAGTTGCCATATAGAAAAAATTTTGTATGACACACTACATTAATGACGTCATGAGAACCCTATTTTGTCCAAATTTGGGCGTTATTAAATTAAGGTTGACGTGTCCAAAGGTTTTTTTGAGTTACGTCTTTCTTGATTTTTTTTTCTCTATCTTTTTATATCCTTAGTCCATCGCATTTGGGAAGGCCCTGTAGACCTTCTACCCAAATGTGTCACGGAGTAAGAGAGACTGCATCAAGCCTCTTTATAGTACTTGACCCGTTGTGCGCAAGAGTTGCGACCTCTAACCACAAATACAGAGAGACAACATAACAACGACATTCCAAACTTGCGAATTAAATACGAAGTGCTACTAAAATTGCAATTATAATAAGAAATTAATAAATAAATATTTTAAAAAATTATTTTATTTTAGCCAATATTCAATTACCACAAAACTATAATAAATACACATTAATTATTTTAAGCATTTTCATTGCTTCAGTTTAAGCACTTAGTAAATAATAATAGACAGTGGATTTCTCAAGCTAATACTTTTTCTAGTAAAAAACTGGTAGAAATAGAAATGTCTACTATTTTGGAATAAAATTATAACGACTTCTGTGTTACTTAGATCCAAATATTTCATTCAGACTTTTTTACTAGTAAATAATTTATTATTATTGTTATTTTATATTATTACTATAACAGGAAATTGTAGTTTGTACATGTTCGCCCTTTTTTGTTTTATATCGAATTAGTGTAATACTATGATAGATTTATCAAAAATATTTATAAAGTTTAGATTTCCCGGAAATTTCTTTAATATTGAAAAATGATAACAATTCTACAATTAAACCGAATAATGTACGGTGCCTTCCCATTAATAACCATTAATTTGATTACCAAAGAAATATTCATCGAAAGTAGTCAATTATGTTTACAGTGAACCTAAAAATAAAATAAACTCCTGTAAATGAAATTAAAGACTGACCTCTTAAAGTAAATATAAAAGTATTATATTTAATTGAATTACATGTACTGATGGAATTTAATATGGTAAAGAATAGCTTTAGAATATATAGAAATATTATGTTGTCTCTGTACAGTCAAATGTAGTGTTTGACTTTAAATATATATATATATATATATATATATATATATATATATATATATATATATTGTTTAGCAAATGACTAACGAATGCTATGGCTTTTTATATAATTTTTCGTAGATGTAGTAATTAATTTGTTGTGCGTGCATGAAACATATTTAGTAAAGACACTGCATTTGGCTATTTCCGTAATCATATTTTATAGCACTATTAACAAAAGCATTGCTTTTAATCAGTAATCATCTATAAAGTCAAAAGAACAGAATTTAAAAAATTTAGTATATATAAAAATACGGCCTAAATATTGTTGGACACTAGAAATATATTTGTAGCTTCAAGCTCAACCTGAATCATATGGTTCATTAATTTACTGAGGATCAATTTTTATGTAGAACAATCCAGTAAATGTACTGCGAGGATATTTGTATCATAAACATAACTTAAATACATTTATACCTTAGAATGAACTATTTTATTTAATCCTTCATGCAAAAATTGTAAGAAATTTTCTGTATACTTAGCCCACAATTCATAGTTTTATTCTAAATATTGGTGTCTAAGTTACGTGAAGCATTTACAAGAAAAAATACGTTAATATATCTGTTGTAAAGTATTTTTTATAAAAGTATACATGTGATCATTACAACTTTTTTGTTTTTTTTTTGAAGGTGGAAATCCATTATGGACAATTTGAGTTTAGAGTCTATCACTCAAATTAGTGTGGGACTCACACCCACTAAAGCCACATTGTTGTTTCTGCAGTTTCCGAAGGTGGTGGTACTGTTATTTCTAACTTGCGTCACCACCTTCGTGCCTTCATCGCACCATTCTGTTTAAATCTTCTTTCTCCTTTTCCTCTATAATTTCCCTTATCCATTTATATATAATTTCCTTGTACTTTCTATCATTAGTTTTATCACATTAGATGCTGTTATCCTTTCACCAATCGTTATTTCTGTTCTTGTTTTATTCCTTACATATCTTTCGCAGTCAAAAACCACGTGCTCCATTGCCTCCTCAATTTGGCATCACAGTTACTCTCCCTCATTTTCCCTATCCTTTTTCAGGTATGCTTTGACACTACCATGCCCTGACAAAAATTGTGTCATAAAGTAATCTGTACTTCTATATTTACTGCTCGCCCATTTTGTTAGGTCTGGTATTAGTTTCTTTGTCCATTCCACTTTTCCCGTTAGCGCATCCCATTCTTTTTGCCATTCTTTTAGCGTATTATTCCTGTTTTCTCTGTATTTTTTATTTTCGTAATTTTCTCTACCATCAGATGGATCGGAGGGATATCGGCTATAACTGCCATTGCCTCATACGAGATCGTTGTATATCCGCTTATTACCCGCAGCAGCGCCTGTCTTTGTATTTTAATCATATTCTTATATCTTTTTATCTTCATACCTCTGTGCCATGTTGGTTTCCCGTACAAAAGTGTCGATTGTACCACTCCATATAGCAGTCGTCTCTTTGCATGTGATGGTCCCTTTATGTTTTTCATAATTTTTCCAAGTTTTGCTAATTTATCACCCGCTTTGCTTACTGCATTTACAATATGTGTCCCGTATGTACCTTGGTGATCGATAAATATACCGAGATACTTTACGCTCTTTTGTGATGTTATATTTAGATCCTCTATTTCTATTTATATTTTTTCTCTTACTTTCTGCATTTTTGTACCCTTGAGTAGCAACGCCTCGCTCTTTTCCGGTGCCCATTTCAACTTTGCCTCTTTCATCCAGTCTCCTATTATTCTTATTGCCTCACTTGCTGTTTCAACCAGTCTGTCAGCATTTGGCCCTTCCACATATATTGCCAGGTCGATGATCAGTAATAATATACATTAATGACAGTCAAAATTATTTAACCTTTACTTATATATAGAAAATCATTAATTTAGAAGTTTTGGCTAAAAACTAATCCAATGAATCGCAGCTTGTCATAAAATAAGCAATGAATTCACTTTTAGAACTGGGTAGAAAGTATTAAATATGCAGGGTAGCTCATCGAAAACAGTCATGACGAGAGGCTTTCGGAGAAAATTTAAAAAAAAATACGTACGTATACTTTTGATTTTAGGGGAACATGTTTGCTTGTTAATCTCATGGTTGTAACCCTTTAGTGAAGGTGCCATCCTTCTTTATTTCTTGAAAAGAGAAAGTTTATTCTTGTCACTTCTTTTTAAAGGGAATTAAATGTGCGCTAAGAGTTTACTGCAGAAAACAAAGGACTTAAAAAACGAAAAAATTCTTATAAAACTTTTGGCATAACTTCAACAAAATCTCAAGGGGTGAAACACTGTTTTGGGGTTGGAGAGGGGCAAATTGTTGAAAATACAGAATGCTCCAATTTTGTGGTGTGGGGTATCATTTTACAAACGTTTCTTCATCTTGCTGAGTCGAATATAACCATTTGCAAATCGATTGACACATATATCATGCAATATCTTAAGTTAAATCAGAAAAAAACATCGAAATTCGGGCGTATTTTCCAGTTGTTGTCTTCTAGACCGGGAGCCCACGTTAATTTTTTTATTAATAACAGGATACAAATTTTTCAGTAGCATAATTTCGCCGAGACGCCCAACCTTTTCCCCTTCGAAAATTTTTGAAACAGATAACTAAGAGAGCTATCAGGTGTGAGTGATTTTTTTATCAATATCAGTTATTTTTTGTTAAATCTGTTAATAATTTGATAAAAAAACTGAAAACAGTTTTACACCTCTGATGGTATGGCCGCTGTGTCCCCCGCTCTAAACATGTCAATTTAACACGAGCAAAATATTTACTAATAACAGCCTAATTTTTTCACTATTGCTTGGTAATTATTATCCCAGTCGAATGGCATCTTTGTCCTACAAGTTAAAAGAAATGTCCTGTTCTAGTCCTACAGGCCAAAAATGTTGGGTTTTATGGGCTCGCCGAAATCATTAATAACAACCTAATAGTGCTTTTATTGTTTAGGGAACAATGTATGTGATAAGATTTTACAACTGTCCTACATAATTGAGATATGTATTGATAAAAAATTAATAAAACCAGTATGAAAATTGATATAACTGTGCATAGACGTTCTAATTTTTATTTAGCCGTTTAAACACACACACACACACACACACACACACACACATAGCGCCATAGCCAATAGGCCTGACATGTTTCTACACATGTATGAGACCTGCCTAAAGCAGGGGGTTTTCCCGACTAAGTGGAAAAAGCAGAGGCTTGTGCTCCTACCTAAAGGGGGAAAGAAACCTCCAGACGAACCGTCATCATATCGTCCCCTCTGTATGTTGGACTCTGCGGGAAAACTCATTGAAAGAATAATAGCAGATAGGCTGGAGCCCTACGGTGAGCCAAAACTTTCCACCAACCAATTCGGGTTCAGAAAGGGGAGATCAACCATCGATGCCGTGACACTCGTTACCAACATCGTCAGAGAGGTTATCTCGGGAAAGAGATGGAGAAGAGGTGGAAAAAAGTACTGTCTAATAGCCACCCTGGATATCAAGAACGCCTTTAACTCGGCCCGCTGGGACCGCATTTTGGAGGCTCTTGCCAGGATGGAAGTTCCGCAGTACTTGCGCAGAATGGTTTCAGCGTATTTCAAGGACCGCATCTTGTTGTACCAAACTGAAAATGGGCAAGTAGACTATAAGATCACAGGAGGTGTACCTCAGGGCTCTGTTCTTGGCCCCCTCTTATGGAACGTAATGTACAACGACCTGCTCCTGCTCGGTCTGCCTGAGGGCGTCAGACTAGTGGCATTCGCCGATGATGTGGCATTGATCATAGTGCGCAAGCACATAGAGGAGATACAAACAACCTTCTCATTCGCTATAGCCACAATTCAGCATTGGATGCTCGCAGCGGACTTGAGTTTAGCAGAGCAAAAGACCGAAACACTTCTTGTTAGCAGCCGGAAGGCAAGGGAAACCATCAACCTCAAAATAGGCGACACCTACATACAGTCGCAGCCCTTCATCAGCTATTTGGGGGTGCTCCTGGACACACGGCTCAACTTCAAAGAGCACATAATCGCGGCCAGCAAGAAAGCAGCTGGGGTACAGGGGGCATTATCTAGAATAATGCCGAATGTCGGGGGCCCTAGACAGATAAGAAGACAGCTACTGGCAACAGTAACTACTTCTGTTTTGTTGTACGGGGCACCGGTATGGGAGAAATCGCTCGAGCTACCATCGTACCGCCGGAAAATGAAATCAGTCCAGCGGCTCTCAGCGATTCGAGTGGCATCATCCTACCGCACTGTGTCTTACGAGGCGGTGAGTGTGATTGCCTCTACCCTGCCAATCGACATCCTGGCTGCAGAAAGGGGACGGCTTTATCGCAGAAAGTTAGAAAAAGACCAGCCGACAAGAAACAGTGATGAAAGAGCCATGAGTCTAGGGCAATGGCAGGAGAGGTGGGACAGCTCTACTAAAGGCCGGTGGACATATCGATTGATACCTAACATCAGTCGTTGGGTCAACCGCCAGCATGGGGAGGTTGGGTTTTACATCACTCAACTACTGACTGGACATGGATGCTTTCGAGCATATTTGCACAGGTTCAGGAGGGCAAACTCCCCAAACTGCCCACACTGTACGGACGTGGTAGAGGACGCGGAACACGTGTTCTTCTCCTGCCCCCGGTTTCAGGATCAACGTGCTGAAGTGGAGAGGATTCTGGAGACTAATATCGTCCCAGAACAATTAGTAGAAGCCATGCTGAAGGACCCCCAAGCCTGGAACTTGGTATCAGATTACGCGGAGACTATCCTATAAGAACTCCGCAATACGTTCGAGGAGTAGGCTTTAGAGGCTTCCAATGTAAGAGCAGTAAACATCTGCAATGAACCACCCTTGCGAAGTAGTATTGAGTAAGAGTGCCGCAAGGGACCATGGTTGTAGGAGAAAGAGGTTAGGGTTTTAGCGGGTATACGGTATACTGGTTTCAATGCAACGATTTACTCTTGCTTTGAAGTCATTGCATCGGGAGTCCCGCACGACGGCCAGCACGTGCTAGCTAAGTACGCAATGTATTTCCCCCCTCTTCGGATAAAAAAAAAACACACACACACACACATACACACACCCGGGGTGGTCCCGGGGTGGTTGTTGGTCCACTACCGGGCGCCTCCCCAGGTGGCGGATAGGGGAACGCTCTTCAGCAATGGGGAGTACTGAGGATTTCCTCAGGGCGGACCAAAATCAGATAGGGGAAGGAACCCCGAAAATAAACCATTTATGGATATGGGTGATAAGGTGAACTTAATACCCCAGGTGGGTACCTCTGCAGAGGATAATCCCGCCACCGGTTCCGATCGAGTGAAAGCCTCGGTGGCCGGTGCACGCTCCACGGATTCTGGGGGGAGCGAATTATCACTGGTTCCGTCACATAGTGACAAGAAGAAGAACACTAGTAATGGTACAACATCCACCATTAAAACTAGAGCTGGCAGCAAGACACTATCCAGCCAAGTCCTCCAAAAGGCGAATAGTGGAGTTGACGTCCAAGAAAGGGCAACAAATGAGAGTGGCGCTCCAAACAAATTAGGAGCAAAGATCGATGAGCTCTTGAGGTTCATTGGGCCTAGGCACAATGTACATCATGAGATCAAGAAACTGGCACACGCCATTAAGTCAGAATATGACAAATATCAGACGTCAACGACGCGGCCACCTCCTGTAGCGAAACCTGCTACAACACAGACATCGCCATTAAAGTTGTCAAACACTCAGACACAAGGTGAAAAGCAAAAGGAGGTCCCAAAAGCGGCTGCCTCAAAAGCAGCTAACTCATAACCGGCGGCCCCAAAGCAGGCGGCTTCAATAACCAGTAGCCTCTGTAGCAAGGACCTCACCACCGAAGGCCTCGCCTTCAGTAGCCTCATCAAGTAAGGCACCACCACTTAAAACTCTTAAACCGGTGCTAGCTAGCAAGCTAAAGCCCGGTAAAGAAGGTTGCCAGAACATCGGGCAAACCACCCAGGCAACAACAAGTAGGGTGGTCAATTCAGAAGCGGAGAGAAACAATGGATTAAAATCCAAGTTTAAACCGCAGACCAAAAACCAACCTTCAAACCAGTTGACTGACTGGCAAGTGGTAAAGAGGAAAAAGGCCCCGAGGACCAATAAGCAAAAACCAGCGCCACATTGTACGCTGCTTATAAAGAAAGGCGAGAAGAGCTCCCATGCAGATATCTTGCGAGGTATCAAAAATGATCCCACCTTGCAGGATATAGGCAAAAAAGTCAATAAGATCCGACGAACAGCTAAGGGAGATCTCCTGTTGTTATTCGCGAAGGCAGACGCTCAGGAGATGGAGCGCTATTGTAACGCCATCAAGAATAAGCTCCCAAGCGGGGCCACTGTACAATCTCGAATACCGCAAATCGAGATTGAAATTAAAGACCTGGATGAGATCAGTACCAAGGAAGACGTGGTAAAGCTGCTCAAAGATAATATCGACGGCCTGGCAGAGATCACTGAGGAGGCAGTGAAATCACTTCGACGGGCATATAGATCAACACAAACGGCAGTTGTTTGTCTCCCAGAGGTCCAGGCCAAGAAAGCCATCGCACTTGGAAAGCTGAAACTTGCGTGGGGCACAGTACGTGTTCGCGAGAGGATCAGCCTTCGACGGTGCTTCAAATGCTGGCACTTTGGGCACAACGCCCAGGCGTGCAGAGGCAAGACTGACCGAAGCAGTTGTTGTCACAGATGCGGAGGCGCTGGTCACAATGCCTCGGCTTGTCAACAACCTGCCAAGTGCTTACTCTGCAAAGAGAAAGATAGTAGGTCAGACTGCCGGCACGTTGCGGGTAGTTGGAAATGTCCGATCTACCAACAGGCGATGAGAGCAGCACAAGCCCGTAAATGAAAGTACTGCAACTCAACCTCAACCATTGCGAAGCAGCCCAAGACCTACTGGTACAGCGGGTGCGGGAATTGGATTGCGACGTAGCCATAATCTGCGAGCAGTACAAAAACTTCGACACCCTGTCCTGGGTAAATGACACAACGGACAGAGCAGCGATATGGGCTTGCGGTAAACTTCCGTTCCAACAACTCCCAAATACCCCCGAACCATGGCTTGTGAGAGCCAAAGTGGGAGGGGTTCACTTCTATAGCTGCTATGCACCTCCTAGTGCACAGCTCGAGATGTTCGAGTTATTCTTGGACACCTTGGCGGAGGATGTACGGAAGCGTGAATCGGTCGCCATCGCAGGAAATTTCAACGCCTGGGCAATTGACTGGGGATGCCGGGAAACGAGCGCGAGAGGACGAGCTCTCCTTGAGACCATGTTTTCGCTCAACCTGGTACTCCTCAACACAGGAGCCGTAAGCACATATCGCAAAGGCACAGCCAGCTCCATTATCGATGTGACATTCGTTAGCAGCAACCTAATTAAAGGGGGCTGTGAGTGGCGGGTCAATGAGGAGTTTACTAATAGCGACCACCAAGCTATTATATGTGAAATCAACACCACTCCCAAACGAAGATTGTGTGTCAGTCGTGCGAGGCCACAGCCAGTCGGTTGGAACAAAAATGCTTTCGATGCTGATTCATTCGCCTTGGTTATGGAGCAGGAACCATTGTCAATAGCAACAAGCGCAGAAGCCACTGCCAAAGAGGTAATGACAAGCGTTGTCAAGTCTTGCGATGCTTCCATGCCAAGGAGACGGCAGAACAACAGCCGCCCACCAGTTTACTGGTGGAACGACACGAATCTCACAACACCGACGAGAGTGTCTCAAAGCACGAAGGCTGCATCAACGAGCACGAGACGCGACAGGGTCACAACAGAAGAACTAAGGCTCGACTATGAGATCAAAAGACAACAACTACGAAGAGCCATTCTCTCAAGCAAGAGATCCTACTGGAAGGAGTTGTGTGACGAAGTTAATCAAGATCCATGGGGAAAACCGTATAAAATCGTGATGCATAAAATTAAGGCCCCTCCCATGACATCAACGAACTGCCCCGAATCATTGCACCGCATTGTCACTCACTTGTTTCCTGCGAAGCCTGACCTACCCGCTTATCCTTCGTGGCAGGTGAGGGACGAAGATATACCATCAGTGACTATGAAAGAGCTGATGGGCGCGTGCAACCGGCTCCAAAACGGTAAGGCTCCCGGTCCAGATGGCATACCTAACATCGCGCTAAAATGCGCCATAGCCAATAGGCCTGACATGTTTCTACACATGTATGAGACCTGCCTAAAGCAGGGGGTTTTCCCGACTAAGTGGAAAAAGCAGAGGCTTGTGCTCCTCCCTAAAGGGGGAAAGAAACCTCCCGACGAACCGTCATCATATCGTCCCCTCTGTATGTTGGACTCTGCGGGAAAACTCCTTGAAAGGATAATAGCAGATAGGCTGGAGCCCTACGTTGAGCCGAAACTTTCCACCAACCAATTCGGGTTCAGAAAGGGGAGATCAACCATCGATGCCGTGAAACTCGTTACCAACATCGCCAGAGAGGCTATCTCGGGAAAGAGATGGAGAAGAGGTGGAAAAAAGTACTGTCTAATAGCCACCCTGGATATCAAGAACGCCTTTAACTCGGCCCGCTGGGACCGCATTTTGGAGGCTCTTGCCAGGATGGAAGTTCCGCAGTACTTGCGCAGAATGGTTTCAGCGTATTTCAAGGACCGCATCTTGTTGTACCAAACTGAAAATGGGCAAGTAGACTATAAGATCACAGGAGGTGTACCTCAGGGCTCTGTTCTTGGCCCCCTCTTATGGAACGTAATGTACAACGACCTGCTCCTGCTCGGTCTGCCTGAGGGCGTCAGGCTAGTGGCATTCGCCGATGATGTGGCATTGATCATAGTGCGCAAGCACATAGAGGAGATACAAACAACCTTCTCATTCGCTATAGCCACAATTCAGCATTGGATGCTCGCAGCGGACTTGAGTTTAGCAGAACAAAAGACCGAAACACTTCTTGTTAGCAGTCGAAAGGCAAGGGAAACCATCACCCTCAAAATAGGCGACACCTACATACAGTCGCAGCCCTTCATCAGCTATTTGGGGGTGCTCCTGGACACACGGCTCAACTTCAAAGAGCACATAATCGCGGCCAGCAAGAAAGCAGCTGGGGTACAGGGGGCATTATCTAGAATAATGCCGAATGTCGGAGGCCCTAGACAGATAAGAAGACAGCTACTGGCAACAGTGACTACTTCTGTTTTGTTGTACGGGGCACCGGTATGGGAGAAATCGCTCGAGCTATCATCGTACCGCCGGAAAATGAAATCAGTCCAGCGGCTCTCAGCGATTCGAGTGGCATCATCCTACCGCACTGTGTCTTACGAGGCGGTGAGTGTGATTGCCTCTACCCTACCAATCGACATCCTGGCTGCAGAAAGGGGACGGCTTTATCGCAGAAAGTTAGAAAAGACCAACCGACAGGAAACAGCGATGAAAGAGCCATGAGTCTAGGGCAATGGCAGGAGAGGTGGGACAGCTCTACTAAAGGCCGGTGGACATATCGATTGATACCTAACATCAGTCGTTGGGTCAACCGCCAGCATGGGGAGGTTGGGTTCTACATCACTCAACTCCTGACTGGACATGGATGCTTTCGAGCATACCTGCACAGGTTCAGGAGGGCAAACTCCCCAAACTGCCCACACTGTACGGACGTGATAGAGGACGCGGAACACGTGTTCTTCTCCTGCCCCCGGTTTCAGGATCAACGTGCTGAGGTGGAGAGGATTCTGGAGACTAATATCGTTCCCAGAACAATTAGTAGAAGCCATGCTGAAGGGCCCCCAAGCCTGGAACTTGGTATCAGATTACGCGGAGACTATCCTCAAAGAACTCCGCAATACGTTCGAGGAGTAGGCTTTAGAGGCTTTCAATGTAAGAGCAGTAAACATCTGCAATGAACCACCCTTGCGAAGTAGTATTGAGTAAGAGTGCCGCAGGGGACCATGGTTGTAGGAGAAAGAGGTTAGGGTTTTAGCGGGTATACGGTATACTGGTTTCAATGCAACGATTTACTCTTGCTTTGAAGTCATTACATCGGGAGTCCCGCACGACGGCCAGCACGTGCTAGCTAAGTACGCAATGTATTTCTCCCCTCTTCGGATAAAAAAAAAAAAACACCCGGGGTGGTTGTTGGTCCACTACCGGGCGCCTCCTCAGGTGGCGGATAGGGGAACGCTCTCCAGCAATGGGGAGTACTGAGGATTTCCTCAGGGCGGACCAAAATCAGATAGGGGAAGGGACCCCGAAAATAAACCATTTATGGATATGGGTGATAAGGTGAACTTAATACCCCAGGTGGGTACCTCTGCAGAGGATAATCCCGCCACCGGTTCCGATCGAGTGAAAGCCTCGGTGGCCGGTGCACGCTCCACGGATTCTGGGGGGAGCGAATTATCACTGGTTCCGTCACATAGTGACAAGAAGAATAACACTAGTAATGGTACAACATCGACCATTACAACTAGAGCTGGCAGCAAGACACTATCCAGCCAAGTCCTCCAAAAGGCGAATAGTGGAGTTGACGTCCAACAAAGGGCAACAAATGAGAGTGGCGCTCCAAACAAATTAGGAGCAAAGATCGATGAGCTCTTGAAGTTCATTGGGCCTAGGCACAATGTACATCATGAGATCAAGAAACTGGCACACGCCATTAAGTCAGAATATGACAAATATCTGACGTCAACGACGCGGCCATCTCCTGTAGCGAAACCCGCTACAATACAGACATCGCCAGTAAAGGTGTCAAACACTCAGACACAAGGTGAAAAGCAAAAGGAGGTCCCAAAAGCGGCTGCCTCAAAAGCAGCTAACTCAAAACCGGCTGCATCAACACCGGCGGCCCCAAAGCAGGCGGCTTCAATAAAAGTAGCCACTGTAGCAAGGACCTCGCCACCGAAGGTCTCGCCTTCAGTAGCCTCATCAAGTAAGGCACCACTACTTAAAACTCTTAAACCGGCGCTAGCTAGCAAGCTAAAGCCCGGTAAGGAAGGTCGCCAGAACATCGGGCAAACCACCCAGGCAACAACAAGTAGGGTGGTCAATTCAGAAGCAGAGAGAAACAATGGATTAAAATCCAAGTTTAAACCGCAGACCAAAAACCAACCTGCAAACCAGTCGACTGACTGGCAAGTGGTAAAGAGGAAAAAGGCCCCGAGGACCAATAAGCAAAAACCAGCGCCACATTGTACGCTGCTTATAAAGAAAGGCGAGAAGAGCTCCCATGCAGATATCTTGCGAGGTATCAAGAATGATCCCACCTTGCAGGATATAGGCAAAAAAGTCAATAAGATCCGACGAACAGCTAAGGGAGATCTACTTTTGTTATTCGCCAAGGCAGACGCTCAGGAGATGGAGCGCTATTGTAACGCCATCAAGAATAAGCTCCCAAGCGGGGCCACTGACCACAAATCGAGATTGAAATTAAAGACTTGGACGAGATCAGTACCAAGGAAGACGTAGTAAACCTGCTCAAAGATAATATCGACGGCCTGGAAGAGATCACTGAGAAGGCAGTGAAATCACTTCGACGGGCATATAGATCAACACAAACAGCAGTTGTTTGTCTCCCAGAGGTCCAGGCCAAGAAAGCCATCGCACTTGGAAAGCTGAAACTTGCGTGGGGCACAGTACGTGTTCGCGAGAGGATCAGCCTTCGACGGTGCTTCAAATGCTGGCACTTTGGGCACAACGCCCAGGCGTGCAGAGGCAAGACTGACCGAAGCAGTTGTTGTCACAGATGCGGAGGCGCTGGTCACAATGCCTCGGCTTGTCAACAACCTGCCAAGTGCTTACTCTGCAAAGAGAAAGATAGTAGGTCAGACTGCCGGCACGTTGCGGGTAGTTGGAAATGTCCGATCTACCAACAGGCGATGAGAGCAGCACAAGCCCGTAAATGAAAGTACTGCAACTCAACCTCAACCATTGCGAAGCAGCCCAAGACCTACTGGTACAGCGGGTGCGGGAATTGGATTGCGACGTAGCCATAATCTGCGAGCAGTACAAAAACTTCGACACCCTGTCCTGGGTAAATGACACAACGGACAGAGCAGCGATATGGGCTTGCGGTAAACTTCCGTTCCAACAACTCCCAAATACCCCCGAACCATGGCTTGTGAGAGCCAAAGTGGAAGGGGTTCACTTCTATAGCTGCTATGCACCTCCTAGTGCACAGCTCGAGGAGTTCGAGTTATTCTTGGACACCTTGGCGGAGGATGTACGGAAGCGTGAATCGGTCGCCATCGCAGGAGATTTCAACGCCTGGGCAATTGACTGGGGCTGCCGGGAAACGAGCGCGAGAGGAGGAGCTCTCCTTGAGACCATGTTTTCGCTCAACCTGGTACTCCTCAACACAGGAGCCGTAAGCACATATCGCAAAGGCACAGCCAGCTCCATTATCGATGTGACATTCGTTAGCAGCAACCTAATTAAAGGGGGCTGTGAGTGGCGGGTCGATGAGGAGTTTACTAATAGCGACCACCAAGCTATTATATGGGAAATCAACACCACTCCCAAACGAAGATTGTGTGTCAGTCGTGCGAGGCCACAGCCAGTCGGTTGGAACAAAAATGCTTTCGATGCTGATTCATTCGCCTTGGTTATGGAGCAGGAACCATTGTCAATAGCAACAAGCGCAGAAGCCACTGCCAAAGAGGTAATGACAAGCGTTGTCAAGTCCTGCGATGCTTCCATGCCAAGGAGACGGCAGAACAACAGCCGCCCACCAGTTTACTGGTGGAACGACACGAATCTCACAACACCGACGAGAGTGTCTCAAAGCACGAAGGCTGCATCAACGAGCACGAAGACGCGACAGGGTCACAACAGAAGAACTAAGGCTCGACTATGAGATCAAAAGACAACAACTACGAAGAGCCATTCTCTCAAGCAAGAGATCCTACTGGAAGGAGTTGTGTGACGAAGTTAATCAAGATCCATGGGGAAAACCGTATAAAATCGTGATGCATAAAATTAAGGCCCCTCCCATGACATCAACGAACTGCCCCGAATCATTGCACCGCATTGTCACTCACTTGTTTCCTGCGAAGCCTGAGCTACCCGCTTATCCTTCGTGGCAGGTGAGGGACGAAGATATACCATCAGTGACTATGAATGAGCTGATGGGCGCGTGCAACCGGCTCCAAAACGGCAAGGCTCCCGGTCCAGATGGCATACCTAACATCGCGCTAAAATGCGCCATAGCCAATAGGCCTGACATGTTTCTACACATGTATGAGACCTGCCTAAAGCAGGGGGTTTTCCCGACTAAGTGGAAAAAGCAGAGGCTTGTGCTCCTCCCTAAAGGGGGAAAGAAACCTCCAGACGAACCGTCATCATATCGTCCCCTCTGTATGTTGGACTCTGCGGGAAAACTCCTTGAAAGGAATAATAGCAGATAGGCTGGAGCCCTACGTTGAGCCGAAACTTTCCACCAACCAATTCGGGTTCAGAAAGGGGAATCAACCATCGATGCCGTGACACTCGTTACCAACATCGCCAGAGAGGCTATCTCGGGAAAGAGATGGAGAAGAGGTGGAAAAAAGTACTGTCTAATAGCCACCCTGGATATCAAGAACGCCTTTAACTCGGCCCGCTGGGACCGCATTTTGGAGGCTCTTGCCAGGATGGAAGTTCCTCAGTACTTGCGCAGAATGGTTTCAGCGTATTTCAAGGACCGCATCTTGTTGTACCAAACTGAAAATGGGCAAGTAGACTATAAGATCACAGGAGGTGTACCTCAGGGCTCTGTTCTTGGCCCCCTCTTATGGAACGTAATGTACAACGACCTGCTCCTGCTCGGTCTGCCTGAGGGCGTCAGGCTAGTGGCATTCGCCGATGATGTGGCATTGATCATAGTGCGCAAGCACATAGAGGAGATACAAACAACCTTCTCATTCGCTATAGCCACAATTCAGCATTGGATGCTCGCAGCGGACTTGAGTTTAGCAGAACAAAAGACCGAAACACTTCTTGTTAGCAGTCGAAAGGCAAGGGAAACCATCACCCTCAAAATAGGCGACACCTACATACAGTCGCAGCCCTTCATCAGCTATTTGGGGGTGCTCCTGGACACACGGCTCAACTTCAAAGAGCACATAATCGCGGCCAGCAAGAAAGCAGCTGGGGTACAGGGGGCATTATCTAGAATAATGCCGAATGTCGGAGGCCCTAGACAGATGAGAAGACAGCTACTGGCAACAGTAACTACTTCTGTTTTGTTGTACGGGGCACCGGTATGGGAGAAATCGCTCGAGCTACCATCGTACCGCCGGAAAATGAAATCAGTCCAGCGGCTCTCAGCGATTCGAGTGGCATCATCCTACCGCACTGTGTCTTACGAGGCGGTGAGTGTGATTGCCTCTACCCTGCCAATCGACATCCTGGCTGCAGAAAGGGGACGGCTTTATCGCAGAAAGTTAGAAAAAGACCAACCGACAGGAAACAGCGATGAAAGAGCCATGAGTCTAGGGCAATGGCAGGAGAGGTGGGACAGCTCTACTAAAGGCCGTGGACATATCGATTGATACCTAACATCAGTCGTGGGTCAACCGCCAGCATGGGGAGGTTGGGTTCTACATCACTCAACTCCTGACTGGACATGGATGCTTTCGAGCATACCTGCACAGGTTCAGGAGGGCAAACTCCCCAAACTGCCCACACTGTACGGACGTGATAGAGGACGCGGAACACGTGTTCTTCTCCTGCCCCCGGTTTCAGGATCAACGTGCTGAAGTGGAGAGGATTCTGGAGACTAATATCGTCCCAGAACAATTAGTAGAAGCCATGCTGAAGGGCCCCCAAGCCTGGAACTTGGTATCAGATTACGCGGAGACTATCCTCAAAGAACTCCGCGATACGTTCGAGGAGTAGGCTTTAAAAGCTTTCAATGGAAGGGCAGTAAACATCTGCAATGAACCACCCTTGCGAAGTAGTATTGAGTAAGAGTGCCGCAGGGGACCATGGTTGTAGGAGAAAGAGGTTAGGGTTTTAGCGGGTATACTGTGTACTGGTTTCAATGCAACGATTTACTCATGCTTTGAAGTCATTACATCGGGAGTCCCGCACGACGGCCAGCACGTGCTAGCTAAGTACGCAATGTATTTCCCCCCTCTTCGGATAAAAAAAAACACATACACACACACAAACACACAAGTAAATACACACTCAAATACACACTACGGGCATTTACTGAAAAGCTTTTGGCCTTAACTACACGTTTTTGTATCTATTTCAAAATAATAATCGAATTACAAAGACAAAAAATAAACAAATTTCTTTTGATTAGAAGAATTACATAAAAAATATATACATTGATTTCAGAGAACCTAATAACTTTGTTTACAATATTGTAAGGATTAGTGGATAAAATTACAACACTGTCTTTATTCGCCAATCGTATTTGCAAAAAAACTCAATAGAGATTCGTCCTGAAAGCGTAGCGTACAAAAAGCCTCGTTTTGAATCGTCCGAGCGTAATAAGGGTATTTGGTTTATTAATATTGTTACGAGAATTCATTCGACAGCTGGTGCAATCTGCCATTAACCAATTCGTGGAAGGGACGTTATTCCGACACTTCTGGGAATGCGAAATGTTTCGTCTCTCAACAAGCCGGCCGCTGCTGTTACTGGGAATTTCCTTAATGCTTCCAGAACATGATAGAGTTTCCCGATGGTTCGTGGACGTACCAGACAATTCCAAGATAAATATATAAATAAGAAACAGCTGGCGATACGAGGCATTCAGTTTTCGTCTTTCGTATTGTACAGTTAAGATAAAATGTAAATAGTAGTTTAAAAGAGACTGTGTTTTTAAATAAATCCAAGAACTGAACTACCCGAGTGTGAAATAAAAACATTACAGTGGTGTTGGGTGTGAGGTGTATTTGTGGAACTTTAAGTGAAAAATAAATAGAAACGATGTTTAAAGCGATGAATTTCGACCAATTGAAAGTACTGAAAAAAACGAACTGGAGGAAAGGGATTTAGAAATTAGTGGGAAAAAAGTGAATTAATACTGCCCTAAGACGCTAGATGACAAACTGCTAGAAAATTAAATTAGTAGAAAATGCTGAAAACTTGAAAGAGGCTTTAGAAGATAAATTACTAGAAAATTCTAAAGTCCTAGAAGACAAACTAATAGAAAATTCTAAAACCTTGAAAGAATACTTAGAAGCCCAATTACTGGAAAATCCCTGGAAGAAAATTTGAAAAACATGATAGAAAAAAAATCAGAAGTGCTTGAAGAGAAAATAGTCGAAAATGAAGCCCGAATTGAAGATCTGAAGCAGACGACGGTCAAATATGAAACCCGGATGGAAGAACTAAAGCAAACAATAGTCGAAGAACTGAGTCAGACGACTGTTAAAAACGAAACGCGCATAGAAGAGTTAAAACGGATAATGGAAAGCGAGATCACCAAAATAAAAGAACAGGTAGTGGCAAAACAAAGGGGAGAAACATCATCAAAGACCGAAAGTAGAAGCAGTCTGGAGGTAGTGGATTCAAAAACTGGCCTCGAGGGGACAAGACAGAAAATGAAACCTCCCCAATTTGATGGAAAATCATCATGGACTAATTATCGTCGCTAATTCGAGGCTGCAGCTAAGCTAAACGGATGGTCGGCAGAGGAGAAGGCAATCGCATTAACCCTAGCCTTAAGAGGGGATGCTACAGATATCTTACAAACATTGAATACCTCGGAGCAAGAAGACTACGAACAACTGGTCAAACATTTAGAACTGAGGTATGGTCAGACACATTTGGAGCACGTCTACCACTCCCAATTGAAAAATCGCCATCAGAAATCTAATGAATCGCTACAAGAGTTTGAAGCCGATATTGCCCGTCTGGTTCGCCTTGCCTATCCAGCCACACTGGAAAATGTGATAGACCACGAAGCCAGAAAAGCATTGACCCTAGCTCGACCGACTCAATTAGTAGATGCACTGGCTCGAGCTTTAGAATTCGAGGCTGCGAAAAATACCTGCAGAGGTCAAGCCAGAGTCCGAATCGTTGAAGAATCCGATGATGGCGGAAACGATGAAGCTTCTGTAAGAAAGATAATAAAAGAAGTCCTTACCGAAAAAAGACTAGTGAGATGTCGAAAGTGTCGTAAGGTAGGACATGTCCAGAGTCGTTGCAAGGAGACCAACGGAGTCCAGACTTCCTCGGCGGGAAAACTAAAGAAGGCCTTTGTAAAGGGACCATCGTCGACCTGTAGCAAACAAGTGTCAACTACCAAAGCATATGTCGCTTCGTTACGCAACCACGTTAACAGTGTCTTCGTAGATGGCCTTATTAATAGGAGGCAATGGTGCTGGATACTGGTGCGACGGAAACAGTAATAAGGCCCAATATTGTTTTAGAGACAATGATAAAACCAACAAAATGGCAACTGCGAACAGCGACAGGAGAAGCTGCGAAAGTCCATGGTGAAATAGAGGTTGAAATGACCTTGGGAAACACAACCTTTCTACATCGGTCATTAGTGGCAAACATCGAAGATGAAGTAATCATTGGAATGGATGTCATGAGCTCCAAGGGATTCCAGTTAAACTTCAAAGACGGAATTCTGCGAGTGAATGACGAAGAAGTGGTGCTTCATGGAAAAGATGACATAATGCTTCGAGCCATCTTATCAGAGGATGTCAATGTTCCGGAAAGAGCTGAAATCATTATAGATGCTTGCTTAGATGGGAAAGCTCAAGCTGGAACAGTAATGCTGTTTGATCCCGAACTTAATGACGGAAATGTAGGCAGAGGAGTCGCACTGGGGAAGACTCTGTTTCGTGCCAGGGGGATTGTTCCAGTAAGAGTAATGAACCTGAATCATTACTCGGTTGTGCTAAAGAAAGAAACAACTTTGGGCCATTGTTCAACAGTTTCCTCTGTAGTCAGAAGCATTTGAAACCAAACCAGAGAGCAAAATTGAGGGACATCGTTAGAAACTACCAGGATATCTTCGATGTAGGGAATGGCAAAAGAGGACGAACTGATCTGGTGAAACATAAAATTAATATTGGGGATGCTCAACCTATTCGACAGTCGGAGAGAAGACTACCTCTAGCTAAAAGAGAAGAAGCCGACAGGATAGGTCGCGAGAGAAGGAAGAAGGTGTTATTGAACCATCCAATAGCCCTTGGGCTTCTCCATTTGTCTTCGTTAAAAAGAAAGATGGTTCGACCCGATTTTGCGTGGACTATCGGCAATTAAACCACGCTACAAAGAAAGACAGCTATCCCCTTCCAAGAATAGACGATACCCTAGATACATTGGCTGGATCGAAGATGTTTTCCACCCTGGACCTGAAGAGCGGTTATTGGTAGGTGGAACTTGCTAAAGAAGACCGAGAAAAGACTACTTTTACCATCGGCGCAGGACTTTATCAATTCACGGTGATGCCGTTGGACTGTGTAATGCTCCAGCAACGTTTGAAAGATTGATGGAAACAGTGTTAAAAGGGCTTTTATGGAAAACGTGCCTGGTGTATCTTGACGACATTATCGTGGTTGGGAAATCTTTTGAAGACCACGTGAGGAACCTGGAGCAGATGTTTCGGCGACTTCGAAGTTCCTGACTAAAGTTAAGCCCGAAGAAGTGTCAGCTGTTCCAAGAACAGGTGCAATATCTTGGACATGTAGTTTCCGCAGAGGGAGTAGCTGTTGATAAACAGAAAGTCAAAGCTGTCCAGGAATGGCCGATATCTAAAGATATCCATCAGTTAAGAAGTTTCCTGGGGTTATGCACGTACTATCGTCGGTACGTAGCCGGATTTGCCAAGATCGCCAAGCCACTTAATAGACTCACAGAGGGGAAGATAAAATACCAGTGGGACGAGCAGTGCCAGCGATCATTCGAGACACTGAAAAGAGCATTGACCAGTGCCCCCATTTTAAGTTATCCTTTGCCAGATGGGAACTTTGTCCTGGATACCGACGCGAGCAATGTTGGAATTGGTGCTATGCTTTCGCAGATCCAAGACGGTCAAGAGAAAGTCATCGGATACTTCAGTAAGACCTTGAGCAAGCCAAAACGGAATTACTGCGTTACTCGCAGGGAACTCCTGGCTGTGGTAAAGGGGGTAGAACATTTCTACAAGTACCTCTATGGTAAAAGATTCCTTCTGAGGACTGATCATGCAGCACTGAAGTGGCTCCTGCAGTTTTAAAATCCTGAAGGACAGGTGGCAAGGTGGATTGAGCGGTTGCAAGAATTCGACTTCCAGACTGAACATCGCGCAGGAACAAGCCATAAGAATGCTGATGCCCTATCGAAGAGACCATGCCCTGATGATTGGAAACATTGTCTGTTCTCTGCAGAACTACCGCCATCGATGACCACTGGCAATCTGCGGAGATCCAAAAAGACCAGAAATTAGATCCAGATTTAAAAGATGTTATCCGGTGGAAGGAAGAAGACCGCAAACCTACGTGGCAAAAGATTTCCCGATACTCACCAACCATAAAGTCGTACTGGGCTCAGTGGAACTCTCTCATCCTGGAGAATGGACTTCAAAAGCGCGTCCTGGAATCCCCAGAGGACGACAAGGACAGAAAGCAGATTGTAGTACCTAAAAATAGTAGACCAGAAGTTTTGCGAGAACTACATGACGGTACAACCAGAGGATACCTGGGAGTGACCAAAACCTTGGGGAAGTTGCGAGAACGCTACTATTGGGTAAACTGCCAAGTAGACGTTAAGGAGTGGTGCCGGAAATGTACGGTTTGTGCAGCAAGTAATGGGCCTCAGAAGCGACCAAAAGCTCCCATGAAGCAATATAACGTGGGCAGTTCATTCGAAAGAATAGCCATTGATGTTGCCGGTCCATTTCCTGAATCCGACTCTGGAAACAAGTACATTGTGGTGGTGATGGACTATTTTAGTAAATGGGCCGAAGCATATGCCTTGCCGAACCAAGAAGCCTTGACCGTTGCTGATCTCCTTGTCAAGGAATGGATCAGTCGTTTTGGTGTTCCCTTGGAGTTGCACTCAGACCAAAGTAGGAACTTCGAGTCTACTCTTTTCCAAGACGTCTGCAAACTCTTGAAGATCAATAAAACACGGACGACAGCATTACACCCGCTACACCCGCAATCCGATGGATTGGTAGAACGGATGAATAGAACCATTAACCGCCATTTGTCAAAGGTAGTCTCTGACCACCAAAGAGACTGGGACCAGTATCTGCACTTGTTTCTAATGGTATATCGTTCGTCTGTGCACGACCCCGGCCAGTATTATCATGGGACGAGAATTTGAAGTTTGGATGTCCCCCAGGAGAAGAGACCGCAGGTGAAGACTATGTCAGCCAGCTACGTCAAAAGATGAACGTCATCCATGAACGAGTCCGGTTAAACATCGAGAATACCAGTGCCCGAATGAAGGAAGCCTACGACATCAAAGCCGAGAGCGGAGAATTCCAAGTTGATGATCTTGTTTGGTTGTATAACCCGCAACGTCGTCGTGGATATTCGCCCAAGCTACAGAGATCTTGGGAGGGGTCGTACCAAATTGTGAAGAAAATCAACGATGTCATCTACAGAATAAAGAAGCTACCTCGGGAAAAACCAAAGGTCGTACATTTCAACAGGTTAGCCCCTTATGCCGGAAGTCATGACGGCGAAGATGACCAAGCCCAAGTCCGCAGCATCCAACTACCCGATGACGAAATGACCTTCGAACAGTTTATGGCACTGTACTCTAATGGGCAGAAAGTGCAGCACGACGTGACCACAGAGGAACACCGAGACCTGTTTGAGGTGCCCATAGAATATGCCCTGGCTCATTGTGTGGCTCGAGATCTCCGGATGTCCAGAGGAATAGCCAAGGTGTTTGCCAAAAAGTACAGCCAGTTCCAGAAGCTACGGGAGCAAGATCCAGCGGTAGGGAAGGTCCTTCATCTCGAAGATAAACAACCAGTGGGTACCAGAGACATCTTTTATTTGGTAACGAAAACATTCTCGCAGGACAAGCCAACATTCAGCGATCTTTGGAAGACTCTGGTAGAATTGAGGAACGTAATGATGGAGAAGAATCTGATAAAATTGGCGGCCCCAAAGATAGCCTGCGGGTTGGATGGGCTGAATTGGACGATGGTGAGAAGCATGATGGAAACAATCTTTCGATTCAGTGGCGTCGACATCCTGGTATGCTGCCTCAGTACTCGCAGCCCAGATTCGAAGACCGTTGACTGTTACTTCCACCAAACTTCCCGTTGTCGAAATGGAAAGTCCTGCAAATATCGTCATACCAGGAAGGATTCTGGGACATTCCGGGACGAAATGGTCTTAAGGAGGGGGCAATGTTACGAGAATTTATCCGACAGCTGGTGCAATCGGCCATCAACCAATTCGTGGAAGGGACGTTATTCCGACACTTCTGGGAATGCGAAATGTTTCGTCTCTGAACAAGCCGGCCGCTGCCGTTACTGGGAATTTCCTTAAAGCTTCCAGAACATGATAGAGTTTCTCGATGGTTCGTGGACGTACCAGACAATTCCAAGATAAATATATAAATAAGAAACAGCTGGCGATACGAGGCATTCAGTTTTCGTCTTTCGTATTGTACAGTTAAGATAAAATGTAAATAGTAGTTTCTGTGAATATAAATTTGTGTTAAGTAGTGGAAATAAATTAGAGTGAGTTGGACTGTGTTTTTAAATAAATCCAAGAACTGAACTGAACCGAGTGTGAAAATAAAAACATTACAATATTATCAAAGGTTAGTAACATATTTTTGGATTATTTTGGCCTCATAGACTAGTAATATATACACATTTATACAAATGCATCTCACTGAGAACTAATATAAAACATTAATTTATCAAATCTGACATTTGGCCTGCTAAGGGATGGGTGGCATCACGTATGGGTTGTATGGGAATTACTTTTCTTCGTTAAATAATAGTTGTTAGAAATGTGACGTGTTAATCAAGATGGACCGATATACATCTGTATAACAAGTCCATTGAAATTTTGCCTGAACCTGCAAAATGCGGTGGCAGATAATTAACACAGAACATTTATGTTTCCGAGGGCGCAGATTACGAATATGTAATTACTTTTTACGATAAGCTTGCAATAAGCGGGGAAATGCCCCAAAACCGGTTTTTTTTCATTCAAATAACTCGACCATCGTGTTCCTTGTAAAATTTCACATCGAAAACATGTAGTAAGTTATACAAAATCAACGAATTGTTGTGCAATTATTTAAGTTTTCAGTTTAGTTCATTATTTTCGTAAAACACGTTCTGTGCGCTTAGATACTAAAATAAATCATAAAGATATGTCAATCGGAATAGGCCTTTTCATATTCGATAACTTTATGTTCCCGTGCGTCATTTTTTTCCAACAGTTTTCACACCAGTGGAAGTTAAATACAATGTTTTTTTGCTCGAAAAAAATGACAGTAGTTGACGCATGCCCACTAAAAATTTTCGAATATGAAAGGCCTATTGCATCTATTCAGAATACTAATGGTTGGCCTATAGTATTTTAATAACGAGTTTGAGGTGTGATGGATTATGTTATTATTATTTGAATATTTTACGAAGGATATTTTTTATAATCATTTGTTATTGAAGATACATCACATAATTATAAATTTACGGTCCAAATTAAAATATTTTATTTCAATGAACTATCAAATATTTGAAGATTATTCACATGGAGAATTATTGCTCTAGAAAAAAATTATCCGGATTGGTTTTTGAATTTGATATATGTATTATATAGAACGATATTAAAGGAGTGGAACGAAATTAACTGAATCATTTCAGTAGTATCAATTGATAGTCAATAAGTATTTTTTTTTTATTTAAATGGGGTTTTCGTGGAACAAAAATTTTTCATTGCTTCAGGATAGTTATTGTGAATGTTTCTCTTAACAAAATTTGTATTATTTTTAAAAAATTTAAAGGGAACCTCATTAACAATTTTTATAGATACTTGTCCAGATGGATTCAGGTAAAAAACCCAAAGAAAACTCCAATATTATTTATGATGAATCTTTATATCAAAAGCTTTAAATGTACTGCAAATACAATGAAACAAGAACATATTAGGAAAAATATAAATTATATTAACTGAAATATGTTCAATAGAATTTTGTGGTAGGGTAAATATGCGAGTTTACTGAAATAAAAATCATTTTAATAACTTCCTTTCTTTGTGCTATATTTAATAAAATATAAAAAATAAACATCCGTGAAACTTTTTACATTAATTCAGATAATCTTGCAAATCTTGCAATTACTGTTCGCCCTTAAACGAAAAGTGTATGTTGTAAAAATATATTAATATACATTAGTTCATACTAAAAACATAATATACAGTAATATTAGAAATAATAAATATTACAGTTTACGAAGTCTGTTTCACATGATAGAATATAATTGCAAATGTATATTTTTTAAGATAAACTGAAGAAAAATATATCACTAATTTAGTTACATTTATTATGCACACGCCTATTAACTCCAACTGGGTTGCATTACCTAATTGCAAGTATTGTTACACTATTGGAATTTTGAATATTGAAATTTCATTTACCATCCGGGAATGGTAAAAAAAATGTTTAATAAATTTTTCAGCTAATCGTTACTAATATATCAAAAATACTAGGCAAAACTATCACTATGACTGTCGCTCAACTGTGAAAATTAAAATGACACAGAAATAAACTTAAATACCAGCTAGAAAAAGATAAATTCTACCATGATGAGAGTGAGTGCGGTAATATTATATAAACGTGGTATGTACCCTCAAAGGTAACATTCAGTTGTGCGTGACAACGGTCAAATTTGTAACATCTTTGATACTTCTGCAAATCCATAGGGACCTCCGCTGAACATAGTGAACGTTCATTTCATGTTCAGCAGGTATACGAGAGTCAATGGAGAAAATATATTATTTATTAAACTACCCTAAGTCTGCCACACGCTAGCTCCTAGACTATATAGTATTCCACATTACCAAACAAAATAGTAGACAATAAAAAATTAAAAATGATCCGGGTATATTATAAGCAAAAGTTAATCTTGAAATATTTGACAGTACATTAATTTCAAATAATTTTACTTTCCCCTGTAAATACATTTGCAACTATATCTGCTATCCTTAAAAACAAACGTGACTATTACTTGACATTAAATTAATATTAATTTCACAACTGCCAACTCCAACAATCCAGGTGTATCTCAAACACCTACTATAACCTACCTCTCTATAGTCCAATTTTTTTCCAAATACAAAAAGCAATTCCAAAAATTTTTCATAAACAGACTTTTCTGTCAAGCACTAGATTATGCTTATCCGCATAACGGAGTGCCTGTGCACCCTTTGCGTGCATTCCAAAAATTAAATTAAATTGAAAACTTAAATGATTGCATGACAATTTGTTGATTTTCTATAACTTACTACAATTTGTTGATTTTCTATAACTTACTATATGTCTTCGATGTGAAATTTTACAAGGAATACGATGGTCGAGTTACTTTTTTCATATTCATTGTAGTTTTCGAGAATAATGTAAAAAATCTTTTTTTGGGGGTGTTTTGAGGCATTTCATCCCTTATTGCAAGCTTGCGGTAAAAAGTAATTGCAAATTCGTAATCTGCACCCTCGAAAACATAAATTTTCTGTGTTAATTATCTGCTACCTCATTTTGCAGATTCAAGCAAAATTTCAATAAACTAAATGCAACTTTATACTAATATAAAGATAATCAAACAATGTATTGTTGTTACATGAGTATAACTCATAATACTTATTACTTGGATTATGAATATAAATGTGAAAGAATATCTGAGGGACAAAATTAATTCCTAAACAAACCGTTACTTGGTGCCACCCATCACTTTTAAAAGGTCGAATTATTACCAAATGCATTATCATAATTTTCTTGTAGGATACATACCCATATTGTCCTACAGTTATTAATGATTTCGACGGGCCAATAAAACTAGGAAACATTTCATTTAACTTCTAGGACAAAGATGCCATTCGATTATTATAATAATTACCAAGCAATAGTAAAAAACTTAGGCTGTTATTAGTAAATATTTTGCTGGCGTAAAATTGACCCCTGTAGAGCGGGGGACGCGGCTGCCATACCATTGGGAGTGTAGGACAAAAGTGTTTTCGTGTTTTTTATCAAATTATTAAAAGATTTACTAAAAACTAACTGATATTAATAAAAAAATTTCACTCACCATTTTGACATGTTTAACACATGATAGCTCTCTTAGCAACCCGTTTCAAAAATTTTCGAAAAAGTTGGGCGTCTCTGCGAAATTAAGCCAACCAAGAAGGACCCCGCAGAATCCTCGTGGGAAATGGCTTTCGGCTAATTTTTTTCAAATTAAAGCATGTAATAGCTCTTGAAGAGTAGAGGGCTCTAGATCCTAAACTATTGGCTCTGGAGCTTTGTGCCCATGAGCACTTTTGATCTAATCTTCAAGAGCTGTCACATACTTGAATTTGAAAAAATTTACCAGAAAGCTATTTCCCATAAGGATTCTGCGGGGTTCTTTGTAGCCTGTTATTAATCAAAAAATAATAATAATAATAACGTGGGCTCCCGGTCTATTCTTCCATTGCTTTCTCCGTATTTTTACATTTTGTAACTGATAAACTGTGGATCAAACTCTTCTTTTAACTCCTTACATACAAAGGTATTAAAACATTCTGTTAAATTTCGGCTTAATATCATATTTTCCCCATATATTCTCCCAATATTCCAGCATTTAGACAACCCCAAAAAAATCAAAATGTTTTCAAGCCAAATCCACATCATAGAAATTTTCCAAGACCAACTCCAATGAGTGGAATTTCTGTTCAGAAATCATCAAATCAGAACAATCCTATGCCCTCAACTTTCAATCAAAGCAACAATTTCCAATATCAAAGATTTCCACAAGGTAATGTAACAAATTACCATTATAGCCGTAATCAGTTAGTTTTCGAGGAACTTCATAACACTGAAATGGACGAAAATGACTCAAATCAGTACAACTACCAATATTACTGTGACTCAACTACAGAACAGACAACAGACAACCCCGAAGTTGAAATTACTAGAATTGAGAACGATGGAAACCCAGAAAACTATTTTAACGAAAATTTTCCAATAACTGCCCCAGCGGAAAATGCAACATAACCCCACAAATTATTTCTTTCAATCAAACAAATTCAAGCGAATTGCCGTACATAATATTCCCTGAACAAAATTTAAAAGCTCTTATTGATTCTGGATCAACAAAATCATTCCTCGACCCACAAATAGCTTTTAAGCTATTTCCCAATGCTATAACAGAGGACCCTTTCATAGTTTCGACCGTATTCCAAAAGTCTGCTCACAAGCACAGTGTTTTAATACCTGCTTCAAATATTTTTAACTTACCAGGACGTAAAACTTTTTAAAAAAATTCTATTTAAGTTTCATAACATTTTCAATGGTCTCATTGGACTTGATAATTTAAAACTACTTTAAGCTAAATTAGATTTTTTGATAACCCCTCATGCAAATATCAAACTAAAGATGGACAAGCATTAACAATTATTCTGAATAATACTATTCTCCCAATTACCTTAGATTTTTCCGAACCCATTGCTGTCGAGAAATTCGACAAGGCAAATATTAAAAAAATTAATTTTAATAACTTTGTCGAATCTCCCAAAGAGCATGTAGAAGTTTGTAAACAACTGCGAACTGAACACCTTAACCTTGAAGAAAAAGAAAAAATTATAAATTTATGTAAAGAGTATTCAGATATATTTTATCAAGACGGGATTCCTTTAAATTTTACGAGTAAAATAAAGCATCAAATTAAAACCAAAGATGATGGTCCATATAGCAAATCGTACCGCTACCCATTTGTACATAAACAAGAAGTTCAAAACCACATAAAAAAATTTAGATTCAAATATTATTCGAGATAGTAGCTCTCCTTGGTCATCACCAATTTGGGTAGTGCCCAAGAAAATTGACGCATCGGGAAGACAAAAATGCCGTGTAGTTATAGACTACCGTAAATTAAACGAGAAGACCATAGATGATCGATATCCGCTGCCCAATATAGCCAATATACTAGATAAGCTCGGAAAATGTCAGTATTTTTCGACTTTAGATTTGGCAAGCTGCTTCCACCAGATCGAGATGAGCGAAGAGGATATTGAAAAAACAGCATTCAATACTGAAAATGGGCACTACGAATTTTTGAGAATGCCTTTTGGCCTCAAAAATGCTCCCTGCAACGTTTCAACGTTGTATGGATAATATCTTACGCGGCATACGATCACAAAAATGTTTAGTCTATCTCGATGATATTATAGTATTTTCGACGTCATTACAAGAACATTTAGGCTAGGTGCGTTTTTCAGCGTCTGCGCGAGTCAAATTTCAAAATACAGTTGGACAAGTCTGAATTTTTACGAAAAGAGGTGGAATATTTAGGGCATGTTGTCACTCCAACTGGCGTAAAACCTAACCCCGATAAAGTTAAGGCTATCAAAAACTTTCCTCTTCCGAAAACTACAAAACAAATAAAGGAATTTTTAGGACTTTTAGGCTATTATCGCCAATTCAGTTAAGATTTTTCCAAAATTACGAAACCGTTAACTAAATGTTTAAAAAAGGGGGCTAAAATTGAAGTAAATGATGAATATTTATCGTGTTTTGAAACTTGTAAAACTCTCCTTATGAATGAGCCGATTCTGCAATATCCCGATTTTTCAAAACCATTCAATTTAACAACTGATGCCAATCAATTTGCGATAGGAGCAGTGCTTAGCCAAGGACCTATCGGTCAAGACTTACCCATAGCCTATGAGTCACGAACTCTCAACGAATCCGAACAAAATTATTCGGTCATTGAAAAGGAATTATTAGCCATGGTGTGGGCTACTAAATATTTTAGACCATTTATTTTTCCCAGAAAGGTTATTTAATTTCAGACCACAAACCGTTGGAATGGCTCTTCTCAGTTAAAGATCCAAGCTCCAAACTTTTACGGTGGAGAATTAAACTTGAGGAGTTCGATTATAAAATTATATATAAAAAGGGAAAACAAACACAAATGCGGACGCACCCTTTAGAGTAAAAATTCATACCAAAGACGCCAAAGAAATTTCAGAAAACATTGGAAAAAGAATAAAAAGTCTTTCTCGAGATACAAGAAGAATTTTAGAAACGGACCAATTCATTCGTGATGTAGTCCATGAAGATGAAAATTCTAATGCAGACAACAGCTCCATGCAAGTACATATTGGTGACAACAATTCTGAAAACATTCATGAAGAAGCCGCAAACAGTTTACCTGCAAACGAAGATATCTCTGAAGAAAACACTATTCATTCTAATGCAGATGCAAATCCCATAGTTGGTATCCCTATTGTTGATTATGCTGTGAATTATGGACAAAATCAAATAATTATTAATTCTGTCTTACACTCTCCGGCACAGCCAAAAACAACTATACTTTTCGAACGAAAGTGGCGAATTTATGTTCAGATTTCCAAAAGCAATTTTGAAGAAGACATAAATAATTTCGTAAAAAACTTCGTTTCGCCAATTTTCAATATCATCACTTCTTCGAAAATCCTAACGATTATAAACCTTCAACAGTTCTCCAAAGAAACTTCCGAATGTCCAAAATAAAATTGAAAAAGTGTAACAAAAAACTTCTTGACGTCACGAACAAACATGACATAAAAGATATTATTGAAGGTAAATCAAACCATCGTGGTATCGACGAAACTTTACAAAGAATTAAAGAAAAATATTATTGGCCAAATCTCAAAAATTCTATTCAAACATATATAAATGTAAACATGAAAACGAATGTCACTCCTACAGCAATAAAACCATTCGAAATAATACATCTAGATACATTCACTTTCGAAAATACAAAATTTCTTACCATTATAGATAGCTTCTCTAAATATGCGCAAGCATATATTGTAGATTGCCTCACAGGGACAGAAATTGCAAATAATCTCATACATTTCTTTTCTCACCATGGAATACCCAAACAAATTGTGGTAGACAAAGGCACAGAACTTAAAAATTCAACCAAACGGAATGATCGAACGCCTACATTCCACCCTAATCGAACACCTTCGACTTCTCAATACAAAAACTCCCATGAAGATGAAAATGATGTATGCAATTCTTGCATATAATCACTTAATTCACTCAATAACAAAACTAAAACCTATTGACGTGATTAGTGGACACATTAGTAATAATGACCTTTTTGATGTAGACATCGACAAAAATTTAGTGAACGACTATGTTAACGACCACAAAGTGCGATCAAAGCTACTTTACTCAAAAATAAATTCTGACTTGATTACTAACAAAGAACGAACAATTCAAAAACTTCATCGAACCCGCGATGACCCCGAACTGTTTAAAACACAACAAAAGGTATTTATCAAAAAACATATTAGACAGAAGAACTCAAATAAATTTAATAAATCTACAACTCTCCAGACAGTGCACCCTGAACATAAAACAGTATCCACAGGAAATTTTAATAAAGTCCATATGGACAATATATAACGTCCTTTAAAAAGGACATACTCTTTTTGATATAGGTTTTATTTTTATTTCAGATTCTCCGCAATATTGGGAAACCAAGAGAAGATTACAATTAGGAATTTAGAAAATAATCCCGGCATTATTCCTTTAAAACAAAAGTTCAAAAATACATGTATTCCTTAATCCATTAATATGACCTAAATCCACTTATTACTGAAGTAAACAAACTAAAACGACATTCCGAAAATCTTAAACTTTACTTTACAAAAATTCTGACTACTTTAATGACGCATCAAATTATTTGAAAATCCTCACAAGAAAAAGTGGAGAATAAAATATCAGAAATTTTACCACACCCCAATCGTATGAAAAGTGGACTTATAAATGCTTTAGGTTCCATTTTCAAAGCAATTAGTGGCAACTTGGATTCCACCGATGGCGAAAGATATGACAAGTTAATTGAAGAACTTCAAAACAATCAAGACAACCTTGCACAAACTATCCAAAAACAAGTTCACTTTCGATTTCCCTTATTGACAAATTTAATAACACTGTTCGACAAATATTGCATTATTAAAAGCTTCTCGAATCAAAAATTTCAAAAATTGTGACAGGCTCAACTTATAGAGAAAATTCTATGTTCATTAAAGACGTTATGAACCAAATTATTAATCTATACGAGGTCATTAACTCTATTCTACAAGACGTTGAAGATTCAATAACTTTTGCAAAACTTGGAGTCATGCACCCTAGTATAATGACTACTACACATCTTTTTCACAAATTAAAACTTTTGGAAAAATATTTGAAAAATGAACAATTTCCTATTTTAGTTTAGACAATATTTTGTTATACGAAGAAATCACAATGGTTCACGGTTACATAAATAAAAACAAAGTCACCTATTTTGCAAGTCCCAATAACGCACACTTTTGAATTTGAATATTATCATTTATTTTCAATTCCAATTAAAATGGAGAACCAGTTTAGGGCCGTTATACCAACAAAGAAATATTTGACAAAAACACAGTTGCACTATGCATATAGAAACGAGCCTTGTAAGTTTGTTTCTTCACAATTCTATTTGTGCAGCCAACTGTACCTTCAAGAAATGAAGAAAGAAAACCCCTGCGAAATCCAGCTACTTGAAATGAAAAATGCCTACATTTGTCAACCAGTATCAATCACTATCACAAAACCAATGTTCAATCGTCTAGACCAATCAAACCAATAGATTGGCCTAATACCAGTAATAGAAAAAATTAGGCTCCATAGTCAGCAACAAGAAGAAGTCCAAAATATTATTGGAACTTTATTTATTTAATCGACATCCCAACCGGCTGTCGAGTGTTCACCGATAAAGAAGTTTTCAGCAATAACAAACCGATAAGCCAATCAGCCAATATAGTTTCTTGAATTAGAAGCTACAAGTGAAACATCCTCCTTCACAAACCCAACCATTCAATTAGAAGAAATCGATTTGGATGAACTCCAAGAAATACGAACACAAGTGTTAAATAATCAACCCCATTTGTCGCATAACTGGATATCACACACCCCCAGTATGTGGAAGATCATAGTCTACTGGTGGTAATATCAATGTATTTCATTTATACAAAAATTCTCCAAAGATGTCAGAAAAGTAACCGTCATACCCAGCAAGGTATCGAGCTATCCGAAGTTCGCCTCCCTCACTAACTCGGGACTCGAATTTTCGGGAGGAAGAATTATATCAACCGTCGCCTATGCTAGCATACAGAATTACGTCGCCACACGAAGACCATTGACGGATCGCAGATGCAGTTATAGTACGAGTAACGCTTCGAGATTGTCGGGTCAGAAATTCAAAAATTTGTATTTCAAATAAAAATATTTTCTTTAAAAACGGAGTTGATAGTTCACGACCCATTTTTTGTGCGTGTTTATTTAAGCGGCTAAGTAAAAGTCGAAGAGCTGAAGCAGACGATAGTCTAAAATGACAAGCGCGTAGAAGACTTAAACAGATAATGGAGGGTGAGATCAACAAAATATAAGAACAGGTAGTCGTAATACAAAGTAACCAAAGACTGAAAGCTGAAACAATCTGCAAGTAGTGGATTCGAAAATTGGCCTCGAGGGAACAGAGACAAAGTAAAAGCAATTTGATGGAAAATCGTCATGGACTAATTATCGGCGCCAATTTGAGCCTGCAGCATAGCTTAACGGATGGTCGGCGGAAGAGAAGGCAATAGCATTCACAGTCGCCTTAAGAGGGTATGCTACAGATATTTTGCAATCGTTGAAAACATGAATGAATGTAAGTAAGAAAACTACGATCAACATCATCACCATTTAGAACTGATAGACCCATTTGGGTCTATCATCAGTACCACGCTCAACTGAAAAACCGCCTTCGATATTTCCCGTTTGGTTCGCCACGAAGCCAAAGAAGCATTGACGTTAGCTCGACTGACTGATGCCTTATCGAAGAGACCATGCCCTGATGATTGTAAACATTGTCAGCGAGCTGAAGAAAAATGGGCTGTTCTCTGTAGATCTACAGCCGTCGATGACCATTGGCAATCTGAAGAGATGCAAAAAGGCCGGAAATTAAATCCAGAATTAAAAGAGGTTAATTAAAACCCGGTGGAAATTCCAGAGCAGGGCAAAGAGGAAAACAAATTTTCATCCTCAAAATAGGAGACCGGAGGTTTTGCAAGAAGTACATGACGTTACAACCCGAGGACATCTTGGAGTGACGAAAACTCTGTGGAAGTTAAGAGAACGCTTCTATTGGGTAAACTGCCAAGCACATGTCAAGGATTGGTGCCTGAAATGTATGGCTTGTAGAAAAAGTAATTGTCCTCTAAATCGAGCAAAAGCTCCCACGAAACAATGTAGCATGGACAGTCCATTTGAAAGAGTAGCTATTGATGTTGCTGGTCTATTTCTTGAATCAACTCCGGAAATAAGTACATTGTAATGGTGACAATGTTCGTCTGTGCCCGAGTCCACTGGTCATACCGCTGCCAGTGTTATTATGAAGTTAGGATGCCCCCAGGAGAAGAGACTGCAGGAAAAGGCTATGTCAGCCAGTTACGTCAAAGGAATATCGAGAATGTCATTGATTAAATGAAGGAAGCATATGACATCAAAGCCGAGGGCGGGATATTCGAAGTTAATCTTGTTTGGTTGTACAACCCGCAACGCCGTGGATATTCGCCCAAACAATAAAAATCTTGGGAGGGACCTTAATACATTTTAAAGAGGAGTAACGATGTTGTCAACATTGATAAAGCCCTAGTTTGCCGTATCCAACCACCTGATGATGAGATGACCTTCGTCCAGTTTATGGCACTGTACTCGGATGGGCAGAAAGTACAGCACGACGTGACCAGAGAGGAACCCCGAGACCTGTTTGAGGTGCCTATAGAATATTACCTGACTCATTGTGTGGCTCGTGATCTTCGAATGTCCAGACGAATAGTCAATGTGTTTGCAAAGAAGTACGGCCAGTGTAAGAAGCTGAGGGAGCAAGGTCCAGTGGTGGGAGAGGTCCTTTATCTCGAAGATAAACAACCAATGGGTGCCAGAGACATCTTCTATTTAGTAATGAACACATTTTCGAAGTACAAGCCAACATATAGCGATCTTTGAAAGATTCTGGTAGAGTTGAGAACTTTGATGGCGCAGATTTTAATGAAATTGGCGGTAGGTAACATGTGGGTTGTATGGACTAAAATGGAGGGTTGTTCCTATTTGCAACAGCTATATTAAACTATATAAATTTGAAACATATAATCTAACACCAATAGCATAAATTTTTGTTGATATGTTTTTATAGGAAGCTACGATAACAATGAAATAGTTTATCTATGGGAATACTATTGGAACTGCAGCGACGAAAGCACACTAAAAATTCATAAAATTCCTTACAACTATGGAATTCTATGAGACTTTTTCAGCCAAACCATACATCAAAGTTGCCATAATATTTATGGAATACTTTTGGAAATGCAGCGACAAAGACACATTAAAAATTCTTAAAATCCAATCCAAGTATCAAGCCATAGGGATCTAACTGCCAAACCATATAAGCAATTTGCCAAGATATTCTGTAGGTTTCTATGGAAATGGTTTGATAAAAATAAAATTAATATGTCTTTATCTGTAGATACATATGAAATATACACTAAAATTGTATGAAATTTAACGGAATAATGAGATTCTATGCTATAAGTTTAGAATACGATAAATTGTGTAAGCAGAAGTTTATATGAAAAAATGTGCAATGAAAATTCATTTTTTCAACTGTCTTTTATGCGAGAATCCAAGGAAAAACCGATCTCTACCTAATACTAATATTTGACAGTTTTGAATTCCTTAATAGCCTCTTGTTGGCCTTTTTTATACCTGTAAATATTTCAATATATTTTTTCGCATAAGAGTTCTGTGATTGGGTTCCCTTCCTCGCTTACTTGGGATTTAGGTCAATAAAATGTAGACTTTTAGCAGTTGAGAGTTGAGCTGAGGCCGTTGATATTCATTGGGTATGTATTGTGTATTGCGTTTATTGGTGGTTCCCTATTGTATGATCTGTGGGTTCATTCTTCATTTGTTAGTTGAGTTGTTAAGTATGGTGAGTCATCATTTGTTTACTGCGTTATCCGTGAATTTTTCAATACGTTCTCTTTAGTATACTGTGTGATCTGAAAGACTCTGAGGATGTATTGTGAACACAAGTGTTTGTGACTTTTCATTCTTTCAAGTAAGTATTGTTTAAATCATAATCAATGCCGTAGTCAGAAAATTTATTCGAGGTGGGTTGGGTAATTTTTTCGGGGGGGGGGACTTGGATAATTTTTTTAATTGGTGATAGGCTGATTAGGACTGCAAAATTAATATTTTTGTTCATTCATTTGCAGGATATATAAAATTCTATAAATATAAAATTTATTCTTATGAAGAAGATGATTAATTGGTTAAAATCGAATTTTGAGACCCAAAATTTCAGGGGGTTGAACCCCTTCCCCGCCCCCCGCTGGCTGCGGCCTTGATCATAATTACAAATCTAATTTAGTTCAAATTTATGTTCTGTATACCTTTAAGGTTAGGCTTGTTCATATAGTGACCAGTTTTATATAATTGGTTTAAAATGATAATTGTGTAAAGACTTTATGAAGGATTAGTACACATAACGAAGGCAACAAGATATCCATATTTTAATTTCTAATGATTCAAAAATTTACATTCGTTATTGACACATACTAAAAACCACAAATATTGTGTATTTTCATATTTACTTAATATTTTATAGTAAAGAATGTCGCAGTCCAGCCACAGTTCCGAGGACAGTAAGTGAGATACAGATTAATCCAAAAATAATATTAAAATAAAAGAATAATTGAATAAACATACCTACCTATAAATTTATGCTAAAATAAAGTATACTAATAATTTTGAGTTTCACTTAATGAAAGTCCTCGGTTAAAGCCTCACTTCATTTCAATTTACCGTTTAATTTATATAAAGTTGTGGTGCATTTATTTGTTATTACAGATAAAGACAGAGAATTATTTTTAGGTGGAGACACGCAAATAATATTGAATCTGAAACAGTGTTGAATCTTGATATTCCAGTAGATTCCCTATGATTTGATTTTAAGGTTACGAGTTTTAACAATTAAAGTTTAAGCATTTTTTTGAGAAATGATACCATAATTCACGAAATGACAGTATATTTCCAAACGTTTCGGGGTCTAGGTCCGACACCGTTGTCAATAACAAAGAACCTATGAAAAAAGGCACAATTCTAAAATTTAAAATTAAAATGTTTGACAATTGTATTTGACTCATGAAGTAACTAAGAATTTAATTTGATAATATACAGGATAGTACAGAAACCTCTAAAAATCGTGTAATAATAAAGTTCCTTTCAAATTGGAAAAATTAGAAAGGGGTGATCTTCAGAATTTCGTGTAGCGCTCCTATGTGCGACGTTGTTATAAGATAATATAAGAATTTTGTTGATTCACTGATCCCATTGACATCATAAGGGAAAACCTAGGAAAAATCTTATGAACTATTATTGTTCACAGCACATGATCATTAGCAATGTCTTCCTTAATCATCGGCAACCAGGGACAATTGAATTCTACGGAGGTAGTAGCGATTCAATCGTTTTCATTTAACAAAATTAAAGCAGACACCTTTAGTTTTCATTTCGTGTTGTGTTCTTCCTTGTGTAATATAACTGAATTTTGAAATTGTATTTTGTGACCAAGGTCCCAAGCATGTTCACACATTTTGGATTTTTCAAACTGTCGTTTTTTAACGTAATTTTTGTGTTGGTTTATTCGAACATTTAGAGGTCTAGAGGTTTCTCCAATATAAAATTTATTACATTAACAAGGAATTTTATAAATGCAATTTTCTGTATTTTGAGTTGGGGTGTTTTTTTGGTTTTGTTTTTGATATTATTGATTTTAGTGTATCTCTTGTTTTAAATCATGTTTTAATATTATATCTGTGGCCCACTTTTTTTAGTCTTTCTGAGAGACTCTTTATGTATGGTATAGTTATTGTAGTAATGTGTTTATCTTGGGAGATATTGTTGTGTGGTGAAGTTGGGTAGCGATCGTTTGGTATTTGATTTTATATAACTCTTTATTAATAAATTTTTCATAGTAATTATTGGCAGAGAACACATTTTTATAAACATTTTTTCTTCATTAAATTGATCGGTGTTGAACAGTTGGTTTTTGTCTCTGTCATATAGAGATTTGGTGATACCTCTTTTTACTAAATGTGGTTGATTAGAGTAAAATTTGAGATACCTATTAATTTAAGTCGGTTTTCTGTAAACATCTTTTTGAAATGTCGACTGTGTGTTTGTTGCTAAAATGTCCAAGAAAGATAATTTGTTATTCTGTTCAAGTTCTAGTGTAAACTGAATAGTTTGTTCTTTGTTGTTTATGTCATTAAGTAATTCAGGTAAGTCTTCAAGATTATATTCCCAAATAACTAATATGACATCTACATAACACAACCGTACCAAAGGTCTTATCTATTTTGAACAATTTTTTTTTCTTCAAATTTTTGCTTAAAAATGTTGCTTAAGGCAGGAAACAGGAACCCAGTGCCAGGCCAAAAACGTGTTGGTAGATGTCATCGTCAAGTTGAAAATATGTTGTTTTTATATAAAGTGTTAGTAGGTCCATTATTGTATTAATGGACAATTGTGTACGTAGATTTAGTAAAGAATCATGTTCTAATCGTTCTTTTACTATGGGAAGTGTTTTGGTGTGTGAATACAGTATTCGAATACAGTTATTCGAGTAACTAGAACCGAAAGCAGAAGGCTACGAGAATTATGCGAACCGACCTGAAGAGGGCAGATGTGACTCTGCCGAAACCATATATATACCATATAAGTTTCTAAGCGAAACGTTAAATTTAAAATTTTCTATTTAGCTATTACAAACAGAAAACATTAAACTTATTGATTATAGACAAACCAGTCTAAACATTTTTTATTCTGTTTGGAAATACGCAAAATCACCGTAATTATTATCAGACTACATAGAAACAGATACGATTTCATAAGCTGGCTGTATTGGACTGGTAGATAGAGTCCAACAAATTAGCAGTCTTTCTTTTCTATTAATAAATACGCATAAGCACCGTAATTCTAAACAGACTACAATAGAAACAGATACGATCCCATAGGTTACGTGCATACAGACATCAATACGATTACGGGGTACATTAAAATCCCATTAATTCCAACAAAGAGAGCTGGCTGTATTGGACTGGTAGATAGATTCCAATAAATTAGCAGTCTTTCTTCTCTATTAATAAATACGCTTAAGCACCGTAATTCTAAACAGACTACAATAGAAACAGATACGATCCGATAGGTTACGTGCATACAGAAATCCATACAATTACGGGGTACATTAAAATCCCATTAATTCCAACAAAGAAAACTCGCTGTATTGGACTGGTAGATAGATTCCAATAAATTAGCGGTCTTTCTTTTCTATTAGTAAATACGCATAAGTACCGTAATTCTAAACAGACTACAATAGAAACAGATACGTTCCCATAGGTTACGTGCATACAGAAATCCATACGATTACGGGGTACATTAAAATCCCATTAATTCCAATAAAGAAAACTCGCTGTATTGGCCTGGCAGATAGATTCCGATAAATTAGCAGTCTTTCTTTTCTATTAGTAAATACGCATAAGAACCGTAATTCTAAACAGACTACAATAGAAACAGATACGATCCCATAGGTTACGTGCATGCAGAAATCCATACGATTGCGGGGTACATTAAAATCCCACTAATTCCAATAAAGAAACTCGCTGTATTGGACTGGCAGATAGATTCCGATAAATTAGCGATCTTTCTTTTCTAATAGTAAATACGTATAAGCACCGTAATTGTAAACAGACTACAATAGAAACAGATACGATCCTATAGGTTACGTGCATACAGAAATCTATACGATTACGGGGTACATTAAAATCCCGTTAATTCCAATAAACAAAACTGGCTATATTGGACTGGCAGAGAGATTCTGATAAATTAGCGGTCTTTCTTTTCTATTAGTAAATACACACAAGCATCGTAATTCTAAACAGACTATGGACTGGCAGAGAGATTCTGATAAATTAGCGGTCTTTCTTTTCTATTTGTAAATACACACAAGCATCGTAATTCTAAACAGACTACAATAAAACAGATACGATCCCATAGGTTATGTGCATACAGAAATCCATACGATTACGGGGTACATTAAAATCCCATTAATTCCAATAAAGAAAACTGGCTGTATTGGACTGGCAGATAGATTTCAATAAATTAACGGTCTTTTGTTTCTCTTGGAAACTTATGGGTATCAATCTGGAATGACAGCAACAAAAGCACACTAGATTCCCATACAGTTTTTGTTTATTTGAATCTATCTGATTTTTTCAACAAGGAAAGGATTCATTCAGTATTTGATTGTCGTATAGCAAACAGCAAGTGAGTTGACGGATATAGTAAGATTGAGACATATTGTTCTTGTTCTGCATACACTGCAGGAATTGTGACTTGCCCTCCGAAGTTTTCTGCATAGGTGAACTTAACCGCTTACACTGCACTAGAATGAACCTTAAAACTACGCAGTAGGACAGTTTGGAGAAAATGTAAAGACATAGAATACGTTTAATCAGACAGCGGTAATACCACTATTACTAATACTAGAGTCACATAAAAAAAATTAGAATGTGATAAACCTATCAGCCACCAAAAAAGAGAAAGGAAAGAGGAAGGAGTAAGTTAACATAATGGACGTGAACATACCTTAGTAACGGTACGCTTAAATTTAAAACGTTACAATACGAGTTACGTCATCCGCACCGGGATGGACGTCAAATTTGTTAACGCCCACTGCTGAGATGGTCAGTTGTATTTCTTTAGAGAACGAGAGTACCAATCAAAGTCACTCCATTTACTCCTCTGTTGAAGATTTATAGTACTCCTTTTGACATCTGTTCATTCGGATTAGAGATGGTAGCGCCTACAAGGTGCGAGTTCAAAACAAAAATAGTGATGCAAGAAATGACTCGTATGAGAGGTAATGTAAAAGGATCCACCATAATCCACTCCAACTTTGGCAAGAGGCTCAACTTCAAAGACACAGAGCTGTAAATAATGCATAATTTTACACGGAACAGCGATTTCGTGTTTTAAGTAGCATTTTCTGTATTTAAAAAGTGCTTTTTTTGGCTTCTTTATTGACTGACTTTATTGACTGCTATCGAGTTAACAACGAGATATTTCCAGTGCGTTTTAGTGTGTTTTTGCGAAGTTTAAGAAAATGACGGAAGGTGTCCCTTCTACTAGTGCGGCTGGGTGTAGCGAGGATGATCCTACTCTCAACATGGATGTTTTGACGACGTAGGAGACATAGAGGATAACGGGGAAGTTAATTGGAATTTAATCGAAATGTGTCGCAAATTAAGTTCCCACGAACAATGTGTCGCTTTTATTGTGCAGCAGGGCTTACTTGCCAACTCTAAGATCTGTTGGAGGCATCACGTGCCTATGAAAATTAATGAGAGTTACGGGAAGCTGGGCCTATTTGAGTGCAATAAAGGTGTATGCAGGGGCAAAAATCGAGTGTCACGCACCAAAGGGACTTGGATTAAAGACGCCAGGATTACTTTGCGCCAAATATTCTATCTCATGTATTGCTTCGAGTACCGACAGTCGTACGAATCCGTAATGAGAGAACAACATATACATCAACCGCATAAACTGTCGCCTGCAACTATAGCCGACTCGTATAATTACTGTCGGGAAACTGTGGGACTGTACTAGTTACACCGGCAAAATTTGTAAGGCCAAATAGGTGGAAAGGGCAAGATAGTTCAAATCGATGTGAGCAAATTTGGGATGTGGATGTATAACAAAGGTGAGTAGAAACGTAGATTTCAAGCCTTACTCATTTCTTTTCTGTTACCTACTCAGCAGAACATTGATTGTATCTTGTATGTAGGCGGTAGCTTTGTGTCAAACCATTGAATTGGAAACTGTTGCTTACAGGAATGGCACAGCAAAAGGCAAACAAAAATTGTTTTTTAAAAAGTGAATTTTGAAAGTCGTAACATAAAAAGTGGCCCAGTCAGTAGGATTTCATTTCACTGCTAGACCCGGCGTTAGAAGAAAAGCTTAACTGGTAGCGGTGGATTCCAATCATCGATGTTTTGATTAAGATAAGTAAAAACAATTAAGTAATCATCTTGCAACTATTTGTTTTACTAGTTTTATCAATTTATATTTTTGATTTTATGTATTTTACTGTTCGGACGTTCAATATCTCGAACCATTTTATGTGGTTTATAAGTGTGTATCGCTTCAGTAATAAAATGTTGCAATGTAAAATTCCATTTCGAAATTATGTGATTTTTTCATTTATAAGTGCTTAGATAAAATTTTGAAAACCTAAGATGTTGATACATTTGAAAAAAATCCCTAGGAAATAATAATTTACTGCCTATAAAAGGTACAGACCTCGCAATGAGAAACAAGTGAGTTTCAGTGTAAAAAGGTGCAAAAATTATAAAACAATATGTAAGTATGTTATACCTGTACATAGGTTTGGTGTACTTAGAAACGAACATATTTAGAAAATTTCCAAAAAAATATAGATAGTGAAAGAGAGAAAAAAAATGAAAAGTTAAAAATTAAAAACGTATATACAAGGCGTAAACGGTTTGAGTGCAAAGATTTTGAAGAACAATACTGCAGGCAAAAACAAATCAAAAAGCTTTATAATATTTTCTAAAATAAACTATAGTTTTGCCAAAAAGAACACATAAAGTTAGATTTTATGTAGCCCTTGCTACAGTGAATAATACAATAATTTTGATTTCAAAATGTCGGTAAATCTAAATATGTAAATACTCAATAGCTTATACATCTTTAATAGCCACATTAAAAATGAAAATTGATTATTTAAACTCGAAATATGCTTTTATAATTTAGTGTAAGTTTCTCCAAATAGATATGGCAACGTGGCATACAGACCAACTTATTTACTACATTTTTTACTTTAACGACGACTGAGAGTTACGATTGTTTTTTGCGATTTCGATTCTTGTAAATAAGAATAGATAAACGGTAAAGTGATTTGAATGATATCTATTTGATGTAGACTTCGTGGTTTGCTTTCCATTTAATATATTTTTTAAATAAATAAAATCGGTTGTGACTAGTGTGTAAGTTCGAAAATTAAGAATAGTGCGACAGTATTTATTTGTGATAAATAATGGCCGATTATACAATTAGGGAAACACATGACATGCTCTTAATTTATGGGGAAAGCAGACGTAATTGCAGAATAGCAAGAATGTTATACAGGAAAGGTTGTTCATAGAACATTACGGGAACAATTGCTCTATTCATATCACATGCAGCGGGTTCAAGGGCTTTCAATTGATGATTTTCAACCAAGACTCAATTTCTGTCGTTGGTTCCTCAGAAAACATCGACAATTTCCTAATTTTGTGAACAATATTTTAACAACAGATGAAGCAAGTTTTAATAGGAATGGTATAATAAATTTTCATAATACGCATTCGTGGTCTGAGGTAAATCCGCACGAAATACGCCAGTCAGTATTTCAACACCAATTCTGGCATCGTCAAGTTGAAAATATGTTGTTTTTATATAAAACTAGCCGTTACCCGCGGTTTCACCCGCGTAAGGAAAGTTCAAGCCTTTGCAAAAAAATAACTTATGAAACATATGGGTTATCCTATATCAAATTTTTTTAACTTGAACACCTGACTATAACTCTTCTCTAGCCTATATTTCAGCTATGCAACTGCTAATGGTCTACGCTGTATACAATTATTCCTGATATTTTTTGAACGACCGTTTAAAGTAAAATTTACTCTATAATTTAATCAACCTTTATATGCAGCTTTTTCTCACATTGTGTTAAACACACTCTAAAACTTTAATCTTGCTTCTCCCCATATTTCAGATATTCCATATGGTAGAATGCAACTGTTTATGGTCTACCCTATATAACTTTTTTTTCAACTTTTTTTATCCATCCTAACAGAAATGATGTGGAACTCTTGAGTCACAAATATAAAAACACAGGTTTGCATCCTAATACCAAACTTTTATTTAAACCCTCATCCAAACTGCAACTGCTTATTGGCCACCCTATATAACAATTTTATTCAATTTTTTTTAACCGCTTTGTATAACTAACTCTACTTCCATCTACATTGAAACCATCCTGTATACACCGCTGCCAATTTGTCAATCATTATAACTTATTTTTGAACCACCCTGTATAACCATTCTTTTACTCTACAAAATATTTCAATCACCCTGTGTGTGCATCTGCTTAGGGGAAACCAAATATAAAAATTTTAAATACTTCTAATCACACTGTATGAACTATAATTTTACTTCGATCCATGTTTCAGATATTGCATATAAGCAACAGCTCATGTTCTATCCTACAAAAAATTATCCAACCTGTTTGACTATAAATCTACTCCACCCGCTATTTCAACCACCTTGTATTTGCAATTACTTATCGGCCACCTAGTATAACATTTTTTCTACCACCCTGTATAATCCATCAATGCCAAATATATTTCCCGCAACTGTTTATGGGGCACCGAAAATAACAATTTTGTTCAACATGTTTTTGGATCATCTTGTATGTATTACAACTACCCTGTAAGTAGTTAAACAAAGAGAGTTCTGGGGCGGAAGTGGTCATAAAGGTAACCAGTCATCGAGTTCTCGCCGGGAGCTGCTGCCGAGCTGTTGGTAGTTGTTGTTTGGATAAGAAGAAGAAGACATTGGGGGTGGTCGTAGGGGTGCGCGAAAGACATTTGGGTGTGTCGCAGAGGTGCGCGCCATCTGTTGTTAATAAATGAAAGCAATTGTATTGTGGGTTGCGTGTGTTGCAGAGGTGCGCGCCATCTGTTCTCAATAATTGAAAGCCATTGTATTGTGGGTTGCAGGGTGCACGCCATCTGTTGTTGGTTGTGGTGGTTAGAGAAAAAAAAGCTAAATACTTGGCCGGGTATCGAACGCGGCTTGCCTGATTACAAAGTCAGGTGTCCAACGAGCTGAGCTAATGCGGTTAATCGAGAAATGTTTATTTGAAAAGGTATAGTACATGCCCGTTGCGCGGGCGCGGGTTTTTGGGCGTTGTTCGGTTAGATATTTGGGGGGCTGGATATAGTTGTCTGTAAAAAAATTTAAAATCTTTTGCTTAAGCCTGCATGCGCGAGAACGTCCACTCCTTCGAGTCTATAGTTATCGTAAGCGACCGCCTACCTGCGCAAGAACGGCAACTCCTTCGAGTCTCTGATTTTGTCGGATGATTCAAGGCATTGAACGCCTGCATGCGCGAGGACGTCCACTCCTTCGAGTCTATAGTTTTCGTAAGCGAGCGCCTACCTGCGCAAGAACGGCAACTCCTTCGAGTCTCTGATTTTGTCGGATGATTCAAGGCCGAGCGTAATAATATTGAGACTTGGAAAAATTTGTTTCAAGCGTCTGAAATTTAATTAAGGTGAAAATAATGGATATATAAAAACTAGACAACTGTTTAAATAAGTTTATTAGCATATAGTATATTATGAATTTTCAGAGCATCCTTAATAATTAAAGCTATATTTTGTTTTGTTTTTGTACAATATATAGTAAGGCAGCCATCATCCAACCACATAGTCAAATCCGAAGAAATACCATCAGAACAAAGCTGGCAATCATCCCATAGAGTGTCAGTTTCATCCTTTCCATGTGAAGGATCGTTATGGAAACCATATGCAAATTCCAAGTATGTTTTAAGCACCGTGTAACTCTCCACCGTTAAATGTATAATTGTTTCACCAATTTTGAGAGTGGTCTCGGTATCGGTAATATTAATTGTTAAAATTTCTGGTACTGCCGCATATATGCAAGTGCGTCCGTTGTAGGTAATCACAGTTGTTAAAACGTCTGGTACCACGTAACATCCATTTTTGGGATTTAGCTTTCCAGTTAAATCTTTCGGTTGTATAGTTCTCGTTGGCACTGCACTCATATTAAATCTTTCTTGGTCATCAAGTAAACTTTCCAAATTCATGACTGGATTGTTACAGCTTCAACTCAAGACTAAATAAAAGAAATAAATTCTTTTAACTTATTGTTGTGAGTGTGTGACGACAGCAAACACTACAAATATTAGATTTTTGTGGCTATAGGTGCAGTCTTATTCAATTCACTATGAATAAAAGGTGTGGAATATGTTTGGAAGAAATCACTAATAATTTTGGGCTATTGCCAAATTGTAACCATTGTTTCTGCTTCCCATGCGTAAAAAGATTGCATCAAAATAAAGACTTTGAATTGAATATTCGCAGAGGCTGTCCAGAATGCCGTATTGTGTCTCCTTATGTCTATCAATCTGAGGTTTATTACCAGAAAGCGGAAAAAGATCGTTATATAGCTGAGAAAAACGAAAAAATGAAGAAAATACGATGTAGGTATTTCCGAAAAAGCAAACCCAAATGTCCGTTTGGAAACACTTGCTTGTTTAGCCATCGATTACCAAATGAGGTTGATATAGGACCACCCCAAATGAAACGTGCAGGTATGGGCGGTCGTACTGATTTCATAGAGGCTCAGTTCGCCCGTGGAGGAGCTAGAACTCAGCGCCCAGCAATAGGAGGGTTCCCAGATACGATTAGTTTACTCCTGGTGGAACCAGGAATTTTTTACGTCATGAGAGATGAATAAAAATCTGTATTTACTTAAAAATTCATGCCAATAATATCATAAATGTATTTAAAAATTCCTGATAATAAATTCACATTATATCTGGTATTTTAGATATCAAAACCACAAACCGGAAATGATGACCGCAGTGAAAAGAAACTGTGATATCTTGTTTACGCTAATTGAAACCGAGCTAAATAAATTTACAGGAAGCTGTGGTTTGATGAGGTTATCATGTTGTTTGCAGCAACAAACTTTTGCAGGAAGTTCCCATATGATAAGCATTAATTAGATGTTTTTCTAGAACTAACGGAAATTTCGTTATACGCAAATGACATAAATAAAATAATTGCGAATTTTTATTCATCATTCATCATTGTAACATTAATATTTTAGAAATATTAAAAATTGGACTTTGTACCTATTGAAATACCAGATGAGCTGGAATTGTATTTTGAAGAGCCCAATCCAATTTTAGACTAACTTGCCTATGATGAGCTGCATTTATTGTAGTACCATTAGCTGAATGTTCTAGTAAATAATTGCAATACGTATTAGAATAATATTTTTTAAAATTAACGTCATTTTATGTTTAGAATTGCTAGAAATCAGACGCAATAAAATCAGCAAATAACTACTGTGGTGGGAATCTCCACCACATCAAAACGTTTAATCAAATTGGTGCAGAGAGTGATAACTATATCAAAAAATGTAAACAAGTTGAGTTGGATCATTCTATTTCCTCTGCTGAAATACCATTGTGGCTTAGGGATATTAGAAAACATATGAGACTTTTTAATTGTGCTATTCGCCATGGAAATTTATGTGTGGGAACTTTGAAAAAATTACAAAATAACGTTGGTTATTTAAAACGCTTTCGGACTGTGCTGAAGCAGTCAAAAATTGGAATGGGTTTAAATAATAAACATTCTAGTAGAGTTCAATGGGATGACATTGCTTCATGTTTTCAAAACCGTGTTAGAACTGGGATAATAATTAACAAATCACATAAAGATATCTTGATGTTTCTGGACGATGCTTCAATTATGTTCAAGTCCAGAATTAGTAACATTTTGAAAAAACTATTTACGCTTAAAGTGAATACTTGTTTTTGTGGAGAATTTATAAAGTCAGATATGGAGGAAATTACGAATCACAAATATTTTAATACTAAAAATGAAATTAGTGATCGGGGAACAGACTTGGATGAATGGTTTGACAATCACGTAAAGGATCCAATTATGAATTCCCTCGAAGAATTTTAAACAGAAGGTAGTGGCTGGGTCTTAAAACGTATTATTTCTTTGGAAATAAACATAAATGCCTTTGAATTTGGTAATGGTATATCATAATATATTATGTTTGAAATAAAATTTTAAATACAAGACATTGTTTTACTATCATAACAGACCATAGATAATTACTCAAAATTTACTTCCGATTAGAACGAATGGTACAGTGAACTTCGTTATCTCTCTAGCTTCAACGCACTCTACGGAGTGCCTCCCACCCTTTTTCTGTGACGTCATAAGCCGTGCTCTCATTGGTGGGTTGAGCTATACCTCCCACCACTTTCCATTGCATACATCACGTAACAGGAGTATATTTCACGTCAAATAAGTTTCAGTTCAATTGCATCAGTTCATAAACGCAGCCATAAACAGCTTTTCAAGTTTGTTACAATTACAAGATGCTACCAATTCAATCTAAACTAAATTGTTTTGAGAGTGATCAAGAAGTAAAACAATGGGTTACACTAATGAAAAAATTAACGTATGCCGAAGTGTGTCTCAAATATGAACTTGACGTTGAACATGATAAAAGAAATGCCTTCTTCTGGCAGCTAACTTGGAGCAACCAAGTTCTCATTAATGATGCCGTCCTACAGTGGTGCGGCTATACCGGCGAATACAGAACTATGAAAGAACACTTTTTGAAATTGCTCAAAAAGCAACAACCTCCTATGCAATAAAACGAAATTCAGGATGAAAACAATGTTAAAAAGAAATATATTTGCATGAGCGCCATCGACTTTGAAATGCTGCTTATGCAGATGCGGAGCAACAAGGTCACAGAAATTCGCATCCTCTATACTTTAATTAAACGCATATCTATGAAATATATCAGGTACGAGAAGTATCTAGAAGAATTACGTCTCAAGCAACTTCTGCACATAACGACCTAATTTCTACACAAAACGAGCATTTGATGACTGAGATAAACGAAGTTAAAAGTCTAATGCTACAAGTAAAGAATACCGCTGAGGCTGAGATGATTCAAATGCAAAAAGAACGATTACATGCGGAAGAAGAGAGAAACAAAGCAGATCGAGATCGTATGCGAGCTGAAGAGGAACGAGTTAAGGCTGAAAAAGAACGTATTCAAGCTGAGGAAGCACGAGCCAAAGCCGAACTGCATCGAGTTAGACTAGAAGAGGAATCTGTCAAGGCATCGGAACGTCATTGTGAGGTTCTGAATGTGGTTTCTAACAAAATACAGTCTCAGGTAGTGAAACGTTTAAGGAACGAAGTAGTCCATCGTGTAGCACCCAAGTCAATCAACCACGAAAAACAGAGATGTATGGCTCTGTTAGCTCTTAGTAAGAGTGAATGGTACCTCATACGTAGACAGCGGCGGTCTTTCCAAGCAGCTATAAAGACAGTGCTGAAGAAACATCCAAATGCTCAACTTGTTAAAGAATGGTTTGATGTCTCACATCCCATAGATATAGGTAACGCTCTCAAGTTCCGACTTGGGAACTTAAAAGTATTTGCTAGGGGCAACACACTGCGAAATCAGCACCATTCTCTTGAGCCATTGTATGATTCTGACCTGGTTGATAATATAGAATCTATCACGAATGAAGACGTTGCCATGGAGATTTCCAGCGATGCTCAACAAATTACCAACCCCAGAATAAAGTATTTTGTATAATAGTGTTATTTGTTTCCCAATTATATTGTAAATATTATATGTTTAAATAAAACAAAATATGTTCAAATTAGCATTTTTATTTTTAGCATACATATATTTTTAAATAACCTGCAATTTTCCGTCTACATATGCAGCAATGATCTATTTTCAGTGAACAATCAAAGCAACTAGCAATGTGTCTGCATGGCATAAAAACAATTGTCATTTCATTAGTTAAGCAAATTTTACAAGTATTATGATTAGAGTCAGTGTGGGGATTTGGTGGGCAGTCTCTAAGCAATAAACATTTAGCTGATCCCTTTTTGTGAACAGCATCATTTAAGCTGCCATCGGATTCTATTGCATCTTGTCGGTAGATAAACCGTGCTCTTGCTAACTTTTCAGCAGGGAAGTCGGAAGGCCAGTTTTCAAAGGTACGTAATCGATTTTCGTATATTTGGAAGTATTCTCGACACTCCATGGTGTAGAACTGATGAAATAAACATCAATGTTTTTAATTTATAAGTATTTATTCAATTTTTCTAATGTCATTATCTCTTAAAATAATGTTTTTATAATAATAAATATGTTCTTTTAATGCAATACATAATGGAGACCCGTCATCTAAACAAAATGGTTTTAACAATTTTTCAATCGGTAAACGATTTAGTAAATTTGACTATAAACATATTTCATCTATTATTTTATAATAAAAAGTACAGAAATTTAAGCGCTCCAAATAAATTATTTTACTTGAGATAATAGGGTTAATAGCTAAGAGTTCAACCACATCACTATAATCCAAATAGAGTGCGCAAATATTTTTCATCACCAACACTTGTTTGACGTCTTCATACTGGATCTGGGATAGATGGAGACAATCTCCGCAGGTCACTGGGCAGCAAACTCTGGAGGTGTGGCATTTTCAAAAAAGTTTGTTTTCAGGAGCTTGAGCTCAATGATGACATCTTCCCACTCGTACACAGTCATTACAATTTTCGTTGGTATTCCAGCGGCTACAAGTGTTTTTTGCAAGATAACCACTGGAGAATAGGATCTTGCAAGACTGAGTGCACACTGAACATCATACTCTGAATTCAGTAATGGAAATCTCGAATGCAGCAAGTAATAGTCTTCCTTTTTGGCAGCTTCATCATACATTTGTAACACTCTATCCAAGTCCGCACTGTAATTGATAGTGGAATCACTACTATAACCACTATCCATGGTTTCAAAACTGCTGATACTACTCATTTTCACAAATCACTCGAGAGGTAAACTGGGACTGGGAATATATGTAGGGAATTTTCAAAATTTTATAGTTGTACCCCTTCCACTACCTGATTGCGGTTGATTTCAATTATGTGTTCCTACGCCAAGATGGAAAAGTAGATCTCTTGTTGCTAAGAGCTCCTCTGTTCCCCATCACTATCATCATATATGTAAGGCTTTTAAATGTTGCATCACTTGTTGTTTTTCACAATAAAATTTGATATCTTTCTGTAATCGTTTAAATTTGGTGATATGTTGACTTAAACTTTTCGAATACTTTACAGTGATGTTTTCACCCTGAGTCTTCATTTTGCAATGCAAGCACATGTCTATATTTATGATAATTTATTATCAATGTATGATTGACCTTGGTGCTATAGTCTGTTTTCATTGCCAATCCAACTGTCGTGGCTCGAATCAAACCCAAGCCACCGAACTTTAACCTTGGTGCCTTTTCGTTGCAAAATTTTCTCAACGAGATACACATCAGGATAGACAGCCTTTTGCAATTCTTCTTCGTAAAAGCTCCCTTGAATCGGTGTACCAGACATATCTTCCAAACTATACGTAACTGGATTAGTTATTTTAACCTGCGTAATTTTAAACAATTCCGTACTCCAGCTGGGAAGCTAACCTTATCAAAAACGTGCTTGGTTTTACTTATTCGCACAACATCTCCAACTTTCAGTTTTATTGGTCCAGCAATTTGCAGGTTATTGTATACTTTAATATCTCGAGCGTTTTTTCTATTAATGTCCGCAGGTCTCATCTTTGTCTTGGAATGTTTTTGATGGTTGTAGTCCTTAACGATTTCCTGTAGAATATCTATCCATTTGTAGGTACCGTTCAAACTAAAGTACTTGTAGAGCCGTTCTTTCAGCGTTCTAATTACTCGTTCAGCTATTACGGCTTTCAGTCCACTAAATGTACTATAATGATTGATTCCGTATGACTTCATTAGTTTCTGAAAGCAATTATTGTGTATTCCTTACCCTGGTCGGTTTGTAGATTTTTCGGGTGCCGTCCTTCCTTGAGAATACTCTCAAAGGCACGAGTTGCCTCTTCACCGGATTTCGTTTTCAGCGGTCTCGTCCACACGTACTTTGAAAAACAATCAATCACCACGAGGATGAACTTGAAATTACGATTGGATTTTGCATAGAGATCCATTTGTGCGAGGTCCGACTGCCAGGAGTCATCGAAACCTTTAATTATTACACGTCGGCGAGGAAACTTTCGTCTCACAGCTCTATGCAGTTCCTTAACAACTTGAACTTTTTCTTTGGAATGTTTCGCTATAGGAGCCATCTTGTATACTGCTTAAAAATAGACAAAGGCATGTTTTTATTGACCCTAATGATGCTTTTTAATTGCAGCAATACTGTCTGCGATTGCTTCAAGTTTTTGATTTTGGTCCAACATTTGATTTGCAATATCATCATGTAGTTTTTGCATGTCTCGGTATAGGTCAGGCACTATTTTTGTCATCTTGTCTCTAAGTTCAGTTAGATCAGAAAGGTATTTAGCCTTATCCTTTCGAACAATATTTAATTCTTCTGCTGCATCAACACCTTTAGGAGCTTGTTTCAGAGAAAGTTCCAGATCATTTATACGTTTTTCCGAGGCTTCAAATTTTGTGATGGTTTCCTTATATTCTTTCCGGGCAGATTCCAACTGAGCTTCTAATGTATTGAATTTAGAAATGAGAAGCGATATATTATGTGATTGGGTTTCCATAGCTTGTTCGGTATTCAACATGCGAGTATTCATTGCAGCAAAGTTTTGAGCTCCACGTTCCTCGCTAACCTTTTCGTTTTGCTTAAACACAGATAAGGTTTGCTGAACTTCACCAGTGTAGTTGCTGAAAGCTATTTGAAAATCACTATGTAGTTGTTGAAGTCCGTTTGCTATTTTCTTATCAACGTACTGCTTGTTGGCGGCATCCATGGCCTTCGTCGGTACTTCGACATTGGTAATTTTCAGCTTCTCAGCATCGATATTTCATTCCGCGGTAAAAAAAAAGGTACTTTCATAAAAGCTAAGTTATGTGATGTTGATGACATTAGTTGCTGATGGGCACTACGCCCAAACTTGTTTAAAGTCATAATGAAACTGATATGTTTGCCATAGGATAAGGAATAATATACACTTTCAATTTCGAAATTTATTTATCTCGTATAATATTAGCTTCCTTAAGTTCATTTAAAATGGCAATTATTTCGTTGTCGTGAGAGGTGTTGCCTGCTTCCTTGGATGCAATCAGTAGTTTCAGCCGTTCAACCAATTCGTTGGGATCATCCCAGTAGACGTATTCCATTGGCTTGTTATTGTAAGTTAACTTCATACCAGTTCCAGCAAAACGTTGCTTTTTTGTCAAGGGAGGAAACATTGGCTTTATAATTTCAGTATATTTATATAGACTTGAAGCTTTCAAACGACCTGCTGCATTCTTGTGTGCTGATGTCATTACCAACACTCTTCGGAATGCTTCTAAATCATCGGGAGCATAATCAGGTGACTTGTAAAATATTAGTTGATATAGCCCTGGAGTACCTCGAAACTGTAACCCATCAACGATAATGTGACCTGAACTACGACTGAAATTGATTTCCTTTTGCCCAAGAAACCATTTGGAACTTGCAGCGTCATATATAGGTCCATATATGTTGTCAATATCATCGCTTTTAGTGATATAGTCTTCAAGATATTTGTGTGCAACTGGAGGATACTGATCCATGTAGTCCTCTATTGCTTCTTTAGAGAGATTACCGGGATCCTCGTAAAAGGTTTCGTTCTTCACCTCATCATCATCATCATTGGTGTGCATACTAGTTTCAGCGATTGGTTCATCATCGAGGTATTGTGTCTCTTCCAACTCATGTTTTTTGACTGATGGCAGCTCCTGCACTTCTTGTTTAATTACTTCACGTTTAATGGTCTGTGTTGGTATCTTAGTGAGAACTTTTGCCGTAGTTGAGGCAATATCTTGTAGCGGTGTCATTACCGGTCTAAAAAGTTTATTCAATGTTTCATTATGTTCCGACTTTCCCAGCTTCAGACTAAGATATTTCTTGCGAATAGAACGTGCCAATTGCTTGATCTTTTGCTTTCGAGCAGTGGCAGCAATGTTGCTACTCAATGAAGACATTTTTATCAACTAACAGCAATCATCTTTATTGAACCTTTATATATTTATCGAATCCTTTACGGTAGCGACCATCATTCAAGTTGAAGTCCTTAGCTATTGTAATAAAGCCAAAACGATTTTGCCAGCATTCCGAACACATTGTCTTAAATTTATCATAGTCCATGTCGGGAGACACGTGCTCATCAAAGACGTGTTTCAAATTTACCTCATCTTGTCTGAATCAGTTGTCGAATCAGTTGTTTAGGTATTTTGCTATACGTTTGGCATAAATATATTGAATCGATATTCCTGTGCCTTCCCATCGAAAAAAAATTCTGAATCTTGTTTTGTTTATCACCATTCACATCATCGAAAATGAATACTGAACATTCGCGTGCCTCACTCGGATCAATTATTTCTTCGTTGTCTTTAAAGGGAAAATACGATACACCTTTAACCAGCTTGAGAACGTCTTGTAAGAGCTGGTACTTTGGTTGGTAGAGTGACTTGGAATAGATGTAGACGTTCTCGAATCGTAGGCCGTTTTCATTGAATAGCAGTGATAACGATGCGTTGGTCTTTCCGCAACCACTAGGTCCGCAGAATGCTGCTCGTAGGGAATTTGGTAACAATTGTCCGTGACGACTTGCTAATGATGGTGATTCTTCGACAAAGTCCAAATTTTCGATAGGCAGTTGGGCATCTTGTTGTTTCATACACATCTTACGATATACTGACATCATCCTTATTGTGGATACTAATTAAATACAGCAGTCTATCTCAGTTTCAATCAGTATCATGCTAACTCCCAAAGGAGGTAGTCTACTGAATAGCGCAATCAATAAATTACCATTTGAACTACATCTACCTGGTTATCAGTTTTGTGGACCCGGTACAAAACTTCAAGACCGTCTCTCCAAGGGTCAGCAGGGAATCAATAAGACAGACGCTGCTTGTCGAGCGCACGATATCGCCTACAGTAAATACAAGTCTTTGGCGGATCATAAGGCTGATTACGAGTTGGAAAATCGAGCCTGGGAGAGATTCAAGTCAAAGTACGCTTCACTTGGAGAAAAAACAGCTTCTTGGCTTATAACTACAGGCATGAAGGCTAAACGCAAGATGGGGCTTGGAATCAAAAAACGATGTGGAAAAAAATCTTTTCGACAGAATGTGGTTCTACCAATCAAGAGAGCTATTGCCGGATCTGGAAGTGATGTCCGTAAGACATCGTTATTGGCGTTGAGAGCAGCCCGAGCAGTCATTAGGAAGGCAGGTGGTCGCAGGAAAATCCGTGTACCTCGAGTCATTCCTTTTGAGTCGAAAATTGGTGGTTTTCTCCCAGTAATACCCCTATTTGCGGGGTTGTCAGCACTTGGAGCTCTTGCCGGGGGAGCCAGTGGAGTAGCCAAAGCCGCGATAGATGCAAAGAACGCCCGCAAGAAGTTGGAGGAGGACCAGCGCTATAATCAAGCCATGGAAGAGCTTGCGAAGAAAGGAAGCGGTATTTTTCTTAAAAAGTCCCGCAACGGCTTCGGGCTTTACTTAAAGAAGCAAAAAACTCCCAATAAAGCTACCCAATCGAGCACTTTACAATCACGAGCTTGAGCAATATGCTAAACATTTGAAGATCCCCTACTTTAGGGGAGTATTTATGCGAGACGCCTTACCTAAACATTCACAAACAAGGGAGTCTGCCATTGTTAATTTGGATACCAGCAGTCATCACGGTACGCATTCGGTAGCTTATGTGCGAAATGGAAACACCGTTCAGTACTTTGATAGCTTTGGATGTTTGAAACCACCCCGAGAATTAGCCAACTACTTTGGCAATGGAGTGAAAATCCTCTACAACAATGACTCTTATCAGACGTACAATCAATCAAATTGTGGCATTGATGCTTGAAATTCCTCTATAATAAAAAATAAATATTTTGCATTATTGTTGTTTTACCTTTACCTATATTAGCAGCTAACAAGCGGATAATTATCAGTCATGTCTGTGATCATCACATTGAAAGGTCGCAGCCCAATACTGTCGATTGATTTTCAACCACCTATTCAGTTGGATCCCAACTACAACTACGGACTAGCTTTATTGAGTTTTCACTCTTACAACAGCATCCCAAACATTGAGAGAGGTGACAAGATCTACCTGTTTGACGATCAAAACACGCAAACATTCATCGACTTGCCCGAAGGTTCATACGAAATTGGTGACATCGAAGCTTATATTAGAAAGGCACTTGGCATTCATTTGGCAAAGGACGTTGAGAATATTTTCTCATTGAAACCCAACAACAATACTCTCAAGTGTGAGCTTTTCAGCAGCAAGTACGCTGTGGACTTTCAACCGCAAGACAGCATCGGTGATATTCTGGGCTTCTCTAAACAGCTGCTACCACGCAATCAAGTTCACAGTTCCGATTTACCAGTGAACATTATAAAAGTTAGAACGATTCATCTCGATAGCAACATCACATCGGGAGCCTTCTACAACAACACTCCTTCACACACCATTTACGAGTTTGCCGTTGCAGTTGATCCTGGTTTTGCCATCGACGAAACACCTCAGCATTTAATCTATTTGCCGATTAACAGAAGCGAAATACATAACCTCACATTACAAATTTTGAATCAAGACTCTGAACTTGTGAATTTTCGTGGTGAAGAAATCATCATTCGACTTGAGCTGAAACAACTACAATAATAATGGGTCGACTTGTATTTGATGAAGAACCATATAAGAGGTTAACCGCTCCTCGTCCACCATCAGTTTCTATGAAACCTCTCAAGAGATCACTCACGCTCTCAAACAGATTGTTTCTACAAACGCTCGGCTACCATGTCAACTCCTCAAATGTTCGATATCTTCCGCAAACCAAATTTTGATGATAGTGTAAGACGCGAGGAGTTGCGAACCTACTATCCATACGTCAAGTCATTCGGCAACAATGATATCGTTGAAATCACCGTCAATCAAACAGATTGTTGGTTTTCCATGGCTAATTCCTGCATCTCAATCCAGGGACAAGTTGTGAAGACAGCAGGCAATGGAGATGTTTCTCTATCACCAAATGCTGGAGCTTTCTTCTTCGACAGCGTTACATACGAGTTGTGCGGCAAGGAAATTGAAACCGTGAGAGACCCTGATCGCGTGAGTACAATTCGTGGATACTTGTGCTACGACCCCAACAGTTCAAAGGACCTATTCATAGCCGGGTGGAATTTTCCACATAAAGCGTATATGAATGCCGCCGATAAAACTTTTCACATGTACATTCTATTGGGACATTTGTTTTCCATCTTCAACGACTATAAGCAGGTGATGTGTGGTAAACAAACAATTCGTCTGGTGCGAAGTCGTAGCGATGATGATTGCCTTATTATCACGGATGCTGCTACCAAGGGCAAAGTGACAATAAACAACATCGAACTCAAAGTCCGTCACATTTTTCCAAACGATGATGTTAAATTGGATTTACTGCAAGCCGTCAAAGCGGATTCCAGTATAATTTTACCGTTTCGTAAATGGGAGCTAAATGAGTTGCCTGCTCTCAAAACAGGTGCTACTCGTGAAATTTGGGCTGTGAAGATGTGTGCCGCACTGGAAAGCCCTCGTTACGTTATCTTAGCTTTCCAAACGGATCGCCACAGCAACATCAAAGAAGATCGCACGGAATTTGACAATATTCACATTTCCAATATTCGTCTAAATTTAAACAGCGAATTTTGGCCTATGGAGAGATTTGATATAGATTTTTCAAAGAGTGAGTACGGTGAGGCGTACAAAAGGTATACGGACTTTTATCCCAGCTTTGGCGGCGGCAAACACCCTCTACTGGATTATGTTGCATTCAAGACGCACACCCTATTCGTCATCGATTGCTCCCGACGTGAGGACACCATGAAATCCTCGACTGTAGATATTCGCTTGGATATTGAAAGCCAGACGGGATTTCCCGATAAGACCCGAGCCTTCTGCATAATTATCCACGATTGCCTAATGGAATTTCTCCCACTCAGCGAAATTGTCCGAAGCTTATATTAGATCACTCAGCTGTTTAGAAAATCAGTTTCTTTATAGCTTTTCAACGGTTCACCATGGAAATTGCAATTGTCGACATTCAAGGTTTCGAAATCGAGGGAAGATTTGCTCCCAAGGAATTGGTTATCAAGACACGTAAACGCACAGGAGTGTTTTTGTTTAAACCACCTAAACCGTTTAACTATCTATCAGCAGCAGACAGAAGGCAAGTACGATATTTGGAACAACGGCTACATGGACTTCACTACTCTGATGGCCACTACGATTTGAATACTATGAACGACATTTTGAGAATTTACCTAACCAACTGCACGCACATATATGTACGAGGTCATCAGAAATATGACTTTTTATTTATCAAGTTATTTGAAGAGCTGAAAATCAACAATTTGAGAAAACTGCTTAACGAAGATGGGGAATCACACTATCACCTAATCAATCTGGAGAACTTCAATGGCGCTGTTGAACTGAAACCTTCTGACTCTCCATGCATTTTTCACTGCCGCTGCAATGATCCAGTACGATGTGCAAAAGAAAATGTTGATGTAGTTTATTATTGGCTTCTGAATAGTGTTTTGCATAAATAAAACATTGTATATAACTATGTGTTTTAATTATTCATTCTTTTCCTTATACATTTCACAATTAATTTAAGTAATAATATTGTAATTGTAGAGAGTGTTACACAAATAAGAATTAGCACTTTGTGGAGCTCCTCTTGTAGGTTAGCATCACCTATAGTCATTGAGCTGTTCGATAGTAAAGTTTTTTCATCTTGGCAAGAAGCTGCTGAAATCCAGTCAGTGTCACCTTCAGTGTCATCAGAAAATATCAGCTTCAATTTGAAATTTTTTGTTGTGTTTGACAGGCGAGCAAAATATACAGGCAACCGTCCATCGTTTAATCTATCTCGAGCCATCAATGTATAGTTGGAGCGGTTCAAACAGTTCCCTGAAGGGCATACAGCCATGTCCTTGGTTCCATAAGGTATATTAACATACAAGACATTTTTCAAAATTAATGTGAATATTATTAAGCTTGATTTAAGTAAAGTCATTTTTATCGATCTGCATTCAACAGTAGTTGGTGAGACACTATGCTCATCTTGCACCTCGTTCGTCACTTTATTCTAAAAATTATTAGCAGACTACTAGAAACCATAACATCAAATTCTTGATTCATCATTAAAAATTTTCTCAAAATTATTACGCTCGGCCTTGAATCATCCGACAAAATCAAAGACTCGAAGGAGTTGCCGTTCTTGCGCAGGTAGGCGGTCGCTTACGATAACTATAGACTCGAAGGAGTGGACGTTCTCGCGCATGCAGGCTTAAGCAAAAGAATTTAAATTTTTTTACAGACAACAAAATACCAAGATTTTAAATTTTTTAACGACAACCCCCATCCAGCCCCCAAATATCTAACCGAACAACGCCCAAAAACCCGCGCCCGCGCAACGGGCATGTACTATACCTTTTCAAATAAACATTTCTCGATTAACCGCATTAGCGCAGCTCGTTGGACACCTGACTTTGTAATCAGGCAAGCCGCGTTCGATACCCGGCCAAGTATTTAGCTTTTTTTTCTCTAACCACCACAACCAACAACAGATGGCGTGCACCCTGCAACCCACAATACAATGGCTTTCAATTATTGACAACAGATGGCGCGCACCTCTGCAACACACGCAACCCACAATACAATTGCTTTCATTTATTAACAACAGATGGCGCGCACCTCTGCGACACACCCAAATGTCTTTCGCGCACCCCTACGACCACCCCCAATGTCTTCTTCTTCCCAATGTCTTCTTCTTCTTATCCAAATAACAACTACCAACAGCTCGGCAGCAGCCCACGGCGAGAACTCGATGACTGGTTACCTTTATGACCACTTCCGCCCCAGAACTCTCTTTGTTTAACTACTCCTGTAGACGTTTCTGCTTATTGGTCAACCAATACAACATTTTTAAATAATTATCATAACACTTCTTCACCCTATATTTCAACTATCATATATTTGCAGCTTATTATGGACTACGCTTTTCACATTTTATCCTGATGATATATTAAAGTATAATTTCTCTTCACACTTCACAACTTTTTCTAACCTTGTTTGAATGACACTGTATAACTATAACTTTACTGCGCACCATACTTCAGGTACTCTATATATGCAAGTGCATTATAACAAAATTTTTCAAGCATTTTTTACCCACTCTGTATAATTCTAACTGTAAGCCACCCTATATTTCAACAACCTTTTATATGCAACTACTTATATGCCACCAAATATAACATTTTTGTACGACCCTGTATCCTTTGAATCGTACCCCACCCTATATTTCAACTATCCGGTAAATGGAACAGCTTGTAGATCTTACCATAACTTTAAAATAAACCCGCCTGTATAGCTGTAATTATACTCCGCTACATATTTCAACCTTCCTGTATATGTAACTACTTGTGGATATAAAACAAATTGTTAACTACAACATAAACTATAATTCCACTCCATCTTATATTTCAAACAGCCTTTATAAATCAGTGCCTCTAAGCTGCAAGTACTTATTCGACATTTTTTGAATCACCTTGAATAACTGTAACTTTACTTCACCCTATATTGCAACCATCTTGTATATGCTGCTGTTTATTTGTCACCCAATATAATTTTTTGAACACCTGGCTATAACTTTTCTCTACCCTACACAAATCTGACATATGCAACTGCTTATGGTGTACCGCGTATAACAATTATTTCTGATATTTTTTTAACCACTTTTTAAAGTAAAATTTTTCTTTACTCTATATATTAATCAACCTTTATATGAGCTTTTTCTAACATTGTGTAACACACTCTAAAACTATAATCTTGCTTCTCCCCATATTTCAGATATTCCATATAGTAAAATGCAACTGTTTATGGTCTACCCTATTTAACAACAATTTTTTTAAACTTTTTGGATCCATCCTAATGGAAATGATGTGGAACTCCTCCTGAGTCATAAATATAAAAACACAGTTTTGCACCCTAACACCAAACTTTTATTTAAACCCTCACCCAAACTGTAACTGCTTATTGGCCAAACTATATAACAATTTTATTCAATTTTTTTAACCGCTTTGTATAACTAACTCTTCTTCCATCTACATTAAAACCATCCTGTATACACCGCTGCCAATTTGTGAAACATTACAACTTATTTTTGAACCACCCTGTATGTGCATCTGCTTAGGGGCAACCAAATATAAAATGTTTAAATACTTCTAATCACACTGTATGAACTATAATTTTACTTCGATCCGTGTTTCAGATATTGCAGATATGCAACAGCTCATCTTCTATCTTACAAAAAAATATATCCAACCTGTTTGACTATAAATCAATCAATCACCTTTTATTTGCAACTACTTATCGGCCACCCAGAATAACATTTTTTTACCACCCTGTAGTTATAAATCCATCAATGCCAAATATATTTCACCGAAACCGCAACTGCTTATGGGTCACCGAAAATAACAATTTTGTTCAACATGTTTTTGAATCACCTTGTATGTATTACAACTACCTTGAATACGCTACTGCTTATTGATCAACCAATACAACATTTTTTAAACAATTTATGTTTCAACTATCATATCTTTGCAACTTATTAGGAATATCACTATTTCACATTTTTTCTTATATTTTTTTAAGATATATTAAAGTATAATTTCTCTCCACACTTCATTTAAACCAGCCTTCATTTACAACTTTTTCTAACCTTGTTTGAATGACACTGTATAACTATAACTTTACTGCGCACCATACTTCAGGCACTCTATATATGCAAGTGCTATTTAACAAACTTTTTCTAGCATTTTTTACCCACCCTGTATAATTCTAACTGTAAGCCACCATATATTTCAACAACCTTTCATATGCAACTACTTATTTGCCACCAATTATAACATTTTTGTACGACCCTGTATCCTTAGAATCCTACCCCACCCTATATTTCAACTATCCGGTAAATAGAATGCTTATAGATCATACCATTAATTTGAAATATTTTTAAATTTTATACTCCGCTACATATTTCAACCATCCTATATATGTAACTACTTGTAGATATAAAACAAGTTTTTAACCACAACATAAACTATAATTCCACTCCATCTTATATTTCAAACACCCAGTATAAACAACTGCTTCTAACATTTCTTTAACCCATTTCATAACTATAGTATCTTATGAACATATTTCAAAGTCCTAACTGCTTACCTAAGACATTTTTTTAAAGTTTTTTTATTCACTGAATAAATATTCTACTCTTTTTCAACCACTTGGTATATGGAACTGTTTATGGCCCACTCAATATAACTTTTTTGGACCACCCCGTATAACTAATTCTACTCCCCCTTATTTCCACCACATCGTATATATCCAGCTGCTTATAGGACACCAAATATAAGTTTTTTAGATTTTTTAAATCCATGTAATTCTACCCCACTTTAAGTTCCTTATATACAGAACACCCTGTAAAATTACGCTTGATATATGTTGATTTTTGTTAAATCGAAACATGTTACATTTGCAGATTCCGAATTTTGAATAAAAGCTAAGCTGATACCAATATCTAATATTTTGTGCGTGCATTGGAACCAATTGAGTAATTGAATTACCCAACTTGGTAGAAGTTTTTTCGCTGTATCTACCGTTTCTATCAATTTAGAGAGATAAAATGTCTACCAGATTTTAAGTCAAACTATAGGCCTCGCAACAAAAACAGATTCAGCAAAATCAGTTAAGTAGTTAAACAAACAGACAAACTTACAATTTTATAATAGTATAGATGTTAGTAGTTCCATTATTGTATTAATGGATAATTGTGTACGTAGATTCAGTAAAGAATCATGTTCTAATCGTACTTTTACTATGGGAAGTGTTTTAGTGTGGGAATACAGTATTCGAATACAGTTATTCGAGTAACTAGAAGCGAAAGCAGAAGGCTACGAGAGTTATGCGAACCGACCTGAAGAGGGCAGATGTGACTCTGCCGAAACCATATATATAACCATAGAAGTTTCTAAGCGAAACGTTAAATTTAAAATTTTCAATATAGCTGTCCTCTAAACGTTGTTTGTGGCATATTCTTGATTACTTTTATTTTTTTGGGCAATAACACAAAAATCTAAATAAAACGACGTATATTGAAGGAAAACCAAACGTTTCAAAGTCTATTCTGACTTCGTTGTCAATGGCTTTATATTTATTGATGTAAATTGCTAAAGATAATAATTTTCGTTTTGAAATTTACATCAATAAATACAAAGCCATTGACAACAAAGTCAGAATAGACTTTGAAACGTTTGGTTTTCCTTCAATATACGTCGTTTTATTTCGGTTGTGGTGTTATTTTTCAATATAGCTATTACAAACAGAAAACATTAAACTTATTGATTATAGACAAACATTCTAAACATTTTTTATTCTGTTTGGAAATACGCAGAAGCACCGTAATTCTAAACAGACTACAATAGAAACAGATACGATCCCATAAGTTACATGCATACAGAAATCCATACGATTACGGGATACATTAAAATCCCATTAATTCCAATAAAGAAAACTCGCTGTATTAGACTGGCAGATAAATTCCGCTAAATTAGCGGTCTTTCTTTTCTATTAGTAAATACGCATAAGCACCGTAATTCTAAACAGACTACAATAGGAAGAGATACGATCCCATAGGTTACGTGCATACAGAAATCGATACGATTACGGGGTACATTACAATCCGTTTAATTCCAATACAGAAAACTCGCTGTATTGGACTGGCAGATAGATTCCGATAAATTAGCGGTCTTTCTTTTCTAAATTAGCGTAATTCTAAACAGTCTTTCTTTTCTATTAGTAAATACGCATAAGCATATTGCGTAATTGTAAACATTAGAAATACTACATCGTATTGTAAAACAGATACGATCCCATAGGTTACGTGCATACAGAAATCCATACGATTGCGGGGTACCTTAAAATCCCATTAATTCCAATAAAGAAAACTGGCTGTATTGGACTGGCAGATAGATTTCAATAAATTAACGGTCTTTTGTTTCTCTTGGAAACTTATGGGTATCAATCTGGAATGACAGCGACAAAAGCACACTAGATTCCCATGCACTTTTTTTTATTGGAATCTATGGGATTTTTCCATCAGGGCATATGTGTTTCTTCCAACCGTTTAATGGTTGCCTGATATTTTGTTTCAGTTTTCATCATACTAAGGGTTGTGTGTTCGTTTTCAATTAATGATTCAGATACTGCTGTTACAAAATTGCTAGTTTTATTTCTTAATTGTGTTATGATTCCTTGTCTTGTAGAATATAGCTTAAATTCAGGATACTTTGATAACATTTTACTAAAACTGATTTGCAAAGAAGTTTGGTTTGTTAATTCATGTGTTATATATAAGCTTCCATTATGTGGTGAGTATTTAGAGAACAGCACTTCATTTCCAATAACAATACATAGTGAAACATAAATTAAGAATAATGTTTATAAACATTTTTCTTAATTCTTCGTTTAATAACCACAACGTGCACTGTAGACAAGTATTACAATATTTGTATTTTGATCTTCTTGGGTTATTGTGAGTGAAAGTTGTTGTTGTATTTCTTGCACACTGTAAAGTTACAATAGTAAAGAGTAAACTTTCAGTGTTTTTAATTTGTACAAGTATAAGAAATGGATTCGTTCATACTGTTAATTTAATAGACTATATTTGATATTTAATTAAGATTCTCCCCTCTTTTAGTTTAAGAAATAGAGTTGCGCTGTTACATAAAAATTTTAATGGTTCTAAATAAACAATTATTGTTCTAAATATTTTTGTTTATATTACATAATATTTTACATTATTCTTACAACATTAGTTAATTGTATACGTTGTGATGATAATACAGATGGTACCCCTATTGAAAAAATCCCATACAGTCCCTTACATACCCACAGAATATGCAATAGTTTGTATGTAGTCTATCTGGCAAGAAAATGTGGCATATAAAAGTATTTTTTGGACCTATTGGAACTTACCTGCAAGTCCAATAAAGCGAGTTTTCGTTATTGGAATTAATGGGATTTTAACGTATGCCGTAATCATATGGATTCTATATGTAGGTAACCTGTGGGAATGTATCTGTTTCTATTGTTGACCATTAGAATTATGGCGCTTATGCGTATTTTCTAATACAAAATAAAACATGTTTCTAATGGTTTTTCCATAATTAGTAAGTTTAATGTTTCCTATTTGCCACAGCTATATTAAACTATATAGAAACTAATAGAAGATTCTATATAAATTCGAAACATATAATCTAACTGCAAACATTTTGTTTATATGTTTTATAGGAAGCTACGATAACAATGAAATAGTTTATCTATGGGAATAACTATTGGAACTGCAGCGACAAAAGTACACTAAAAATTCATAAAAACCCTTACAACTATCAAATTCTATGAGAATTTATCAGCCAAACCATACATCAAAGTTGCTATAATCTTTATGGAATACTTTTGGAAATGCAGCGACAAAGACATTAAAAATTCTTAAAATCCAATACAAGTATCAAGCCATAGGAATCTAACAGCCAAACCATATAAGCAATTTGCCATGATATTCTATAGGTTTCTATGGGAATGGTTTGATAAAATAAAACTAATATATAGGATTATAATTAAAATTGTCATAATCTGTACGTCCTTATAAACTGGACCTATAAAATCATGAAAAAAGTATGGTTCTAGAAGAGAATTTCATCAAACAAATACAATTAAATGTATATGTTTTGATCTGTAGATACATATGAAATATACACTAAAATTGTATGAAATTTAACGGAATATTCATATAAATCGAGATTCTAAGCTAATTAGATTACGACAAATTATTAAGAATTTAGCGGTAAACTCCAATTAAATAAATGGTGTAAGCAGAAGTTTTAATGAGAAAATGTGCAAGGAAAATTGATGTTTTCAACTGTCTTTTATGCGAGAATCCAAGGAAAAACGATCTCTACCTAATACTACTAGTTGGCAGTTTTGAATTCCTTTGTCACATTAATAGCCCCTTATTGGCCCTTTTTGTACCTGTAAATATTTGAATATATTTTTTTGCATAAGAGATTCTGTTTTGTGATTGCGTTCCCTTCATCGCTTAATTGGGATTTAGGCCAATAAAATGTAGTTTTTTAGCAGTTGAGCTGTGGCCATTGATATTCATTGTGTATGTTTTGTGTATTGAGTTTATTGGTGGTTCATTTTCCCTATTGTATGATCTGTGGGTTGTGGGTTCATTGTTCATTTGTTAGTTGAGCTGTTAAGTATGGTGGGTGTTCATTAGTTTACTGCAAATTTTTCAAGACGTTCTCTCTAGTATACTGTGTGATCTGTAAAGACTCTGAGGATGTATTGTGAACACAAGTGTTTGTGACTTTTCATTCTTTGAAGTAAATATTGTTTAAATCATAATCAATGCTGTAGGCAGAAAATTTATTCGGGGTGGGTTGGGTTATTTTTCAGGGGGGGGTCTTGGATAATTTTTTTGGTTGGTAATAGGCTGATTAGGACTGCAAAATTAATATTTTTGTTCTTATATTTACAGGATATATAAAATTCTATAAATATAAAATTTATTCTTATGAAAAAGATTAAGATTAATTGGTTAAAATTGAATCTTGAGACCCAAAATTCCACTGGCTACGGCCTTGATCATATATACAAATCTAATTTAGTTCAAATTTATATTCTGTATATCTTTAATGTTAGGCTTGATCATATAGTGACCAGTTTTAGATAATTGGTTTAAAATGATAATTGTGTAAATACTTTATGAAGGATTAGTACACGTAACGAAGGCAACAAGATGTCCATATTTTAATTTCTAATGATTCTAAAATTTACATTGAGTATTGACAAATACTAAAAACCACAAATATTGTGTATTTTCATATTTACTTAATATTTTATAGTAAAGAATGTCGCAACCCAGCCGCAGCCCCGAGGATGGCAAGTGAGATACAGATTAATCCAAAAATAATATTAAAATAAAAGAATAATTGAATAAACATACCTACAAATTTATGCTCAAATAAAGTATACTAATAATTTTGAGTTTCACTTAATGAAAGTCCTCTTTTAACACCTTACTTCATTTCAATTTACCGTTTAATTTATATAAAGTTGTGGTGCATTTATTTGTTATTTACAGATAAAGACGGAGAATTTTTTTAGGTGGATACACCAATAAAATCCTTCTAATATCCAGATAAATAACATTGACTCTCAAACAGTGTTTAATCTTGATATTCCAGTCGATTCGGGGTCTAGGCCGACCCCGTTGTCAATGGCAAAGAGTCAAGAGGATCAATGACGTTGTATATGGTATTCTTCGAAACCCCAGGGCTAAGTTGAAGGTGGTTGGTTTGGATCGACTTGCACCCTACCATGGAGAGGATGTTTCTTATCGGGACGATCAGAATTAAAGGGGGGGCAGTGTTGTAAAGTGTATCTATGCCGTCCCTGACCAAGATAGACCTAAAGATAAAATGTTAACGACTTCTTTAGGAAATTGAATATTATGATGTATCATTCACGTTAGTGGATATTCTCTATTTGGTAGAGGAATTGCACAACTATAATTCAAATGAAATACTCGGTTTTGCTGTAATTTTCTTTAAGAAATTTTCAAGGCTATTATTGTTCTTCAATAGGGAGCTTTTCAGTGAGATAATCTGAAATGTTTGTATAATGAAGTTCTTCAACTAAAAAATTTAGTAGTACTCTTAGCTGAATGTAATAATTTAAATTATTATTTTGGGGATGTGTGGTGCTCCATAATATTAATATATATGTATATAACATTTTCAATAAACTTGTATGTATAAGTCGGGAGAATGCCGTAAAATTTCTGTCAATTTGAACAATTTGAACATTTATCTGCTGACATGGAAATGTTAAAGTGTGTGAAATTTCGAAATTTTGTTGGTCTATTAATTGAAGGATTAACATTTGGTTTCACACGTTCATTTAATTATGTTTAGATTATTGGGGGTACAAATTTGGAAGTGATAAAAAACATTGGACTGGTAATTTGGTTTTGTGTTACCATACTTAAAGTTAGTTGTTTTAAGGGTTACGACGTCTCTATGGGATTCCTGAATGTTGTTAAAATGTAAATAAATGTGTGTTTCTCTGAAATATATTGGTGTGTTATTGAGGCCTGTTGTTATAATAATTTTTTTTCCGAAAACTTCGGCTAGAAAATCGACGAACAAACATGTAAAACAAATGAAATCTATGTATGTGAAACAATAAAACTACAACATCTATTCCTGCCTTCTAGTTTTGTTGTAATACATTTTAAAAAAGAATGACAAAAATTCGATTGAATATATATATCAATCATATATTCGTCTCAACTAACCAAATGTCTTTAATTCATGGAATCCCATTTAAAACATTATCCTATGATTCTACATGACCAATATTTGGACTTGGAATGTCTCTATCCGATTTTGATGTCCACTCGTTTTTGTAGACGTCCCCCATTGCGGAAAATTAAAATGTAACACGGTGCAATTCTTTTCCTAATAATTTGCTCTAGTTAAATTTGTTTTATTTTAAAAATAAAATTGATGTTAAAAAATGAAACAAACTTATTTAGTTTGCAATATAAGAGTTCACGGCGGAAAACGGCATACAATTATATGAAGGTTTTTGAATACTATGCTTTCTAATGAACTCAAGCAATATCTGTTGTAGCATAATTTGTGTGTAGCGACAAACAAACAAGGCATGCTTGGCGCGTGGTTACATCCAAGTGATAATTTATATGCTGAATTCAGGCTGAAGGGTTAGAGATGCATCTTCGACTACAGAAAGCTGTTGTTTTCATTGACAATAATGCTCCACCGCATTTTACTAATTCACTTATTGACTGCCTTAAAATCATATGAATCAATAATATTGGCTGCATTATTCCCGGATATGAAACCCATGGGCGACTCTTTCAAAAACAATTTACAGTCGAAGAAGAAAGAAGAATAGAAGAACAGTTGTTAATGTTATTAGCAGCATACCAAGGTTTCACGACGTCTTCAAGCTTATTGCATTGATGTCATGCGTGAAGAAACGCTTTAGTAAAATCAGTGTCATTTTATTTTAATTTTTAAGCTTAGTTTAATTAATGTTTTATTAATACTATATATTTTTTGAGGTTTAATAAAACTACTTCAGAATCAAGACGATTAATACTTTCGGATAGTTTTTTAATTCGTTCGACACTGAATGGGGTATAAATGGTCCATAATTTTACTAATGAGAGGAGATGTTTTATTTTGAGAAACAAAATATAAAAAATAAGTTTCAGACAGGCAACAAAACATTGACATTTACACAACTCCAGTATTCCCGGATATAGTAAATAATAATTTACAATTATTGAAAATGATTCGTTTTATTCCATTCGTCTATGACAATCAAATAGCTTGTACATTGTACATAGTCTTCAAAACTTCTAAAACATTATTGTGGAACATGTAAAACTCATCAAATTATTTCTAATGACTATTTCCATCGCATGGTGTACAACAATTTAATGTTTAGTAAAAGTTTTTATTAGTTATGATAAAAGCTGAGTATATAAAGTACCCAACAATTACGGTTTTCAGATTTGGATTTTCGGCAGGTTGTTGAGGATCCCATGTGTGAAACTGGTTACGACCAGGGAAGTGCTTAGAAGGGCTGTCGTTGAGGGCAAATTATTAAAAACTTTAAAGCAACGCAAGATTTCTTATCTGGATCACAAACATTAAAAGGCAAAAGAGATTCAAGCTAAAAACTACATTCATAATTGTATCGCATCATAAATTTGTGAGAAGTAAAAAAATGTTGGTAATATCTTCGCATTAGCTTATTATAGACTAATTAGAGGCTTTTGATCAAATTCACTCTGTGGTGTTATTTCCCAAGAAAACCGTTAAAAGAAAATAGAGGATGTCAGAAACAAACAAAACGAGTAAAATGATCTATCAAAGAAAAACAAGTTTTACTTGAAATCGCTATATCTGAATAAATTATAATATATTTGATAAAAGAAGTATACTATAAATGTTTAATCTGTGGTATTTGATAAAATTTCTGTTCTGCCAACTTATTTATCATTTTGGTGTGTGTATTGAGAAATATAATATAGCTATAATTTTATCCCCGTGAAACTAGCGAATCAATTGACATTGTGGATATATTTAATAACATTTAGATATTGGACATATTTTATACAGAATATTTACCTATAGAAATAATCATTGTTAATCAATATTAGTTTAATACAAAAATATAATTTGGGTATTGTTCATAGTGCAACTATCTGAGGTGTAATTTATATTTATCCATGACCCGTCACTTTATATTGTATCACGGTTTATTGCTTGGAAAGGTATGCAACATAATATTAAATATCATTGTTAGGTACTTTCTTGGAATGATAAATACCCAAATTTCACATTTTGACATTGATGATGTATTCAACATCTGCTAAATGGGGAGTAAATACCAATTGGTCATTTGGACGGTACAAATGCAAATAAAATTAATTATAATTTATTTCAATAATTGTTTTTACCGTATCTGGAATGTCTTCGATGACACATTACATATAATATCCAAAAAAAATTATGAATTAGATGTTGCGGTTTTAGTTCAATGCTGGTTCAAACGACTTTTACTTGGTAGCAATGCGGGAAATTTAGTATCAAACGGCAATGGAGCATTAGCCAATCTACTACTAACCCTAAGAATTCCCTGTTCATCAAGAAACGGCGAAAGTTTACGAAGCGATGTGGGCAAAAGTTTTCGTTCTCAAAGAAGGGAAATCTCTTTAGAAAAATATTGATCTTGAACATATCGAACAATGCGAAGCTGAGCCTGATATAACCCAGCAACCAAAAATGATCCAGAGCCCCTACGGTCTGGATTGCGAGCGTTATCAACAAAGCGACAAATATGAGCTATAATGCGGGTAATACGATTAATAGAAGAATGTTCTTCTAACAAAGTACCAAATAAATTTGGTGAAGCGGTGACTTGAAGGGCCACTATACGGACTTCAGTCATAACTAGCGGTGACATGCTTGAGTCTGAGCAAGCATGTGGCAAACAAGCGGTAATCAACAATTGTGGGCCTTTCCACCAAAGTGTATTGCCTAATAACTCTGATGGCAAAGTGCCGCGGGAACCCAAGTCAGCGGGGTTATCACAAGATGGAATGTAAAACCAATGCGAAGAAGGAAATTTTTCCTGAATGTAAGCAACTCGATTACTGACAAATGTCTTCCAACGGTGCAGGGAAGAACTAAGCCATGAAAAGACTACCGTGGAATCTGACCAGCAACGAATCACCTTGCACAACAAACGACTATTCAATTGCTCATAAACATAACGAGCCAACTTAGCGGTAAGAACTGAAGCACACAGTTCCAATTTGGGAAGTGACAAAGTTTTCAAAGGGGCAACTTTCGATTTAGATAACACAAAAAAACTTTGACGAAATCCAGATGCGGTTTCGAACACAAAATAAACAACAGTGGCATAACCTTTCTCAGAAGCATCGCCAAATGCGTGAAGTTCACAACTAGAAAAGTTTTCTATAGCAAGCAGGCGAGGCAAAACTAAATTCTGCAAGGTCAACAAAATAGCGATAATGTCTTGCTGCAGTTTGGGACCGATGAACAAACAATCATTCAAAGATAACCGATGAGGTATCTTAGCGGATGCATTAAATATTACACGAAGTTTGGTTGTGCTACTATCAGGTTACAAAACACAATGATGCGGTATGTAGTAACAATCAGAAGAAGTAGATGATGGATAGGGAACCAACTCCATATGATCCAGCTCCAAATACTCTTTGAGAAAATCACAATATTGTTTGTAGAAATCTGGTTGCTGTAGAAGACGTCTTTCTAAAGAGTAGAAACGTTGTACGGCGGGATTATACATTCCATCAAAAGTAGGAAGTGTATTTCGAAAAGGAAGGGGCACAACGAATCTACCTGTATCCAATCGACTGCATCCCTCGGAAAATATTTTTTCGCAGATAAGATCATCAGGGGACTGAACCAGTGCGGTAGGAACATCTTCATTTGTCCAGAACCTTTGGAGTGAATCATCTAATGATACTACATCTTCAATTTGAAAAAAGGGAAGTTGGGTTTATGACTGACTGAGAGTGAGAGTTAACAGAACTCTACCCATAAGGATGTAACCAAATACAGTGTTAATAGCATCAGGAACACCTTCCTTTCCCAGAAGACGTCTATCCAACAAAATTTGAGAGAATATATCGGCACCTAACAAAAGGTCAATACCGCCTGGGCTATTGAAACCAGGATCAGCAAGTTTCATATTGTTTAGATATGCCATATTAGCTGTATTAATGGGCGCAACAGGCATATCATTGCAAATGCGGGGTAAAACAATAGTATCAATAACAAAATTGCACTCGCGCTTTACTATAGAGCGAAGAGAAAGGGTAAGAGAGCCCTCAACAGAGGTACTCTGCATAGAACCTAGCCCGTTGAGTTGAATCGAAGCAGGCATAGGTCGAAAGCCAAGGCGTTTCACAGCCTTGCTCGCAATGAATGATGTCGTGCCACCAGAATCTAGCAGACATCGCAAAGTTTGATAAGAACCGTGCTTATCTAATACCTCAACTAAAGCGGTAGACAACAACACATTTGAATTGTATGACAAAAGTGAACTAGGACAAAAAGTCTGCGGTAGAGAAATTTCGGGGCTTTCAACAGTATTAATGGTAATGGATCCACCAGATGTGGAAGCCAGGTTTGCGGGGGGAGCACTAGATTCCGACCGAATGCCTGAATCACCACGATTTACAAAATGAAGCAATGTGTGATGGCTTTGTTTGCAGTTGCGGCAAGTGGATAAAGATTTACAACGATTCGACTGATGAGAATCGCTCAAGCAATTAAAACAACGTCTAAAATCTTTAACAAACTTAAACCGCCCGGATATTGATTTGTTCAAGAATTCAGAACATTTGTAAATCGCATGATCGGATTTACAAACTAAACAATTTCTATTCTTAGTGACAAACAACGATGTAGTGAAACGGGAAGAATGTTGCTTTGAATTCAATGGTAACTTTTTGTCAACACTTCTCTTTGCCTTGCGGGATAATTCAACATGTTCAAAGGCATCGCAATGCTTCGACAAAAAATCAACAACTTCCGATCGGATCGGAAAGTCATTTTGAGCGTTCACACTACCATGGTAAAGTTCAAATTTAGCGGCTTAATTCTTTGAAACTCGTTTGAACATCATTTGAACGATACAAAAATCCCACTGATTTACTGGTAAACCCAAATTCTTCAGTGCTTCCAAATTATCACTGAAGTCATCCAATAACTTCCGAACCTCTGAAGGGCTATCTGAAGTTAGTTGGGGGAATTGTTCTAAAGCTGACCAATGAGACTCCGCGATTAAACGAGTTCGCTTGAATTTTTTCAAAAGTGTTTCATAAGCACTCACGTAATTGTTTTGTGTTAGTTAAAAATTCCTAATAGCCTCAAAAGCAGGAACTTTTAAAGCTAACTGTAAATATTTGAACTTTTGCATAGTACTGAGTTTTTCATTATTGTGAATTGATGAATCAAACAAATCGATAAAAGTACCAAATTCCAATATGTCTCCACTAAATGAAGGCAAATCAATTCGCGGCAAAGCAACACTTTACCGTTCCCGAGCTATATTTTGTGGCGTAGAATTCTGAACAGATTTCAGTTTAGCAAAAATAGACCTAATTGAAGAAAACAACTTTTCAAATTTATTGCGAATGTCATCCTCAAAGTCAAAATCATCGTTTGCTTCTGAAATTAAACCAACAATCGAATTGTGATGATTAAAAAATTTTGAATGGATTGAATCAACCATATCAATCATGCAAAAAAACAAATCAACGTCGTCACCTCTTAAGGCTTTCTCGGCAGCAAAATAAATATCTTCTAATCTTTTAAACTCCGATTTTCGATGATTTTTAAATTTACGTAAATTTTCAGCAATAAATTAAAATCACTGTAACGCCACTGAACAAATCTAACACGATAGAACGAAAATACTATTCCAAAAATGTACAATTTTTTACTGTTGAAGTCGAAAATATCTGACCAAATGTCAAATAAATCCAAAACAATTTAGCAAAATAACCAAACAAACAAAACGAGCTCTTGTAAGTTTTTTAATGCGGCAAAAAAATATGCGAAATTTATTTCCAACGGAATGAGTGAATATACCGAACTTGCTTTCTCTTTTAACAAATAAAGAAACGAAAATTCAATGCGGTTTTCAACAATAATTGCAAGAAAAATCAAAGGTTTGATCGATAAATTTTGCACGAAATTAACTCAAATTGCATCCGGCTCGAAGTTGGACCAAATTATGGAATGTCTTCGATGGCATATTACATATAATATCCTAAAAAATGTATGAATTAGATGTTGCGGTTTTAGTTCATTGCTGGTTCAATGCAAGTATGTAATTGACGAAGGACCTTTAGCGGAACAATCAATAAAACATTGTATCGTCGCCTAAATTAAATCGCCAAATAAAAGTTAATCACTGACCATTTACGTCGAATCTCTGCAGGTGGTGTTTTCTTGGTTCTTCTTTCTTCAGAGGCTAGCCCCGCAGCGGCACGAACTGTTTTTAAAGCTTCGTCTGGACACACCTTACACAAAAAAATAGCGAGGTAATGTTCATTGATTGAGCAAACAAAAAATGCGGGTTTAGCAACAAATGATGCGCTTTTGTAAACACAAAAGAAACAAAATGAAAGCGGTTTAGCGGTTGTTACGACCGGAACTAATAACTCGCGCAATCGTAACACAATAACAACAAAAAGTGGTCGTCTCTTCAGAAGGAATCAAAAGCGTCCAAATAGCTTGAAAGTCAATACACACGAACCACGAATACGGTCTTTATTTTACACGCCAAAAAACACTTAAAATTAGCATTAGCGCGACGGAAGGTTTTGGAAAAGGTGCAGAAGTTTAAAAATCAATGAAGTAATTCAATCAAATTTGAAAAATACACTAAACAAATTGCGGGAACGCACCAGTATCATTTTCAAATATTTGCAATGTAATGTAAAATAGTAAGAAAAATGGCGAGATAAACTCGTAAATTATGCTATTTCATCAATATAATTAACAATGACCAACTAGTGTTTCAAAAAATCGAGCTGCTTATATGTAATTAAATATAGAGGGTGTCCGAAATTCGCTTCTCTATACAAGGATATTGACTCCTATTATACCTACAGCAAAGGTTAAATAGGGAAAATTTTATAGAAAACGTAGTGCATTCGATATCTGGCTCCAGATTTACAATCGGTCAATTGGTTTTGGAAATAACCCCGAAAATAGCGGATTTCGTTTTTCACCGGTGAATCTGAAACGGATAAGTTGATCGCTGTCAAGATGTGATATTATTTGGATACTTTTTTTCAATCGAATAAGATGGCATTTATCACATGTCTCAAAAGTCTTTTGTCATTCCGCAAACTACTTCTATTTTTTTATGCCCTCCATATTAGATTTTTTAATTTTTAAAATGGGCGTAAAATTTCCAGTCTAGAAATACACCACAAGTTCATAAAAGATTTGAGTATCAACAAAATATAACACTTCATAAAATTAGGCCTTAATTTTTTTAAATAGGCCATGATTTATTTGTCGCAAAGTAACATTAATAAGAAAATAATGTATTAACGCATTGAATTTTCAATAAAATATTAACGTAAATAAGAAGAAAATGATATATTTGTCTCAAACAAGATTAACAAGTAACATGTTAAACGCATTTTCATTAGAATATGAACCTAAATGACGACTTCCCAACAAATGAGGATTAATAAAAAATAGCCCCATTCATGCCATAGTTTAAAATCTAATTAAGTGCTTAACTGCTTGGTAACTAGGTATTAATTTACAGAATTGCAAATTGGCGTCCATTTACATAGAGACAATTTTGACAATTGGTGACTGATTTTCGTACAACTTGGCAAGTGTATTTCCGGTAATACTATTTATAAATGTATCTGAAATTCTATGTCTCAGGTAAGTTAGATTAAATTACCAACGACACCACACCAAAAGTTACTCCAAATCTAGTCTGTACACATCTCTTTGCCACTTCGTGAGGGTTTTCCACATCACATTGATGAGTACATATTGTGTTTATTACAACCTTCACAATTCATAGTACCACAAGATATAATTTACATAAATGAGATATTCATTACTCTTTCTAATATACCACTCATAGAAAAGCATTCGTCTTGGAAAATCAGTTTCCTTAAACTATTTTGGGTTTGTATGGATGGTACTTATTCTTTTTTATCACTCTCTTTATCCTTGAGTTTGGCAAACGAAATTGCCGTTCAACAGTTCTTACTTAGGCATTAGGCTTTCGTTGACAGGTCGTAAAATACTTCTCTTTCTATTTTCATTTTCAATATTTTTGGGCTTCTAGATTGTTCGTAAGCCCCATGAGTAATTAAATTAACTATGAATTTTTTGAATTGGGCTTTATGAGGCTGTCGTCGTTCAGGATACATCTCTAAATACCTTGCTGAGGTAATGTCGGTGCTTGTGTTTAATGTAAGTATAGCGCTAATATGTCAAACTTTTCCTCATTTGAATAGAGAATACCCGCTATTTTTAACAGGTTTCGATAATTTGTGTTTCATATTTATGATTTTAATCAGAGAAAAAACAAAAAACTTAATATAAAACAACTTTCAGACATTGAATTTTTTAACCTCAGTCAGAGTTTTAGGCGAAAAAAATTGTGATATAGAAGGCGATACAATATTGAAAATAAAAATGGGGATAGAAACATTTTACAATTTGTCAACGAAAACCCTAGTGTATTGGTAAGATCTGTTGAAAGGGAATTTCGTGTGTCACAATAAACAATACTGAGAGTGTTAAGAAAGAATAAGTACCAAAAACCCAAAATAGATCAACAACGTAAGGAAATTAGTTTTCAAGACAAATGCATTTCATTTGTCTTGAAAGTTAGTTTCCTTAATTAATAAAAAATCGAATTTTGTAAATCATATCTTGTAGTACGATGAGAGTAGGTTTACGAATTATAGAATATTAATAAGAACAATACTCATAATTTATAGACCAAAGTTGGAACTACCGTTTGGGGTTGCCTCATTGGTAATTTCATCTTACTTACGTTTTTTTAATTGGGTACCCATTATAAAATTATGAATATTTTCAGGAAATCGACTTATAGGACCATATTTGCTTGACTACAATTCATTAATGTGATTTTAATACAAACAAGTCATGGCCTTCTTAAAAAAATTAAGGCCTAACTTTATGAAGTGTGATATTTCGATGAAACTAAAATTTTGTATGCACTAGTGAGACATATAAAAGACCTTTGAGATATGTGATACATGTCATTTTAACGTCTTAAAAAAGTGTTACATCTTGACAGCTGTCAAATTAACCGGTTCGGTTTTTCAGAAGATAAACATTTTCGATTTTTGCCGATTATTTTCAAAACCAAATGATTGATCGTAAATCCGAAGCCAGATTTCAAATGCACTAAATTTCCTCTAAAATGTTCCTCGTTTGACCTTCGCTGTATAGAGAAGCGAATTTAAATATACCTGTACTCAGAAAAATTTATTCAAAAATAAAATATTATTTTGTTATTAGTTATTTTAGATAAAACAATAATAATAGTGTCAGTATATATCTTATAATATTGGGATAGATTGGTTAAAATAATGTAAATCTCACATATGTGTATGCACCATAAATTTGAAATAGTTATTAGAAATTACTCTGTTATCTAGCCAATGTGACTTTTTAGATGATCTTCTAAAGTTTTATTGTTTCTCATTTGTCTTTTAGTGTTATACCTGATTTTTTAATTTTTTTAGATAGAATTGGTGTTTCCATGCAGATATATGACGGATGTAGCTTTCTCATATATGTGTTCAAGAAACATTATATGTCGGTATTCTGTTGTAGCGTTTCTCAGATATGTTAGTGTTGTCCACTTTGAAAAAAATACATTGAAGATCACATATTTCTGTTAAAATTCAACTCTGTTCTTTGCTAATCATTTCTATAACTATTGCGCTTACTGGTATTTTACTATTCCTTTTTTTTGTCACTATGAATTTGTTATAGCTGGCAATTGTTCTGATCCTACGTTCACTATTTTTCTTTCCTTCACTGAGTTTCGTTGACTTATTTTGTTAAGAATTTTAAATTTTATTTTACTACACAATAATAAGTTTACCATTCATGTTATTTGTATTGTCGCAATTCCTCTCTTCCTTCTTCAGTTGTTTTATTAGTTTTTTATCTTTACTTCTGAGCCATGACTGTTTTTCTTGTTGATTTTCGAAAACTATGCTTTCATTTCGAATGGAAGAAAATTTAAGCGAATTTCAGTTACATTTCTTTCCTTATAGCTGATGTTCTTTACATATTTTAAACAGTATATTTTTTAATTATTAACGTGATGTTGACTTTTGTACTGTGTTACTTTGCTGTATAGCAAGTGCATATTACACCTTATTACCTTAAGTCCAGTGGTGATCCATTTTAGCGTATTCAGTGTTTCTTTATCTATATAGAGATGGACGTTTCTTATCTCGGTTCTTATATTTACAGTTATTTGTTATTTTTCCGTGGATGTTTTCTCCCGTCTGTGATTGTCAGCACTCCTTTCCTTCTTAATTTTATGTCTCTCAATTTTCGTGGTTTTCGTTTTCATGGAGGTGATTTAGAAACCACGCACATCACGCGGCTTGTCGAGTTTTCATGTGGGATGAAGAAAGATTAGGAAACAGTCAACAACCAATTTTGATATCGGAATCTTTGAAGCTGGCAATGAAAAAAAAATACCTCAAAACAAAAAAGACAATTTAGTATGTATATTACTTTTCCTGAACTAAATTTAAAAATCCTAATTGAGTCTGGATTCTCAAGATCCCGTATCGATTACAACGAGAAGTTTGTTTAAAGATATAACAGTTTCGCACAATACATGAACATGTTTTGTTTTTCAATAGCCTAAATCAAAACTTAACTCTTTAAGTTTCATAACGTTCTGAATTGTCTTATTGGCTTAGAGATTTCAGGCTGTCGTTGACTAAGGCATCTTATTATAATATTTTTTAAAAATCATAAATTTCTTTTATTTTACAACTTGAGACAAATAAGTCTAATTTTTTATGCTTTGATATCCAAATTTTTATATAAGAAGAAAGTTATTTTGAATAATAAACAGACAAATCCACTGACCTGAATAAAATTTTATATAGAACATGTATAAGGACCCTTGAGGAGAAAAGAGTAAGCGAAAACGAAGAAGAAAGAATTCGGATATCGTCTGATATTGGTGATAACAACTATAAAAAAAAAATAAAGACACCTCAGAAGAAGCTATTATATATATTTTAATGCATATCGCCATTGTCGAATATGCTGCAAGTTATAGACACTTTAAAATAATATTTCATTCTGTTTTTTACTTTTCATCTCAGCCATACTAATAGGAAAAGGGAAAATAATCCCTAAGTTTCCAAAAATTATTTTAAATAAGAAATGATCAATTTCGGACAAACTTTGTAAACCCTTACATGCAATATTATACCTTTATCCAATATCCTAAAATTTCTAATATTTCTCATTAGTTTATGAGTTAAATAAAATAAAATTCTTCAAGTAACAAACTCATGCGACATTAGATATTATTGAACCTTAATCACATAGGTTACTCAAACTTTACAAATTATTAAAATGCATGCATTGTAACTTCCCTTACAATTACAGAGATGACAAATAATTTTGTTCATTATATTTTTTATCGTGGAATACCCAATTCAATTGTGGTACCCAGTGGTACAGAATTAAAATAAAAAATTCTTTCAAAGTTCGCTCTCTTCATAACTTCACATTTACACATCAAACTACCATCAATTCATTGTTATGAAGATTACATTCGATCTCAATTGAACAACTTCCACTTGTAAATAAAACTTTTACAAATAGCCCTATGAGAATTATTGATACAAGAGAAATTTTCAAGATTTTTCAATCCATTGAACGCCGGACAATATATTGTTTCTAATCGAGAACTTTGATCAGTTACGCTCCCCTCAACCGATAACTGATAACTTAATTTATTTATGTTATCGCTAAATGTATTCCTACACGCAGGAGTGTCAGGCAAATTTATCACAGAGTCTCCAAATCGGGAGTCATACTGTGTGTAACGCCGTTTCCCTGTGATTCCTAGGATATAAATAACACGAAAAAATTCATTACTAAAACCTGTCAAAGAAATGACGATACTAACTTTTCGACATTTTTCATTCTATTGAACGCAAGACAATATATTATTGATACAGTATACTGATCGGTGCCATTCTTGCATATAATCACTCAGTCTAGTTAGTAAATTGTTAGTGAAAATGGAAATGGTGTGGAACCTTTAGTGTGTCACAAATGTAAAAACTCAGTTTTACACTCTTACACCAAACCTTTATTTAAACACTCAACGGTTGGTTTACTCTTTGATGATGACAACTTAGAGTTGTTGAAACGGCAGGCGTTCAGTGTTTAAACAAAGATTTGGTGTTAGGTTGCAAATCTGGGATTTACATTTGTTAGTGACAATGTTAATGATTTTAAAGCGTCAATATTCTCTACAAGAAACTCAATTTTAACTTAATTACTAACACTGTACAAATTATGCAAAAATTGAATCAATACTGTATTGAACAGAAAATTTTGATAAACTCCATATGGACAACACAAAGCGCTCTTTAAAAAGAGTTTTATGTGGTTTTGATGTTTATTTCTAAATTTAAAGTATATCTGAACAACATAAATATTGGCCATTAAACTGTAAAAAATAAAGTCGTAATATAATTAACGATGACTTTGAAAAACAAGAATTGTTTTTATTGACAATTTACTTTAGTCAGAATACAAAATTTAATTAGGTACACAGTCTTTCAATTCGTATGAAAATGGTTAGATAGTTCCCTTACTCGTCTACAAAATCCCTATTTACACAAAACTTCTGGGCCTAAACTACCTAAACTTATCTATGCAACAATGAAATTTGTCACTTGAAGGATAGTTGATAACTGTGTATGCAGAAGATCAGATGGGTATTGAGGATTAATACATTTCAGAGATTCGAAGAAGTCATAATTTTTTTTCTACAAAGAAATTACCACCATATATTATTATATTAAACTATAATAAGCAAAGAAATATAATTATTAATAGTATGAATTTATGATGCGGACACCTATTTACTTTTATTCAAATATATTTCATAACATAAAACGAAAAGTAGTGTATTTCAAGAAAACAATAGTTTATTTAGTTTTGTAAAACATTAAGGGGTATGCAGAGAAAATTAAAAATCTGATTTATGCTAGAGAGAATTTTAATTTAAATAGAAAACACAATATCTTTTTTAGATTTTATTAAGGAAAAATGAATATCTTCATCTAGGAGTTTATAAATTATGATACTATCTTTTCGAGAGTTTTTAATCCATTGAAGGCAAGACAATATATTGTTTCTAATCAAGAACTTTCATGTGATTGATAGATCGAATAATTATTTATGTATTTCGCACAAATACCGGAACTTAACATGTTAACGTAAAATGAAAATCGACATCTTGGAGCTTCAGGGAAAACTAGCCAACAGATTAACATTTAATCTATTTGTTGTTTGTTTCTTGTACTTACTATCCTAGGAAAGGGTAACGGAGTTTTAAATACAGCATGGCTCTTAATTTAGAATCACTGTGGGCTAGTTTTCCCTTAAACTACTAGATGTTCAATTTGAGTTAAAATGTTAAATTCAGCCTTAAATGCAATACATAAATAATTATTCCAGATTTTAATCGCCGAGCGAAGCGTAACATTTGAAGACCACTACTAGAAATAACATATTATCACATAATCGCTTTGTGGGTTTTAGTTAACATATAAATTTGTTTCGTGTGACTTCTATCATATGAATCAATGGGTACAAGTATTACACATGGCACGACTTTTTTTCTTTTTAATTTTCTCTAAAACTTCTAATAACGATTTTCATTGTGCGTTAAATAGGTAAGCTTGGTTATATGTATGAAAAAACATTAATAATTATTCGAGATTTTAATATGTTGAGGGAAGCGCAACTGATGAAGTTTCTCGACCTGAAACAATATATTGTCTTGCATTCCATGGATTGTATAATGTCCAGACGATAGTATCAAAAAATATTTACCTAGTAAAAAAAGTTGAAGACATATAATGTAATTTAGCATTCGTTGCATTTTTAATTGAATTTGTTACTTAAATCATATAAATATTTAATATATATATTAATATGTAAAAGGAAATGTTGTACCCCTATTTTAAGAATTTTGGGTGAATGATCGAGTGTAAGATTTGTCACGGTTAAAATACATAATGTTAAAATTTACTTAAAACATATTTATTTTATAAACTAAGCAGAAAAACTATAGCTCAAAGATGTTTTTGGTCCTAAAATATTCAAATGTCTATCTGATAAGATTAAAATGTTAAATTCACATTCATTATTTAAAAAGAAATCCAAACAGTGGAAATAGTCAATTGAAAGGGTACAAATGCATTAATATTAAATATTAAAAATATATACAACTCTTAACATGTTAATAAAATCGTCTTTATAGCAAAACATGTTAATTACTCAATTTTTTCTGTTACTTTCTTTTTTTAAGTTGTTGTGTTTCATTGTTATCCTAAAGTCTGTAAATTAGTTTCTTATTTTAAACTTAGTTTATTTGTAAGCTGAAACTCGGAAGGTCATTTACCTACGCAAAATGCTTATCCTTCTATGGGATTTTCATTATATTAATTTAAACTTAATTAGTTTTAATTACAGTAGTTCAAAGTACAAACATGATTTTTATTAAGACTATTTTTTGTGTTATAAAAAAGAACTGTATGATAGTTTTTTTTCTTGTTGTTTGTATCAAAAATGGAAAAAAATATATTATGAGAAACAGCAAATTAAGTAACTGCATAAAATGGTAATAGAAAGTCAATAATTAGTTCTTACCATCAGTGAAATAAATAGTCATGGTGAATAATTTTATATTAGTTTTGTTACAAAAAATATGTCCCTTATTATGTGTCGTGTTTTCAGTAATTAAATTTAGGAGTTTCCACTCCCAAATCGCAAAGCATTTTAGAAAAAAAGTGTACCTGTCATCTAATGATTAAAAATATTATATTTAAAATATTATCAAATTATTTAATGCTATTAGCGTTTTTAAAGGTATTTGCAATATTTGGGCCACTAGTTTTTAGTATTCTAATTATGCATGCCATCTAATGGGAAATATTACTACGAACACATCTGATATCTTTGGAAAGCTTGTGTATTTCCACTTTAGTTAACATGCGAATTTAAACTCAACTGCTTCATGACCAAAAGTATTTCATGAATAATAGAAAACACACAATAATCAAAAATTATCATGATTTATCGAACTCTTAAGGAACTGTAGAAATATATAAAAATATCGAATGAAAGGAAATTAAACGAATTATTGGTTTCCATTGAAAAATCAGTTTATCTGTGGTTAGTAAACCTTTTCAAAATTGGACTTGCGATAACTGGCACGATAAACAGAGTTCATTGTAGTCATTCTGGCTCTTGGTGGTAAAAAGGGTGGCCAGGAGTTATCCCCCAAGTAAATTTAACTAATTATACTTCTTTACGTTACTATATTAATAGGGGTACATAATGAGGTTAATAGACACATTAATACATATTTCTTTATTTTTTAGGGGTTCTTGCTTAGGGGGGTTATTTTAATTTTTAATTTTACTTTTATTTTACTTTGTAAACTCGTAATCAATCTTATTTTAAAATAGCTATCTAGATTGAAGGTTACAAATGTAATCTAGTAGAGCCTTTCCTCTTTAGACATATTATGAATACCCAATGCGGCTTAAAATTTTTAAAGACCCGTATGTTTCATTTTCTTGGTGAGCTATCCAGATATGAGGATGGCAAATATGGTAGCAACCCAACGAATCACCATGTTATAGTAAAATAAATGTTGAATGGTTGTTGAAAAATAACTTGTAGTTTACATGGTCATGTCTCTAGGCCTAACCACTCCAGAATATTTCTTATGAGGATATTGAAAGCAAGAAGAAAATGAAACTCTATGTTTTTTTTTCTTTTTGAAAGCTGTGGTATTTTATTAAATAGATGCATGACAACCTTAGGTTCTGTCTGAAGTTAAAATAGGAAATGTTCCTAAGAAACGGCTTAAGCATAAAATTGATTACGCAATAAGCACCAAAATGTATATTTAGTGAAATCGAGTACCATTATCATTATCCCCTTGAAAATAAACAGTCAATTTTTATTATTATACTATTAATTTAAACCCTTTAGGCATATAGATACTATAAGATTCACATTCCTGTTTAGTAGTATCATTGCAGAGCTTTTCACTTCGATAACGCTTAATAATAAGAATTAGTCTATACAGCGACAATTTAAACAAAATTCAATGTAGTACGATATAATAAATTCGTTTTTATATTTGCTCATAATTAGGTCTATGGTTATACTTCTTGTTAAGTTTTTCCAAATTCAATGTAATACGAAATAATAAATTCGTTTTTATATTTGCTCCTAATTAGGTCTATGGTTATACTTCTTGTTAAGCAAGGAAATTTTAATCGGATTGGAAGTAATGCACTAGCATCTGTACCCGAAATCGTCATTATTTTGATGAGTCCCCAAACCATACAAAGAGAATGCATATTTTAGGGACAATCCCCAAATTATCATTTCGTTCCCGCTAGTTTGCAAAAGGCATTTTTTGGGGACTGTCCTCAAACTCTGCGTTAGTTCAATGAGAGCTCAAACGATGCCTTCGCTAACCGAAGGCAACAATTCAAAATTTTAAGATGTTAGTAAAGTATTTCGGGGTAAATGAACTTTAAAAACATATTATTTCCACTTTAAATAGCCAATTCAAAATTCGATGTCAGGATAAAACTTTGGAACAAGATTTTAACAGATCTACCGATCGCAATACATTTAAATTCATAGGACAGAGTTAATACAGAACGGAGAATCAGGTGATAGTATTGTTTCATGCCAACAATGAAAAATTTATTAAAATTTTAGTACAAGTTAAACGGAAAACAGCACTTGCGCAATGATGAACACAAAATTGCAATTTTAAAGAAAAGTAAAAGGTATTTTAGGAATCTGTTTAGATAGGAAATTAAATATAAAAAAATGAGTATTATATATAAAAAGGGGATTTCAAAAGTGCTGATTAAAAATTTTAAAATGTGCTGTTCTATGTCAAAATTAGAAACTATAAAAGCAAGAACTGACAGCAGGTAAAGGAGAGTCTAAATTTGCAAGTGTAACTGTAAACATTGTTAGCGGGTACAAAGTGACAGTTGTTGTTAAAACTTTATTAATTCAAAAGTTTGATAAGAAGTGATTCAAATTTGAACAAAATAATCATATTCAAGAATAGTGGAGGTGTAGTAGTACAAGTAAATGGAATGTACTAAAATCCAGTAGTAGAAAATATATCATTAATTAATATCAAGTGATAATCCAGTTTTGGGACGCTGAAAGTAAATAAAACATTTCACATTAGCAGTAAAAGTTCACATCGGCAGCAGATATAATTAGCAGTAAATAGTAAAAGAAATTCATTTTGGTAACAGAGATCATTGGCAGTAAATAGTAAACATTCATATTGGTAGCAGGAATCATTAGCAGTAAATTATAAGGTTAGTAATTCATGGTCGCAGAAGTATTGCAGTAGCCGCATATAAAACAGTATTTGAGGTGAAACAGCAGCTATCAACAAAAGCAGTTTAAAGGAACAAAGTGAGACCATTTTAATAAAGTTTTGAAAGTGAATCTGGTATTTACCATTGAAATTATTTAAAACATTTATTATTTTGATTTTCATTTATATTAACAATTAGATATTTAAAAAACTTGGGAAATAATCATTTTAGTAAGGGTATAAATTTTGGATATTTAAATAACAAATTGCATTTGAATGATCATTGATGTTGAAATTTAATTGTTGCAAATAACTAAATCATTTCAAACGCAAATCTTTTTAGATTAATTCGAAATTTAATTATAAGGTGTTTTGGTATTCGTATTTTGAAATTAGTTTGTTGTTTTGATTTATTCTTTGTGTTTGATTTTGTTTAATGTTTATAATTTTGATGTGAAGCAGTGGAAAAGAATTTAATAATATATAATAAATAAATTTGGTTGTTTTATTTTTGACAAAGGGTCAATTGGCGCATATTAACATTTACAGCATAAAAAAGGAGTCTCAAGAGCTGGAGCAGTGTCTGTTCAAAGAAATTCTGTGTGAAATTTTTACAGAGTGAACAATTTTGAAAATAAAATAAATAAAAGTCCAATCATCACCACGAAGTACAAATTCCATTACGATTTTTTTGGCAAGCCCAACGTGGTACGACGCGACGTGATACAGTAGTGGTCCAGTAGAACGTTGTCCAACAAAAGTTTTACAATTTTATTGGCGAACTCAACAGGTTGAAGACAGACCAGGAAGTAAGCAAGTTTGAAATTTGCAAAAATAGAGGAGACAAGACAAGAATTGAATACAAAATTAGAATGCAACATACAAAATTTAGAAAGAAATTTCAGGCTAGAAATGCAGGAAATTCGAGAAGAGAGGCATCAGAGACAAGAAAAGGCCAGTAATGAATTAGAAATCGAGCGAAGAGAACGTCAATACCAGGTAGACAATATCAATGGAAAATTAAATCAAGTTCAAGAAAAGGCCCAGAACAATGAAAAACAAATTCAAAATTTAGAAGATAGAATTTCACGAGATGGGAGAGATTTTCAGCAACAGTGGCAGGAAGAATTAAGTCGAATGGAACAAGCAAGGATACCTGTGATGCTGGAAAGATCTATGGTAATGGATAACAATATAAAATTCAATGGAAGGTTTGGAAAAATTGATCCATGCACTTTCATCAGAATCATGAAAACACAACTACAAGGTATACGAATATTGCAGAAATTAAAATCAGAATGAGACTAGGAATGGTTGAAAGTGCAGCGTTATGGTTTGCGTCGATAGAAGGGAAAGTAACATGGTTTGAAGATATAGAGAACTATTTTCAAATTATTATTGGGGAGAAATGGAACAAGCAGAATTTCGGGAAAAATTATATTTTGGAAAATTTGATGAAAAACGGGATAGTATGAGTGATTATGCATTGAGATTAGTGACATCGGCGAAACACATGAATCCTCCAATGCGGGAAGAGAAGATTGTTTTAAATATTGCAAGACACTATCGAGGAGGAATTGCGGAAACCAAAGTGGTCCAAAACATTAAGAAGGTAGACCAATTCTTACATTATTTTTATTTATTATTATTATTATTTACAAAGAGTGAAAAATAATAGTAGTCAAGGGCATAATCAAAGGCCAGTAAGAAGTAGAAGTGATGAAAACAGGACAAGTGAAATGGGAACAGAAATCAATTTAATTATAGTTCAAATTTTGGAAATAATAGGGGATACCAAGAGAGAAATTTTAAGAATCAGAGAAATAATAACCAATACATTGGAAGGATCCATTTTAGGAACAATAATAAATTTCAAAATCAAATATGCTATAAAGGACCAAGGCAAATGGATGACAATACAAGAATGAACAACCTCCAGAGAAGAAACAGCCATGAAGCAGCTATACCAAGAAAAGAGAAAACCGGTACAAATTAAGCAAATAGAGAATATGTCAGAAGAGGCAGAAGTTGTGAAGCGCAACAAAGGAACAATTTACCAAGAGCTGAACAACAAGGACAACAGATAGACAGGACAACAGGATTTTTAAAGCATCCGAATACCAAAAAATTTTCAAATTTTAGACAAAAACTACTTTTCACCAAATAATGTACATTTGAAAGATATAATTGAAGTTGAGGAACGAGAAGAAAAAAATAATGAAAATTTTTAATTAATTTATATTTATGGTAAAGTTGAAGAACAAAATCCCAAAATTCCTGTGTATAATGAACTAACCAATTTAAATCAAGATAAACAAAATCACAAAATTCCAGTGAATAATGATGTAACAGTTTCAAATGAAGATGAAAATAATATGAATATAATCAAGAATGAAAATAATATCAAAATTTTAATAGATATAGGATCTGAAGGAAGTTTTATAGATGAAGTGATGTTAAAAAAATTGAAAATTGAGCAAAAAAAATATAATGAAAGTAAAACGGAATAATATAGTAGCGGCAAACAGCAAAAGGATATTTGAAGTTAATAGAATGGTAAATATAAAGATTAGATTTGGTAAAGAAGAAGTATCATTTTAATTTTTAATAGTGAAAAATCTTTCATACCAGGCAATAACAGGCATAGACATGCTAAGAAAACTCGATGCAGATATTAATGTTAAAGAAAAAACAATTGTTTTGCAGCACAAAGTTTAAGACTAAATAGTCAAATTACGGTTGATGAATTGTTAAACTGTCCTAGCGAATCGAGAAATGAAGTAATTAATTTAAGAGAAAAAAATAAAAGAAATTAAGTAATGAAGAAAATCGAATTGCAAAAGAGTAAGAAATGGTTAGGAAAAAGTTGAAGAAAAATGAAGATGGTATTTATTATAAAATATAGATGGAGTGCCAAGAATGTTGGCTATGAAGTGTTGATAAAGTTGCATGTTTTGTATGGACATATTGGAGTAAGGAAGCTATGGAAGATGTTTAGATTTGAATTTGTGCAAGAATGTAATCAAAACCTGTGATATGTGTCAAAAATTTAATGCTAAAATTTTCAGAATGCAAATATACCAAGGTCAATAAGTGCACAAGAAATTTTACAAGTAGTGGCAATAGATTATGTGAGTAATTTGATATAAACTGAAGATGGATATAAACATATTTTAGTAGTAGTAGATATATTTTCAAAATTTGTAAAATTATGTCTCTAGTAAAAGAACCAATATAACACAGATAAAGAAAGCATTAAAGCAATATTTGAAGAAATAGCAAGCCACAATCAATCATTTTGGACAACGCAATTATTTTCAAAATTTTAGATTTAAAAATTAAAAAAAAAATAAATACAACCAAATTATATTGCTATTAGACATCCAAATGCAAATCCAGCAGAAAGGTTCATACTTGAAGTGATTAAATATCTAAGAATATATTGTGTACAACAACACACAAAGTGGAAAGAAAAATTAAAACAAGTTGAATGGGTCATAAACAACACACATAACAACGTCACTGAAGAGACACCAGAAGTTGTTATGAATGGAAGACATCTACAGAGACCATGGATTTTTGTTGAACCAGTGAAACATCAGAAAATTCTGGAAAAGGTCAACAAGAACATGGAGAAAACAGCTAGGAAATATGTCAAGAGGATGAATAATAAAAAGAAGACCAAATTCAAAAAGGGAGATCTGGCAGTAATGAGAAATCTTAGACAGACAAATTGGAGGCATCAACAATGTGCAAAGTTGATGTTACCTTATGAAGGCCCCTATCAAATTGATACTGAAGTTGGAATGAACAGTTACAGATTGAAAGAAATAGATACAGGAAGAGATAAAGTTTACAACATTAGGTGCATTTATAAATATTATTTTTAGAAAAGAAAATACAAGATTGGAAAATCAAAAAGAATGTAGTGATGTAAATAGTGATGAATTGAAAATTTAAAATCAATATTAATAATTAAACAAAGACAATTTAAATAAAATAATTTATTATACCATTTGTACATAGTTATATAATACATTTCATAATTTAAAATAATTTGTTAAGTCTGATTTCCAGATCAGCAACTAGTTATTTGAAAAAAAAAATAAAAAAGGCTCTGTATATTAAAATGAAATATACATTAAAAGAACACACATAACCTCCAAAAATTGAATAATTTATTAGTGTAATGTCAGACTGACGTTGAAAAATTAGGTTGACAGTTGTCAAGGTGACATGTTTATTTCAGAAAATCATTTTGAGCAATATCTGACATTTAAAAAAATGCAGATATTGGCCAAAAATATTTTTGGGAAATTGAAATGGAAATAGACCAAAATTTAAAAAATCAAATCAATAATTATATTTAGATGAATGAAATAGTATAATAACAGATAGTGAGTAATGCATTGTAACATATAAACCAATATTGGAGGCAATAGAAATTTTGTACGAGTGATTCAAGTAATGTAAAAGAACTATGATAAATCAAATGCAATTTAAAGAGCAATACATGAATAGAAATGTTTAAATTATAAAACTGGTAATTTGTAAATGATTTATACAACTAAAATCGCATAGCAAATACATTTTTGAAAAATAACAAATGTGACAGTTTAAAATAAATTTCTTAAAAAGCAAGTGGGATTTGAAATGAACATGTAAAAATAATCTATAGGTTTGATAGCAGATACAGAGCTATTGAAACGTTGTGAGATCAACCACTTCAAGACAACGGAAGTCCAAGGAAACTTCGAGGAATGAGATACATTGTCTACCAACTTCATCAAAATTAGATTAGATTAGCAGTCATCAATAAATCAATAAAAGCAGTTTGGAGGAACAAAGTGAATCCACTTTAATAAAAGTTTGAAAGTGAATCAGGTATTTACATTTGAAGTTTTTAAACCATTTATTAATTTGATTTTCATTTATATTAACAATTAGAAATTTAAGAACATAAATTTGGGAAATAGTCATTTTAGTAACGGTATAAATTTTGGATATTTTAAATAACAAATTGCATTTGAGTGATTATTGACTTTGAAATTTAATTGTTGCAAATAACTTAATCATTTCGAAACGCAAATATTTTTAGATAAATCAAAAATTTAATTATAAGGTGTTTTGGTATTTATATTTTGAATGTTATTTGTTGATTTGATTAATTCGTTTATGTTTGATTTAATTTATTTTTTATATTTTGATTTGAAGCTGTTGAAAAGTTTAATAATACTGTGATAAACTCCGTGGGTTCAATTAATTAAAATTTAAAAACTAATATTCACTCTCACTTGCTAGAAACTTTTATTTACATCAAATATTCACAACAGCTGATTCGAATATCTAAATAATAACGCGAAATAAACTGTTCGTAATAACTAACTAACTCCTGCGATGATGGGCCGCTCCTTTTAAAATCAGTATCGAATTCTCTCCTTTTAAAATCAACATCGAATTCAACTTTTCAGCTGCCGAGCGATTTCGAGGTTAACTTTTTTTTTAAGCCCAGCAATTGATGACTTATTGGAATAGAATGTTTTACGCTTCTTTCGCCAGGGTCAGATTTACAACACTACCCTCCTTTTAATTCTGATTATCCCGATCAGAAACATCCCCTCCATGGTAAGGAGCGAGTCGATCTAAATGGACCACCTTCAACTTAGCATTAATCCTCTTGACCACCTCGTATAGACTATCCCAGGCGCGTGTAAGCTTTGGAGATTTACACTTGCTCCGTTGGGGTGGTATAGCTAGACTTTGTCCCTCTCTTGGAACCCGACTGAACTGGCCTTGAGGTCATATCGTGTCTACATGCGGTCACTGGTAGCCAACATCTGCGTTCGGGCTAATTCGTGTATTACCAGCATGTTATGTCGGAGCTGGTCGGCATAATCGCTGATGTCTTGGGAAAATTGTTCTACCAGCTCCGTTTACCGTGGTTGCCTCTTGATTGGGTATCGCATATGCCTCAGGCCATTTCCTGAAGTAATCAATTGCGACCAGAATGTATTTGTTCCCCCTCTCAGGCTCGAGAAACGGACCAGCGACGTCGATGGCAATTCTCTCAAATGGGACGCCCACATTGTACTGATGCATTCTGCCAGTGGTCCGGTTCTTCAGGCCCTTACTGGCTGCACTGGTGTCACATTTCCTGCACCAAGCTTTGACGTCTTCGAAGTACTTTACCCAGCAGTACGGCTGGCGAACTTTGTCTAGGGTTCTATTTATGCCCAGATGACCCCCGGTAATCCTATCATGTACTTCGGTCAGAATGGCTTGTACCTTTTTCTTTGGAACTACCAGTTGGGACTTGTTTTCTAGACCGTCAATGCTTTCTCAAATTCGCTTGAGCATACCATTCTCTACTCTTAGAGAGTCCCATTGGACCCATAACGATTGGGTCGCAGGATGCACGAGTATCTTGCTCCATCGTCCCATCGTGGCCTGTGTACCCCTCTCTTTTTGAGTGACAGGATTGGTTCGATATCTGGATCAGCCATTTGGTCCTGGATGCACTGTTCCGTTGTCCAGTCTTCATTTGCCTGCACTCTGATCTGTCTGATGGAGATACGCTCTCGCTGTTCCATTTTCAGACAATGTCCGCATTCTGCTCTACAGAGTCTTCTGGATAGGGCATCGGCATTATTATGCAAACGACCGGCAGGATGTTCAACCTTGAAATCGTATTGCTGTAATTTTTCCATCCACCTGGCCAGTTGTCCATCCGGTGTCTTCATTTCCAGCAGCCATTTGAGGGCGGCACGATCTGTTAGGATTAGGAAATGACGACCATAGAGGTATTTGTGAAAATGGTTATTATTGCCAGAAGTTCTTTTCTGGTGACGCAATAATTTCTTTCCGGCTTCGAGAATCCATGGCTGTACTACTCGATCAGCCTCTCTTCACCATCTTGCACCTGGGATCGGACGACCCCCAAACCTGTGTTGCTGGCGTCGGTGTCTATAATGAACTTGCCGAAATGTGTAGGAAAGGCTAGGATTGGGCTGGAACATAGTGCTGCCTTCAGTCGCCTGAATGATGTTTCGCAATCCTGATTCCAACGGAAGGTCTCTTTCTCAGTGTTCTGTCGATGTAGAGGCGCGGCAATGGTTTTAAATCTCTCAACAAATCGCCTGTAGTAGGAACAGAGGCCCAAGAAGCTTCGGAGTTCATGCTTGTCTCTTGGGACTGGCCAATCACCGATGGCTTCTATCTTGTCCCCGTTGGTGCGGATTCCTGGCTCGGAAACGACGTGGCCCAAAAACCCTACTTCTTTTTGGAACAAGAAACACTTCTTCGGGTTGAGTCTTAGGTTGGCGTTATTAATTCTGGAGAATACTTCGCCCAGGTTCTTCAGATGGTCGTCGAATATCTGACTCATGATCAGAATGTCGTCGAGTTATACTAAGCACGTCCTCCATGTTAACCCGCTCAGGACATACTCCATTAGCTTCTCGAATGTTGCGGGAGCATTACATAACCCAAAGGGCATGACTGTGAACTGAAACAGTCCTTTACTAGTGGAGACCGCTGTCTTCTCTGTGTCGTTTTCGTGTAGACCAATCTGCTAATATCCACTCTTTAGGTCTAGTGTGGAGAACTAACGAGAGCCTGCTAGTGTGGTCAGAGTATCATCAATTCGGGGTAGTGGATAGCTGTCTTTCTTAGTGACGTCATTCAGTTTTCTGTAATTCACGCAAAATCGGGTCGTTTCATCCTTGTTTTTAACAAGCACGACTGGAGCAGACCATGGGCTGATGAATTGCTCAATAACTCTATTTTCTAATATGGACTCGATGTTTTCCTCGACTGTTTGTTGTTGCTCCAATGGTAGTCGTCTAGGTGGTATTCTGATGGGTTGAGCCTTTCCGGTGTCTATTCGGTGCTGAAAGATGTTGGTGCAACCGGCGGTTTCATCTTGCCTGTTAAAAATTTGCCAATGCTTTGCGATAAATTGCTTGGCTTTCTTCTGTTCCCCTTGTGTAAAGTGTGTCAAGTGGTCAGCAGACATTTGTAGGACCTGTCTCCTTCACTGATGTCTGGTCCAGCTTAGTAGTCATGAGCTGAATGTACGGGCTGCACCATTCCAACGCAGCTCCCAGGATTGCTTTCTAGCTGCCCATGAATAATCTGTTCCCTTCGACCGGGAATTCTGGCTGAGGATTTTGCTACAATTTTTATGGAGGTCGCTGAACTGTTGACGGGCCGTGTCAATACAAATTCTTCATTTAGGAACCGAAGAACATCATATCTCGGGTCGAACATAACTCCATGCTGACTGATTAGGACCATATCCAGTATGAAATCGTCCTCAATATTCGCTACCAGGACCCTATGGCGGATTCGGTTGTCCCCTATCTACAGTACAATATCTGCTTCACCCTGTATTGACATGGACTCGCCGGTGACTGAGCTGGAGGTTGTTGGTAACTGGCCGGATTTCTGATGCACTCAAAACCTTGGACTTGGCAATGACCACAGCGGAGCCGGTGTCGATGGTGACGGTAACCGCTCGGCCATTGATGGTGCCCCTGATGACTAGGATGCTGCTATCTCGGCAAAATCCCGGGATGGATAACGTTTTGGGGGCTGGTGGAGGGTTAGTCAGCATTCGCCCCCTTATGCTGACTGGCTGACGGTCCCTGAGCATGTAGCTGTCCTATTGGTTACCCCTGGTCGGTGATCGTTCAGGTAGCCTCACTCGGCAATCACGTTGGAAGTGTCCTGTTCGTCTACATCGGTAACATGCTCCTATGGTGCCAGTTCTTTGTGACCGTTCTAATAGTTTGTTCAGACCAGCCAGCAGCGCTTGAAATGGTGACTGTGACTCTTCCTGGTTGAAGGAAACTGCTCGCACCCTCGACTTGGACATATTGGAGCAAAGCTTCGTTACTCTTCTTGATGCAGCTAAGTCTTAGATTTCTTTGTACTTCCACATCTCTGATACCGTTTATGAAGCTCTGCGTGGCCAACTGATCATTGGTTTTCTCTGGCAGGTCTGGGTAGGACAAGTGCACTAAACGTCTATTCTTCGCTTCGAATTCTTGAAGGCTCTCTCCGGATTTTTTCATTTTTCCGCTTAGTTACACCTGGTATACTTTTTTCTGGATAATTCAACTTGTTCTTGTTTCTCTTCAAATACTTTAAATTCATTTTGTTGTTTTAATTCAATTTGATCTTGTTTTTGTTCAAATATTTTAAAATCAATTTTGTCTTTTTAATTCAATTTGTTCTTGTTTTTCTTCAAATTCCTTCAATTAAATTATGTTTTTTTTCATCTATAGATTTCACTAACCTTTGTTGAATTTCCTCTTGATGTGATTTCTCTTTTTTCTCACGTTTTTCCAGGATCTGAGTTATTCCATCCGTAACCTGTTTGAATATTTTTTTGGTAGTCTCATCCATTTTTTCTTTTTCCATACTTCGGTTTTCCATAAATCAAATTGCGATTTTAACTTCACTTAATCCTTCACTTCGAAACCAAATTGTGATACACTCCGTGGATTCCATTAATTAAAATTTAAAAACTAATATTCATTCTCACTTTCATGAAACTTTTATTTACATCAAATATTCACAACCGCTAATTTCGAATATCTAAATAATAACACGAAATAAACTTTTCGCAATAACTCACTCATGCGATGATGGGCCGCTCCTTTTAAAATCAGGATCAAATTGGTGCGTTCCCGCAATTTGTTTAGTGTATTGTTCAAATTTGATTGAATTACTTCATTGATTTTTAAACTTCTGCACCTTTTCCAAAACCTTCCGTCGCGCTAATGCTAATTTTAAGTGGTTTTTGCTTGTAAAATAAAGACAGTATTCGTGATTCGTGTGTATTGACTTTCAAGCTATTTGGACACTTTTGATTCCGTCTGAAGAGACAGCCGCTTTTTGTTGTTATTGTGTTACGATTCCGCGAGTTATTAGTTCCGGTCGTAACAACCGCTAAACCGCTTTCATTTTGTTTCTTTTGTGTTTACAAAAGCGCATCATTTGTTGTTAAACCCGCATTTTTTGTTTGCTTAATCAATGAACATTAAGTCGCTATTTTTTGTGTATCGTGTTGTCCAGACGAATCTTTAAAAACAGTTCCTGCCGCTGCGGGGCTAGCCTCTGAAGAAAGAAAAACCAAGAAAACACCACCTGCAGAGCTTCGACGTAAAAGGTCAGTGATTAACTTTTATTTGGCGATTTAATTTACGCGACGATACAATGTTGCATTGAACCAGCATTGAACTAAAACCGCAACATCTAATTCGTACATTTTTATGGATATTACATGTAATGTGCCATCGAAGACATTCCAGAAATTCTCTCGCACAATAGAGTGTCAACTTTTCAGCTGCCGAGCGATTACGAGATTAACTTTTTTGTCAGCATTAGAAAATTCCAGTTCTTGTTTTTAACCCCAGCAATTGATGACTTATTGGAATAAAGTGTTTTACGCTTCTTTCGCCAGGGACGGATTTACAACAATACATAACAAAAAAATTAGTTTTATTATTGACAAAGGGTCAATTGGCGCATATAAACATTTACAGAAAAAGGAGTCTCAAGAGCTGAAGCAGTCTGTTCAAAGAAAAGAAATTTGTGTGGAGTTTTTACCGAGTGGATAAATTTGAAAATAAAATAAAAGTCCAATCATAACGAAGTAAAAATTCTATTACAGTATATATTCCGGTGTACATCCATTTGTCTATACGTAAATTATATATATTATATATATATATATATATATATATATATATATATATATGAGCAATATTTCTACTTTTAAAGGAATTTTGTAGGGGGGGGGTCCTCGGATTCTTCAAATTTTAGTATGTTACTGAACCTATTGAAAAAACCTTATCCTGAGAGTTACAGCCCTCTAGAGCCCTTAGGGCCCTAGATAGGGCCCGTCAAAGACACAAAAAAGGCCGTTTTTACCCTATATTTGACAGGCTGTATCTCGGAGCCCAGTTAACCGATTTCAACTCACCAAACGTCATTTGTTTTCTAATTTTACGTAGTTTTTTCAGTAAAAAATTCAAGTTAATAACGCTGATTTTTGGGAGCACTTTAAGTAAAGTTAAAAATTTCAAAAAATTGTCATTTTCAAAAATTTGCCAAAAATCGAATTTTAATCCGATTTTAGTTTTCTCGGTGGCATTTGAAAAGTTTAAAAAAACACCTTCAAAATGAGATGTGGTGCGTTAAAATCCGTTCAATAGATTCGGAGATACAGCGGATTGAAAATAGTCATTTTTGTAAATATCGCGTTTTACGCATTTTCAAAGTGCTGGTACTTTTGATTTGAGGGTTCCTACAAACCTCTAAGTAGCCTAGGCGTAACTAAAATCAAAGTATCAATTCTGAAAACGCTAATTGTGAAGTTATTTCTCAAAATCTTCTATCTCCGTTCTACACAACCTATAACTTTATTTAACCTTCAAATGACAAATATTTTGATGTAGTTTGCTAATCTTTTACAGTTTGGCATTATATTTTTGGAAACTTAGAGCTCACGGCTTGTATTGTAGAAATTTTAGTTTCAATGGCATTGATTCCAATTAATTAGAATTAATCAATCCATTAGGTTTTTTGTACGATTACATTGATCCTCTATGGACAAATATATGACTTAAAAAAAGTTAAAATATTGGGGAAAAGTAAAAGTATAAAGGGATTCAAACAGTAAATTAAAAATAAAATGAACACGAATTTTAACAAAATTTAAAATAAAATACCAATTAAAAAATTAAATAAGGTAACGCAGAAAAATCTGTACCTCTTCAGTTTTAAGATCCATTTTCAATTTACTTTTAAAAATGTTTTTATATTTTTACTTTAATACTATTTCTTTTAAGTTACATTAATCACTTTTGCTCCAAAAGTATTGTTTATTTTATGTTAATAATATAACGAAGTGTTGAGGTGATGGGTATTATCATGGTATCTTAGTAGCTTGTAGCGTGGTAGCAACATCAACACACACCCATGCGCGAGCCCTCCAGAAAATTTTACTGATGAGCACTTCCAGCCCCCTTGCCATCCACCCCCTGAGACTTAACTCAGGTCCTCACGCTAACGCACTTTTCCTTGTGCAAAATCGCTGTCTTCTTGTTGGGATAGCTTGGCTTTGGTTTGATTCCGTTGCTTTACCGTATTGGTACTACAGCAACTGTCTTATTTGTGTAACGTGGCTCATTCTTTGCTATGATATATAGCTAATTGTACCCTTCTGTGGGCGTGCATGTTGTCGTCGTTTGTTTTGTGGGTGTGTGTTCTTCTGTCTTCTCTTTGTTTGGTAGGTTGGTTTCCCCACGGGCCCCCCTTGTTGTCTCCTGAAAAATAAAGATTGTTATCTACTTCATTTTTTACTTACCTCTCCTCTATCTCTGGGGTTCTTCGTCCTCTTCCCCTTCGCTAAGGCAGAGCTGGTTCTTAGGCCGTTTGTATCTGTCAATAAATCTGGGGTCATAGTCGATTAGTTGTCGTAGGTGAAGGTTTGGGTGCTGTTCCAGTTTGGCGTAAGCCTCTCTGGCCCTCCTTTTCATTTCTGCAAGCACTGATTGGTGTCGTAAATCGTTGAAAATCACCGTGTAACGAACGAACCAGGGTGCGTCGACTGCGAGGCATAGGCATCGGTTCTCCTGCCTTTGGATGGCCTGCCTGTCGCTCTTGCTGGTGTGTCCCCATACTATTGAAGCGTACGTCAGCATTGGAAAGATGACTGTGTTGATGAGAGTCAGCTTGTTTAAGAGTCCCAGCTTGCTTCCTCTTCCTATTAAGGGGTAAAGTTTGGGACGGGCAGCCCTGACTTTATTACCAGTCTCTTGGACATGCCTCGTGAAAGTCAACCCCTTGTCGATGATGACTCCAAGGTATTTGACTTCGTTCTTCCATGGACTTTGTCTGCCGTTGACGGTCAGGCTTCCTGTCGGAACGATCGTGCGACTTCTCCCGTTGACGAACAAACTTGGGTTTTCTCCTCGTTGATGGCTAGCAACATCAAAGCAACAAAGCAAGAATTTATATGTCCAGACCCTGAGAGCAATTCTACATTCAGAGTCAACTATCGATCAATGTTTATACTTAATGGTCTTTGTCATGAAACGGACGCATGTAACAAGGCAAGGTCAGCCATCTATGAATTCACAGCTAGCCTTGTTTTACACTAAGGCCCAGGACAGACAACGATACGAATGGAGATAAGAAACTTAAAAACATGCGCTAAGAAAAATATTGCTGCGCGCATGCTCCAGGTCTTGCGACGTTTGCAGACTTAGGGAAGGTTTCAAAAATAATTTACTATGGGCACTTCTAGACAGAAGTTGCTGCAGCTGCTCTCAGATACTACTATAAAGTTTATAAGTCATGGAGCATGCGATCAGCAAAATTTTTCTGAGCGCGGCGCTAACTTTTTATCCCCATGTTTTTTAACTTCTCATCATTCGTATCTCAATGTCTGTCTCGGGCCTTAGTTCAAAACAATGCTAGCTGTGAACATTTAGTTAATGAATTCATAGATGGCTGACCTTGCCTTGTTACATGCGTCCCTTTCATGACAAAGACCCTTAAGTATAAACATACATCGATAGTTTTGTCGTGTCGTGTCGCGACTTATACCATCAATGTAGAATTGCTCTCAGGGTCTGAACATATAAATTCTTGCTTTGTTGCTTTGATGTTGCTACAACGCTACAAGCTACTAAGATACCATGATAGTACCCATAACCTCAACACTGCGTTATATTATTAACATAAAATAAATATTATTTTTGGAGCAAAAGTGAGTAATGTAACTTAAAAGAAATAGTATTAAAGTAAAAATATAAAGACATTTTTAAAAGTAAATTGAAAATGGATCTTAAAACTGAAGAGGTACAGGTTTTTCTGCGTCACCTTATTTAATTTTTTAATTGGTATTTTATTTTAAATTTTGTTAAAATACGTTTTTTAATTTACTGTTTGAATACTTTACTTTTCCCCAATATTTTGACTTTTTTTAAGTCATATATTTTTCCATAGTGGGTCAATGTAATCGTACAAAATATCTAATGGATTGATTCATTTTAATTAATTGGAATCAAACTAAAATTTCTACACTACAAAGCGTGAGCTCTAAGTTTCCAAAAAATATAATGCAAAACTGTAAAAGATTAGCAAACTGCATCAAAATATTTGTAACTTGAAAGGTTAAACAAAGTTCTAGTTTGTCTAGAACGGAGATAGAAGATTTTGAGAAGTAACTTCACAATTAGGTAAAATTAGCGTTTTCAGAATTGATACTTTGATTTTAGTTAAGCCTTTGAATTATCATAACTGTAGTTCTAGGCTATCTAGAGGTTTGTAGGAACACTCAAATCAAATGTTTTAATCTCTTCTTTTATAATCTGTAATATAGAAATGTCTTCAGGCTCTCTGGTTAATAGAAATAAGCTGTAAGTTTTTATTAAATTGACTTAGTCCAGTAGCAAAATACTCATTTTTTAGAGGGTTAAATGAGGTAGATAGAGGCTCGGGCCAAAAAAATCTCCAATAGGACGTTATTATTTTTATAAAAAAATACTTCCAAAAAATTTTTTCTCTAATTTTAACTTTACTAGACCAAGTACCAGCATTTTGAAAATGCGTAAAAACGCGATTATTACAAAAATGACCATTTCAATCCACTGTATCTCCGAATCTACTGAACGGATTTTAACGCACCACATCTCATTTTGAAGATGTTTTTTAAAACTTTTCAAATGCCGCCGAGAAAACTAAAATCGGATTAAAATTCGATTTTTGGCGACTTTTGAAAATGAATTTTTTAACTTTACTTAAAATGCTCCCAAAAATCAGCGTTATTAAGTAGAGACTTGAACTTTTTACTAAAAAAACTAATTAAAATTTCAAAACAAATGACGTTTGGTGAGTTGAAATGGGTTAACTGGGCTCCGAGATACAGAGTGTCAAATATATGGTAAAAACGGCCTTTTTGTATGTTTGACGGGCCCTATCTAGGGCCCTAAGGTCTCTAGAGGGCTGTAACTCAGGATAACCTTTTTTCAATAGGTTCAGTCACATACTAAAATTTGAAGAAAATCCGAGGACCCCCCCCCTCTACAAAATTCCTTTAAAAGTAGAAATATTGCTCATATATATATTATATCTATATACTATTATAAAATTGTAGTTGTCTGAGTGTTTGTTTGTTTGTTTGTTACCTCATCATGTAAGAACTACGTAACTGAGTTTGCTGAATCTTTTTTTTTTTGTTGGAAAGCTTATAGTTTGACTTAAAATCTGGTATACATTTTATCTCCCTACATTGACAGAAACGGTAGATATAGGGGAAAATCTACTACCTTGTTCGGTAATACATAACTATTAGTAAATTGGTTCCACCGCATGCACCAAATTTTAGATACTTGCACCAGCTTAGCTTTTATTCAAAATTCGGAATATGCCAATATAACATGTTTCGATTTTTAAAAAATTCCAACTGACATATTAAGTGTAATTTTGCAGGGTGTTCCATATATAGGAACTATAGATAGAATTAAATTGATTTAAAAAATCTTGAAAAAAAATATTAGATGGCTTGTAAGTAGTTGCATATATACAATGTGGTTGAAATAAGGGGGAAGATATACGGAGTGGTTCAAAAAAAATATATTGAGTGGACGAAACAGTTGTATATACCAGGTGGTTGCAAAACGGGTGGAAATGAATTATTTTTATAAGGGCGCATAAAAAAATGTTATATTGTTAGGGTCATAAGTAGTTGCATATACAATTAGGGTGAGATAAGGGTAAAATAGAATTAGATTTGTACAGGGTGGATAAAAAATATGTTATTTAAGCAGGATATTTTAATTTTCTTGAGCTATTATTATAGTTATGAAATGGGTTGAAAAAACTGTTAGAAGCAGTTGTTTATACAGGGTGGTTGAAATATAAGATGGAGCGGAATTATAGTTTATAGGGTAGTTAAAAATTTGTTTTATATCTACAAGTAGTTCACAAGTTCACAAGTAGCACATATAGGATGGGTCAATTATGTAGCAGACCATAATTACAGCTAAACAGGTAGGTTTAAACAATATTATAATTGAATGTTATGATCTGCAAGCTGTTCCTTATACCGGATAGATGAAATATAGGGTGGACTAAAATTCAAAATATACAGGGTGATGAAAAAATGTTGTATTGGGTGGCCCATAAATACTTGCATATACAAGGCTGTTGAAATAATAGAGTAGAGTAGAATAATAATTATACAGTGTGGGTAATTTTTTTTGTTATATAGGTTAGAGAAATGGGCGAAGTCAAGTTATAGTTACACAGTGTGATTCAAACAAGGTTAAAAAAAGTTGCAAATGAAAAATATGTGGAAAAATTGTGAAATAGCGTAGCTCATAATCAGTTGCACAGATAGAATATTTGAAATATAGGGAGGAGTAGGGTTAAGTAGTTGAGTATTTAAAAAAGTATTTGAAAAACCTTGGGGGCCGAATAAGCAGTTGCAGTTTTGGTGAAGTTTATTGTGGGAAGTGATGGATTTATATTTAATACGGGGTGGTACAAAAATGTTATACTGGGTGGCCGATAAGTTGTACATATGGTTGAAATAGAGGGTGAAGTAAAAATATGAGCTGTTGCATATATGCAATATCTGAAACATAGGGTGAAGTAAAATTATAGTTATACTAGTTATACAGTGTGATTAAAACAATATTGACATATAAGGTGGAGACAAATTATATTTTCCAGGGCCGTTAAAAAGTGTCAGAAAAATAGTTATTTAGGGTAGTCCATAAGCAGTAGCATAGAGAAGATAGTTGAAATATAGAGGGGATCAGAGTTATAGTTAAGTGTTTAAAAAATGTTATATATGGTGACCCCTAAGCAAGATGCATATACAGCGCGGTTGAAATATTTTGTAGAATAAAATTATGGTTATACATGATGGTTCAAAAAATGACAAATAAGTTATAATGGTTGACTAATTGGTAGCAGTATATACAAGATGATTTAAATAAAGATGGAAGTAGAGTTATAGCTATAGAAGGCAGTTCAAAAAAATATTGAATAAAATTGTTACATAGGGTGATCATATAAAGTTGCAGTTTCGGTAAAATATGTTGGGGATTGGTGGATTTATAGTTATACAGAGTGGTACAAATAAAGTAATATTGGGTGGCCTATAAGTATAAAGTTGACCATTTACAGTTGCATCTTGATATATGGAATACCTACAAAGCAAAATTATAGTTATATACTGTTTTTATCACAATGTTATATAAAGGATCATATAAAGGGTGGTTAAAATATAAGACGAAGGGAAATTATATTTTACGAAGTGGCTCAAAAATTATCAGAATTAATTGTTATATAGCGTAAAGGGGGGAATGGAATAATAGTTAGGTAATTTAAAAATGTTATATTGAATGATAAATAAACAGCAGCTTATACAAGATGGTTGCACTATAGGGTGAAGCAGGTGTTTCCAAAAAATGTTAAATATAATTGTTATATAGGGTAGCCGATAAGTGTTTGCAGTTTCGATGAAATATATTCTGGATTGGAAATCTACAATCCATACGCGGGTGAAACCGCGGGTAATGGCTAGTACATATATATATATATATATATATATATATATATATATATATATATATATATGTTATATCACACTTCCAAAATTTCACTTTTTAAAAAAGACTTTATTTATACTTGCACAATTAATAAAACTTTTAATATAAACTTGAATATAATAATAAAACTTTATAACAATAAAAAAGGAAAAAAATGAGTGTTAAACTAACTAGATAAATCTGTAAGTAACAATGAATACAGACAAAAGGCAATTGAACAATTTATAACATTAGAATGCTGACTAAGCTGTCGCAGCGTTTGCTGTTCTCACGGATGTACGTCGTCGAAGGTAACCTGAGACGACACGTGGATGCTGACTCAGCTTGGGAACTGTTGCTAGATGGTTTCACATAAGTCGATGGAATAACTTATATAACAACTCCCATCCATATAAAAAAGTTGATGCTACAGCATCGACTTTTAAGGGAGGTTCTGCAATTCCATATCCTCGACAGGACTAAGGAGGCTATGGAGTTTTACCCTGGGCTTGATGGTTGATGGACCTGGTGGTGGTGCTGGATCGGCAGGAGGGCTGATCGTTGGAGGCTTCTGGAATTTCTTCCTGATGATGTTCATGGAAAGGAGGGCAACCACAATTGCGGTTGTTGCCATTGTGATGATCGTAAACCAGGAGGTGTGTTTCTCCAAGAATGGTTTGTCTAGGAGCTTTTCCAATTCCCTGGAGTATTGTCTAAGCTTATGGTTAGCGATATTCAGGTCTCTGGCATCCAATTCTTGTAGTCTCATGGGTTTCAACTTTGGAAGCTGACTGATGGTTGGCAGGTTGTCGCAACAGTTGTAGGGATGTTGACTGGGTGACTCTTAAGTGTGATGTTGTCAACGTTGTTGGTGGTCCTTCTGGCATGGACCCTGGTGTTTCCGATGAAGGCATTGCAACTGGGTTGGATGGTCAGTAGAGAATTTGTCGATATGGATTGGGTAACGACATCTTCTCCCTTGCACTTGATGTTGATGGGCAACTGTCCGGAAATCGAGATTAACCAAAGGTTCAGGTCAATCTCTTGAATATTATACTCTTCGGCATATAATATTAAAGGCTTGCAAGTTGGAGGAAGGGCTGCTGGCTGTCTAAGAAGCTGTGCTTCGCAGAGGGCTTCTTTGTCTATGGTGTGTGGAATAACTTTGGAACAGATCTTATGTTCTTTAGATAATGGCTTACAGTCACTCAAGTCTTCGAAAGATGCGTACAATAGCGAATCGTCATCTCTCGCGATATATTTTAATTTTGTTGGAAGAATATGGTGAAATCCTGTTCGATAATCCAAAACTGGGATAGGATACAAGCGGTATAGTGTATAAGTTTCAGGATTGACTAAGGGGATTTTTAGTACAAAAACAATTTTAGTATTGATTTGAAAAGCTTCCAATTTTATTAGATCGATGTATCTAGCAACATTTGAACTATAGGTTGGAAGTGGTAAGTTATTTTCATGAAGTGACTGTGATATTTTCTGAAGGGAGTCGACCAAATCTACTGGGTTTATAATTGAGCTATGTAAGATTTTTAGACGGGCGAAAGAGACTGCAGTTAATACATCGTTGAGGGTATCTTCAATGTATACGTAACTTTCCATTAAGCTTTCACACAAATCCAAGACATTGGCTTGAAGTTCATAAAAAGCAAGATCGTCTGTAATGAACACAATTGACTTCCTAATTGCTTCGATATTTTCCGAAAATATTCTCTCTTCGGACTGAAATTTTTGTATTGTGGTGTTAAGGTTCTTAATGACTGAAGTTGTTACTGATAATTGTCGTTTCATTAAGTTTTCAATTTGATGTTGGTCTTTAGTAATTTTGTTTATAGAGTCACTAAAGTATTCTCCGTCTGTTGCATCTAAGTTACCGGAAATAGATTTCCAAATCGATCCCAGTCCATTAATTAGTCCGCGTTTCTTTCTGTTGGTACTGTAAGTCTCAGTGTCAGCGAAAATTTCTGTATATTTGATGTTAACAGATTTTGATATTTGTTTCAGGAGGCTTACGTGAGTCTGTACTTTTGATTTGAAGATTTTAATGTTAGTTTTGTTGTCGTTAATAGTTTCTAAAAGTCTGTTCAGTATATTGTCATTGTTAGAAATAGCGTCTCGAAAGGGGTTTAGATCTTTGTAAACAAGGAGTGTCCATTTCTCATTAGAAATTTTAAGGGTGCCTTCTTCATGGAAGAAAACTCCTATAGTATTGTTAACAGGCGTAATGGAGTACTGTTGAAGGTTCACGACTGAAAACAGTCCACAGAATCTGAAAAAGGGATTTATTCAAAATAGGGTTTTAGTCTGTCAAAGTTAACTTTAGTTATTTGGTTTGTTTGTAAATTTATGACGGTGGCAGAGTTTTTTCGTATTGCGGTAATTTCGAAGGGGCCGTTGAATTTGTTTTCGGCTTTATTTTTAATTTGGGACTCTTTTACGTAGACTTTGTCGCCTACTTTGTAATCGGGTTGTTTAGTAGAAACGTGTTGGTCAAATCGCACTTTAGATTTTTCTTTCTGTCTTTCGGTTTTAGCACGAGCGAGTCTGTACTAATAGTCCATTCTGTTATTTAGGTCTCTTACGTATTTCGAAATCAGTTTTTCCTGGTTGTAAAGGGTTTCTGGAGGCCTACTTGAAGTGTGCCCAAATATGAGTTCATAGGGCGTGAAACCGGTGGTTTTATTTTTTGTGTTATTATAACAGATGATGGCATAAGGGAGGACGTTAAATGGATGTTCGGTTGGATGTTCCGCTGTATTTGCCCTTATCATTTCTGCTAAGGTCGCGTGAAATCTTTCAATAGAACCGTTTGACTCGGGATGTTGAACGCTGGAGAATGTCAGTTTTATGTCGTATAGTTGGCATAAATCCCGCATTAAAGTGTTGTCAAATTCACGTCCATAGTCACAATGGATGCGAAGTGGAGTGCCGTAATGTTGAAAGAAAATCAAAAGGGTGTTTACGACAGTTGAAGCTGTTTTGTCGTTTATGGGGTAGGCTTGTGTAAATTTCGTTAGTTCATCCCTAATAGTCAGTGCATGATTTCTAGATGGATACTCGAAGATGTCAATGTTAATACGTTCGAAAGGAGTCTTGGGTGTTTCCGTAATAACAAAAGGTGCACTTAGGTTTTTCCTACAGAACTTTACCTTTTGGCAAGTTTCGCAGGATTTGATGAATTGTTCTACAGTTTTAATTAAGCCGGTCCAATTGTATTTTTCCCTAATACGTCTGATAGTTTCGTTAATGCCACGATGGAGGTTGTTTTTACCAGAGTGGTATTGTTGTATTATTATAGGAATTTCGTCTTCGGTAGGAGTTGTAACAATGTTTTGGCAGATTTTCAGTTTGATTTCTTTGTCGGAGAGAATGAAAGATAAAATTTCAAGAATGGGAAGTTCTATGTTATTTTCTATGCAGTATGTTTCGGAGTCGTTGAATTGGTCTTGGTTGGTATAAATAATTTTGAAAAGATGTGAGACGACAGTTTCAGGGTCATAGGGCAAAGGTACAACTAAGTATTTTCTATGCCTGACAGATTTACTGGCCATGATGTTAAGAGTGTCATTACTGAAATTAGGTTCTTCTTCGAAAAAGTCATCAATAATTTTGTCGTGTAAGTCGTTGGTTTTATTTTGCCAAAAGAATGTAACTATGCGTTTGTGGGACTTGTCTAAAAGTTGAGAATTGGATATTTCAATTTTAGAGTAATCGATTATTGACTCAGTTTTGTAGAGTCGAACAAATCGATTAAACTCAGTGATAATTCTTCCGTCATGTTCGTCGTCATTGTCAGAGTTTTCAGGTTGTTCGGAGTCAGTTTCGTTGTTAGCGAAAATTTTGATTTTGGAAAGGAAATCAGCACATTGCTTGAAATGGTTGATTTTGATGCGAGAAAAAGCATCTGCGTTTTGGTTTACCTTGCCGGGCTTGTACTCGATCTTATAATTGTATTCCTCTAGCTTAAGGCGCCATCTGGCTAGACGACTGCCAGGATCTTTGATGGAAAAGAGCCAAGTAAGCGGACGGTGGTCACACAGGAGTGTAAACCTTCTCCCAAAAAGATACGGTCTGTAGTGCTTAACAGCCCAAACTATGGCCAACAATTCTCGTTCGATGGTGGAATATCGTGTCTCTGCAGCACAGAGGGTGCGAGAAGCGTATGCAACAGGGAGATCTTTTCCCACAGGGCCTTGAGAAAGAACCGCTCCAATAGCAAAAGCACTAGCATCAGTAGTGAGCAGGAAGGGTTCTTCAAAGTTTGGATATATCAGGATTGGGTCAGATACAAGGGCTTGCTTCAGTTCTTCGAAGGAAGACTTGCAATCTGCGTCAAAGATGAATTTGACGTTTTTTTGGAGTAGTTTAGTCAGAGGTTTAGAGATCTTCGCAAAATTTGGTATGAAGCGTCTGTAATACCCAGCGAGACCAAGAAAAGATTTGATGTCTTTCGGAGTTTGGGGTTGCGGAAAGTTCTGAATACATTCAACCTTTGAAGGGTTTGGTTTTACACCTTCTTGTGTGATAAGATGGCCAAGATAAGCCACTTCTTTACGAAGAAATTCGCACTTATCAGGTTGAATTTTGAGGTTAGACTTCCGAAGTCGTTTAAAAACTTCTGTTAACCGGGAAATATGTTCATGGATGGTCGGAGAGTAGACGATGATATCATCCATATAGACGAGACAACGTTCATTCTGTATACCCAGAAGAATATTGTCCATGACCCTCTGAAAAGTAGAAGGTGCATTTTTTAAACCAAATGGCATACGAACGAATTCATAATGACCATTTTCGACAGAAAAGCCAGTCTTAGGAATATCTTCCTCTTGGATTTCCAACTGGTGGAACCCGGAAGCGAGATCCAGTGTCGAAAAATATTGACACTTTCCAAGTTGGTCGAGAAGATCAGAGATATTTGGCAGAGGATATTTATCATCTACAGTCAATTCATTTAATTTCCTGTAATCGATAACTACTCGCCACTTTTGTTTACCAGAAGTATCGAGCTTCTTGGGGACGACCCATACAGGGGAGGACCAAGGGGATGAGGAGTGCCTAATGATACCTTGTTCAAGCATTTTTCCAATTTGGGTTTTCACTTCCTCTTTATGTACTTGAGGATATCTATAGGATTTAGTGAAAACGGGCTTTGCGTTATTCGTATCAATCGAATGTTTAACCTCGTTAGTGAAAGTCAAGACGTCACCTTCAAGATAGAAAATGTCTTGAAATTCCAAACAAAGATCAGTGATTTGTTCGCGTTCTTCGTCATTTAGATGTTCAGTTCTAATTTGTTGTCTAATAGTCGAGTTTCTGTCTATGTATTGGGATTCATGATAATCGTCTGTATTGAAATTCAGAAGAGGGTGAGTTTTGTCAAGTGGTTCCAGTTTTAAATCGGAAAAAGTTACTGTTTTGGGCATCGCGTTAGCGTTTATTATAGACGTTAGAAATTCACCATTTGCGTTAATATGTACGAGTGCGTTTGGAAGTCGTACTCTGTCAATTTCTTGAGTTGGTAAGATGGCGTCGATGTTAGAAAGATCGCATTTAAGTTTAAAGATCTTTTCTGTTCGTGCCTCAATAGTTATTTTGTTTTGTGTGGGTGTTTGTGAAATAATATTAGGCTTAACGTTGAGTGTGTCGGGTACATCAGTCAAGGGTTGATCGTTATCGGGAACTTTGTGTAAAGGGATGGTTTTAAAATTTGTTATTAGCTGTTTAGATTTTAAGTCAACTATGCATTCATAGTGTTCAAGAAAATCTAAACCTAGTATGCCGTCAAACTCAATGTCCAAATCGTATATAAAAACTTTATGTGGGTTACGTGGAGCGAATGGAATTAGGGTAGATTGTGAGATAGGGATTTTTTCATGGGTAATACCTTGAATCGTTACCCTTTCAGGAGATCTTTGGGTGAAATTCTTTACGGTATTTTCCTTGAAGATAGAGATACCAGCTCCGGTATCAATAAGTAATTTGAATTTAGAAGAAGCGTCAAGAATGTAATAAAGGTTTTTAGAATTAACGGTAAGAAGTGGGCTTAAAGAAATAGTTGCTCCGGGAAGTTCAAGTTGGGGTTCAGATTGTCGAGATTCAAGCTTTGAATCTGCGTTTCGACTTCGCACAAAGTTGTTGTCGAATCGGGAGGTTGGTCTAGGCTCGGAAGCGCTAGAAAATCCTGATAATCGTGACAATTAAGAGGCTCGACAGGGGTATCGTCAAAAGTTTCTTCGAAGCCTGAATAATTTTGACTATCATCCTCGTAGTCATAAGTATTGTAATTATCGGTATAATAATCCGAATATTGTGAGTAACCATCATTTTGATGTTGATTGAAATGATGTGTCCTTTCAGGACGGTTATTCGGGTTATTCTGTATAACCGAAGGACGAGAATAATTCGGGTTCATTTGAGACCTAAAAGGGGGTCTCTGGAAGTTTTGTGGACGAAACTGTTGTCCTTGTTGAACAGGGGGTGTGTTTGAGGGGAAATTTGGCCTTGTTGGTTGGTTAGGTCCAACAGGATTTGGCCTATGGTTTTGGTTGAATTGTTGAGAACCATTTTGATTTTTCAATCGGCAATTTGCGGCTATGTGGCCTAATCGACCACACTGAAGACACTTAAGAGGTTGTGTCGGCTTTCGTGTTTGAAAGTTGGGTTTGAGAGGAACATATTTGTTCGTTTTTTGATCCTCGAAATAAGAAAGTTGAAGCTCTCTCCTAATCCGGGAGTGTGCCTCTAGAAGGTCTTTTGGGTTACTGGCACGAATTACTTGTCCTAATCGGGGTTCTAATCCCGTAAGAAGGGTATTCATGACCATAGTATCCACTAGAGTGGTCTGGGCGTCTTTTTGTTCTGGACTAAGCCCAGCAGTTTTGTGAATGTAGGAGTGCATTTTCGCACTCAATACCTGGAGTCTATTGTAAAACGTTAGTGGAGACTCGTTCGAAAGTTGCTTTAGTCGTTGTAAGTCGTGAATAAGGGAAGAGAGATCACGAGAATCTCCAAAGTGTAGGGTCAAGAGTTGCTTGATTTCAAGGTACGATCCGGGGTTCCTTGAATTTATCAACTGCGCCGCTTTCCCTTTGAGTTTATTTTTGATATGGATCACTAACAAATATTTTTGATCCGCCGTGGACATATTATATGCGCAATTACACGCATCTATAAAGGTTCCCAAGGAAATTTGGTCGCCTTCAAATTCGGGTATAACGGAAAATATTTCCGTTAACCGATATCTCTCGGTTTCGGTGTTAACCGGAGATGGTGATGCTTGTGCCATTTTTATATGTATCGATATAAAAGAATTGGAACAAGAGAATAAAGTGTATAAAATAGAATATTAAAAGGTATAGAAAATTAATATACTGTAGAATATGTTGATTGGGATAAACGATTGTTTGAACGATAGAACAGTATGGTATAAAATGTAAAGCAATTAAAATCAATAGATCAAAATAAATCAGTTAATCAAATGGATAAATAAATCAATAAAATATGTAAATCAAATATATCAAATGTCAATATATCAAATAAATCAAGTAATGAAAAATGAAATCAAATGTATTAATTCAAATTATTAAAAATCAATTCTCAATAAAATAAATCAAATAATAATTACTTAAAACGAATGACGATTCACCATTACTTACATCAACAGGAACATTGAAAGCGCCGTGTTCTACGTTTGATTGCAGTGAGGACTTCTTCCAGGTTCGTTGTTCCGTTGAGGGATAGGAATCCGCCGCTACCAGTTAGAGTACTCGTGTTCTAGTAACGTTAGACGGATCCTACTGACTGCGCCAATTTGTTATATCACACTTCCAAAATTTCACTTTTTAAAAAAGACTTTATTTATACTTGCACAATTAATAAAACTTTTAATATAAACTTGAATATAATAATAAAACTTTATAACAATAAAAAAGGAAAAAAATGAGTGTTAAACTAACTAGACAAATCTGTAAGTAACAATGAATACAGACATAAGGCAATTGAACAATTTATAACATTAGAATGCTGACTAAGCTGTCGCAGCGTTTGCTGTTCTCACGGATGTACGTCGTCGAAGGTCGATGGAATAACTTATATAACATATATATATATATATATATATATATATATATATATATATATATATATATATATATGCCCAAGAAAGATTAGAATTAAACTGGAGAAAAAATAAATACTGTGAAAATATTATTCCTGGTGACAAAAAAGTATTGTGAAATTAAGAGATCTATCGTTACGACTATTGGTTTTTAATAGTAATCGCGTTTCGTTACCCAAAACTCATAAATCATCAATCTGAAAATTTTGAGCGATATAAATTCTTAAAAGAATTTAGATTCCGTACAATAAAGCTCTCTTAATAAATTGACATAATACGACTTTTCTTGTAATCGTGCCTTAAACATTGATTTGTATTTTCAATTTTTTGTCTCGATTTTGGATTTTTGAAACTTCCAGAAAAATCAATATTTTGATTGGGCAAACTACTAACTACTCTTAAAGGAAACTTAATACTCTACAAATAAAATGTTTTAACATTTTTCATTAAATTCACTACTTTTATAGTTATTCGTTATTCAAAAGTAATTTTGAATTTAATTTCAACCTCAAATAACTTTATAATATTAATAACCTTTTTGTAGAGTATTAAATTTCCTTCAAGTATTTTGATCAATAAAAATATGGATATTTATGGTATAACCAAAATCCAAAATCGTGCACTGGCTGAAGGTAAACACTCACTTTTGTTCGCACTGCCAGTGCACCCAGTGCTTTGACTTCCGTACAAAAACCGCAGGCAGCGGTAGCAGAAGTGGCAATAACTAGAGAAGTATACTATTTTCATTCTCATTCTCGCACTGCCTACTTCCATGCCCAATTCCCTGCTTACTTCGGCATATTCTAACCGAGCCATAAGAATTCTCGACCTTATTCTGAACAATTCCCGACCAACCATCTATTATTGAAGTAGTTGTTTTCTGGGAAGGTCCTCGTTCGCTTGCCGAAAGTTATAGATTGAAAAATGAGCATTATAAAGAACCTGACTTCACGACCAAAATTGTGGCAATCAAGAACTCCACTGACGTTAAAGTCCACCCCACTGACGGATCCAGGGGGTGAGCTAAGGGGCTGAAGCCCCCAAAATCATTAAAGTGGTATACTTTTTTTAGCGACGTCAACCCCCCTCCATTTTCATTTATTTTTTTTTCTTTTTAAATAAATTATCCTATTAAAATTTCTTATTTTTTATTTTTAAAATTTTGTCATCCGCAATGTACGATTCTGGTCTTGTTTAATAGAGTATATTTCCGGATTGGTGAAAAATTTTGCGAAGATGGTGCTTTTGGTATCATCTACTCCCGGCCTATGGAGGGTTGAGTAAAGGAGGACACACTCTGTGTCAGAAAAAGTGTCCACAAAATCATTTCAATAAATCTTTTCACCGTTTGTAATGCGCAGGCGCGTTTGGCATGTTAAAAAGGCGGGAATAGGAAAGTTTCGTGCATTTTTCGCAAATATGCATGGGGGAATAGTATTAATACCCTTATTATCAATGAAGTTAATTGAAATATTAATTAGTGGAGCTTTATTTAATAATAATAAAGCAAATAACTGCATTAAATTATAATGGTGGTTAAAGTGATATTTTCGTTCAAAAGGCGAAAATAAGGCTGATCTATTTGACAGGTTAGATAAAAATGATACTCATATTAGATTTAAAGTAATTAATATGATAATAATTAATAAAATAAATATTAGTAATACAAAATAATAATAGTACATAGTAATAAATTTAATTTATTTATTATTACTATGGTTTTATCAGTCATTGTCTTTTTTACTACAATTTGTGATCTAAATTATGTTGGCTATTCATCTTTGGACTGACAGATATATGAAAGTTAATGTATAAGATTTTCACGAAATTTGTACAAAAATTTTATGTAATATTACTGAATGCTGTACAATTGGTACAAATAAAATATAAAATTCAGTATACAAAGATTTATTTAAACTCAATTTGAATCCTTAGTCTGGTCACGGTACATTATGTACAACTGAATTTGAAAAAGTAACACTCGTTTTATTTAATGTTATATCTTTTAGCAAGTTATTGTCTTAAAAACACATACACTTAAACACATATATGTATCTTTATTTACATAATCAATTACTTATAATCGACCATCACTTAGTTCACATCTCTAACTCATAAATCAAATTTAGCACATTTTAGATAAACTTTGAACTGTTTAATATTTTCGTTGATCTAATAAGCTTTCGACGAGATTGGATACAAGGTTTTGGAAAACTGATAAGTCAAATAAATTTTCCAAAAATGATTGACTGCACATATGGCTCCCACATATTCCATGACATTAATGCTTTTTGCTCCATTTTTTATTGATAAAATGTTATACTGATAGTTCACTTAATGTTTATAACTATTAAAACTTTACTACTAATACTAAATTAATAAATTACATTGAAAACATTGTATTCACGTTATAAACAAACATAAAGTGCACGAAAAAATTGACAGGCGTTGACGCATGCGCATAATTTTTTTTTCGAATATGAAAAGGCCTATTTGGAGGAGTTAATGAGACGATCGGGTAATTTGTTCGTAGAAATCAAGTTTTCTACGAACAAACCTACCTGAATAAAATTTGGTTAATTTGAAGAATTCACATCCAAAAATGCAAATTTAACCACCACATTTGTATTTAACATTAATAAAGTGTCAAGTCAATAAAATACCTTGTACATAGATAAAAATGACTTGCAAGCAAAATTTCATTTGCTCATTTTTTTAGGGGTCAAGATAAATATCCTACATAAATTAAACTCTGAAGAACCCATTATTATATAATTACTAAGCTGATTGTGGCACTGTCCACCAACTCGACAACTTCAACAAACTTCTGAACATATTTTCCCAGGGGCATTCACCAGGCATACCTTTGGAAATATTTAAAATACAACTACAACAGAAAGATGCCAAAAATAGTCATTTAATTGTACCTAATGGAGCTTTTTGCCCAACCAGACAAGAAAAAATATATGGAAAACCAGCGTGTGAAAATTTCAGAATCCGTAAAAAACAAACTATCCTAGTATAAAATGCAAGTGAAATTTGTTCCATAATGATAACAGAAGGGATAATTTAATTATAGCAGTTTATTCAGTGATGAAAAGAATTGTTAATTCTTTTATCCAAACAGCAAGGAAGTAGAAACACCAACTTTGTAAACCCTATTGAAGAACTCCCATACAGTCCCTTACATACCCACAAAATTTGCATTGGTTTGTATGTAGTCTCTCTGGCAAGAAAATGTGGCATATAAAAGAAATTTATGGACCTATCGGAACTTATCTGCAAGTCCAATAAAGCGAGTTTTCGTTATTGGAATTAATGGTATTTTAACGTATGCGGTAATAATATGGATTCTATATGTAGGTAACCTGTGGGAATGTATCTGTTTCTATTGTAGACCATTAAAATTATGGCGCTTATGCGTATTTCCTAATACAAAATAAAACATGTTTCTAATGGTTTTTCCATAATCAGTATGTTTAATGTTTCCTATTTGCAACAGCTATATAAAACTATATAGAAACTAATAGGAGATTCCATATAAATTCGAAACATATAATCTAACTGCAAACACCATAAGCATAAATTTTTGTTTATATGTTTTTATAGGAAGCTACGATAAGAATGAAATAGTTTATCTGGGAGAATACTATTGGAACTGCAGCGACAAAAGCACACTAAAAATTCATAAAATCCCTTACAAGTATCGAATTCTATGAGAATTTATCAGCCAAACCATACATCAAAGTTGCCATAATCTTTATAGAATACTTTTGGAAATGTTTGTCGCTGCATTTCCAAAAGTATTCCATAAAGATTATGGCAACTTTCTTCAAATCCAATGCAAGTATCAAGCCATAGGGATCTAACAGCCAAACCATAAAACCAATTTGCCATGATATTCTATAGGTTTCCATGGGAATGGTTTGATAAAAATAAAACTAACATATAGGGTTATAATTATCATATTATAATTATATCTTAGTTGCCGATGATAGAGGAAGAAATTCCTAATGGTCATGTCCTTGTGAACAACAATAGTTCATAAGGTTTTTCCTTATGATTTTAATGACATCAGTCACTCAACAAAATTCCATGTTTGGCGAATGCACTATTTCATAACAAAGTCGCACCTAGGAGGGCTACACAAAATTCTGAAGATCACCCCTTTCTAATTTTTCCAATTTGAAAGGAACTTTATTATTACATGATCTTAGAAGTTTCTGTACTACCCTGTATATTATCAAATTAAATTCTCTTGGTTACTTCATCAGTCAAATACAATTGTCAAATATTTTAGTTTTAAATTTTAGAATTGTGCCTTTTTTCATAGTTTCTTTGCAATTGACAACGGGGTCGGACCTAGACCCCGAAACGTTTGGAAATACAAACAAATACGATTAAATGTATATGTTTTTATCTGTAGATACATATGAAATATACACTAAAATTGTATGAAATTTAACGGAATATTCATACAAATCAAGATTCTATGCTAAAAGTTTAGATTACGACAAATTGTGCAAGCAGAAGTTTATATGAGAAAATGTGCAATGAAAATTCATGTTTTCAACTGTCTTTTATGCGAGAATCAAAGGAAAAAACTATCTCTACCTAATACTAATAGTTGGCAGTTTTGAATTCCTTTGTTTACTGCGTTATCTGTGAATTTTTCAAGACGTTCTCTCTAGTATACTGTGTGATCTGAAAGACCCTGAGGATGTATTGTGAACACAAGTGTTTGTAACTTTTCATTCTTTCAAGTAAGTATTTTTTAAATCATAATCAATGCCGTAGCCAGAAAATTTATTCGAGGTGGGTTGGGTAATTTTTTCGGTGGGGGGGCTTGTATAATTTTTTTGATTGTTAATAAAATTAAATTAATATTTTTGTTCATGTATTTGCAGGATATATAAAATTCTATAAATATAAAATTTATTCTTATGAAGAAGATGATTAATTGTTAGGTTAGGCTTGTTCATATAGTGACCAGTTTTATATAATTGGTTTAAAATGATAATTGTGTAAATACTTTATGAAGGATTAGTACACGTAACGAAGGCAACAAGATATCCATATTTTAATTCCTAATGATGCTAAAATTTACGTTAGTTATTGACACATACTAAAAACCACAAATATTGTGTATTTTCATATTTACTAAATATTTTATAGTAAAGAATGTCGCAGTCCAGCCACAGCTCCGAGGATAGTTAGTGAGATACAGATTAATCCAAAAATAATATTAAAATAAAAGAATAATTGAATAAACATACCTACCTATAAATTTATGCTCAAATAAAGTATACTAATAATTTTGAGTTTCACTTAATGAAAGTCCTCTTTTAAAGCCTCACTTCATTTCAATTTACCTACCGTTTAATTTATATAAAGTTGTGGTGCATTTATTTGTTATTTACAGATAAAGACAGAGAATTACGGAAACACACAAATAACATTGAATCTGAAACAGTGTTGAATCTTCATATTCCAGTCGATTCCCTATGATTTCATTTTAAGGTTATGAGTTTTAACAATTAAAGTTTAAGCATTTTTTTGGGAAACGGTACCATAATTCACGAAATTACTGTATATTTCCAAACGTTTCGGAGTCTAGGTCCAACACCGTTGTCAATGGCAAAGAAACTATGAAAAAAGGCACAATTCTAAAATTTAAAATTAAAATGTTTGACAATTGTATTTGACTCATGAAGTAACTAAGAATTTAATTTGATAATATACAGGGTAGTACAGAAACTTCTAAAGATCGTGTAATAATAAAGTTTCTTTCAAATTTGAAAAATTAGAAAGGGGTGATCTTCAGAATTTTGTGTAGCGCTCCTATGTGCGACGTTGTCATAAGATAATATAAGAATTTTGTTGATTCACTGATCCCATTAACATCATAAGGGAAAACCTAGGAAAAATCTTATGAACTATTATTGTTCAAAGCATATGATCATTAGCAATTTCTTCCTTAATCATCGGCAACCAGGGACAATTGAATTCTAAGGAGGTAGTAGCGATACAATCGTTTTCATTTAACAAAATTAAAGCAGTTTAATTTTCATTTTAGTTTAGTTTTCATTTCGTGTTGTGTTCTTCCTTGTGTAATATAACTGAATTTTGAAATTGTATTTTATGACCAAGGTCCCAAGCATGTTTACACATTTTGGATTTTTCAAACTGTCGTTTTTTAACGTAATTTTTGCGTTGGTTTATTCGAACATTTAGGGGTATAGAGGTTTCTCCAATATAAAATTTATTACATTCATAAGGAATTTTATAAATGCAATTTTCTGTATTTGGGTTGGGGTGTTTTTTTGGTTTTGTTTTTGATATAATTGATTTTAGTGTATCTCTTGTTTTAAATGATGTTTTAATATTATATCTGTGGCCCACTCTTTTAGTCTTTCTGTGAGACTCTTTATGTATGGTATAGTTATTGTAGTAATGTGATTATCTTGGGAGATATTGTTGTATGGTGAAGTTTGGTAGCGATCGTTTGGTATTTGATTTTGTATAACTCTTTATTAATAAATTTTTCAGGGTAATTATTGGCAGAGAACACATTTTTTATAAACGTTTTTTCTTCATTAAATTCATTGGTGTTAGAACAGTTGGTTTTTACTCTATCATATAGAGATTTGGTGATACCTCTTTTTACTGAATGTGGTTGATTAGAGTAAAATTTGAGATACCTTTTCAAATGTCGATTGTGTTTTTGTTGCTAAAATGTCCAAGAAAGATAATTTGCTATTCTGTTCAAGTTCTAATGTAAACTGAATAGTTTGTTCTTTGTTGTTTCTGTCATTAAGTAATTCAGGTAAGTCTTTAAGATTATATTCCCAAATAACTAATATGACATCTACATAACACAACCAAACCAAAGGTCTTATCTGTTTTGAGCAAATTGTTTGTTCTTCAAATTTTTCCTTAAAAATGTTGCTTAAGGCAGGAAACAGGAACCCAGTGCCAGGCCAAAATCTTGTTGGTAGATGTCATCGTCAAGTTGAAAATGTGTTGTTTTTATATAAAATGTTAGTAGTTCCATTATTGTATTAATGGACAATTGTGTACGTAGATTTAGTAAAGAATCATATTCTTATCGTTCTTTTACTATGGGAAGTGTTTTGGTGTGTGAATACAGTATTCGAATAGAGTTATTCGAGTAACTAGAAGCGAAAGCAGAAGGCAACGAGAATTATGCGCACCGACCTGAAGACGGCAGATTTGACTCTGCCGAAACCATATATATAACCATAGAAGTTTCTAAGCGAAACGTTAAATTTAAAATTTTCAATATAGCTGTCCTCTAAACGTTGTTTGTGGCATATTCTTGATTACTTTTGTTTTTTTGGGCAATAACACCACAATCGAAATAAAACGACGTATATTGAAGGAAAACCAAACGTTTCAAAGTCTATTCTGACTTCGTTGTCAATGGCTTTATATTTATTGATGTAACTTACTAAAAATAATAATTTTCGTTTTGCAATTTACATCAATAAATACAAAGCCATTGACAACGAAGTCAGAATAGACTTTGAAACGTTTGGTTTTCCTTCAATATACGTCGTTTTATTTCGGTTGTGGTGTTATTTTTCAATGTAGCTATTACAAACAGAAAACATTAAACTTATTGATTATAGACAAACCATTCTAAACATTTTTTATTCTGTTTGGAAATACGCAGAAGCACCGTAATTCTAAACAGACTACAATAGAAACAGATACGATCCTATAGGTTACGTGCATACAGAAATCCATACGATTACGTGGTACATTAAAATCCCATCAATTCCAATAAAGAAAACTCCCTATATTGGACTGGCAGATAGATTCCGATAAATTAGCGGTCTTTCTTTTCTATTAGTAAATACGCATAAGCACCGTAATTCTAAACATTGATTATAGACAAACCATTCTAAACATTTTTTATTCTGTTTGGAAATACGCAGAAGCACCGTAATTCTAAACAGACTACAATATAAACAGATACGATCCCATAGGTTACGTGCATACAGAAATCCATACGATTACGGGGTACATTAAAATCCCATTAATTCCAAAAAAGAAAACTCGCTGTATTGGACTGGCAGAAAGATTCCGATAAATTATCGGTCTCTCTTTTTTATTAGTAAATACGCATAAGCACCGTAATTCTAAACAGACTACAATAGAAACAGATGGAATCCCATAGGTTATGTGCATACAGAAATCCATACGATTACATGGTACATTAAAATCCCATCAATTCCAATAAAGAAAACTCGCTGTATTGGACTGGCAGATAGATTCCGATAAATTACCGGCCTTTCTTTTCTATTAGTAAATACGCATAAGCACCGTAATTCTAAACAGACTACAATAGAAACAGATACGATCCCATAGGTTACGTGCATACAGAAATCCATACGATTACGAGGTACATTAAAATCCTGTTAATTCCAATAAAGAAAACTCGCTGTATTGGACTGGCAGATAGATTCCGATAAATTCGCGGTCTTTCTTTTCTATTAGTAAATACACATAAGCATCGTAATTGTAAACAGACTACAATAAAAGAGATACGATCCGATAGGTTACGTGCATACAGAAATCCATATGATTACGGGGTACATTAAAATCCCATTAATTCCAATAAAGAAAACTGGCTATATTGGACAGGCAGATAGATTTCAATAAATTAACGATATTTTGTTTCTCTTGGAAACTTATGGGTATCAATCTGGAATGACAGCGACAAAAGCACACTAGATTCCCATACACTTTTTTTTATTGGAATCTATGGGATTTTTTCAACAGGGGTATTACTTGCAAAGTTTACACATACATTTTTACAATATTTAAACACTATTTTATACAAACTGTTCAGTCAATTACCTTTCCTATTGAAAAAATCCCATACAGTCTATCTGGCAAGAAAATGTGGCATATAAAAGTAATTTTTGTACCTATCCTAACTTATCTGCAAGTCCAATAAAGCGAGTTTTCGTTATTGGAATTAATGGTATTTTAACGTATGCGGTAATCATATGGATTCTATATGTAGGTAACCTGTGGGAATGTATCTGTTTCTATTTAGACCATTAAAATTATGGCGCTTATGCGTATTTCCTAATACAAAATAAAACATGTTTCTAATGGTTTTTCCATAATCAGTAAGTTTAATGTTTCCTATTTGCAACAGCTATATTAAACTATATAGAAACTAATAGGAGATTCCATATAAATTCGAAACATATAATCTAACTGCAAACACCAATAGCATAAATTTTTGTTTATATGTTTTTATAAGGAAGCTAGGATAAGAATGAAATAGTTTATCTATGGGAATACTATTGGAACTGCAGCGACAAAAACACACTAAAAATTCATAAAATCCCTTACAACTATCGAATTCTATGAGAATTTATCAGCCAAACCATACATCAGAGTTGCCATAATCTTTATTTAATATTTTTGGAAATGCAGCGACAAACACACATTAAAAATTCTTAAAATCCAATACCAGTATCAAGCCATAGGGATCTAACAGCCAAATCATACAAGCAATTTGCCATGATATTTTATAGGTTTCTATGGAAATGGTTTGACAAAAATAAAATTAATATCTCTTTATCTATAGATACATATGAAATATATACTAAAATTGTTCGAAATTTAACGGAATATTCATATAAATCAAGATCAAAACAAAACTGAAAATGGCGGCTAAATCAACATGTAAATGCTGTAATCAAATATGTGAGAATCATTTAACGGTCACATGTAGTGTTTGTAAAAACAAATTCAAACACACTTGCGTCGATATATCAGCGAATGAAGTCTTAATGGCAATAAAGGGTACGAGTGGTCTTGTGTTACTTGCAGAGCTATCGGCAAAGACATGAAGGATCTCAAAGCATTGATTCTACAACTTCAAAGCGATATCAAGGAACTGAGAGAAGAAAGAAAGACGACGGACCCGAAACTTGATTTTGAAGAGATTGTTTCCGAAATTAACGAACGACAAAAACGAAAGAACAATCTAGTGATATTTAACGTACCCGACCAAAATGAAGCAGTAACAGACCAAATCAACTCTGACAAAAAGTTTGTTACCAACATGTTAAGCACAATCTCTCCTGAACTCTCTAATGTAGATATTAAACCACTTAGATTAGGACGTTTTACTGGATCTAGAATTAGACCTATCAAAATAACACTTGAAGGTCAGGATTTGGTTAAAAAAAATACTAATCAGCTCTAATAAACTGAAGTCATAACAGCAATATAAAAATATCAATTTGTCAGCAGGCCGAACTAAAAGAGAGTTGGAATATTACAAACATGTGAAGCAGGAACTAAATGAGCTTAACAAATCAGGTAACTCAAATTACAAAATTAAGTACATTAACAACATTCCCAAAATAGTTCAGGTAAACTAGGTAAAGGCCAACAGTAGATCCGTTGAAGTAGTAACGACTTATTATCAAAATGTCAGGGGACTTAATAGCAAGTTTCATGATTTCTGTGTCAATATCAGTGAAGTTGAATATAACATCGTACCTCTTAGTGAAACTTGGTTAAAACCATCAGTGAACTCTAAGGAATTATTTCCGACTAACTACCAAGTCTTTCGTAGTGACCGTAAATTCGAGCAGTTAAACGTAGTTATGGGTGGAGGTGTTTTACTCGCGGTCGACGAATTTATAAAGACTGAAATTGTGAACACTAGTGAATTTGATGTTACTTTTCCACAGATTGATTTACTAGTTTGTAAATGTTCAGTAGCATATTATTTCTTTTATATAATGGTCATGTACATTCCACCTTCTTTATCGATAGACGTATATGTAAATTTCATGGATGCTCTTGCTCACTGGCATGTATTAAACCCAAATAAAGTACTAATTCTCGGAGATTTCAACTGTCCAAAATATAATGAAAATAGCCTAGAGGACGCAAAAACTAACATTATTTCCAACTTCATGGCATTACTAGATATAAATCAATATAACTCAGTGTTGAACAACAACGGTAAACTCCTAGACTTGGTACTTAGTAACATTAACTGTACTGTTTCCCGTGATTCTGTACCACTAGTTGGAGAGGATAGTTATCATCCATCTTTGAGGATTGAATTAAGCGAAATCTTGATAAAAAGAAATAGCCTTAAAGCCAATTCTAACGACACTACTTATAATTTTAAGAAAGCTGATTATTTATCTCTATATAACAAATTATTAAATACTGACTGGACTTTTCTGAATAGTTTATCCGATGTTGATACTATTGTTGACAGCTTCTATAACCAGGTATATAAACTATTTGATATCCACGTACCACGGAATAAGAATTTTAGGCGTAAATATGCTGCTTGGTATACTAGCGAGATAATAAAATTAATAAAAGGAAAAGCCATGTTGCATAATAAATACAAAACATCAAGAAGTGATACTTTTTATAGAGAATTTAGTAAATACAGGTCGTTAATAAAATTGAAGATAAAAGCAGCATACGAGAGCTATCTACAGAATGTCAGAATAAACTAAAAGAAGAGCCGAGGCATTTTGGTCATATATTAACAACAAAAATACAGATTCCAGAATTCTCCCCAAAATGTTTTACAATGGGAACGAATATAATAACCCTACTCAAATAGTAAAGGCATTTAGTGATTTTTTTGAAAGTGTTTATGAGCTACCAGTTAACGAGGAAGACAACATTGGTTTTAAGTTCAATTATAATACATTTCTAGATGTCAGCTCCGAACCCATTACAGAAAGAGAAATTATACAGGCTGCTAAATGATTGAAAAACAAATTAACATCTGGCCCAGACAAAATTCCTTCTTTTTTGGTAAAAGATTGCCTCGGTGCATTTATGTATCCGTTGTGTTGCATCTTCAATTTAATTCTTTCAAATTCAGCTTATCCTCAATCTTGGAAGACAGCTAAAATCTGCCCTATATATAAGTCAGGCGACCGTGCTCTTATCAATAACTATAGACCAATTTCTATCTTGAATAATTTTTCCAAAATTTTAGAAAGCATTCTCTACAATCGCCTATAACAGTCTGCGGAAAATTACATATCTACGTATCAACATGGTTTTATGAACTCTCGTTCAACAGTTAGTAATCTGGCAGTCCTTGGGCAACATCTATGTGAAAGTCTAGATAGCGGAGGTCAAACAGATGTTATCTACCCGACTTCTCTAAAGCATTTGATAAAATCAGTCACAAGAGACTCCTTCTTAAAATGTAATGTCTAGGTGTTCCTAAAAATTACCTAAAAATTATTGAACTCTATTTGAATAATATAACTCAATACGTTTACCTCAACGGGTTTTATTCAGATAAATTTCTAGTCACAAGTGGAGTTCCTCAAGGGTCGAATCTAGGTCCTTTATTGTTCTTAATTTACATCAATGACCTGGCCAGCACGTTAAAATGTAACAGATTATTGTTTGCAGATGATCTCAAAATATATACTACAATCTCAAGCTGGAATGACTGTCTTGCTCTGCAAGAAGAAATCAGTATGTTGGAAGAATGGTGTATAAATAATAAACTTTTTTTAAACATTCCCAAGTTTAAGGTCTTAACATTTAGCCGTAAAACGAATACAATAAAATTTCCGTACAGTATAAGCGATACCATTCTTGAAAGGGTTGACTCCATAAAAGACCTCGGTGTTTACTTTGATTCTAAACTTACATTTCTGCTCCACATTAACCTCACAATAAAATCAGCCTTTAGACAATATGGATTCATCATGCGAAACTGCAAATATTTTAATACTTCAGTTTTAATATCTCTATTCAACTGCTTAGTTAGAACAAAATTAGAATATAGTTCTATAATCTGGAGTCCTATATACGAGCGATACATTTTGGATATAGAAAGGGTTCAAAAATTTTTTTTTAATATTTAACATTTAAAAATCGCGGAGTTTATCCCCAAAGAGGATGTGAATATAATAATATAATAATAATATAATCTCTTACTACTCGAGTTCAATGTGATGTCCTTGAAAAGTCGCAGAGATCAGGCGTCAGTTATGTTTTTGTACAAATTACTGAATAACATGATTGACTGTCCAGAGCTATTGTCTCAGGTTGGAATTGTCATTCCTAGGGTTGTATCTAGGCATACGAGACCGTTTGAGTGCAAACGAGCTCGAACTAATATCTTATTTAAAGCTCCAATATATCTGATGAGTAATAATGCTAATAGACTCTCAGAGGTGTGATTTATTCAACTGCTCAACGTACGAACTGAAAAATAAAGCACGCTTGTACTTTTAGAGGACATTTCATTGAATATTTCATCCAGGTGCACGAATTCTTCAATTTATAAATTATCTCTATATATGTTGTAACCCATTGTTCAATTTTAAGTGGATATGTATGTATTTACTTTATAACTAATTGTTTCTTTTTCTTTGGTCATTTTTTAATTTGTTTTATACATGTCTGTATTCCAATTAGTTTTAGTGTTAGTATAATTTTTTATATACTTTTTTCTGTCATCTTTATTTATTTTTTAATTACTCTGTAAATGGTTTTTACTGTTAGGTAATAAGGGCTTTATCCCGACTTGACCATACAATGTATGGTATCACACTCCCTCTAAGGCACGCTATGAGTGCCTTTAGGGGAAAATTCACTAAACCCCAGATATCCTAGATATCAAAAGGGTTTAGCTCTGTGGGAGCCCTTGCCAGGTTTTCAGGCCCGTGGTTGCAGTTTCCCATGAATTTCCTGACCGTCCGGGCTGTCCCTAACAAGACGGCTTTTTGCATTTGTTTGTAAAGATGTTCGTCCAGGCCGAGGTATTTTAGATTGTTTAATAGATGTTTTGGGACTAGTCCTGTCGTTGACATAACAATTGGTACAGTTCGTGTGTTGTTCATGTCTCACTGAGTCTTTATTTGAAATTCCAAATCTCTATATTTGGTTATTTTCTCAGCTTGCTTGATATTTATATTATTGTTGTTAGGAATTGCTATGTCAATTAAAGTTGTTTTCCGAGAGACTTTATCTACCAAAACTATATCTGGTCTATTGTGAGCAACTGTCCGATCGGTCAGTATCGTGCGGTCCCAGTACAGCTTGTAGTTGTTATTTTCTAAAACAGATTCTGGTTTGTATTTATAGTATGGTAATCTTACCGACTGTGATAATTCAAGTTTCAGTGCTAGTTCCTGGTGAAGTATTTTTGCCACAGCATCGTGTAGTTCTTTGTATTTTTTTTGTATTTTTTTTTTTTTTTTTTTGTATTTCTTTGTATTCAGTTGCAGCGAACGCTTGACAACCTCCTTTATTATTATTATTATTTTTTATTTATTTATTTTCTCCTATGAAGGGTTACAAAACATTTGGACGGGTTTTTCCAAGTCCAGTGTTTTACTATTTCAGTACGCGTTGAGGAAAGAGCGGGTGATATTACAGGTTTTTAAGATTATAGCTTGCTGGATTTCTGTGTGCACATAGAGAGGCAGATTTAGCTGAGTAAGATACTTTTTGAAGGTGATAGGGGTGATACCAGTAACCGATATAACCATTGGAATTATGAAGATTTTTTGTTGTTTCCAGATTCTTTATATCTCTTCTGCTAGGGCTGTGTATTTTTCTATTTTTTCCTTGTGTTTTTCTTCTATGTTCGTATCGTTCGGGATTGAAATATCTATGAGGAACGTTGTTTTTTCTTTTTTATCTGTAAATGTGATATCTGGTCTGTTAAATTTTATGGTTTTGTCTGTGTGAATGGTAATATCGTAGTACAGTTTGTAGTTTTCGGTTTCAATTATTGTTGTGCGGGTATATTTATAGAAAGGTTCTGTTATTTGTTTCAGTTTGTAACTATTGATAATAGCTTTGTGTATGATTTTAGCAGCGGTGTTATGTCTCTCTGTATTCTCGGTGCTTGCTAAGAGTTTGCAGCATCCTGTTATGTGTTCTATGGTCTCAGGAAATAGTTTACATTTTCTACATCGGTCATCTAAAACATTAGGATCTTTCACGATTACTTTCAAATAGTTTTTAGTTGCAATGACTTTATCCTGTATAGCTATGATAAAGCCCTCTGTTTCAGGGAACATTTTACCTTGTTTGAGCCACTTATAAGTATCTTCTTTGCTTATCGTTTCTTTGTTAACATTATAAAGGTGTTTACCATGTAGTGGTTTGTGGGCCCATATTTCAATTTTTTGCTTCATGTGTTCAGTTTTGTTATGTGTATCTGCTTCATGGTTTCGTTGCGAGAGATTCAAGGGAGTATATTTTTTATCTGATTGTATGACTGCATTATGAAGATCTGTATTTTTACTGTAAAAATATTTGCGAAGACATTGGATTTGTCTTGTGTGTAATGACTCTATGTCTATAAGTCCTCGACCACCATCTCTTCTATTTAGTGTATGTCTTTCTTTGCATGTCTTGGGGTGTGATTTTTGAAACTTTGTCATCTGTGTACGATTGAGTCTGTTGATGCCTTCTAGATCAGTTTTTGTCCAATTTAAGATTCCAAATGAGTATGTAAGTATAGGGATCGCGTATGTGTTTATGGCTTTGACTAGATTTTTTGAGTTAAGTTTAGTTTTGAGCAGTGCTGTGAGCCTGTTTTTGTATAGTTCCTGAATGTGTTTTTTTATTTCGCTGTGGTTGATTTGGGTGTTTTGTTGGAATCCTAGATATTTATATGTTTCATGTTTATCCAGTTTGTCGAGGATGTTGTTTTGTAATGTTACAGATGTTTCATTTTTGATCCATTTGCCATTTTCTATGTGTACTGTTTTGCATTTCGAGATCCCAAACTCCATTTTAATATCAGAGGTGAAGGTTTCGGTGTTTTGCAGGAGCTGATTTAGTTGAGATTGTTTGGATGCGTATAATTTGATATCATCCATGTACATGAGATGACTTATTGTAAATAATTTTCAAGTGTTGTTCCTTACGTCAAATCCTTGCCCTGTCTGGTTTAGCATATTAGACAGGGGGTTTAAGCACATACAAAACCACAGTGCACTTAGAGAGTCACCTTGAAAGATGCCGTTTTTAATTTTAATTTCATCCGTATGAATGGTGTAGGTGTCCGAAACTTTTAAATGAATTTGTGTCCTCCATGTTCACATTACGGTAGTGGGGAATGTCTGAATTTGTGTGTTTATTTTATAGACCTGTGGGATTTTTGTAGCCATGAATGTGGTACTGTATCAAAAGCTTTTTTGTAATCAATGTAACAAGTATGAATGTTTCTATGTTGTTTCGTTGCTTGTCTCATCACTATACTGTCAATTATCAGCTGCTCCTTACATCCTTGACTTTTCCTTTTACAACCTTTCTGTTCCTCGCTTATTAGTTGATGTTTTGTAAGGTGTGTGTCTATTTTATTAGATAGTGTTCCTGTAATGATTTTATATAGGGTTGGAAGACATGTAATTGGTCTATAATTTGAGGGATCTCGAGTATGGTTGTTTTTTGGTTTAATATAAGTGATTCCTTGTGTTAGAAAGTCTGGGAATGTTTTTGGGTTTTCGATGACTAAGTTTATTCGATTAGATAGATAGGGATGAGTTGTGGTAAATATTTTGTACCAGAAGTTCTGGATTTGGTCTATTCCTGGACATTTCCAGTTATGTGTATATGCTATTGTTTGTGAGAGTTCCTCTGGCGTGATTGTGATATCATTTTGTTCAAGTATATGTTGATATTTCTCTTCTTCTTTTTGTACCCATGATGCATCTTGATTGTGTTGTGTGGGTTGTGACCAGGTAGTTGTCCAAAACTGGGTGATTTCTTCTTTGGATGGGGGGTCTATTTGGAATTCCTTTTCTTTTTGAAGTTTTTGGTAGAACATTTTTTCATTTTTGCTAAATAATGTGTTTTCATCTTTCCTTCTATTTGATTCATTATATCGTTTTAGCCTAGCCGAGTATAGTGTTTACAGGTATCAAGGTTTTCCTGGAGTGACTGTTTGTTTTGCATGAGTTTATTTACATGTTGTTTTAGTTTTTGAGATGTATTGCCCTTTGTTGCTTGTATCTGTCTCCCTATATTTTTTCTAAGTGTTTCAATTTTCGATTCTAGTCTCATTTTCCATTTCGGTTTGCATTCGTTCGTGCGCGGTCCAATTTTCTCATTATTTTGCATCTTCTGTATGCGGATCTTCGTTTGCGTTTGCAGTGTTTTCAATATTACGACATTATTGCAATGTGTGAGACAAACTTGGACGATACTATTTCAAGTGAAGAGCTGGGTTTTAGTTCGTATAATATTTTGAGATGTGACAGATCAGTACGAAGAGAAAAGAAGGTGGAGTTTTATTAGCTATAAGTAAACATATCCCTTTTTTGTTATTCCTCTTACTGATACATCCTTTGAATGTTTATGTGTCAAATTACGTTTGCCCGCGGGTAATTTAATAGTTGTCTTAGGATATATACCACCCATCTCTCCTTTTATTTCATCTGTTCATCACTATGAGTTTTTAAACTGCATTACTAATTCATTGGTAAATTTTGTTGACAGTTACGCTGTTGACAAAATTTTAATTTTAGGTGACTTTAATCTCCCAGGTTATGATTGGGTCAAATCTGGCAACTCATCAGTTGTTCGTGGATTTCGTGGAAATATTAAAGTACGCAATGCAGCATCACTCTACTCAAATTTCTGCTCCAACTATTGCCTCACTCAATTTAATAATCTCAAAAATACTAGCAATAATACACTTGATCTAGTTTTCTCTAATATCTCTATGATCTCTGTTGTTGCAGCACTTGAATCAATTTTTGACTGTGACGAGCATCATTCTGCTTTGGATATAGACCTACGATACAGTAGTTGCCCTAAACTGCAATCCACTGAATATATCTTCGATTTTAAGAATGCCAATTACACTACTATTGGTAAACTGATTCGGGAGTCATCATTTTTGAATTTGTTAGATTGTGAAGGATCTGATATTGAATCGCATACCCGACAGTTTCATGGTTTTTTAAGTAAAATTATTACTCAATACGTTCCTAAGTTGGCTATTGGACGTGATAAATTTCCCAAATGTTTCTCTAAGGATCTCATTCTGGCCATTTGTAGGAAGAAAAAATTTCATAAGCTTTTTAAAATGTATAATTCCTCTTTTTATTATAATTTATTCAGAACTGAAAGGGCTCTATGTAACAAATTGATCTTACGTGACGAAACTAGTTTTAACATGGTGGTAGAAGAATCACTATCTGATAATTCCAAGAACTTTTTTAACTATGTGAATTCAATTTGTCGTAATAGGGATCTCCCTGGAGTTATGCTTCTGAACGATGAGATAGCAGACTCTGGTCGGGATATTGCCAATTTATTCGCAAAAAAATTTAGTAGTGTATATAATAATCTTGATTTATCATCGACGTTGGTTAAATTTGATTTTTTAGATTGTTTTAGCAAATTGGTGTTCTTGGAATCTGACATTATAAAAGCCATAACTGACCTTGATGGTAACTCTTCCCCAGGTCCTGATGGTATACACCCTCGATTGGTAAAGGGCTGTATAAATGTTTTTGCTCCTTATTTAACTAAATTATTTAACTGGTCTATTTCTATACGAACTTTTCCAAAGTCCTGGAAAACTAGTTTTGTCACACCCTTATTTAAAAATGGGGACCGATCTGATGTGAATAATTATAGACCTATTACAAAAAAAATGTGTTTTTGGCAAGCTTATTGATAAATTAGTATACGATAAAATATCTTCATTTATATTCAAATTTATTACGCCTATGCAACATGGTTTCTATCCTTCCAGGTCCACACAGACGAATCTTTGTACCTACATAGAATATATAAATGATGCAATCAGTAAAAATTGTATTGTGGACTCTATTTATACAGATTTTCAACGAGCATTCGAAGTCGTTAATTTCGGTCTCCTTGTTAGGAAGCTCTCGGCTTATGGTTTTCATGGACCATTACTACATTGGTTTGAATCTTTTTTAATTAATAGAACTCAAATTGTTAAGATTAAAAATTTCGTGTCTGAACCCTTTCATGTCACATCAGGAGTCGCTCAAGGCTCCCATCTTGGTCCCCTTCTATTCATACTTTTTATAAATGATTTAAATCTAGAGATCAAAAATTCTCAAATTTCTTTATTTGCTGACGATGCGAAACTATATAAAAGCATTAAATCAATTCAAGACAGAATTTCCCTACAAAGTGATCTGGACTCGCTTCTAAATTGGTGTTCTTTTAACGGTTTTACACGTAACCCAGTAAAATGCTCTGTCATGACTTTTGGTAAAGACTCCACTAATATGTTTACGTATAATTTAAATGGAGCTAATCTTGGGAAGGTAGACGTAATTAAGGATCTCGGGGTATATATCGACTCCAATTTAAAATTTAAATTCCACTTGGATTATGTCGAATCAAAAGCCACTAAACAAGTCAACTTCATCAAGAGATTTTCAAGTAAATTCACTAGGTTTGAAACTTTCAGAATTTTGTACTACGCATTTGTTTATCCTATTCTATCTTATGTTCAGTCATTTGAAGACCCCATAGGGATTACCAAATTAAATTACTTGAAAGGCCTCGTAGATCTTTTCTTCGTTATTCTTCTTTCAAATGTGGCCAGCCTATGCATTTTACAAATCACAATTACTCTAACATTGCACAAAAACTTAAAATTCCTGATCTGTACTCATCAATGACAAGAAGTGATATTGTTTTTGGTTTCAAAATCATTAACAACAAAATAGATTCTATTGACTTGTTGGGTAGGTTAAATTTTCACGTTCCGAAGAGACATTTACGACACACTTCTTATTTTTATGAGTCTGAATATCACTGGGTATCGCCCATGGATAGAATATCGAAATTTATGAATAATAACTGTTCGTGGCTTGATTTGTATAATTGTAATGTTGCTAATGTCAGTTTTAAATCAAAAGGTATATTTAATTATTCGTGATCATTTAAGTGTTGTTTTTATTAATTATATATTTATTATAGTTTGTTAATAGATTTTTGAGCGTTTCTTTGTATTCTTGTACTTTGTTGTATAATTTTATGTAATGTAAATGGGGTTTTGCCCCGTAAATTATAAATAAATAAATAAATGTTGAGCTGTATCGTAGTAATTGCTGCTGCATATATGACTGTATGTATGGTTTCAAGGGAGGATTCCTTAGTTATAATTTTTTCTGGGAGGATTTTATTAATGGTTTCTAAAATGATTTGTGTTGTCTCTTTATAATATACTTTTGGGATTCTATGCCTTTTTGTTGGATCAGTTCCATTCCATATTGCAATATTTTCTTCTAGTGTCTTAATTATGTTACTTTGAAGGTTATCAGCTTGAAGTAATTATATTTTTTTATAATTTTGTTCGGTTGATTCTTGTGTTATCTCTAATATGGTTTCTGGTTCAGGTTCTGCCGCATTTAGTATAGTGTTTGAAATGTCTTCGTTCGAGTGTACTTGTGTTTCTACGGGTTGTGCATTGTTTTCGTTTAATTATTACCAGCTTTGGTGGTTGCCTGTAATCCAGGCAAAACATCCGTGGCTGGGTTCTGGTTGTTCACCTCGGGTTTAGGTATACAAATTTCGGCTGTCGTTATTTCGGGTTCCCCGGCTCCAGCCCGCCTGTTCAACTGAGAGCCACTGACGATTCGCATGCTGCCACGTCCAGCGTCAGCTCCAAACTTGCCCTGACGATCCTCAGGTAGCGGCCTTTTCCGTTTATTCCTTTTATTTTCCTCCATCATTATAGGTGGGGTGTTTGGTGCTTCTTCTATGGATGTTTTAGAAATCCCGGGATCCAGGCGGGATAAGGGAAGCATTTAGCCTCTCCTTATATTGGTTGGGGTTATACCGCCCGTGGTCAGGTAAGGGAGAGGATAAGTGGAGTAGGACCGTAGTGGGAAAGGGGTGGTTAATTTATATGGGACAGCGGACAGCTGCTCCAGTTAGTCGCCTCTTACGACAGGCAGGAGATTCCGTGGTTCAATTCTTTTTACAACCCGGTAACCACACGGGTCATTATTATTGTCCGACTTGACCATACAATGTATGGCATCACACTCCCTCTAAGGCACTCCATGAGTGCCTTTAGGGGAAAATTCACTAAACCCCAGATATCCTAGATATCAAAAGGGTTTAGCTCTGTGGGAGCCCTTGCCAGGTTTTCAGGCCCGTGGTTGGAGTAGTGGCGGCAGTTTCCCATGAATTTCCTGACCGTCCGGGCTGTCCCTAACAAGACGGCTTTTTGCATTTGTTCGTCCAGCCGATTTTTAAATTGTTTAATAGATGTTTCGGACTAGTCCTGTTGTTGACAATAATTGCCAAATTTCATATGGATGTCACTAGAGAACCTATTCTACTATTTTAAGCATATCTTACCGACTGTGATAATTCAGTTTCTGTTTCCTGGTGAAGTATTTTGCCACAGCATCGTGTCGTTCTTTATATTCAGCTGCCATCAACTTTAATATGCTGGATAGATTCAGATGTTTGGCAACCGTACCTGCATCTATCGTTATGTATAACTTAAATGATCTGGATTGCCAATATAAAGCCTTCCGTTTCAAGGAACATATGACCAGAGATCAACCAGTAGTTCGACGCTGCACTTCAATCTTGGTTGACGTGTAATTGGACGTTGTTGTGTTTAAGACTGAACCCAAAATTAGATGAGTTCAGTTTGTTTGAGAGAGGGTTTATTTTGTTAGTAAACCTCGAACTCTTCGTTGTAACTGTTCAATGTCAGTCTTGCACCATTAACATCCGAAAGAGTAACGGCACTGAACACGCATAGGTGTTAATAGCTGAAACAATTTTTACTGAGTCAACGTCGTTCCTTCTATAAAGGAGGTCCTTTTTCATATATGTGATCAATACGTTGAGCCTTTATGCCAAGGTATTTATATGATTACCTTCCCATAGATTCAATGAGGTGCCATAGGGTCAGTTTGTAGGCCAAATTTCATATGATGTCACAGAGAACCTTTCTACTATTTACATGGCTTTGTTTTGTAGCTGCCATCACTTTAAGTCGTCCAGTAAACAAATGGTTTATCTTCAATGTTTGTACGTTTTGGTTTAAGACTGAACCCAAATTAGATGAGTTCAGTTTGTTTGAGAGAGGGTTTATGGCAAGCAGAACCACAGCGGGCTAAGGAGTCTCCCTGGATATACCCCTCTATTGGAAAGGGTCAGTTTGTATCGAACAGTTGGCTTCATTCATAGATTTTGGTTTGCAGGTGGCCATGGCATATTCAAAAGTTAATAATACAATTTTCATTTATAGAGTTTCAGCACCTGAATGAGCCAATCATGTGGAACTGAATCAAAGGCCTTTTTGTAGTCCACATATGCCATGTAGAGATTTCGTCGTTTGGCGTGGGCTTGATTGCAGACAACGGAATCAATTATCAGTTGTTCTTTGCAACCCATCGAATTTTTCGCGCATCCCTTTTGTTGTTGAGTAATTATGTTATTCAGTTTACAATGTTTGAAAATGCGATGATTAATGCACGATGTTATGAGTTTGTATAAGGTTGGAAGGCAAGTGATTGGTTGGTACTTTGCTGGGTCCTGTGCACATGGGTTATCCTTTGGTAAGAGGTATGTAGCACCATGCGTAAGGAAGCTAGGCATCTTGTGTGGATGGGTAATTATGTCATTTATAAGGGCTGTTAGTATTTCGTGGGTTCCGTATAGTTTCTTTATCCAGTAATTTTGTACACCATCTGGTCCTGGTGCTTTCCAGTTATGGAGGTTCTTCATTATGTTGGATGTATCTTCCGTTGTAAATGGTTGGTGTTGCATGGCCTCACAGTTCTGAGATGCAGCCTCCTCCTCATTAATCCAGCTGGCTCTGGATTTATAGGAGATTGTTGTGGAAAGCTGTGTTTTCCAGAATTCCTCGATGTCTGTTTTACTGGAGTAACTAGGGGCTTCATTATTATTGTTGTTGTTAAGTTTTCTATAAAACCCTTTTTCTGATTGTCCGAAGAGTGTGTTGTCTAGTTTCCGTTGGTTACTGGTTTTGTACCTTCTCAATCGACTTGTGTAGACGGAGAGCTTTTGTCGTAGACTGTCCAGACACTGCTGAGATGTGATGTTTTCTCCATCCCTCTGGGAGTGTATTCGGTTATTGTCCATGATAGTCTTGACAAACCTGTTGTTCCTGACTCCTCGTTGGTACTCGGTCAGTCTTCTAACGTCTTTCCGAAGAGAATTGATTTTCCCTTCAAGTCTTCTTTGCCAAGGTAGTATTCGAGGGGTTTGTCTAAATTGGGGAGGGTCTTGCTTTGGTCTTACTGCGACCCCAATTATTCTGCAGATGGAAGTTACAGCACAGTAGATGATTGTGTGTAGCGACTCTAACGTATTAGCACCTACAACATAGTTTGGCAAGATAAATTTGTTCATAGCCTGCAAGACGATACCCAGTTTCTTAGATGATCTTAGTTTGGGAAGAGCTGGTCTAGTCAGTGGATCTGTTCCACTATACTCTCTAAGAGCTCCTTCCATTTCTGCTTGGATCTTCTCAAACAGGTCAGCTTTGGTTGGCTGTTCTTGCTGTCGTTCTTGAGTCTCGTCCGCTCTTTGTGCCAAAAGTGTTTCAGGCTCTGGATCGATTGTATTTCAACCAAATAGTTCGCGCTCCACTTCGCTCTTTATTGTGTCCAGTTATTCAGGCGAAATAAGGCCATTTCTCAAGATGACACGATATTGATCTGCGACTTTCTGTTCAGTAACTTGAAGCTCTGGGTACTCACGACAGAACTCTTGATAGAGTATTTGGCGATATCCAGTCTTGGCCTGGCCAAGGTTCGTAATTCTGTAAAACGTGCGCATTATAAATTCATTCATGGCGCCAGTCCATTTCATGCGCTGTCTTTTCAGTCCCGCTTGAGTGAGCGCTGGCTGTTGATCCTGCGCAACACTTTCTGCGGGTGGAGTTCTCGTTCTCGTTTGACTCCGTTGGTGATGGTCACGTTGTTGTAGTGACTGTATTGGTGACTGTTGTTGTGGTTCTTCTGATTCTTCTGGTTATTATTATTATTATCCCGACTTGACCATATAATGTATGGCATCACACTCCCTCTAAGGCACTGTATGAGTGCCTTTAGGGAAAATTCACTAAACCCCAGATATCCTAGATATCAATAGGGTTTAGCTCTGTGGGAGCCCTTGCCAGGTTTTCAGGCCCGTGGTTGGAGTCGTGGCGGCAGTTTACCATGAATTTTCTGACCGTCCGGGCTGTCCCTAACAAGACTGCTTTTTGCATTTGTTTGTAAAGATGTTCGTCCAGACCGAGGTATTTTAAATTGTTTAATAGATGTTTTGGGACTAGTCCTGTTGTTGACATAACAATTGGTTGAGTTCGTGTGTTGTTCATGTTCCACTGAGTCTTTATTTGAAATTGCAAATCTCTATATTTGGTTATTTTCTCAGTCTGTTTGATATTTATATTATTGTTGTTGGGTATTGCTATGTCAATTAAAGTTGCTTTCCGAGAGACTTTACCAAAACTATATCTGGTCTATTGTGAGCAACAGACCGATCGGTCAGTATCGTGCGGTCCCAGTACAGCTTGTAGTTGTTATTTTCTAAAACAGATTCTGGTTTATATTTATAGTATGGTAATCTTAGCGACTGTGATAATTCATGTTTCAGTGCTAGTTCCTGGTGAAGTATTTTTGCCACAGCATCGTGTCGTTCTTTGTATTCAGTTGCAGCGAACGCTTGACAACCTCCTGTGATATGCTGGATAGATTCAGATATTTGGCAATCGTACCTGCATCTATCGTTGTTAATGGAAGGGTCTTTAACGATGTACTTTAGGTAGTTCTTACTTGGAATTACTTGATCTTGGATTGCCAATATAAAGCCTTCCGTTTCAGGGAACATATGACCAGAGATCAACCAGTAGTTCGACGCTGCACTGTCGACATAATCTTGGTTGACGTCATTTATATGTCTTCCATGAAGGGGCTTCTCTTTCCATTTCAGCAGTTTCTGATCTGTGCTCTGGTGGTGTAATTGGACATGTTGTTGTGTTAGTCGCAGTGGTGTTGAGTTATCAACCTGGCACATGACTCTATGTAGATCAGAAAATTCTGCGAGTTTCTGGAAATGACTACGCAAAACAGAAATTTGTTGATCTAATAGTTTACTTAGATCTGTCAATCCTCTTCCTCCTTCATACCGTGGCAAAGTTGTACGTTCGACAGAGCTCTTTGGATGGTGATTTTGAGCTTTTGTTAGTAAAACTCGAACTTTTCGTTGTAATTGTTCAATGTCAGTCTTGCACCAATTAACTATACCGAAAGAGTAACTGAGCACTGAACACGCATAGGTGTTAATAGCCTGAAACAGATTTTTACTGTTTAGTTTGGTTTTCAACAGTCGTCTTACCCTTCTATAAAACTCTGCTGTTAGGTTCTTTGTCATAGTCATGTGATCAATACGTTGAGCCTGCTTTATTCCAAGGTATTTATAAGTATGACCTTCCCCCATAGATTCAATTGAGGGACCATCTCCTATTTCGAAGTGCCCCTGCTGTATTTTGCCTTTAACTATATTAATAATTCGGCATTTGTCTAGGCCAAATTTCATATGGATGTCATTAGAGAACCCTTCTACTATTTTAAGCATATCATGCAGCTGTTGTTTTGTAGCTGCCATCAACTTTATTATTATTATTATCCCCGACTTGACCATACAATGTATGGCATCACACTCCCCCTAAGGCACACAATGAGTGCCTTTAGGGGAAAATTCACTAAACCCCAGATATCCTAGATATCAAAAGGGTTTAGCTCTGTGGGAACCCCTGCCAGGTTTTCAGGCCCGTGGTTGGAGTCGTGGCGGCAGTTTTCCATGAATTTCCTGACCGTCCGGGCTGCCCCTAACAAGACGGCTTTTTGCATTTGTTTGTAAAGATGTTCGTCCAGACCGAGGTATTTTAAGTTGTTTAATAGTTGTTTTGGGACTAGTCCTGTTGTTGACATAACAATTGGTACAGTTCGTGTGTTGTTCATGTTCCACTGAGTCTTTATTTGAAATTCCAAGTCTCTATATTTGGTTATTTTCTCAGCCTGCTTGATATTTATATTATTGTTGTTGGGTATTGCTATGTCAATTAAAGTTGTGTTCTGAGAGACTTTATCTACCAAAACTATATCTGGTCTACTGTGAGCAACAAACCGATCGGTCAGTATCGTGCGGTCCCAGTACAGCTTGTAGTTGTTATTTTCTAAAACAGATTCTGGTTTATATTTATAGTATGGTAATCTTAGCGACTGTGATAATTCATGTTTCAGTGCTAGTTCCTGGTGAAGTATTTTTGCCACAGCATCGTGTCGTTCTTTGTATTCAGTTGCAGCGAACGCTTGACAACCTCCTGTGATATGCTGGATAGATTCAGATGTTTGGCAACTGTACCTGCATCTATCGTTGTTAATGGAAGGGTCTTTAACGACGTACTTTAGGTAGTTCTTAGTTGGAATTACTTGATCTTGGATTGCCAATATAAAGCCTTCCGTTTCAGGGAACATATGACCAGAGATCAACCAGTAGTTCGACGCTGCACTGTCGACATAATCTTGGTTGACGTCATTTATATGTCTTCCATGAAGGGGCTTCTCTTTCCATTTCAGCAGTTTCTGATCTGTGGTCTGGTGGTGTAATTGAACATGTTGTTGTGTCAGTCGCAGTGGTGTTGAGTCATCAACCTGGCACATGACTCTATGTAGATCAGAAAATTCTGCGAGTTTCTGGAAATGACTATGCAAAATAGAAATTTGTTGATCTAATAGTTTACTTAGATCTGTCAATCCTCTTCCTCCTTCATACCGTGGCAAAGTTGTACGTTCGACAGAGCTCTTTGGATGGTGATTTTGAGCTTTTGTTAGTAAAACTCGAACTTTTCGTTGTAATTGTTCAATGTCAGTCTTGCACCAATTAACTATACCGAAAGAGTAACTGAGCACTGAACACGCATAGGTGTTAATAGCCTGAAACAGATTTTTACTGTTTAGTTTGGTTTTCAACAGTCGTCTTACCCTTCTATAAAACTCTGCTGTTAGGTCCTTTTTCATAGTCATGTGATCAATATGTTGAGCCTGCTTTATTCCAAGGTATTTATAAGTATGACCTTCCCCCATAGATTCAATTGAGGTGCCATCTCCCATTTCGAAGTGCCCCTGCTGTATTTTGCCTTTAACTATATTAATAATTCGGCATTTGTCTAGGCCAAATTTCATATGGATGTCACTAGAGAACCCTTCTAAGATTTTAAGCATATCATGCAGCTGTTGTTTTGTAGCTGCCATCAACTTTAAGTCGTCCATGTATAACAAATGGTTTATCTTTAATGCTTGTACGTTGTTGTGTTTGAGACTGAACCCAAAATTAGTTGAGTTCAGTTTGTTTGAGAGAGGGTTCATGGCAAGGCAGAACCACAGCGGGCTAAGAGAGTCTCCCTGGAATATACCCCTTTTGATTGGAATGGGGTCAGTTTGTATCGAACAGTTGCCTTCATTCATTGAGATTTTTGTTTGCCAGGTGGACATGGCATATTCTAAAAAGTTAATAATACAATTATTCACTTTATAGAGTTTCAGCACCTTAATGAGCCAATCATGTGGAACTGAATCAAAGGCCTTTTTGTAGTCCACATATGCCATGTAGAGATTTCGTCGTTTGGCGTGGGCTTGATTGCAGACAACGGAATCAATTATCAGTTGTTCTTTGCAACCCATCGAATTTTTCGCGCATCCCTTTTGTTGTTGAGTTATTATGTTGTTCAGTTCACAATGTTTGAGAATGCGATGATTAATGCACGATGTTATGAGTTTGTATAAGGTTGGAAGGCAAGTGATTGGTCGGTACTTTGCTGCGTCCTGTGCACATAGGTTGTCCTTTGGTAAGAGGAATGTAGCACCATGCGTAAGGAAACTACGCATCTTGTGTGGGTGGGTAATTACGTCATTTATAAGGGCTATTAGTGTTTCGTGGGTTGCGTACAGTTTCTTTATCCAGTAATTTTGTACACCATCTGGTCCTGGTGCTTTCCAGTTATGGAGGTTCTTCATTATGTTGGATGTATCTTCCGTTGTAAATGGTTGGTGTTGCATGGCCTCACAGTTATGAGATGCAGCCTCCTCCTCATTAATCCAGCTGGCTCTGGAGTTATAGGAGATTGTTGTGGAAAGCTGTGTTTTCCAGAATTCCTGTTTTATTAGGGTAACTAGGGGCTTCATTATTATTGTTGTTGTTAAGTTTTCTATAAAACCCTTTTTCTGATTGTCGGAAGAGTGTGTTGTCTAATTTCCGTTGGTTACTGGTTTTTTACCTTCTCAATCGACTTGTGTAGAGGGAAAGCTTTTGTCGTAGACTGTCCAGACACTGCTGAGATGTGATGTTTTCTCCATCCCACTGGGAGTGTATTCGGTTATTGTCCATGATAATCTTGACAAGCCTTTCTATTCTGTTGTTCCTGACTCCTCGTTGGTACTCGGTCAGCCTTCCAACGTCTTTCCGAAGAGAATTGATTTTCCCTTCAAGTCTTCCTTGCCAAGGTGGTATTCGAGGTGTTTGTCTAAATTGGGGAGTGTCTTGCTTTGGTCTTACTGCGACCCCAATTGTTCTGCAGATGGAAGTTGCAGCACAGTAGATGGTGGTGTGTAGCGACTCTAACGTATCAGCACCTAAAACATAGTTTGGCAAGATAAATTTGTTCATAGCCTGCAAGACGATACCCAGTTTCTTAGACGATCTTAGTTTGGGAAGAACTGGTCTAGTCAGTGGATCTGTTCCACTATACTCTTTAAGAGCTCCTTCCATTTCTGCTTGGATCTTCTCAAGCAGGTCAGCGTTGGTTGACTGTTCTTGTTGTAGTTCTTAAGTATCGTCCGCTCTTTGTGCCAAAGTTGTTTCAGGCTTTGGATCGATTGTATTTCTACCAAATAGTTCGCTCTCCACTTCACTCTTTATTCTATCCAGTTGTTCAGGCGAAATAAGGCCATTTCTCAAGATGACACGATATTGATCTGCGACTCTCTGTTCAGTAACTTGAAGCTCTGGGTACTCACGACAGAACTCTTGATGGAGTATTTGGCGATATCCAGTCTTGTCCTGGTCAAGGTTCGTATTTCTGTAAAACGTGCGCATTATAAATTCATTCATGGCGCCAGTCCATTTCATGCGCTGTCTTTTCAGTCCCGCTTGAGTGAGCGCTGGCTGTTGATCCTGCGCAACACTTTCTGCGGGTGGAGTTCTCGTTCTCATTTGACTCCGTTGGTGATGGTCACGTTGTTGTTGTGACTGTATTGGTTGTGGTTCTTCTGGTTCTTGGGCTGTAACTCTTTTGACAGCAGGGGCCCGCCTCCTCAGCACCCTGCCACCGACGTCCCGCATGCTGTCATGTCCAGCGCCGGCTCCAGACATGCCCTGGCGATCCCCAGGCAGCGGCTCTTTTCCGAGGCATCTACTCCGTAGCTCCATTTTCATTGGTGGTGTCACCATTTAAACCAGACCATCCCGTGCGGGTTGTGGAGAAGGAAGGAAAGCTAGGTAGTAGGTCAGCGGACAGCTGCCCCTTTAGTCGCCTCATACGACAGGCGGTGGGTACCGTGGTGCTATTCTAACCCGGCCACCACACGGGTTTTATTATCCGACTTGACCATACAATGTATGGCATCACACTCCCTCTAAGGCACACATAGTGTGCCCTTAGGGGAAAATTCACTAAACCCCAGATATACTACATATCAAAAGGGTTTAGCTCTGTGGGAGCCCTTGCCAGGTTATCAGGCCCGTGGTTGGCGTCGTGGCTGCAGTTCCCCATAAATTTTCTAACCGTCCGGGCTGTTCCTAACAGGACGGCTTTTTGCATCAGTTGGTAAAGATGTTCGTCCAGACCGAGGTATTTCAAATTGTTTAATAGATGTTTTGGGACTACTCCTGTTGTTGACATAACAATTGGTACTGTTCGAGTGTTCTTCATGTCCCATTGTCTCTGTATTTGAAATTCTAAATCCCTGTATTTGGCTATTTTTTCAGCCTGCTTAATATTTATATTGTTGTTATTAGGGATAGCTATGTCAATTAAGGTTGTTTTTCTAGAGACTTTATCAACCAAAACTATATCTGGTCTATTGTGAGCAACAGTCCGATCGGTCAATATCGTCCGGTCCCAGTACAGTTTGTAGTTGTTATTTTCTAAAATAGATTCTGGTTTGTATATATAGTAGGGTGTTCTTACCGACTGTGATAGCTCTAATTTCAGCGCTAGTTCCTGGTGCAGTATTTTTGCCACAGCATCATGTCGTTCTTTGTATTCAGTTGCAGCGAACGCTTGGCAACCTCCTGTGATATGCTGGATAGATTCAGATGTTTGGCAACCATATCTGCATCTGTCGTTGTTGATAAAAGGGTCTTTGACAGTGTACTTTAGATAGTTCTTAGTTGGAATTACTTGATCTTGGATTGCCAATATAAAGCCTTCTGTTTCAGGAAACATATGACCAGAGATCAACCAGTAGTTCGACGCTGAACTGTCGACATAATCTTGGTTGACGTCATTTATATGCCTTCCAAGAAGCGGCTTCTCTTTCCATTTCAGCAGTTTCTGATCAGTTGTCTGGTGGTATACTTGAACTTGTTGTTCTGTCAGTCGCAGAGGTGTTGAGTCATCAACCTGACATATGACTCTGTGTAGATCAGAAAATTCTGCGAGTTTCTGGAAATGGTTACGCAAATTGGAAATTTGTTGATCACGTAACTTGCCTATATCTGCCAATCCTCTTCCTCCTTCATACCGTGGCAACGTTGTACGTTCGACGGAACTCTTTGGATGGTGATTTTGAGCTTTTGTTAGTAGAACTCGTACTTTCCGTTGTAGTTGTTCAATGTCCGTCTTGCACCATTTAACTATTCCAAATGAGTAACTGAGTACTGAGCGCGCGTAAGTGTTAATAGCCTGAAACAGATTTTTACTGTTAAGCTTAGTTTTCAACAGTCGTCTTACCCTTCTATAGAACTCTGTTGATAGGTCCTTTTTCATGGTGGAGTGATCAATTCGTTGAGCCTGCTTTATTCCAAGGTATTTGTAAGTATGGCCTTCCTCCATGGATTCAATTGAGGTGCCATCTCTCATTTCGTAGGGCCCCTGTTGTATTTTGCCTTTCACTATATTAATAATCCGGCATTTGTCTAGGCCAAATTGCATATGGATGTCATTAGAGAACCCTTCTACTATTTTAAGCATATCATGCAGCTGTTGTTTCGTAGCTGCCATCAACTTTAAGTCGTCCATGTATAACAAATGGTTTATCTTTAGTGCTTGTACGTTGTTGTGTTTGAGACTGAATCCAAAGTTAGTCGCGTTCAGTTTGCGTGAGACTGGGTTCATGGCAAGGCAGAACCACAGCGGGCTAAGAGAGTCTCCCTGGAATATATCCCTTGTGATTGGGATAGAGTCGGTTTGTATCGAACAGTCGGCTTCATTCAGAAATATTTTGGTTTGCCAGGTAGTCATGACATATTCTAAAAAGTTAACAATACAATTATTTACTTTATAGAGTTTCAGCACCTGAATCAGCCAATCATGTGGAACTGAATCAAAGGCCTTTTTGTAGTCCACATATGCCATGTAGAGATTTCGTCGTTTGGCGTGGGCTTGATTGCAGACAACGGAATCAATTATTAGTTGTTCTTTGCATCCCATCGAGTTTTTCGCGTATCCCTTTTGTTGTTCGGTAATTATGTTGTTTAGCTCACAATGTCTGAAAACGCGATGATTAATGCACGACGTTATAAGTTTGTATAAGGTTGGGAGGCAAGTGATTGGTCTGTACTTTGCTGGGTCCTGTGTACATAGGTTATCCTTTGGTAAGAGGTATGTAGCACCATGTGTAAGGAAACTAGGCATCTTGTGTGGATGGATAATTATGTCATTAATGAGTACTGTTAATTTATCGTGGGTGGCGTAAAGTTTCTTTATCCAGTAATTCTGCACACCATCTGGTCCTGGTGCTTTCCAGTTATGGAGGTGTTTCATTATGTTGGACGTGTCTTCCGTTGTAAATGGTTGGTGTTGCATCTTATCATAGTTCTGAAATGCAGCCTCCTCCTCCTTAATCCAGCTCGCTCTGGAGTTATGGGAAACTGTTGTGGAAAGTTGTGTTTTCCAGAACTGCTCGATCGCCGTTTTACTGGGATAACTCGGGGTTTCATTATTATTGGTGTTGTTGAGTTTTCTATAAAACCCTTTTTCTGATTTTCGGAATAGTGCGTTGTCTAGTTTCCGTTGGTTACTGGTTTTGTACCTTCTCAATCGACTTGTGTATACGGAAAGCTTTTGTCGTAGACTATCCAGACACTGCTGAGATGTGATGTTTTCTCCATCCCACTGGGAGTGTATTCGGTTATTGTCCATGATCGTCTTGACAAGTCTTTCTATTCTGTTGTTTCTGACCCCTCGTTGGTACTCGGTCAGTCTTCCAATATCTTTCCGAAGAGAATTAATTTTCCCTTCTAGCCTTCTTTGCCAAGGTGGTATTCGAGGTGTTTGTCTAAATTGGGGAGGGTCTTGCTTTGGTCTTATTGCGACCCCAATTGTTCTGCAGATGGAGATTGCAGCACAGTAGATGATTGTGTGTAGCGACTCTACTGTATTAACACCTAAAACATAGTGTGGCAAGATAAATTTGTTCATAGCCTGCAAGACGATTCCCAGTTTCTTAGAAGATCTTAGTTTGGGAAGAGTTGGTCTAATCAATGGATCTGTTCCACTATACTCTATAAGAGCTCTTTCCATTTCTGCTTGGATTTTCTCAAGCAGGTCAGCGTTGGCTGGCTGTTCTTGTTGAAGTTCTTGAATCTCGTCTGCTCTTTGCGCCAAAGGTGTTTCAGGCTCTGGATCTGTTGTATTTCGACCAAATAATTCGCGCTCAACTTCGCTCTTTATTTCGTCCAGTTGATCAGGCGAAATAAGGTCATTTCTCAAGATGACACGATATTGATCTGCGACTCTCTGTTCGGTAACTTGAAGCTCTGGGTACTCACGACAGAACTCTTGATGCAGTATTTGGCGATATCCAGTCTTGTACTGGCCAAGGTTAGTCACTCTGTAAATTTATTCATGGCGCTAGTCCATTTCATGCGCTGTCTTATCAGTCCCGCTTGAGTGAGCGCTGGCTGTTGATCCTGCGCAACACTTTCTGCGTGGGGAGTTCTCGTTCTCGTTTGACTCCGTTGGTGATGGTCACGTTGTTGCTGTGACTGTATTGATGAATGTTGTTGTGGTTCTTGGGCTGTAGCTCTTTGGACGACAGGGGCCCGCCTCCTCAGCACCCTGCCACCGACGTCCCGCATGCTGTCATGTCCAGCGCCGGCTCCAGACATGCCCTGGCGATCCCCAGGCAGCGGCTCTTTTCCGAGGCCTCTACCCCGTAACTCCATTTTCATGGGTGGTGCCACCAATTGGCCCTGGTGACCCGGGTAACTCGGAACCGTGGGGTTGTCAGTTCCCAGATGAAATGATTTAAACCAGATCATCCCGTGCGGGTTTTGGGGAAGGGAGGAAGGCTAGGTAGTAGGTCAGCGGACAGCTGCCCCTTTAGTCGCCTCATACGACAGGCGGTAGATACCATGGTGCTATTCTAACCCGGACACCACACGGGGGTTATTAATATAAAACTTTTTTTGACCTATTTATTATAAATAAGAAATCTGTAATTACTTCAAAGAAGCTTTCTTAAAATATTGATCGATAGCACTATTCATAGTATTCATTTTGCTCGCCGTCATACGGTTCGACCGGTTCTGCGGCTAAAAATTAACTCAGCCCATGTCGAGTATGTGTTTACATTACCATTCATCAACATCAAGGATTCGATACTTACAGAAACATTCGAGTACTCGAATAACTATTCGATACTTACAGAAACATTCGAGTACTCGAATAACTATACCGCTGGTGAGTTTTGTATTAGTTACTTCGGATCCAGGCAAGTTACGAGTACTCGAGTTTCAAGTAGTTACTTTTCTTACACCTCTAATGATTGTATACTGGGTATGAAGCTAACTAGCCAACATGCGTATGTTCGATCCGAGATATCATGTACTTCGATTCCTAATGAAGAATTTGTATTGACACGGCCTGTCCACAATTCGGCGACTTCCATAAAAATTGTAGCGAAATTCTCAACAAGAATGGTGGAGCCCATAAGAAAGAAGGGAAACCCAGGCCACAATGGGAGGAGGTAGCAAAATACTGAGGCATCCTGAATTCATTATAGAGAATGGAATGCTAAAGAGAGGTTGGGAAAGCAACGATGGCAGAGAAGCCAAGTTCCAACTGGTAGTCCCGAAGAAAAAGGTAGGTCTTGACTGAGGTACATATTGGCATTACCGGAGGTCATCTGGGCACGAATAAAAATCCGGATAAAATGCCTCAATAGTATTACTGGGTAAATTACTTCGAGGACGTCGGAGTCCAGTGCCGGAAATGTGACAACTGTGCAGCCAGTAAGGGCCCGAAAACCCGGACCAAGGGCAGAATGCAAGAATCTTATGTTATACCCAATCAAGAGGCAACCACGGTGCTGGTGGAACAGCTATTTAGCAGGTTTGGTTTTCCTTTGGAGTTACATACGGACCAAAGCTTAATTTTGAATCCAACGTATTCCAGAAGGTACGAGGCTGGGCATTAAGAAAACGAGAATTACACCTTTCCATACACAATTGGGCGAAAAAGATTCAACAGGACCTTGGGACAACATCTGTCCGAAGTCGTCAGCAATAACCAGCGTGGGATGACCATATTCCCCTGTTTCTATCGATCAGCCGTACCCAATAGCACAGAACTGATTCCAGTCAGAGTACTATTTGGAAAGGAGCTGAGATTACCTTATGATTTGACCTCCGGCTCACCAGAGCTAAGCTAAAAGTTTAGATTACCACAAATTATTAAGAATTTAGTGGGAAACTCCAATTAAATGAATGGTGTGTAAGCAGAAGTTTTTATGAGAAAATGTGCAAGGAAAATTCATGTTTTCATGAACACCCCAGACCACCCCGCTGGCTACGGCCTTGATCATAATTACAAATCTAATTTAGTTCAAATTTATGTTCTGTATAGCTTTAATGTTAGGCTTGTTCATATAGTGACTAGTTTTATATAATTGGTTTAAAATGATAATTGTGTAAATACTTTATGAAGGATTTACACGTAACAAAGGCCACAAGATATCCATATTTTAATTTCTAATATATATTTACTTAATATTTTATAGTAAAGAATGTCGCAGTCCAGCCGCAGCTCCGAGGATAGTAAGTGAGATACAAATTAATTAAAAAATAAAATTAAAATAAAAGAATAATTGAATAAACTTACGTATTGTTACGAAATTTATCCAAAGCCGACCCTGTTTCATTTCAGTACGACAACAAACGCTTTGAGATAAAAAAAACGGTTCTCGAAAAGACTCGGCAGCGGAAGGAGTGATGATTGATTTTACTGGAGAATTCGACGCTGGTTTTATAAAGGAAGCACGCCACGATCGCAAGATCAGTTTATGGAGCGAAGAGCTTATATGAAAGATTGTTATTGTGATATTAGAATCAGCTGTTGTATATTCGATGTAAATAAAAAATTCTAGAAAAGTGAATATTAGTTTTATAATTTTAAATTGAACCCACGGACTTTATAACAGTATAAATTTATGCTCAAATAAAGTATACTAATAATTTTGAGTTTCACTTAATGAAAGTCCTCTTTTAAAATCTTACTTCATTTCAATTTACCGTTTAATTTATATAAAATAGTGGTGTATTTAATTGTTATTTACAGATAAAGATATTTGTAGGTGGATACACCAATAAAATCCTTCTAATATCCAGATAAATAATATTGACTCTGAAATAGTGTTTAATCTTGATTTTCCAGTCGATTCCCTATGATTTCATTTTAAGGATATGAGTTTTAACAATTAAAGTTTAAGCACTTTTTTGGGAAATTATACCATGATTCACGAAATTACTCTATATTTCCAAACGTTTCGGGGTCTAGGTCCGACCCCGTTGCCAATGGCAAAGAAACTATGAAAAAAGATTTAATTTAAAATTAAAATGTTTGACAATTGTATTTGACTCATGCAGTAACTAAGAGAATTTGATTTGATAACATATAGGGTAAAACAGAAACTTCTAAAGATCATGTAATAAGAAAGTTCCTTTCAAATTGAAAAAATTAGAAAGGGGTGATCTTTTGATTTTGTGTAGCGCTTCTAGGTGCGACTTTTTATAAGAATGTAAGAATTTTGTTGTTTCACCGATCCCATTAAAATCATAAGGGAAAACGTAGAAAAAATCTTACGAACTATTATTGTTCACAAGCACATGATCATTAGCAATTTCTTCCTTAATCATCGGCAACCAGGTACAATTGAATTCTATGGGGGTAATAGCGATATAATTGTTTTCATTCAACAAAAGCAGACACTTTTAGTTTTGGTTTCGTGTTGTGTTCTTCTTTGTGTAATATAACTGAATTTTGAAATTGTATTTTCGGACCGCAGTCCCAAGCATGTTCACACATTTTGGATTTTTCAAACTGTCGTTTTTAACGTAATTTTGTGTTAGTTTATTCGAACATTGAGAGGTCTAGAGGTTTCTCCAATATAAATATTATTACATCCACAAGGAATTTTATAAATGCAATTCTCTGTATTTTGAGTTGGGGTGTTTTTTTTTTTTTTATTTTATATATAACTGATTTTAGTGTATCTCTTGTTTTAAATGATGTTTTAATATTATAACAGTGTCCCGCTCTTTTTAGTCTTTCTGAGAGACCCTGTATGTATGGTATAGTTATTGTAGTAATGTGATTATATTGGGAGACACTGTTGTTTGGTGAAGTTTGGTAGCGATCGTTTCGTATTTGATTTTGTATAACTCTTTATTAATAATTTTGTCAGGATAATTATTGGCAAAGAACACATTTTTTATAAACATTTTTTCTTCAATAAATTTATCGGTGTTAGAACAGTTGGTTTTTGCTCTGTCATATAAAGATTTGATGATTTACTGAATGTGGTTGATTAGAGTAAAAGTTGAGATATCTGTTAATGTAAGTTGATTTTCTGTAAACTTCTGTTTCGAATGCCGACTGTGTTTTTGTTGTTAAAATGTCCAAGAAAGATAATTTGTTATTCTGTTCAAGTTCTAGTGTAAACTGAACAGTTTGTTCTTTGTTGTTTATGTCATTAAGTAATTCAGATAAGTCTTCAAGATTATATTCCCAAATAACTAATATTGTAACGTGTAAAAATTTGAAGCCTTATTGAGTAATCTTACAATTTGTTGATGGAGATTATGTACCTCTGGTCCTGTGGAGTTGCTGTGGCTAGAGCTGTTTTTTTTTGTAGGCTCTCTGAACCACTTGGTGTTCTAGTGCCTCCTTGAGTAGCTAGTTCGTTGTCTGTTCGACTTTTCGCTAAGCCGGCGATATCCAGGACAATACTTTTTTGTTAGCACAGTACAATGTCAGTTAAGTTTGACGCCATCAATAAATCAGTCTTCTTAAAAATCTGTTAGATTAATTTATGTTCTCTAATTAGTAATTTAACTGAAGCCGGTCCTGTGCTGTATAGACATTTACGCATGTTTGGTTCGTTTGAGTAGGGAGATTCTCAGACTGGTAGAACGCAAACGCGGAAGACTTCTTTTCGTCTTGAAGCGGAGTAAATGCATGGGCCTTGCGTTTGCAGATTAAGAGGCAATTGAAATGGCGTTAATTGAATTTGGCGTATGAAAGTTTTCTGTGGTCTGAAGACGAGGGCCGAACGGCATTTTTCGATGGCGAAGATTGTATTTAAATAGAGACGATGATGGCTAAAATATTTATAGATTAAACCCTTGTTGAGAAAGGTAAGCACGTGCCAAGCTGTTGGAGATAAAGACTTCATGTACAAATTATATTTTAGGGTGTTACGGTGTATTGTTACGGTCGATTGTTTCGGTGCATTGTAAGGGTGCATTGTTATGGTGCCTTATTACGGTGTATTCTTACGGTGCATTCTTATGGTACATTACAGTATATTACGGTACATTATTATGGTACATTCTTATGGAGAATACTTATGGAGAATTTTGAGTTACGGTGGATTTTTCCACATTCTGAATCCTGTTTCATGGTGGATTCGTTTTACCGTGGAACCTGTTTCCTGTGGTTTCTTTTGATTGTTATTCTTCGTTTGGAGCCATGTTCTAACTAAGAATTTGTAAAGTTAGAATTTTCTACGTTTTGGAGCTGTTAATTTTGAGATGAGATTTTGAAGTTACTATTTGGTATGGAACCGATTTAACAGTTTAAATGGAATGTAACTGACGTCCAGTCGGTAATGAGTACAGTACAAATAGACATTACAGTAAATTTGTGAGAATAGCAAATTCAGATCATTTTTGTAAAGGTAAGGTTTATTTTCTGTCGACAGATTATACCATTATTCTTTTTGATAAAATCATTTTAATTAGGTGATTATTGTTGAGTACATAATTTCAGATTTTATTCTTTAATTACCGCTATTAGAATCTCCTAATTTATTTTGAAACAAACTTTTTATTGCATTTTTTTGTACTATATTATTTTTTTGATTTTTTATTAAACTCTCTGTATTTACATTTCGCATATTTTTTTATACACCTAATCTATCGATTGTGAAAGAATTTTTGGAAGAACCATTGAAAGTATTGAATACATAATTTTTTAATAGAATCAGATAATTAGCAGTTGTTGTTTATAAGGAACATACATCACTATAGCCGGTGTGATTACAACATAACCGCATACTATTTTTTGGTTTTTAAGGTATCTTCACTTAAAGGTTTTCAACCAAATGACGCCCTAAAAAATTATGAATACATTTAAATTTTGTGTTTTACTATCTTTTACCCACGACCTTATGTTCTCCGATGAACAGCAGCCGCTAGCACATGTGAACAAATCAAGATAGGTTTTATGTTGATTTTTGAGGTTTCCAAATTTAGGATACCAGGTTTGTGTCACAATATGACATCAACATAACGCAACCAAACAAAAGGTCTTATCTGTTCTTCAAATTTTTCCATAAAAATGTTGCTTAAAGCAGGAGTCAGACAGTAACCCAGTGCCATGCCAAAAACTTATTGGTAGTTGTCATCTTCAAGTTGAAAATATGTTGTTTTTGTATAAAATGTTAGTAGTTCCATTATTGTATTAATAGACAATTCTGTACATTGATTTAGTAAATAATCATGTTCTAATCGTTCTTTTACAATGGGAAGTGTTTTGGTTACACCAACATTATTGTATAGATTTACAATGTCAAAACTTGCTAGTGTGAAAGTGCTTTTGTACTGTACATGTGATAATTTTTCTAAGAACTGTTCGCTGTTTTTAAGGTGAAAGTTAGAGTTACCAGTAAGTGGAGAAATAATTTTTAAAAAAAATTTGCGAGTTCACTGCATGGAGAATTTATAGAGCTGAAATTGTTTATTTCTTCATCAGTCAAAAACTACAATTAAGACAAAAGTTGAATTATAATATTAAGTTAATATGTAATGAAAACTTACGTTAGTTGAGATTAAATTAAATTAGTTTTCGCGGATACTAAATGTGTTAGGTGGTTTCCGGGAATTCATCCGCGTAGTTGATAACTGATCACTGCTGGGATCGAAGGTAAAATGACGACATTCCGGTAGAGTGACATCTGCCCTCTTCAGGTCGGTTCGCATAATTCTCGTAGCCTTCTGCTTTCGCTTCTAGTTACTCGAATACTAAGATTTTCAGGAACTCGCGCGCTGTTACATAGTCGCGGCTCGGCGCCTATCGGTTGGCACCGTGAACGGCTGCGTGTGATTGGCCCTTGGCGCTCAGTGGCCAAGCCTCCCGCTTGCTAATTGGTTATATCCTGTTGAGTTGTTATAGGACGGGTCCGGGCCGGTACGGTGTTTAATAGAATTTTCCAATTCGATAAGTTCTGGAATTCATTGCGTGCGTTTAGACTGTGAAGCCTTTTCGCTATTTAAATTGCCTCTCTTACGAGTCTTGATTTGGGGTGTTCTATATTTGCCAGTACTCTGGTGTTCTCCAAGTCTATTCGGTGTGACGTCGTGGTGGCGTGTTCCGCAATAGGTGTTGTTTTTTCTGCTTTCTTATGGCGTTCTGATGTTCATCACGTCTAGCTTGAATTCTTCTGTTAGTTTGCCCCACATAGGTTTTATAACAGTCTGCACATGGAATCTCGTACTCTTCCTGTTGTTCTAAAGGGATCCTCGTCTTCGGAGTCCTCAACACCGTGCTTATTTTTCTGTCTGTATTGAAAATAGTATCGATATTGTGTCTCTGTAGAATTCTTGCAATACTATCCGGGTACCCTAGTCCGTTTGTCTCGGTTTTGACTTTAGGGCTCTTTGAATATTTCGGTCTGTAATTCCGTTTTGTCTCAGAGCTGTTTTTAAACTGTCCGTTTTCTGTTTGATGTTATCCTGGTCAGCTACTCTTTGTGATCTGGTTACTAAAGTCTTAACTACGGCTTGTAGTTGGGCTGGGTGGTCATGAGAATTAGCATGAAGGTATCTATTGGTATGAGTTGCTTTTCTATATACTGTATGGCCAAGGGATCCATCTTCCTTCCTATTTAACATCAAGGAGTGGCAGTTGATTGTTGGCTTCAACCTCCATGGTAAATTTTATTTTGTGATTGATGCCCTTAAGTTTGTCTAAAAATGTGTTGAGGTGTTCCCAAATGTATCATTCACATATCGAAACCATAAACTGGGTTTAAGAGTTGCTGTTCTTAGTGCCAACTCCTCAAAGTTCTCCATAAAAAGGTTCGCTATAACTGGTGAGAGTGGCGATCCCATTGGAGCTCCTTCCACTTGTTTGTATCATTGGTTCTCGTAAACAAAGTAGGTGTTCATCAGACAGTGCCTTGTTAAGACTACAAGGTGTTGAGGTGGTTTGTATTTTTCTATTATGATATCCAAGGCTTCGTCGATAGGGATGCTGGTGAAAACGGACACTACGTCAAAACTTACAAGAAGACACTCTGGTTGTAAGACCGTTTTTCTAAGTATTTCGATGAAATGTGTCGAATTTTTCACATATGAGTCTGCCTCTTCTGCAAACGGTTAAAGTTGTTGGGCTAGGTATTTGGCTAGCTGTGGTGTTGGGGATCCAATTGAGCTCACTATTGGCCTCAAAGACGCACCTTCTTTATGTACTTTTGGCAACCCATAGAATTTCGGACATCTCGATGACTTTTCACGCGGAATGAGTTGCAGTTGGAGATTTTTTTCGATCCTACTTGCTTGAATTTTGGCCTTGGTTGTTCTCTCCAGATAAGTTGTTGGGTCAGTAGTAATTTGTTTATATGCTGGATCTTGTAGCAATGTTTGATTAATTAATATTGTGCTTAACTGAGATATAGTGATAGTGATATAGATAGTGTGCTTAACTGAGACTTGTATTACTCAGGATATAGCTGATTCGGAATTAGAAATAAAGGTTTATGATATGGCTCGATGTGATTCAAGTAGTCGAAATACAGGGGGAGTAATAATTTTCAGTAAGAAAAATTTGAAATGTTATAATATTATTAATCAATTACGTTCGTAATTGAAATAAAGTTATGGATATTGCCCATAGACCTAAAACTAAATAATACATCATATGCGATTGCCGGTATATATTGATCTCCCAGCGGTAAGTTATCTGAATTTTATGAACCCTTCTTCAATTGGCGTGATGCCTTCTGTGAATCACATCATGCCAGTAGTGTAATCGTTACTGGTGACTTCAATATCAATTTTGATCAGAATGGGACTGACAGGCAGAGACTCCAAGTATATATTGAAAACAATGGGATGAAACAATTCATAAATGAAGAATATCCGGTAATTCAAAATCAATAATTGATCTGGTCATTAGTAACGATTATACAATTACAGTATATGTGGAAAAAGATTATATCATTACTGATCATTCAATTGTACAGATTAATATCCAGACTTTAGATGAATTAAAAATAGAAAGTAAACAAGTTCGTGGAAAGATAAACTTTGATGAAATGACAAATTTATTAATTGAAAAAGATTGGGGCTATTCCTTATCAGATGTTAATATTGTGGCTGATATATTTGTAACTAATTCTGACTTCTGTAGCACCTCTTAGTACAGTAAACGATAATAATGCGGAAAATAAATGGTTTAATAAAGATTGTAGGAAAGCAGTCAGAGAAAAAAATCTTAAATACAAGAGATTTTTATTTACCAATGAGGTGGATGACTGGAATGAATATAAGCAGTCTAGAAATGCAGCTGTAAGAATATTTCAAGAAGCAAAAATAAAGTACTATGAAGAACATATAGATAGGAACAAAGGAAATTCTAAATTAATGTGGAAACATTTACAACAAATTGTAGGAAATAAGAAAACAATCAATGAATTTGACAGCATACAATGTAATAATACAATCTATAACGATGATTTAGCTGGTGTGTTAAATAAATTTAGTAGCATAAGTGATATTGTAATCAGTACTGAAAAATTAGATAATGAGTCGAAGTTTACGATGCAAACGGTACCTGTAAATAATAACACAATAGACAAATTTAATATCATTAATATTCAACAACTGCATGAGGTTGTTAATAAACAAAAGAAAAGGAATAGTACTGATAATATCAACATGAGTATTATCAAAAATTTATTTCATATTCTAGGATATCCATTACTACATTTAATAAACTTGAGTTTAGAAAAAGGTGTTGTCCCTCTTAGTTTTAAGATGTCAACAATTATCCCTGGTCCAAAAGTATTACACACGAATAAAGCTGAGGAGTTGTGACCAATAAATATGTTGCCATTCTGTGAAAAGTTGTTGGAGGTAGTATATAAGCAAATTATTGAGTTTATAAATGTCAATAAGATACTGAATAGTTGTCAAAAAAAAGTATTTGACAGACATGGAGTTGGTATCTGTGCAGTATTTATTGATCGTAAAAGAGCTTTCGAAACGATTGATCGTAATAGTTTACTAGTAAAGTTAAGAAGGTATGGATTTTCTGGAACAGTGTACACATGGCTGGAAAACTATCTAACGTACAGATATCAGACTACAAGAGTTAATAACGTATTGTCAAATGCAGAACTTAATACCTTTGGAGTGCCACAAGGCAGTGTACTTGGGCCACTACTATATATATATATATATACTATATATTATCCAGTGAACACATGACATTCATATGACGTCATAGATAGATCATATAGAGATCATACAATTTTTACATAGATATGACATAATAGTGACTCTATTGATGACTTTTATTTGATGGTATCTAGTATGACATCATTATGACATAATACTGACACAAAATCTGACTTTAATATGACGTCATGATTATGATTTAAATATTACATAAATAATATATAATATTTTCATCATATTGTGACATCACTTCAAAGTCATATATTTATATATTATTTACGTAGCAAGTAAATCATACAGTTACACAAGTTACACGCCATGATGTAAGGTAAAAGTGATATAATAATGGCGTCATAACCTTATGTAAGAAATAAGTCTGAGCTTTACGTAAAATTGATACAAGGAGGCCATCATACTCAAACGTCACTTACAAGTCGTATAACTGATATCAAATTAAACTCATGTTTATCTAACAAATGATGTTTTTATTTTTATACTGTGTATGTCGATAAGTGCAGGTTTCTACACCATTAATGCTGCTTCCCACAAAGCACAGGTCTTCCCCATGACGTCCGTTTTTGATCCTATTCAGATCCGAATGTCCTAGACCACTCCTACACCTAAGTATGGACCTCCATCAGTACGTACCAGGAACATCCATAAAGATTCTTTTTCGGAAATTTTGGGAAAAACAATTTATAGACATTGAAGTACCTGTTCAATATTTCTTACCTAAACTTAATTGCATACACCTATTACATGTTAAATAAATTCAAATCAAATATTTAATCTCTATATTTCTACCACAGGTAAATAAAATAATTTGAGAGACTCATATTCTATTTAATTAGGAACGTATTTCTAATTTAAATAATAATTGTTACCTTAACTGTGTTATCAAACATGAATGATTTTAAACATACCGCATTTTCTAAAATCTAAACGACACTTTGCATCCCATTGCCAGATTGTAACTAATTCACTAAAAAAGTTAACCTTAAGTAACAGTTAACTAATTGTTAGGTAAGTATACCTTTACTGAATATTATTGTAAAATAGATCTTTTTGTTTATTTATTATTGTTTCACAATTATTTTAGCATCATTTAAATTTAAATGTGGTACACCTGATTTGTATGTAAAAATGTAAACAGCTTGTAACGACTAAGAGTAACAATGCGACAACACTGATGGCGTACGAATAAAATCGATCGTTACCGATTCAGATTGTGACGATTGTGTTGTGGTTAGCCATTTTGGTTCCTCACTCAATTTTGGTGCTTGTTGTTTGAAGAAAGTTATGAACGCTTAGTGAACTGAATGTGATTTGTGAAACTTTCCCAACAAAGGTAAGAATATTTCATCGTATACAATTATGGATACAGTTTTTTAATGTTACTGAAGTTTGAGGTATGTAATGAAAAAATATGTATTGTTTTGAAAACCAAGTTATTGCTAGAATTAATGAACAAAAATACGAAAATCTTTAAAAATAACAGGACTTTATTTTTAAATCTTAGGTATATCTAATCATTTTATTTTTTTTTTAACTTACAGGTTGAGCTCTCAAAAATTGGGGACCCAATCTGTGAACAATGCCCAGTATAATTCAGGACCAAAAGTTACAGAAATATATTTGGTTAGGAAAAAAGGGCAAAAAGCCAATGCAGGCAACATTTTTACCAAAATTAATAATTTGTGAGTATGTAGTGACTTATAAGTTTGTATATATTGCATATTAATTATGGAATCATTTAATAATTTTATTGTTCATGTTGGTTTGACCTTTGTACATATTTATATGTATTTGTTGAAGCTAACTAATAAATAGATAAATAGTTCATGAACTAAACATAAAAGGTGTAAACTTTTCATCGAGACTTATTAATTCATATATTTTATTATTTTTATATTTATTATACCTAAATAAAGATTATAAAGTTTCCTCCTAACAAAACTTTAAGTTCATTTTAATTAAAAAATCAAATTTTAGCAGCCAGTATATAAACTATAGCTAGATCTTAAAACAGTGATCATTATGTTAAAATTTGATTACACATTACAGTTCTTTTTTTTCAGGTACTTGAATTTTAGCTGTATCGTTAACATGCAAATATTTTTATAGGTGCTTGAGAAAAATGGTTATTAGGTAACCAACATCCAATGGAGGAAGCAATTACAAGTTTTATTAGAAACATTAATGGCAACAGAAAATAAAACATATGATGTTAATATAAAACATAAAACTGAAATTAAACTGATTCACAATTTTATAGACTTCCAATTTTGTGTTAAGTTTTTATAACCATCAACTACAAATTGCTCTCTTGTACACAGACACATATCTTATGCATTCCAGCTTCCATATAGTTGATAACTGATCATCATTATTCTGGGTTATTTGTAAAATAACTGTGTATGGCTGAGTACCAGTATTGCCCTCTTTTGGAATGGTTCACATGGTCCCTCTTTCTGCCTGGCCCATTTCTAGTTACTTGACAAAAAGTATAAGCTGATTGATAATGTAAACCAACCTGAAGAGAGCATATGTGACCAAAACATCATTTAATCTATGCTACCAGGAGGATTCATTTGTCAACTAGGGATGAAAACCAAAACCATATGATACATTTATTTTAGGTTGTTACAAATAATAAGATTGTGTTTATTTCATATGTTTTAATGACACTTCAGCCATGTTTTTGGTATTGTTCAAATCTATTCTACAGCACTAGTACTTGTGAAGTCGCAGTTTTTTCTGCTGAACATTTTACATTTTTTTACTTGACACAAAATTAAAAACTAACATTGTGTGTCCTTTCAGAGACAATGATAGAAAAAGTTTATATCGTGTCAAGTATTTGTAAAAGGCAGAAAAAATTGTGACTTCATAAGTACTAATGCTGTACTTTTAGAATAAATTTGAAAAAGGTCAAAAACATGGCCAAAATGGCATCATTAAAACATATGAAATAAACACAATCTTATTATTCGCAACGACCTAAAATGAAGAAAATATTCACTCAACTAATTTATATATATATATATATATATATATATATATATATATATATAAACCACAAAGGAAGTCACAGCTGTATAGAAGTACAAAATTCTATAAATAAAAATAAAAGAAAATTCTTCAATGAACATTAGAAATGATAAGGAAAAGAATTTTATAACTTAAATTTCAATCAATCAAAAATTTGCAGTAAAGTTGTTTAAATCATAATAAAAGTTGAATGACCTTGAAAAAGTCATGACAAATCAAAAGTAAACAAAGCATTTAAACGAAAATTGACAAGAATAAAAAAGTTCTTAAAATAAAATAAGCTATCAGACAAACATCATTTAATAAGGGAAAAAGAAAATTTTTGTTTCTTATGGGAAAACACACGGGCTAAGAATTTTGAGTGACCGGACAAGACAAAAAATATAACGCTCCAAAACAAATAAAAACGTTCCATTTTGGGTGACGGGCCAGACAAAACGCATCTAGCAGGCAGTTGTTTTTAAAATATTACATAAGCTTACGTTTGCACAGCAGCGGTCTCTTTCGTTCCTGATTTTTGTGTAAAACAAGTCCCAGAGCATGTGATGTTTTCTTTGCAATAACCTTAAAGCTTGTTAGTAGAGGTTAGGTAGTGTGAAGTTGAAGTAATATGAATTGTCAAAACTATTTCAATGACATATAGATTGGCAGTGTATAAAGATTCAGAGTGCGGAACAGTAAAATGTGTAGTGCCTATTTGACCGACGAAAATGACAATTAGGTTGGAATTTCAAATAAAAATTTGAAAACATCAGCAAAGATGGTATTTGTTGATTAATAGTAAACAAGAAGAAAATGGTAAATAATAATAATTTAATTTAATTGGTATGGATAATGAATTAAACAAGATGCTGAACATGTAATATTGGTAAACAAATATGGAATGGGAACCATTAATAAAAATTTGTTTATAAAATAAAGGTTCTAATGGACAATGAACAGATTTGGAACTTATGGACTGTAATCACAACAAGGAATAAAAGGTTAGTGAAACAATAGTTATTTGAGAATGTAAATAAAGTGACAATTGATTTATTTATTTTTATGCTAGTTAAGGATATTAGAATAACAAATTGTAAATTTAAAATGATAGAATCAAAAGAGAAATTTCTCATAAATACTTAGTAGTTAGGAATGATTTCGTTTGTTGAAAGTTGAAAATTGAAATTGAAAGTTGTGTTGAGTTTATTATGAGCCAAGAATAACATTGAACACTTAGAGTATCATCTAAATTCTGTTCAATAAAAATAAAAGTTTCAATTCAGTAAAATTTAAAAGTTAAAGAGGTTTTGAATTAATAAAATGAATAATAGTGTTGAATAAGTGGAATAATATAGAAGCAGAGAAGTTATAAGGAAGATAAGAATGTAAGTATCAATTTTAAATATTATAAACTGTTGAACCACCTTGAGGTAGGAGTATGAATGCTATATGTAAAAATAAAAACCCTGAGAATTTAAATTAATGAAATAGAGTTTGAATAATAAAGTTATAAAAATATTGATGTGCAAAATATATGATCAAACCAAAACAAATCAGCTAGTTTAAACTAGGGCAAAGATAAAATAAAAATATGTGTAATAATAAATAACAAATAATTCACTCTAAATTGAAAACCCAACGAAAAGACACAAAAAGATCAATTCAAAACAAATTGGCTAGCCCAAAGTGTGGCACTAAAATAAAATAAATAAAATAAATAATAAAAATATAAATAAATAATTCAAATAATTCAAAATTCAAAATTATATATACAGGGTGTAAACGGTTTGAGTGCAAAGATTTTGAAGAACAATACTTCAGGCAAAAACAAATCAAAAAGCTTTATAACATTTTCTAAAATAAACTATAGTTTTGCCAAAAAAAACACATAAAGTTAGATTTTATGTAGCCCTTGCTACAGTGAATAATACAATAATTTCGATTTCAAAATGTCGGTAAATCTAAATATGTAAATACTCAATAGCTTATACATCTTTAATAGCCACATTAAAAATGAAAATTGATTATTTAAACTCGAAATATGCTTTTATAATTTAGTGTAAGTTTCTCCGAATAGATATGGCAACGTGGCATACAGATCAACTTATTTACTACATTTTTTACTGTAACGACGACTGAGAGTTACGATTGTTTTTTGCGATTTCGATTCTTGTAAACAAGAATAGATAAACTGTAAAGTGATTTGAATGATATCTATTTGATGTAGACTTCGTGGTTTGCTTTCCATTTAATATATTTTTTAAATAAATAAAATCGGTTGTGATTAGTGTGTAAGTTCGAAAATTAAGAATAGTGCGACAGTATTTATTTGTGATAAATAATGGCCGATTATACAATTAGGGAAAGACATGACATGCTCTTAATTTCTCGCATACGTGAAAATTGGATTAAACCGTGTCGTGCTTGTGTCGATAGTAATGGTGGGCATTTTGAACATTTGCTGTGAATAATCCTTTGTTTCAACTCAGTTCTATCATTATAATAAAGTCGGTAAGTAGGATTACATATTTACTGGTCTAATATAAATAATATTAATTAAATCAGTAATAATGACTCTTCGAATAATTTAACTGGTAAAAAACTACATATACAGATCTCTTGAGTTGAATATCATATGTATTTACCCAACTTTGTATAATTGCATAAAAGAAACCGCCAAATACAAATTCTAATTGCAATACCTTGTATTAAAAACGTAAATATTTCCAACAAAATATTTCATACATTTTTATTTAATTCTAAGGTCAATATCATCAGTCAATACAAAAACACAGGTGTTTATATTTTTTTGTCGGCGTAGTCATTCCTTTATTATTCGCGCTAAGAGTGAATCTGCTTCGAACGCGAGCGACGTTGCCGGATTGACAATAATTTACTTAATTTCTCACCCGGAACTTAGCTTAGTTCATATATATATATATATATATATATATATATATATATATATATATATATATATATATATATATTGTTACGAAATTTACCCAAAGCCGACCCTGTTTCATTTCAGTACGACAACAAACGCTTTGAGATAAAAAAACGGTTCTCGAAAAGACTCGGCAGCGGAAGGAGTGATGATTGATTTTACTATGGTGGCTTATAAAGGAAGCAGCCACGATGGAGAGTTTAGATATACCGCGACGACTAGCGTATATGGGAATGTTATTGTCATATTTGAATCAGCTGTTTTAACGTGTAGCTCAGAAACAGGTTCAAATACAGGCTCAGAAACAGAAAATAGTTGTATTAAAATAAATTTTTGTATCAGTAGAAAATAGAAAATTTAAAATAAATTATAAAGAGTTGCTAAAGCGTCTTTCTTTTATTTTGAGATTTAAGTTGCTAATTAATATAAACAAAACTGGTAAGTGAATTGTATAAGTTTAAATAAATAAATAAAAAGATGCCAAATAAAAGGAAGACAAGGACACAAAGGGAAAAATCTGAAGAGATTATGGAATATAGAGAAGTTGAAGAAATGGAAAGAGAGGGTATAGAAGAAGTACAAATCCATCAGGAAGATGAAATGGTAGAAACAGAACAAAGAACAAGTGAAGAGGAAACTGTACCAGAAATTCAACAAGAAGTAACTGAAGAACAGGAACAAATAGGAAGTTATCAACAACAATCGGAGGTTGATTTGAGGAACATTCTAATGAGCATACAAGTGTTAATAGAAGAAAATGCATGAAAGTGGATGAAAATAACAAGAAGGTAGAAGACAACATAAATAAAAAGTTTCAAGAAAATACCAAGAGAATGGAAGAGAACAAAGAAGAGATGAAAAGAGAGCTAGCAAAGAAATTTGAAGAGAATAAAAATGAAATGCAAAAATTGGAAATAAGGTTAACAAAGAAAACACAAGAAGTAGAAGATAGAGTAAACAACAAAATAGAAGTAGAAAGAGCTGAACGACAATCGCAGATAAAAAATTTAGAAAACAATGTTGATAGAAAATTCCAAGATGTAGAAAATAGATTACAAGAAAATGAACAACAGGTTTATGAAATAGGAATGAAATGGGAAGAAGCCATAACAAGTTATGGTGAAGTAATAGAAAATAAATTATTACAAAATGAAAAACAACTAAATGAAAAATGCAGTTTACAATTTAGAAAACTAGAAGAGACAAGGACGAACAACAATACATGTAATGCCAATATAATTCAAGAAATAGGAATAAAATTCAATGGAAGAGATTCTACATTACACCCAAGTGTATTTTTGAAAACAATAAAGAGCCAATTTAGAAATTGTGGCAGTTTCGAAGAAACAAAAATGAGGATGAGACCATATTTTGTGGAAAGAGCGGGAATATGGTACGCATCAGTAGAAAGTGACATGGAAACATTCGAGGATTTTGAACGAATGTTTATTGAGTATTTCTGGGGGGAAAATCAACAAGCAATCTTCAGAGAAAAGTTTTTTTTTGGGAAATACGATCCAAGGAAGAGTAATATGGTTGAATACGCACTTAAGTTAGTAACATCAGCCAAATATTTAACACCACCGATGAGAGAAGAGGAAATAGTTTTAAAAATTGCCAGACATTTTGAGGAAGGGGTATCAGAGACAATAACTGTACAAAACATCAGAACAGTTACCCAATTTATAAACTATTTAAATAGGATCCAAAGAACAAGAAGAAATGGTGGAAATCAAGAAAATTACAGAAGACCAGAGAGGGAAAGAAATGCAATAAGAAACTACAATACAAACAATAGATTTGCCCATAATAATAATTACAACAATAATGGAAGATCGTCAAAGACCCTTCTATTAACAACGACAGATGCAGATATGGTTGCCAAACATCTGAATCTATCCAGCATATTACAGGAGGTTTCCAAGCGTTCGCTGCAACTGAATACAAAGAACGACACGATGCTGTGGCAAAAAGTACTGCACCAGGAACTAGCGCTGAAACTTGAGCTATCACAAGCGGTAAGAACACCCTACTACATATACAAACCAGAATCTATTTTAGAAAATAACAACTACAAGCTGTACTGGGACCGCACGATACTGACAGATCGCTGTGTTGCTCACAATAGACCAGATATAGTTTTAGTAGATAAAATCTCCAGGAAAACAACCTTAATTGACATAGCAATCCCTAACAACAATAACATAAATATTAAGTAGGCTGAAAAAATAACCAAATACAGGGATTTGGAATTTCAAATAAAGACACAGTGGGACATGAACAACACACGAACTGTACCAATTGTTACGTCAACAACAAGGGTAGTCCCAAAACTTCTACTAAATAATTTAAAATACCTCGGTCTGGACGAACATCTTTACCAACTAATACAAAAAGCCGTTCTGTTAGGAACTGCCCGGACGGTCAGAAAATTCATGGGAAGCTGCCACGACTCCAACCACGGGCCTGAAAACCTGGCAAGGGCTCCCACAGAGCTAAACCGTTTTGATAACTAAGATATCTGGGGTTTAGTGAATTTTCCCATTAGAGGGAGTGTGATACCATATATTGTATGGTCAAGTCGGGATGGAAGATTTCATTTAATAATAATAGGGAATACAGAAACCAGGAGAATTATAACAGATATAATAATAATAGAAGTTATGGAAATACAAGACAATGATGGACAGACAAAAATAGATATAATGGCAGAGAAAGGTCAAGGGAAGAGAATAGAAATCAAAAGGAAAGGAATAATTCACAAAATCAAAATAGAAGAATGAATAATATAAGGAGAACAAGAAGTGAAGAGGATATTGAGAACAGAAGAGAAAGAAGTACAAATGTAAATACACAACGAAGCCAAAGTTGTGATAGAAATGCAAGACAAAGAGAAGAAAACCCAGGAACTTCTCAAGAAAACTCACAGACAAATTTTTAATAAGGCAGGATACTGAACCCAAAAATGTAAATAGTAGTTATAAGTTAAAAGGCCAAGTGAACAACCAGGTTTGTATATATCAACATCATCATGAATTTATAAAGCCGGAAGAACAACAAATACTAAGAGGTGTAGAAAATGATTTAATATTTATAAAAGCAATAATTAATGGAAATGAGGTTAAATTGTTAATTGACACGGGTTCAGAGGCAAGCATATTAAGTGAAGAAATAGCTGAGAAAATAAAGATCAAGGAAGAGGATAAAATTAAAATAAAGAAAGTAAATATAATATCTGCTAACAATAGAAAATTATTTGAAACAAACACAATGGTAAGAACAAAAGTGGGAATTGGAGAAGAAGAACTGGATATGGAATTCATAGTGGGAAAGAACATACAGTACCATGGAATAATTGGAATGGACATATTAAGGAAATATTCAACAGAGATACTAATTGAAAAAGGAATAATAATAATGCAGGATAATAGGATTGCCATTGAGAAGGAAGTAAAAGAAGAAAGTGGGAATGAAGTTAGGAGTAATGCCATTAAGGACAAGAGATCCAATGGTAAAACAAAGTATAAAAATAATGTAAATGAAGAAGATGAAAAGTTCATGGTAAATTTAGACAAGGGTGAAGATTAAATAGATTGTCCAAAAGAGGAAAGAACAAATGTATTAAAAATCCTGAAGAAATATAAAGAATTAATCTCTGAAGAAAATAGAGTAGCAGAAAAATATGTACATAAAATCCAAGTAAAAGATATAGATCATTTCAAAGTAAGAACCTATCCAATCCCATACAACTGTAAAAAGAAATTAAAGGAGGAAATTCAGAAAATGTTAGAGGCAGATATAATAGAAAAGTCAACATCCAGCTATATAAACCCGATTGTAATAGTTGTAATAATAATGGAGAATTAAGATTGTGCTTAGATGCAAGAAATATAAATAAATTTAGCATACCTCAATATGAAGCCCCAATTACCATTATGCAATATTCAGCAGAATCACAAATGCTAAAGTGTTCACAAAGCTAGACCTGGGGCATAGTTTTTGGCTTATTCCATTGGAAGAACAATCACGAGATTATACAGATTTTCAGATAGATGGAGTGATATACAGATTTAAGGTCGTTCCGTTCGGTATCCAGAGTGCTTGCGCAGCCTTAGTAAGAGCCTTACACCAAGTTTTAGACAAATTCGACTATGTGTTACATTATATAGATGACATATTAATATTCTCTGAAAATAAAGAAGTACATAAAAATCATATAGATATAATGTTAAATGAATTAAATAAAGCAGGATTAAAAATGAACAGTAGCAAATGCCAATTCTTCAGGGAAGAAGTAATTTATTTAGGTTACAAATTAACCACAAAAACAATCGAAATGGGCCCTGAAAGAACAAAAGCAATAAGGGAGTATGAAAGACCACGAAATTTGAAGCAGTTAAGAGGATTCCTTGGCATAGTGGGATATTTCAAAAGATTGGTACCAGATTAAAGCCAAAAGGAATTACCACTAATAGAAATGCTGAAGAAAAATCAAAATTGGACTTGGGATAACAAGAAAGAAGAAGCCTTCCAACAAATTAAAAATCTGTTTTGAAAATCAGTTAAAGATATATCATCCCAATTACAAAGAGAAATTTATAATCAGGACGGATGCTTCTAAGGATAGATTGGCAGGAATACTATTGCAAAAGTATAACAATCAAGAATACCCAATATATTTCTAATCCAGAGTAACCAGAAAGCATGAAAAGAACTATGCAGCTTCGGAATTAGAATTAGCCAGTATTATATTATGTGTAACAAAATTGAGATTCATAATCCTAGGGAGTGAATTCATAATAGAAACAGACAATTCAGGTTTGATAGCAATATTAAATAATAAATATGGAAGAAGTAGGATACACAGATGGTCGCTGTTACTTCAAGAATACCAATTCAAAATTAGTCACATAAAAGGTAAAGATAATAAATTGGCAAATGCATTAACAAGGAGTGATGGAGGAAGAAAATATACATGTATAAAGACGGGAGTGAACATAATGAAAGATGTGAGTGGAATGTTTTTGTTAGAAGAAATCCAACAAGATCAAAATATATTAGAGGAAGAAAATAGAGGTAAAAATATACAGAAAAATGAGAATGGAATCTATTTCAAATTAGTGGAAGATAAGGAATTGTATGTAATTTCAAGAGACTTAGCTATAAAAATTTTAAGACAATTGCATCTGGAATATGGACACATAGGTTCAAGGAAATTATGGTTTATGTTCAGAGAAAACTACATCTCGAAGAAGGACTTGAGCTTATGTAAGGAGATCACAAGGAGATGTGAAACATGTCAAAAGATAAAACCCAAGAATTATAAAAATAGTAACATTCCAAAGTCAATAATAGCCACCAGAAAATTAGAAATAATAGCCATAGATTTTTTAAGCAATTTAATAACCACTAATAATTCAAACAAACACATATTAGTCATCGTGGACCTATTTTCAAAATACATTAAACTGTACCCATGTAAGAAAACAAATGTGACAGAAGTCACAAGGGCAATGAAAAACTATATTGAGCAAGTGGGAAAACCAGAAGCAATAATAATGGACAATGCTACTTATTTTAAAACAGATAGATTTACAAAGTATTTACAGGACAAACAAATTAAATCAAGATTTATATCAATCAGACACCCTAACGCAAATCCAAGTGAAAGGTACATACAAGAAATAATAAAATATTTGAGGATATATTGTGAAGACAACCATAAGCAAAGGGATTTACATCTAGGAAGAATCGAGGAGGTGGTTAACAACACCCATAATAACATTACTGAAGAAGTACGTTATGTGATCATGAACAACAAAAGGCCAACAAGACCATGGATAATAGAGAATACAGAAGATTATCAAGAAATAGTCAATAAAATCAATCGGAACATTGAAAAACAAGCTAGAAAATACATAAAAAGAATTGAAAATAAAAACAAGAAGAGGACACAATTCAAGAAAGGTGAGTGGGTACTAGTGAAGGCATTGAAACATCAAAATTGGAAGAAAAATGAGTGTGCCAAGCTCATGTTACCATTTGATGAACCATATGAGATAGAGAATGAAGAAGGAGTAAATAGCTATATATTAAAAGAAATAGAAACAGGAAAGATCAAAGGGGTATTTCACATTAGTAGCATATTCAAATATAACACATAAATTAGTTTAATTAAAAATAAAGTTAAGAATTACAAGTTAAATTTCAAAATAATCTTTTGCTGAAAACTAAACAATTTCATCAAAATGATTATTTTGCAATTGGGAAATTGTTATGGAATTAAAATAGCCATAAACCAAAATAAAATGAAATATATCAAATAAATTCAAAAATAAAGTGTATACTAAAAATATGTTAGAAATGAACATGTTGGTTGCATAATCATCAGGTGCATTTATTGAATAAGAAAATTTAACACTAATAAAGCAGTTTTTCTTGAAATAAATGAAAAGGGTTGGAAAGAATCAGCTGAGATTCAGGTGTTATGATATAAAAGGCTTAACAAAACCATTTACAGAATAAAAGGCCAGCACAACTTTTAAATTTCAGTTTCGATAAACAAGCTATTCCAACGAGCCAGTAAAAAGGAGCAATAAATTGTAAATAAGCTCTCTGGACTTTGGAAAAGGGAAAATATGTGTAATATATAGTGTAGTTAAGATAATTTTAGTAATAATGAAAGTTGTAAATACTCACAAGTAGTTATAAAAGGTAATTGAAAATGTTGATTAATCATCTTGTAACGAGGATGCATATCTTGTAATATAAATCTTTGGAAATAAGTGTAAGTTGCCAGGAAACATAAAAATCCATGCTAGACACCTAAAACAATATTAATTAGTAAAAATACATGCAATTGCAACAGTATAAAATATATTAGGAAGCAAAGCATCATGTAAACAACTTTCAGAAAAAAATAAAATGTCAATAAATTATAAATTAATGAATAAAAATAAAAGAAAATTCTTCAATGAACATTAGAAATGATAAGGTAAAGAATTTTATAACTTAAATTTCAATCAATCAAAAATTTGCGGTAAAGTTGTTTAAATCATAATAAAAGTTGAATGACCTTGAAAAAGTCATGACAAATTAAAAGTAAACAAAGCATTTAAACGAAAATTGCCAAGAATAAAAAAGTTCTTAAAATAAAATAAGCTATCAGAAAAACATTATTTAATAAGGAAAAAATAAAATTTTTGTTTCGTATGGGAAAACACATGGGCATTTTGCGTGACCGGACAAGACAGAAAATATAACGCTCCAAAACAAATGAAAACGTTCCATTTTGGGTGACGGGCCAGACAAAACGCATCTAACAGGCAGTTGTTTTTAAAATATTATATAAGCTTACGTTTGCACAGCAGCGGTCTCTTTCGTTCCTGATTTTTGTGTAAAACAAGTGATGTTATCTTTGCAATGACCTTAAAGCTTGTTTGTAGAAGTTAGGTAGTGTGAAGTTGAAGTAATATGAATTGTCAAAACTATTTCAATGACATATAGATTGGCAGTGCATAAAGATTCAGAGTGCGGAACAGTAAAATGTGTAGTGTCTATTTGACCGACGAAAATGACAATTAGGTTGGAATTTCAAATAAAAATTTGAAAACATCAACAAAGATGGTATTTGTTGATTAATAGTAAACAAGAAGAAAATGGTAAATAATAATAATTTAATTTAATTGGTATGGATAATGAATTTAACAAGATGGTGAACATGTAATATTGGTAAACAAATATGGAATGGGAACCATTAATAAAAATTTGTTTATAAAATAAAGGTTCTAATGGACAATGAACAGATTTGGAACTTATGGACTGTAATCACAACAAGGAATAAAAGGTTAGTGAAACAATAGTTATTTGAGAATGTAAATAAAGTGACAATTGATTTATTTATTTTTATGCTAGTTAAGGATATTAGTAAAATTAAAATTAAATTTAAAATGATAGAATCAAAAGAGAAATTTCTCATAAATATTTAGTAGTTAGGAATGATTTCGTTTGTTGATTTACTGTTTTCATGTTTGTTTTAATTAATTTATCTTGTTGTTTAATAAAGGATGTTATTGAAATTTGAAAATTGAAATTGAAAGTTGTGTTGAGTTTATTATAAGCCAAGAATAACATTGAACACTTAGAGTATCATCTAAATTCTGTTCAATAAAAATAAAAGCTAGAAAAAGTTAGAAGTTCTGTAGCCTTTATTACAGAGAATAATAGATTATTTCCGGCTTCAAAATGATTGTAAAGCTAAATATGTAAATACTCAATAGCGTATACACCTTTAATAACTGTATTAACAAAGAAAATTATTATTTAAACTCTAAATATTCTGTTATAATTTGCCCTACGTTTCTCCGATCAGATGTGGCAACATAGCATATACTCAGTACTACAGCTGGCCGCTGCCATGAATGCTTTTTGCTGCCCGGTTCTTTTAAGAAAGTGAAAGTGATTTTTGCGTGACATTCGACATAGCGTAAGTTATTTGATTTCCATTTTAAAATATAAATTGGAAAAATAAATAAAATCTGTTGTGAATTGTAAGTTCGAGTGTATTATTTTGTGACAAACAGTGACAATCATACAATTAGGTAAAGTCCTGACATGCTATTAATTTGTGGGGAAAGCAAATGTAATAACAAGAATTTTGAATTTTGAATATTTACTATAAATAATCCGTTTGCTCGCCAGAGCTCTATCATAATGACATCCTGCAGGTCAAAGGTTTTTATTTGTCTAAGATAAGTAATATTAATTTCTTAGTAACAATTATTTCTCGAAGAATTTAACACATAAAAGAACTACATATAAGAAATGCTTTGTTTAATATAGTTTGTATCGCATTATTTTTGTATCATAATGTAAACAACTTTGTATCCTCCCTTCTTCAACTTGATGCATAAAATAAATCGCCAAATATAAATATTCATTTCAATACATAGATATTAAAAGGGTACATTTTTGAAAATAATATTTCATAAAATTTTATGTACCTAAATAAATCTACCGGCACTCGAAACTATGAAATTTTTTAATACAAAAAAATAACAGGTGTTCATTTGTTTGTGGTGACTCATTCCTTTATTATTCACACTACAAGCAAATCTCATTTTTAGCGCGACGTTGCCACATTGACAATAATTTACTTAACATGTATTTCAAATTTTCTTGCTTATTAAGGCCTTTAGACCATAGTGTTATAAGAGTTTTTTGTTTTGTTTGGTGGGTACTATCTGCACCTAAAATATATGCAGTCAAACTATTTACACCCTGTATATATATATATATATATATATATATATATATATATATATGTTTGTGTATACTGTTTCACGGATGGAAATATGTGGTTGATGATTTATTCCGGTGTACATCCGTTCGTCTGTATTCGTTTGAAAAATCTTTTGAGAAAGCCAAATATGATTTTGGCGAAACGTCAAGTGATTTTTCAAACGAATACAGACGAACGGATGTACACCGGAATAAATCATCAACCATATATATATATATATATATATATATATATATATATATATACATTTTATATTCACTTTGATTCAATTCACTTTTTAAAAAATATATTTATTTAGAAACATACAAAATTAAAATTGAACAATTAAAGTACTTGAATAACTTAATACTATAAATGATATTATTTGAATGACAACACGAGAACGTTTCCAGTTGCTTTTATAACATTGGCAAAAGTGCTGATGCAAGTCAGCGTTTTTACTGGGTAAACGGACTCGTGTAGGTTTCCGGGAAGTTGTTTGCATATAATTCAAGATGAAATTTGATATCCCTGAGAAGTCACGTACGCTTTAAATTCCGTTGACTTCTCGGCTGTGTGAACTAAGTGCTGATATATTTTGCATATAACAACTCCCCTTACATATCAAAAGTTGATGCTATAACATCAACTTTTAGGAACAGAAACATAAAATAATATAAAATGATGTTTGAATGGTATGAATAATAAGTAATAAGTGTATAAAATATGAATAGAATAAAGTAATAGGTAAAAATCAAATTGATATTTGTAAAATAAAATCAAAATATGTTAAAATAAATAAGCAATAAAATAATACGAGTAATAATTAAATGCTTAACCTAAACATATCAAAATAAAATATAAAGTAAAAGGAAATGTGAATAAAAATAATGTGTAGAAAAATAAAAAGGTTAATGATATAAATCAATATTAAAAATGGTGTTTTTAGAGAACATAAAGGGTATACCTAAACTTGCGTCTCTAGGCTTTGTTCTGTTTTCAAAACAGGCCTAAGCTTGGGGAAGAATTTGAGTCTTGGCTGAGGCACTGAAGTCTGGTCAGGATTGCAGTCCTTTGGAGGTTTTACCATCCTCTTTTTGACAGCTTGGAAGGTGATGAGTGCTGCTATGATCATGAGAGCAGCTATGGTTGTATATGTAAACCAAGAGATATTTTTGGTTACAAACGGCTGGTTTATGAGACCATCCAGGTCTCTGGAATATTGTTCCAATTTGTGATTTGCTGCGTCTAATTCTTCTACGTTAAGCGTTTTCAGCTTCAGGGGCTGAAGTTCAGGAATTATAATTTTTTCTGGCACTGCGTCGCAACAGTGGAACGGCACTGTTACTGGTTGGAAGGTTTCTAGAAAATCGGTTTGTTTACCAGATTCGGCTTGAACTTTTGAAATTCCTATAAACGCACTACACTCTGATTGAAGAGTCAATATGGAGTTGAGGGAGATTGTAAGAGTTTTTGGGTTTGTTTGACCGCAATTCACTGTAATACTTATGGGTTCAGAAGTAATTATGAGCCATGTATTGGGTTCTAGTTTTTGAACGTTGTATCCTTGAGTGAATATTAGTGAGCTTTTACAGTTGTCGGGTACCTTTTGGACATTCTTTAGAAGTTGAGCTTCACATAACGCGTTTGTGTCAATAGGATATGCGTAAAGTTCAGAACACAGTTTCTTACGAGTGGATAACGGTTTACACGCACTTAAGTCTTTAATCGGAATAAATATTAAAGGATCATCATTCTTTGCAAGATATTTTTGAGTGAAGGATAACATATGATGTAAACCGGTTCTTTCATCGTATATAGGGATAGGATATAAATGAAAGACTGTGTAAGGATGTTGTTCGACTAAAGGGATTCTTAACACAAATATAAGATCGGTATATGTTTGAAATGCCTCTAGTTCAATGATTTCTAGATATTGTGCGATGCTCGAGTACTTTACAGCCAATGGAAGGTTACTTTTGACTAAATTTTGCGATATTTCCTGTAATGAGGTAATAAGATGTTCTGGTGTTAAAATTGAAGAGTGAATTATTTTCAGACGCGCGAATGTGATAGAATTTAAAACATCATTTAAATTATCTTCTAAGTAGAGATAATTCTCCATAAGTTTTTCACACATTTCAAGTAGTGCGAGTTTTGATTCGACGTAGGCGACCTTATCATTAATTTTTCCGATAGTGTTTTCCAGCTTTATCATGTTATCGTTAAAAAGTTTCTCGTCAATTCTAAGATTTTGGATAGTTTCGTTGAAGTTTTTAATTACGGATGTGGTGACACTTATTTGGTTTTTTTGTAAGTTCTCAAGTTGAAGTTGGCCTTGATTTAAGAGGTTTATGCTTTCGGTAAAGTATTTTCCGTCGGCGGCGTCTAAATTGCCGGTGATTGCCTTAAAAAGGGTACCTGCCCCATCAAGTATACCTCGTTTGTGTCTTTTAGTGTCCATGTGAATGTCAGTAAATTTCTGTTTGATTGAGTTAGAAATTTGATTGAGAAGGTTAATGTGGGTTTGTACGTCTGCGCGAAAGTAGTTCATAGCAAAAGAATTGAAGTTAACAGTTTTTACAAGAGTTTGTAATATTCTGTTATTTGTTGTAAATACTTGTTCTAGTGTAGAAATGTTTCTGTGTACTTAAAGTGTCCATTTATCATTGGATACAGTTATTTCTGCTTCGTTATGGAAGTAGATACCTAAAGTATTGTTTATTGGTTGTATTTGAACTTGGGGTACTGCTGACCCGAACAGCAGGCAAAACCTGAAACAGAAATTAACTTTCTGAGAACGGTTTCATTCGGTCGAAATTTACTTTTGATTTTTGGTTAGTTTTAGGGTTTAGTACTGTTGCGGAGTTTCTGTGAATCTCCAGGATTTCGAAAGGACCATTGAATTTATTTTGGAGTTTGTCCTTGATCTGGGATTCTTTAATATAGACTTTATCGCCTATTTGATAGTTAGGGAGATTTTCAGAAACGTGTTCATCAAATCTGACTTTCGCTTTATGTTTTTGGATTTCCGTTCTTTCGCGAGCAATTTTATAATAGTGAGAGATACGATTATTGAGATCTCTGATGTACTTACTTTAGTTATCAGGGCTTGTTGGTTGTAGAGAGTTTCTGGAGTCCTACTCGAAGTATGTCCATAAACAAGTTCGTAAGGGGTGAATCCATGAGTTTTGTTTACAGAATTGTTATATGCATAAGGGAGGATGTTAAAAGGGTGTTCGTCAGGATTTTCTAGTTTATGGATTCTAATAATCTCTAATAAAGTCGAGTGGAACCATTTGACTGGGGATGTCCCACACTAGAATAAGATAGTTTGATGTCAAATAGCTTACACAAGTCTCTCATTAGTGTGTTGTCGAATTCCCTGCCATAATCACAATGTATCCGTAATGGAGTACCGAAGTGTTTGAAATAGAGTAGTAAGGTACTAACAACGGTTTTTGCGGATTTGTCGGTTATGGGGTAGGCCTGAGAGAATTTTGTTAGTTCGTCCCGGATAGTTAATGCGTAGTTTTTTGTCGGGACTTCTAGAATATCGATGTTGACGCGTTCAAAGGGTGTCCGTGGGGTTTCAGTAATGACAAGTGGGCTGTCAAGATTTTTCCGGTAAACTTTTGCTCTCTGGCAAGATTGACAGTTTTTGATAAAATTGTCAACGTCCTTAGTCAGTCCTTGCCAATTGTATTTTTCTTTTATTCTGCGGATAGTTTCATTGATACCTCTGTGTATATTATTTTTGCCGTTATGGAATTGGTCGAGGATGATGGGTATTTGGTCTTTCTCAACCGTTTGGACGATATTTTGGCAAACTTTCCATTTGATATCGATTTCGGAAAAGATAAACGAAAGCATTTCCAAAATGGGCAGTTCAATGTTATTCTCAACACAGAATACTTCATTTTCAGTAAACACATCTCTACTATTTACAGAGATGCGAAAAGAAGCTCGTTGACTATTTCTGGGTCAGAAGGGAGAGGGACGATGTAATAGCGTCTTTTTCTGACACTTTTGCTTGCAAAGACATTTACTCTAGGGGTACGGAAATCAGCATTTTCCTCAAAAATGTCTTCGATGATGTCATGGTGAAAATTTTTCATGAGAGAGCCTTGGGGAAATACTAGGATGTTTTTGTTTCCTCGGGCTAGGAGTTGGCAATTAGAAAATTGAATTTTGTCGTAATCTATGAGAGAGACGGTTTGATATCGCTCGACAAAAGTTTTAAATTCTTCGGAGATTTGTTGGAGATTAATGGGACTTCTCGTCTGGGGTTCTTGTGAGTCATCGTCAGTTTCGTTTGTTGGGAGTACTGTAAATGGTGTTAGATGATTGTTTGCTTGAAATTATATGTATTCATTAAAGTTGTTAACTTTAATGCGAGAGAGCGCGTCGGCGTTTTTATTTACTTTGCCGGGTTTGTAAATTATTTGATAGTCGTACTCCTCGAGCTTAAGGCGCCATCTTGCAAGTCTACTTCCGGGATCCTTTATAGAAAACAGTCAAGTTAACGGGCGGTGATCGGTCAGAAGTAAAAACTTACGGCCAAAAATTATCGGACGAAAGTGTTTAACCGCCCACACTATTGCAAGGAGTTCTCGTTCTATGGTTGAATACTTAGTTTCAGCATTGCAGAGAGTTCTGGAGGCATAGGCTACGGGTAAATCTTTACCTACGGGGCCTTGAGAGAGCACTGCGCCGATAGCAAATGAACTGGCGTCGGTTGTAAGAATAAATGGCTCTTCAAAATTAGGATATATGAGTATGGGAGTAGAAGTAAGGGCTCTTTTTAATTCGTCAAAAGATTTGACACATTCTGAATCAAACTGGTTTTGAAATCTTGGCGAAATTCGGGGTGAATCGCCTGTAATAACCAGCTAACCCTAAAAAGGACTTGATATCTTTTGGGTTTTTTGGTTGGGGAAAATTTAAGATACAATCTACCTTTGAGGGGTTAGGCTTCACGCCTTCGGGAGTTATAAGGTGGCCAAGATACGCGACCTCTTTGCGAAGAAACTCGCATTTGTCGGGTTGGATTTTTAGATTGGCTTTTCGCAATCGTTTGAAAACTTCAGAAAATCGGGCTATGTGCTCATGTATAGTCGGAGAATAAACGATAATGTCGTCCATTTAGACTAAACATCTCTTGTTTTGAACACCTAAAAGAATATTATCCATTACCCTTTGGAAGGTAGATGGAGCGTTTTTAAGACCGAAGGGCATTCTAACAAATTCGAAATGGCCATTATCAACTGTGAATGCTGTTTTTTTGATGTCTTTAGTATCGATTTCGATTTGGTGAAACCCGGAAGCTAAGTCGAGGGTGGTGAAGTATTGGCATTTGCCAAGTTGGTCAAGTAAATCCGAAATGTTCGGTAGGGGATATTTGTCGTCAACAGTAAGTTCATTTAATTTACGATAATCGACGACGACACGCCATTTTTGGGTACCAGATGCGTCTAGTTTTTTTGGGAACTACCCAAACCGGGGATGACCATGGCGAATTAGACGGTCGTATAATGCCTTGGTCAAGCATCTTTGATATCTGACTTTTTACCTCTTGTTTGTGTATTTGGGGGTACCGATATGACTTTGTGAAAGAGGGTTTTGCGTTATTAGTGTCTATCGAATGTTTGATTTCGTTTGTAAAGGTCAGTTGGTCACCTTCTAAATAGAATATGTCGGAATATTCGAGGCAAAATTGAGAAATAAATTCGGCTTCCTCCTCGTTCAGATGTTCTAACCGAAGTTGTTCCATAATTGTAGTTTGTCTATCAAGCTGGGTCAAGTTTTGAGAGTAATTTTCAGAAAGAATGTTTACGGAAAAATTGTTTATCGGTTCGAGTTCCAAATTGTCGAAATTAACAGTCTTGGGGATAGCATTTGCATTTAAAACTGAAGTAAGGAATTCGCCTTTTTCATTAATTTTAACAAGGGCACGGGGAAGATAAACTTTTTCTATTTCGGCAGATGATAGGAAAGCATCAGTATTAGTGAGGTTACATTTTAATTTACATATTTGTTCTGTTCGGGGTTCTAAACAGATTGTATTAACCGGGATGAAGTTATTGAAAGTTGAAGGGTTCTGAGTACGCATGACAGTATCATCCGTAACTTTGTAGAGAGGTAAAGTTTTAAATTAGTGACAAGTTGTTTGCTGTTAAAGTCTATAACGCAGTTATAGTGTTCAAGGAAATCTGAACCCAGTAATCCGTCGAATTCAATGTCGATGTTGCAAATATACACCTTGTGTGGGTCGGCGGCATTGAAAGGTACAAGGGTGGATTCGTTGATTAAGATTTTCTGATCGGTGATTCCTTGGATGACTAAGTTTTCGGGAAATCGTTGTTTGAACCTTTTTCAGGTTTCAGGTTTAAAAATTGAAAGTCCTGCACCCGTATCGATAAGAAGTTTATAGGTGTTTGAAGAGTCAGTAATATAATAAAGATTCTTTGAGTTGACGGAAAGAAGGGGTCTTACAGAAAGTTCTGTTCTGGGAAGTTGACATTGGGGCTGAAGTCGTCCAGATTCATTGTCTGAATTTGGGTTTGAATTTCTGAAATTTCTTGGTCTGGGGGTTCTGACTGAGTGGGGGTCAAATGAAAATTTACTTGAGAAGAATCAGGTTCGTCAGAATAAAATTCGTATAACTGTTCAGTATTGAAATATTCTGGTTCATTGTTTTGTTCGAAATCATTAGGGTGATAATCTTGTACGTTTCCGTACTCATCGGGTAAAGAGGTGTAATGATTTTCGTTATGAGAGTAGTTATAGTCATTGTGATATGGTCCGAATTGCAGATTGTTCAAGTGATGACTCTTTGGTTGTTGGCGTTGTTGATGTTTAAAGAAACTCGGGTTCGGTCTGTAATTGCCAGACATTTGGGGTTGTTTACTGGTAGATGGACGAAATTGTTGCTGTGAAAATTGTTGACTGGGATTAACATTTGTAGATTGATTAGCAGGTTGATTGGAAAAATGAGGGCGGTAATTCGAATAGTTCTGATTAGGATTCGGGTTGTATTACCAGAACGCTGTAAGAAAGCAGGAAAAAACAACATCCATTGCGGAACACGCCACCACGATGTCACACCGAATAGACTTTGAGAACACCAGAGTACTGGCAAATATAGAACACCCGAAATCAAGACTCGTAAGAGAGGCAATTGAAATAGCGAAGAGACCTCACAGTCTAAACGCACGCAATGAAATTCAGAACTTATCGAATTGTTGGAAAATCCTATTAAACACCGTACCGGCCCGTACCCGTCCAATAACAAATCAGCAAGATGGAGCCGTGCCCACTGAGCGCCAAGGGCCAATCACACGCAGCCGTTCACGGTGTCAACCGATAGGCGCCGAGCCGCGACTATATAACAGCGCGCTCGCTTCAGAAAATCTTAGTATTCGAGCAACTAGAAGCGAAAGCAGAAGGCTAAGAGAATTATGCGAACCGACCTGAAGAGGGCAGATGTGACTCTGCCGAAACGTCGTAATTTTACCATCGATCCCGGCAGGGATCAGTTATCAACTACGCGGATGAATTCCCGGAAACCACCTAAAACAAATATATATATATATATATATATATATATATATATATATATATATATAATGTCGTGGTGCCGGTTACGCAATGGCACACAGAAAAACAAGGTATTCATCAGGTGTTGTGCACGATGTTTTTATGAGTTTTGGCAAGACTCATATCGAGAGGCACGGAGTACAGTTCTGTCCGAACGAGGTACGACGGTAGACGGCTGCGACGTAACCGGGAACTCGTCGCGGTTTCGAGTAGACTACCTTGCCTACCAATTTAGATTAATAATATCATATCGCTGCGCCGATCGAACTTATTTTGGCTGGCACCCGAAATAAATTGATCATTAAGATTATCTATTGTTTGTATAGTTTGAAACTCCAGTGGTAAATCATTATGGTGCCTTCGGTCAATTTAGTGTGATTATTATTTATCAAATAAATGTTTAGCCCACATTTATTCTTTACGTTAACCCCGACATCAGAAGTGGGATCAGTGCCCGGTATATCCACGCGATAACTAGTGAAGTAGTGCTGCGGAAGCAGTGGAGCTGCGGTTGCCGCGTTTTAGTTGTGAAACGGCTGGTTCTGACGCGGCTGTGCGGTGTTTAACTCCTGGTCCTGTGATGGAGGAAAGTCCATTACAGGGTGGCGTGTTATTTTCTGCGGTAACTCGTGCTCTCGAGGGTTTGTCTCCACAGTGGCTGGTTCCAGTTATGTTTGGAGGGGTTGTAACTTGGTCACGGGTAAAAGAACTTTATATTTCGATTAACATCGCAAGATAATCGTGTGGAATGCACCTCACTTGCCAGTATTACTGTGACCGAAGATCAGTGTCAAGTCTTGGCAGCAGTTTGTTTGGTACACTAAAACACATTGGTGAGTCCTTTCCATTTTGTTTCGATTCTGGGGCCGAGTGCTCATTAATAAAAGAATGGCTAGCTTTAAGATTTTCGAGAAAAATTATTAATACAGTTCTAACAATGTAAGTAAGTTTCAAACTGTTAATATTGACAGTTTTATATTATTTTTTTATTTCTGATATTTATTGACAATATGACATAATGAGTGGTAGTGAAATTTTAGCCCAGAGTTAACATAAAATAGTTTCGATATTTATGAGGCGAAAATAATTGACTTTTGTAACAAAATCGCTGACGCCTCGATAAGTTTCAATGAACTACATACTGACGGTATATGAGTAAATTAACTACCACTATAAAAAGTTTACATATTATTACGTGTTTTTCACGTACTTTAGAAAAGAGCAAGGTCAGTTTTCATAATAACTATCTCCTGCAATCTTAACTGTTATTACTTTGTTAGTGAAATTGAGATTTCTTTGAATTTCTTTGTCTAATGTAAAGATGGAAAAATTGCGAAATGCAGTTTCTGTTAGGTTTCTGTCTAAAGATGGATTAATATTATAGCAACAACTATAAAATTTAAAAAGTAAGTAACAATATTTGCAATGCAAACATAGTTTAAGTTAAATTTCTAAAATCTGGAAATGATTCTCAAATCTTAATATTTAAAATAACTCTTTAAATGAAAAAGCGATAAATTTAGCAAAGTCAACATGTTTGAAGGACTATAGTTTCAACCTAGTATAAAGTGTTTCTAGAAATTCTTCAAAAGGTATGAGAAAACTACAAACAAGTTAACTCAAATAAAAACAAATCTAGAAATCTGTGACACAACCACTATTCTTCTAAAGTCTAACAAGATAATGGTAATCAGTAAATTGAAATGTTAATAATTTAGGGAAATACGAAAGCTAAACAACAATACATGTGTGTAAGCACTGTATAAAAATCAATTACTTAATACACCTAAATTAAACAATATTAAACTCTGATAAAAACCAATTTTTACCAGAATCGTGACTTTATTGGTATAATGAACGAATGAGTTTTAGAGGTCTTCTAAATAAAATCTATCCAACCCAAAAAAGAAAGCCGCAATGATGTTCCGCTGGAGTTCTGAGTTTCAAACGGGAAAATGATTAGCCCTTGAATAACGAGCAAATATTAGGTTCGAATGAAATATTTGTAATAGTAAGTACCTACGAAAGGTTGCGAAAATATCTCACATTAGTTAAAAAAAAGCGCTAAGTACAATTTGCAAAAACAATACGGGGAAAATTGTTATTCATAGTGCTGAACAAAAAAAACACACTTGAAGAAAAATACTTTTAAAGCGTGACTATAGTTTTGACTCAATCTCGTGTCAGTTTCAATCGACAAAACTTGAGATAATTTACGACCGACAATATGCAAGGCAGCAGGTAAAGTTAATTTAAGCATTATTTGAATACATTAAAGGGATTATGTCGTTAAATGAATGTTCAGAAGTAAATATGGGATTAACAAAGCCAACAAAATTCTTCTGTTACAATTAACTGATCATTAAGGATTAAAGTATTAAAGAAGGCTAAGCCTCCTTGTATTTCCAAATTTTCTAATATTGAAATTTTATGGTAGGTATACACTTTGATATTACTATATTTTTGTATCCTCAAGTGTTGGAAATGAGTGACCCGAATCAAGTATAAGAGTCTGTTTTTGTTATTTAAAAGAGCCATAATGTTCACTATGACGGGTGATAGAGCTCCTTATCATTTCTGCTTAAAACCTGTTAAAATTGAGACACATTGACATAAAAACCTCACAGCTGTCTTTGGCGTTGTAAACGATGTTTGAGGTTTGGTCTGAGATTTGAGGCTGGCTTTGATATGATGACATTTCAGTAGTTTGGCGATTCTGTGGCTTACATACTTTCAGAACGGGATAAATACTTTGATATACTAAATGTCGTTCTTTGCAAAAAAATATAACTTTTGATTTCGCTGATGATAAAGCCGTTATTTGTGGCTATACAACGTATAATAGATAGTTAGATTGGCGTTTGGATAAGGGAATAGAGTATGCTCTATAAATCACGGTTCTATATGTAGGTTTAATGGAATTATTGCACCTGAATAATTTGACATGGTATATACCATAATTAAGTAGTTACTGGATTTAATGTGGTTCCTTTTAAATTAATAAAGTGAAAAACAAGAGTTTCATAGGGTACTTCAAAAATTTGAGTTCGCAAAAAAAAACGTGACATATTAGTGTGGATTTTGACAATAATTTGCTTGACTTATTAATTGGTAAGGTCACCACACCTTACGGACTATTCGCTTGTGAGGAGTACGGGGAGTCAATATTATTGAAGGTAATGCTAGGTATGAAAAGAATAGAGATGATAAAAGTAAAGGTCATTAAATTTAATTTTCGTCATTTTAATTTTTATAAAAAAAAAAACAAAACATAAAGATACAATCATGATAAATTGAGAAAAATGCCGGAGAGTTACACACGTTTCTGTGCTGCATTGGCAATATGAGGTGTGGAGGTGCGAGATCGAACACCGATATCACATGTGCCTATTTTGGTAGTGTGGTCTAAAGAAATTTAGATTTTGTTTGGTGTGAGATCGAGCATGCTTTTAGTATTTCCATATTGGCCTAGTGTTGACAATATGATGAGTTTAGGTGCAAGATCGAATACTGATTTCACATGTGCCTATTTTGGTAGTGTGGTCTAAAGAAATTTAGAATTTGTTTGGTGTGAGATCGAGCATGCTTTTAGTATTTCCATATTGGCCTAGTGTTGACAATATGATGAGTTTAGGTGCAAGATCGAATACTGATTTCACATTTGCCTATTTTGGTAGTGTGGTCTAAAGAAATTTAGATTTTGTTCAGTGTGAGATCGCGCATGCGTATAGTATTTCCATATTGGCCTAGTATTGACAATATGATGAGTTTAGGTGCAAGATCGACCGAGGTACAACAATATATACAACAATATATACATATATATACATATATATATATATATATATATATATATATATATGTCGGGGTTAACGTAAGGAATAAATGTGGGCTAAACATTTATTTCACAAATAATAATCACACTAAATTGACCGAAGGCTCCATAATGATTTACCACTGGGGTTTCAAACTATACAAACACTAGATAAGTTCGATAGAGCGATATGATATTATTAATCTAAATTGGTACGCAAGTTAGTCTACTCGGAACCGCGACGAGTTCCCGGTTAGGTGGCAGCCCTCTACCGTTGTACCTCGGTCGATCTTGCACCTAAACTCATCATATTGTCAACACTAGGCCAATATGGAAATACTATACGCATGCGCGATCTCACACTGAACAAAATCTAAATTTCTTTAGACCACACTACCAAAATAGGCACATGTGAAATCAGTATTCGATCTTGCACCTAAACTCATCATATTGTCAACACTAGGCCAATATGGAAATACTATACGCATGCGCGATCTCACACTGAACAAAATCTAAATTTCTTTAGGCCACACTACCAAAATAGGCACATGTGAAATCAGTATTCGATCTTGCACCTAAACTCATCATATTGTCAACACTAGGCCAATATGGAAATACTAAAAGCATGCTCGATCTCACACCAAACAAAATCTAAATTTCTTTAGACCACACTACCAAAATAGGCACATGTGATATCGGTGTTCGATCTCGCACCTCCACACCTCATATTGCCAATGCAGCACAGAAACGTGTGTAACTCTCCGGCATTTTTCTCAATTTATCATGATTGTATCTTTATGTTTTGTTTTTTTTTTATAAAAATTAAAATGACGAAAATTAAATTTAATGACCTTTACTTTTATCATCTCTATTCTTTTCATACCTAGCATTACCTTCAATAATATTGACTCCCCGTACTCTTCACAAGCGAATAGTCCGTAAGGTGTGGTGACCTTACCAATTAATAAGTCAAGCAAATTATTGTCAAAATCCACACTAATATGTCACGTTTTTTTTTGCGAACTCAAATTTTTGAAGTACCCTATGAAACTCTTGTTTTTCACTTTATTAATTTAAAAGGAACCACATTAAATCCAGTAACTACTTAATTATGGTATATACCATGTCAAATTATTCAGGTGCAATAATTCCATTAAACCTACATATAGAACCGTGATTTATAGAGCATACTCTATTCCCTTATCCAAACGCCAATCTAACTATCTATTATACGTTGTATAGCCACAAATAACGGCTTTATCATCAGCGAAATCAAAAGTTATATTTTTTTGCAAAGAACGACATTTAGTATATCAAAGTATTTATCCCGTTCTGAAAGTATGTAAGCCACAGAATCGCCAAACTACTGAAATGTCATCATATCAAAGCCAGCCTCAAATCTCAGACCAAACCTCAAACATCGTTTACAACGCCAAAGACAGCTGTGAGGTTTTTATGTCAATGTGTCTCAATTTTAACAGGTTTTAAGCAGAAATGATAAGGAGCTCTATCACCCGTCATAGTGAACATGAAATAAATGTTTAGCCCACATTTATTCCTTACGTTAACCCCGACATATATATATATATATGAAGAAATATTTATCCAGGAATACATAAGTTCGTTATATTGATTCATCTTTGAATCCTACAGACATTTCGCCAAGGTCTCAATTGGCATTCTCAATGCGTTGTTACGGTGAACACCGTAAGTGAGACCTTGACGAAACGTCTGCAGGATTCAAAGATGAATCAGTATAACGAACGGATGTATTCCCGGATAAATATTTCTTCACATTGTTCCATCCTTGAAAGCCTACGACTAGACATATATATATATATATATATATATATATATATATATATATATATATAATAATTGACGGTTTAAATATAGCTATAAATATAATAGTATAGTCAATATAACTATAAGCTGCATAGCTGACCGATGCAATGTTTCTAACCATTATCATAATTATTTTTCACATTGAAGATACCAAGGTCAATGTAAAAAAAATCCTTAAAAGCTATGGGTATTTGAATGATAGTCAAGAAACTGCTGTAATAGAATAAGAATTAGAATAAGTATTGGTAAAGTTCCAAGAGTTATACAATTTAAATGTTGACGGTACAGCATTAGACATTAGACATCGCTCCGGTTCATAAAAAAAACCCTTAAGTATCACACATCAAATGCTAAACACGCACATACTTCAAAGAATAATGCATAAACTCCTTAATATCAAAGAAATATATAGAAAATTAGAGTGTACCAAATAGGTTACCCAAATACATATTAAAACGCAAATTTTCTCATATATATCTACTCTGTGATGTTGTATTCCAATTGTACGCAGCAATTATTTCAGTTAAAATAATAATCAAAATTCTGACGAACATTCCTCATATAATAACTCTCTTGGTGAGGATAATACCGACAAGCATGCATTCCAATAAAAGCGTAAAGGTAATCATGTTAAACAGCCGACCAAGGTTATAATGGTTCACTACTGACGTGCTTACAAATATTATTTTCATAAATTAAGGACAGATTATTTTTTTATTCTCAAGAGAATAATATCTTACGACATCTTCAATGATGAATCGTCGTTATTAATAACCGCTACAGCGCTCTTTGGTGCTAGCAAAGACTTTTATGGATAAGGATCCGCTGTATCCCAAGGATGGATAAAGGGAAATTACAGATGGTGAGAGCTGTAGAGTTGATGTAAAGTGTAGGAGCAGTGATTCCTGAAGAGGGCGTTGGAATTTCAGAGCTGCAATCGTTTCAATCCTACCTTTCATCTTATAGGATTACGGTGTACCCGTATGGTTCAAATGGTCGTGACGTCATCTTTAAAGGAAATTCTAAATGGTCAAGTATCAATTTACTATACCACGAGCGTCCTTACAACGTGACATCATCTTTTCGGCTGCACATATTATTACGAGGGGTGCCATATACCACACGAACATAAGGGAGAACATCGTTGGGGCGACACTTGTCCTAGTTGCAGACAGGCACCCTCTTGTTCAGCAGATGCAGTAAATGTACATTGCGACAAGTGTAAGAGATCTTTCAGACGAACATCATGTTTCGATAAACATCTTCAGTTCGGAATTTGTCAGCAGATTTGTCGGTGTGAAAAATGTTTCAAGACCATTCAATGTAACAGAACCCATGTGTGCAGGGAAAATTTTTGCAAGATTTGCAATTGTTATCAACTATCCGGTCATCTGTGTTATATTTCAAGACTCCTTCCGTTAAAGACTTTTTGTTTGTTTTCTATGATCTTGAAACTCGGTAAGAAACGGTACAGACAGATGGTTCCCTTCTTCGCATGCCTAATCTGTGTGTAGTGTTAATACCTGTCAAAAGTGCGGGTCTTCACCTGTGATAAAGTAATTACCGAATTTATGAAACACCTTCTAGAGAAAAGAAAAAAGTTTAAAAAAGTCACTGTTTTGGCCCATAACGGTTATGGCTTAGATCACCAATTCATCCTTAATTACATTCTAACAAAGGCTGACTGGAAACCAGAACTTATAATGCGTGGAACACGTCTCATTTCTATGGTATATAGTAAGGTGACATACCTGGACAGTTTAAATTACTTTCCCATGACGCTCTCCAAGCTAGCCAAAGCATTTAACATAATAGAGCTGAAGAAGGGTTATTTTCCTCATCTTTTTAACCAAGCAGAAAATCAAAATTATGCCGGTTCAGTGCCGGCCCTTGAATATTACGATCCTGATGGTATAAAATCTGATGAAAGAGAAAAGTTTTTGCATTGGTACGATGAATATGTTAAAGAGTGATATATGTTTAAATTCCAACAAACAAGAGATCGCCAACTATTGTATTTCCAATGTCGAAGTTATGTTACAGGCATGTCAACTCCGCCAACTCATGCTTGATGCAACGAATGTCTGCCCGTTCTCCGAGGCAACAACCATAGCTTCAACCTGCAATAAAGTCTTCCCCAGGAAATTTCTCAAGCCAGAAACCATCGGCATTATTCCTAAACACGGTTATAGAGAGAGGAAGTATCTGTGAAAAATAGCGATTCAGTGGTTGGTGTGGGAGTAGAGGCAACGTGGTATAGACATCCAACACACAGCGAAAGGTTCTGAAGCCATAGTGGGTGGAGTCTAGGTAGATGGCTATTCTCCAGATTCGAATTTGGTTTTTGAGTTCCGAGGATGTTATTATAATGGGTGCCCATCATGCTACACATACCAAAGAGATGAACTACTGCATGAAGACTCCTCAAACTCTAAACCTGAGAAGACGTTTACGAAAAATCACCATCTTGTATCGCTCATACCTTTAGACCCGAGAGAGGCATTTGCGGGTGGGAGGACTGGTAACATAGCACAGTATTACAAGATTAAAGGGGGTGAGAAAATCAAGCATGTCGATGTGTGTTCCTTCTACCCTTGGGTGTGTAAGTATGGAAAGTTTCCGATTGGTCATCCAGAGGTGTATGTTGGAACAGAGTGTCCCTCTGATCTCTCCTTCTTGTCCGGTCTCGTAAAGTGTAAAATTTTACCGCCTCAAAACCTTATTCATGCCACATGTAATGAACAAAAAAGTATTGTTTCTTCTCGGTCGCACTTGTGGTGAACAATTGAACGCCGATGAATGTCGTCATTCAGATGAGGAAAGCGCCCTATCAGGCACTTGGGTGATTCAGGAGATTTTGAAGGCCCTGGAAATGGGGGTACAAAATTCTAGAGATGTATGAACTCTGGTCCTACGAAATCATCCAATTTGGAAAAAATGTAGCTGATCTGTTCACCGAAATGATGAACAAATTTATTAAAATCAAGCAGGAATCATCCGACTGGCCTTCACATTGCAAAACTGAAGAGGAAGAGAACCGCTACATTCAACAGTTTTTGGAGAGGGAACACATTCTTCTAGAACATTCCCAAATTCTCGCTAACCCAGGTCTAAGATGTCTGGCTAGGCTGATTCCCAATTCCTTCTGTGGGGAGTTTGGCCAGCTTGAAAACCAGCACAAAACCTCTATAGTGAATCAACCGGATGAAATTTTCTCTATGTTGGCAAACCCTGCTGTTCTCCCTGTTAACCTAAGTACCCTCATTGTAAGCTAGGAGTACAAAGAAGAGACTATCGATTCTCTTTCTACCCTTAACGTTGTTATCGCATCCTATGTAACAGCCCTGGCCCATCTGAAACTCTACAGATATTTAGAGAAATTGGGTGATTGAGTTGTATTTATGTTTCACTTCACGGAGAGTTCGACATCCTTATCGGATCATTTATAGGGGACATGACTGATGAACTACAGACATACGGTGTGGAGAGACATGGAATTTGTTTCAGGCGATCCCAAAAACTATGCATTCATGGTTTGGTCGAAGAAGGCACAAGACTATATAACCGTATGTTACGTTAAGGGGATTACTTTAGATTGTGCAGCCTCGAAATTAGTAAACTTTGACACCATCAAGCGGATCGTTTTGAGTAAAGAAGAAGAACTTATTTATATTGCTAGTAAGCAAATACGTCGAACGAATGAACATAATCTGGTAACAGTTACAACTGAAAAAAGAAAATTTTTGTCAGATCATTCGTTTGTGCCTTTTGGCTTTAAAAAATTATGTCGTTAAACACACACACACACACGTCCTACAAATGAGAGTGGCGCTCCAAACAAATTAGGAGCAAAGATCGATGAGCTCTTGAAGTTCATTGGGCCTAGGCACAATGTACATCATGAGATCAAGAAACTGGCACACGCCATTAAGTCAGAATATGACAAATATCAGACGTCAACGACGCGGCCACCTCCTGTAGCGAAACCTGCTACAACACAGACATCGCCAGTAAAGGTGTCAAACACTCAGACACAAGGTGGACAGCAAAAGGAGGTCCCAAAAGCGGCTGCCTCAAAAGCAGCAAACTCAAAACCGGCTGCATCAACACCGGCGGCCCCAAAGCAGGCGGCTTCAATAAAAGTAGCCTCTGTAGCAAGGACCTCGCCACCGAAGGTCTCGCCTTCAGTAGCCTCATCAAGTAAGGCACCACCACTTAAAACTCTTAAACCGGTGCTAGCTAGCAAGCTAAAGCCCGGTAAGGAAGGTCGCCAGAACATCGGGCAAACCACCCAGGGAACAACAAGTAGGGTGGTCAATTCAGAAGCGGAGAGAAACAATGGATTAAAATCCAAGTTTAAACCGCAGACCAAAAACCAACCTGCAAACCAGTCGACTGACTGGCAAGTGGTAAAGAGGAAAAAGGCCCCGAGGACCAATAAGCAAAAACCAGCGCCACATTGTACGCTGCTTATAAAGAAAGGCGAGAAGAGCTCCCATGCAGATATCTTGCGAGGTATCAAGAATGATCCCACCTTGCAGGATATAGGCAAAAAAGTCAATAAGATCCGACGAACAGCTAAGGGAGATCTACTTTTGTTATTCGCCAAGGCAGACGCTCAAGAGATGGAGCGCTATTGTAACGCCATCAAGAATAAGCTCCCAAGCGGGGCCACTGTACAATCTCGAATACCACAAATCGAGATTGAAATTAAAGACTTGGACGAGATCAGTACCAAGGAAGACGTAGTAAACCTGCTCAAAGATAATATCGACGGCCTGGCAGAGATCACTGAGGAGGCAGTGAAATCACTTCGACGGGCATATAGATCAACACAAACAGCAGTTGTTTGTCTCCCAGAGGTCCAGGCCAAGAAAGCCATCGCACTTGGAAAGCTGAAACTTGCGTGGGGCACAGTACGTGTTCGCGAGAGGATCAGCCTTCGACGGTGCTTCAAATGCTGGCACTTTGGGCACAACGCCCAGGCGTGCAGAGGCAAGACTGACCGAAGCAGTTGTTGTCACAGATGCGGAGGCGCTGGTCACAATGCCTCGGCTTGTCAACAACCTGCCAAGTGCTTACTCTGCAAAGAGAAAGATAGTTGGTCAGACTGCCGGCACGTTGCGGGTAGTTGGAAATGTCCGATCTACCAACAGGCGATGAGAGCAGCACAAGCCCGTAAATGAAAGTACTGCAACTCAACCTCAACCATTGCGAAGCAGCCCAAGACCTACTGGTACAGCGGGTGCGGGAATTGGATTGCGACGTAGCCATAATCTGCGAGCAGTACAAAAACTTCGACACACTGTCCTGGGTAAATGACACAACGGACAGAGCAGCGATATGGGCTTGCGGTAAACTTCCGTTCCAACAACTCCCAAATACCCCCGAACCATGGCTTGTGAGAGCCAAAGTGGGAGGGGTTCACTTCTATAGCTGCTATGCACCTCCTAGTGCACAGCTCGAGGAGTTCGAGTTATTCTTGGACACCTTGGCGGAGGATGTACGGAAGCGTGAATCGGTCGCCATCGCAGGAGGTTTCAACGCCTGGGCAATTGACTGGGGATGCCGGGAAACGAGCGCGAGAGGACGAGCTCTCCTTGAGACCATGTCTTCCCTCAACCTGGTACTCCTCAACACAGGAGCCGTAAGCACATATCGCAAAGGCACAGCCAGCTCCATTATCAATGTGACATTCGTTAGCAGCAAACTAATTAAAGGGGGCTGTGAGTGGCGGGTCGATGAGGAGTTTACTAATAGCGACCACCAAGCTATTATATGGGAAATCAACACCACTACCAAACGAAGATTGTGTGTCAGTCGTGCGAGGTCACAGCCAGTCGGTTGGAACAAAAATGCTTTCGATGCTGATTCATTCGCCTTGGTTATGGAGCAGGAACCATTGTCAATAGCAACAAGCGCAGAAGCCACTGTCAAAGAGGTAATGGCAAGCGTTGTCAAGTCCTGCGATGCTTCCATGCCAAGGAGACGGCAGAACAACAGCCGCCCACCAGTTTACTGGTGGAACGACACGATCTCACAACACCGACGAGAGTGTTTCAAAGCACGAAGGCTGCATCAACGAGCACGGAGACGCGACAGGGTCACAACAGAAGAACTAAGGCTCAACTATGAGATCAAAAGACAACAACTACGAAGAGCCATTCTCTCAAGCAAGAGATCCTACTGGAAGGAGTTGTGTGACGAAGTTAATCAAGATCCATGGGGAAAACCGTATAAAATCGTTATGCATAAAATTAAGGCCCCTCCCATGACATCAACGAACTGCCCCGAATCATTGCACCGCATTGTCACTCACTTGTTTCCTGCGAAGCCTGAGCTACCCGCTTATCCTTCGTGGCAGGTGAGGGACGAAGATATACCATCAGTGACTATGAATGAGCTGATGGGCGCGTGCAACCGGCTCCAAAACGGTAAGGCTCCCGGTCCAGATGGCATACCTAACATCGCGCTAAAATGCGCCATAGCCAATAGGCCTGACATGTTTCTACACATGTATGAGACCTGCCTAAAGCAGGGGGTTTTCCCGACTAAGTGGAAAAACCAGAGGCTTGTGCTCCTCTCTAAAGGGGGAAAGAAACCTCCCGACGAACCGTCATCATATCGTCCCCTCTGTATGTTGGACTCTGCGGGAAAACTCCTTGAAAGGATAATAGCAGATAGGCTGGAACCCTACGTTGAGCCGAAACTTTCCACCAACCAATTCGGGTTCAGAAAGGGGAGATCAACCATCGATGCCGTGAAACTCGTTACCAACATCGCCAGAGAGGCTATCTCGGGAAAGAGATGGAGAAGAGGTGGAAAAAAGTACTGTCTAATAGCCACCCTGGATATCAAGAACGCCTTTAACTCGGCCCGAGGTGTACCTCAGGGCTCTGTTCTTGGCACCCTCTTATGGAACGTAATGTACAACGACCTGCTCCTGCTCGGTCTGCCTGAGGGCGTCAGGCTAGTGGCATTCGCCGATGATGTGGCATTGATCATAGTGCGCAAGCACATAGAGGAGATACAAACAACCTTCTCATTCGCTATAGCCACAATTCAGCATTGGATGCTCGCAGCGGACTTGAGTTTAGCAGAACAAAAGACCGAAACACTTCTTGTTAGCAGTCGAAAGGCAAGGGAAACCATCACCCTCAAAATAGGCGACACCTACATACAGTCGCAGCCGTTCATCAGCTATTTGGGGGTGCTCCTGGACACACGGCTCAACTTCAAAGAGCACATAATCGCGGCCAGCAAGAAAGCAGCTGGGGTACAGGGGGCATTATCTAGAATAATGCCTAATGTCGGAGGCCCTAGACAGATAAGAAGACAGCTACTGGCAACAGTAACTACTTCTGTTTTGTTGTACGGGGCACCGGTATGGGAGAAATCGCTCGAGCTACCATCGTACTGCCGGAAAATGAAATCAGTCCAGCGGCTCTCAGCGATTCGAGTGTCATCATCCTACCGCACTGTGTCTTACGAGGCGGTGAGTGTGATTGCCTCTACCCTGCCAATCCCTGCCAATCGACATCCTGGCTGCAGAAAGGGGACGGCTTTATCGCAGAAAGTTAGAAAAAGACCAACCGACAGGAAACAGCGATGAAAGAGCCATGAGTCTAGGGCAATGGCAGGAGAGGTGGGACAGCTCTACTAAAGGCCGGTGGACATATCGATTGATACCTAACATCAGTCGTTGGGTCAACCGCCAGCATGGGGAGGTTGGGTTCTACATCACTCAACTCCTGACTGGACATGGATGCTTTCGAGCATACCTGCACAGGTTCAGGAGGGCAAACTCCCCAAACTGCCCACACTGTACGGACGTGATAGAGGACGCGGAACACGTGTTCTTCTCCTGCCCCCGGTTTCAGGATCAACGTGCTGAAGTGGAGAGGATTCTGGAGACTAATATCGTCCCAGAACAATTAGTAGAAGCCATGCTGAAGGGCCCCCAAGCTGGAACTTGGTATCAGATTACGCGGAGACTATCCTCAAAGAACTCCGCGATACGTTCGAGGAGTAGGCTTTAGAAGCTTTCAATGGAAGAGCAGAAAACATCTGCATTGAACCACCCTTGCGAAGTAGTATTGACTAAGAGTGCCGCAGGGGACCATGGTTGTAGGAGAAAGAGGTTAGGGTTTTAGCGGGTATACGGTATACTGGTTTCAATGCAACGATCTACTCTTGCTTTGAAGTCATTGCATCGGGAGTCCCGCACGACGGCCAGCACGTGCTAGCTAAGTACGCAATGTATTTCCCCCCTCTTCGGATAAAAAAAAAACACACGTCCTCAGCACCTACATGGGAACACGGTGTTTTTCAAGACCATCGTTTCATGTCCTAGAGGCCAGAGAGAGTCTCAGGGGGTGAAGAAACAAAGGCATTCTAGTCCCAAGAAGTGAGACTGTTTTCTGTGGACGTTCTGGATTGGTCCCTAGGTGAAGAACAGAAGATGCGAGAATGAATGCCACAAAATACGAAATTTGTCTTGAATCATTATAGAATCACATTGAATACGAAAACACATATGGAATGTTTTAATGAACAATTTTTGGTGCAACAAGAAAACGAACGGTGGACTTTCCAATGTTATAAAAAGACGATGTCGTTAAAGATCGTAATTTTTGTAAAAAAACTAAGTTGTAGGTCTGAATACATAAATTGTAGATCATGAAAAAAGCAACAAAAACCAATTTAACCCCTTTTTTCAAGATGGCGGAAAACCCACATAGGAAATCTTGGTCGACAATTTCAAGTTAAGCTTTTCTATATTCAAAAAATATAGCTTTCTCGGTTTATATGCATTTCTAAGCCGTTTTTCCGACAAAATGACTGGATAAACTAGAGATTTTCCGATATTACAATAGAAAGAGCATTTTTTCCCAGAAAAGTTGAACCTATTATTATTTTCTTCATGAAAAAAATAGCAAAATGAAGCCTAAACAAGCTTCTGAAAACCACCCTCCGTTTTCTTGTTCTTAGCCTAAAATATCGCCAAAAGAAAATTTAAGGAGAAAATTCAGTGGGGTTTGATACGTTTTTCAATTATTTCTCTAAATTTCAGACAAAAATTTCATGCATAACCGGACCAATTTAATCATGACATTGATGCTATTACAATCGTAAGCTCGTTTTGAAATATAAAAATGATCACTGGCTATAGTTGTTCTTTATGTGTAATTTAAATTTCCATTTCGAAACTAGAAACAATAAAAAATATAAACAGCTTGAATCGTCAGCTTTTATCTTCTGTGGCTATATGTTAGGCGTTTTGCCATCCGACGTAAAACCGATAAGCAACCAGTAATGGCATTGTCCGTAACATCACTGTAAACGATAACTCGTCACGATTATCGGTTGTGTATGGGTAATTCGTTCTATGGGAATGAACCTATTATATACCTATGTAGTATATATTGCATAGGCATGAATGAATTATGTAATGTTTATTAAGAATTAAAACCTAAAATTACTAATCTCATAAAGATTCAAACGATGCCTACCTTTTTATAGTTCCGTGTCTTGAAATAGAAAATTGAGGTACACATAAAAAAACTATTGCCGGCTTTCAATTGTATATTTCAAAAATGGGAAACTGGTAAAAATGATATCATTTATGATCTCAAAAGTCATCGCTTTTGGAATAAATAAAACAACCTTTTCACTAAAGGTTTGGGAGAAAAATGAAATCATAAAATTTTCACAATAATTTAGGTTAGTAACAAAATATTAGGGGGTGGTTTTCACGAGTTTGTTCTCATTTTGCATTTTTTAATAATAAAAAAATAATTTTAAAAGACTTAATTTATGAGAAAATGCTCTCTAGTGGCGAAATTTCAAATTACAATCACCACAGATAAAGTTGATTTTGTTTTCGGATGAAAGTTCTTTTCAGTGGCATCAAGTTTGTTGAAATACTTTCAGCAGTTTTCAAGTTACAGATGTTGATTTTTTAATGGTAGAAAAAATTTTACCAGCTTCAATCTCAAATGGGGGGAGGGTGATGAAACTCCCCCGTTGACTGCACCCTTGAGTGAAGAATTTAACCTGAAACTATAGGATGTCAAGTTACAATATTATATATTATTAGCTGAACCGTCCGGCTTCGCACGGGCTAGACAAATGGGCCTATTTGAGGTATTAATATTGAACGTTTTTTTATTTCATAATTTTCAGATCCTATACTTTTTACGACTTCTAATAATACATTATTTTGGGATTTAATATGAAGAGCTACACATATTTGACGGTTTAAAAATTTGATATTGTGATTTTACCGTGTTCCATTTTATTTTTTACTTGTATTTTAACTGCCATTTTTGATATTTTTAAAAATTTTACATTTTAAGATTTTTGATATTTTCGTTATCATTAACATTTTTAATATTCTTGGGGCTATTAATATTTTTGTCATTTTCAAGTTTCGGTAGTTAAACAGTTTCGACATTTCTGACATTTTAGAAATTTTTCACATTGCATTTTAGACATTTTTAACAAGAATGGAATCTATGATTTAATGAGACACTGCCTGACGAACACCTATTTCATCTACGCAGGCCAAAGATATAAACAAGTCGAGGGAGCCCCAATGGGCTCGCCCTAGTTCCCAGTTCTAGCCAACTTATTCATGGAACACATCGAAACCCAGGCCCTCCAAACAACAGTTCTTCAACCCAGGTTGTGGTTAAGATACGTAGATGACACATTTGTAATATGGCCTCACGGAAAAGAGACGCTTTATGAGTTTTTCAATCATCTAAATAGCATACATCCCAACAGCGGCTTCACCATGGAAATAGAGGAAAACCGAGCACTGCCATTCTTGGATATACTTATCAGCCGGAAAACAAATGGAACATGGCTCAATAACTCCATTTTGTAGTATGGACTCGATGTTTTCCTCGACTGCCTGTAGTTGCCCCAATGCTAGTTGTAGGAACTCATTACTGGGCCCTTTCTCCTTCTCCGATGTCTGATACCCTTCCTTGCAATTGATGATGATCTCGACTGGCTCGAAACAAGCTATCTCTTGACATTCTGATGTCGTTATTGGACAAATTCAGGACTATTACTTCACTTAAAGAAAGAAATCAACCTGATAATTCTTATGGCTCTATTATTTTAGGTTCCCGATAAATAATAAATCTCTTTGAGATAATTGAATTTTTACAAAATGACTCATTTTTATTTATTTGAGGAGAAGGGTATATACACCAATTTCCAAGTCTCTAAGTTTGTCTTACTGTTTCCAAGATATTAAATATAAGTAAAAACAACCGACACCCCACTGTCCCCTATGGCGCTATCAAAGCTTTTATCAAAATAAAATACAGCCCATGTTACTCGCAGATAGTTTAGCTTTCTATTAGTGAGAGAATTTTTGAAATCAGTTTACTACTGATTATCCCCTACAAACGAACAAACAAGCAAATTTTACCACTTTAATATATATAGTATAGATAACGGAGACGCAACGCACCGAATTAGTCAGTCTAAGTTTGCATAAACTAATTGTATGTTTGCATCCTAAACACTAAATACTTATATTCTAAAATATAAGATTTTAGAATTCGGAGGTTGTGTTTTCCAATATTATGTATGGTTTTTAAAGATTTTCGACGTTGGAACCGGTACATTAAGTTACTTTTCTACGATTATGGATAGAAGATTTAACGTTAGGCCGAGGCCGCACTACGGCTACACCGTTAAGGTTTTTAACCGCTTAATTTTGTGGTTCAAGAAAACTAATTGAAGTGGCTACACTTGCGTTTTTTTCCCGCTACTAATTTTAAAAACGTGAAATATCTCGCGGGTAAAAACCGCGCTAAAATTTGTATCCCATAAAACTTTGTTGGTACGCACGGACTACTACTGTTTAACCGCGGGCAGTTTTTTGGTTTTTTGGCTGCAGTGTTACCAGATCTACTGTTTTAACACTAGTTCTACTGTTTTGTCTATCCCTCTACTGTTACATGTTTCTACTGTTTTATTGTTAGCAGAAAATTACGGTATCACTTTTATATTTTTGAGCAAAAAATTTGCTCGCAAGAAGAACCATTTTTATAACTAACTAGTAGCGCACTATACACTAGTATATTCAATTTCAGAACAAGGTTCAGAATTGACAGTGGTTTAGAATAGTATTCTAATTTTCAACCATCGGCATGTTAAATTCAGAACTGTATTTTTTGGTGGCGCGTTAATGTTAAGCTCAAGCACCAACCGTTTTTTTTTTTAATTTTAAATGACTATGAAATTTTTTCCTTCATTACTGAGTACTGCTTCCTTAGTCTTTCACATTATTTAAACAGTATTGAAAAATATTTATGCTGAAATGAAAGCAGACCTTTTTTCAATGGAAGTAAAAAAGTAGAGAGTAGTTACAATAGATTTAATAAATTCTAAAAAGAAATAATAAAATTCAAATATTGGACATATTCAATTATTTATAAACTCATAGACAACAAATACTACCATTTTAAGGTTTTTCATCATTTTAAGCAAATAAACACTTGGTGGATTCTGCTTTTTTCGGATTTGGACGGCGTCATTTTTTCCAATTAATTTATTTATATACCTGAACCGGCATATAAACAAAGTTTTCCGACGTTTCGCTCATAATTATAAGGAGCTTTTTCAAGGATGAGAAAAACAAAATAAATGTTACTTACCTTGCGGCGACTCCATTAATTTAATCTTTTTCTCACAAACACACTATGAAACTTCACTTTTATTCACTTGTCACACTGACGCACAAATTTTAAATGAATATTGGGTACGAAGAAATAATAAGGCACTTAATGAGATTATTTTGGACTGTCTTATGATAGTGATGAAATTTTTGTATACGTTCCTGGAATTTTATTAGTGGGTAATGTAAGTGATTTATTTGTTGATGAGATTTCTGTTGAAATGTTGATGCAGGGTTGCCAGATGGGCGAAAATTCAAAACCTTTGTCTCTTGGGATTTTTGGCGATTTCGACGACCTCACGAAATTTTCTGGTGAAATAATACGGAGATTTGGCCACAACAGAGGAGCTGTCGAAAAGGATTTGGTGGCCCGTTTCGTGATGATGTTCACCTACAGCAGAGTTTTCAAACAACGTTTGTGCTCACCCAGACGAGTGTTTATAGATCGACCTGTTTCACCGATCTATACTGCCCCACACGAGCATGGAATGGAATAAACACCCTTAAATAAAAGAGGATTTTGTTTATCTTTTGGAGAGGGTAACATTTGCGAGATGACGCGGTCCAAATCCGGAAAAAGCAGAATCAGCTATGACTCTGGCCGCGAAAACCTCTGTTCACAAATAAACCCTTGTTTATGCCTAAATTTTATTAAATCTACTATTTTGATGTGCCAACTGTTATTTCATCGATCTATCTACTGTTTCATGAAAAATCATCTGGCAATACTGCTTGGTCAGTATTCGGCAGACCGTCAAGAAGACTGGATGTATATCGGCAAGTGATCGGCAATCAGCATTAGGTTTGTTCCTACCCGATGCGAAACAGTACATGTGACGATTACCGTTAGGCGCATTCATGAAAACCTGTTCCAACCAAGTTATGATGATTCAGTAAACGATGCATCACGGTGTTCCAACCAAATGATGTACAGTTTCTTGCATCGTTATTTCAATCCTTGGTGAAGAGCAGGAATCGTTCGTTTGGTGATTCTTATTACCCTAACAGCACATTTCATAAATATTTTTAAAACAATTTATTTACATGAAGAATATTTTAGCAATGATTTCTAAAATATCATCAAAATATTTTCAAAATGTCAAAATGAGGTAGGGTAAAAATATATCTGAAAAACATTTTGTAGAAACATTTTGAAATATATTAATGAAATATTTATTGAATATTTCTAAAATATTTATCAATATAGTTATATATTTTTTGTATATCTTTCTAACATTTTAAAAATATTTTATTAATGTTTGAAAAACAATGTATTTTTTTGAAAAATATTATAACAATTATTTCTATTTTTAAAATCACAAAATGTCTTAGGGTAAAAATGTTCCTGAAAAATATTTAATAGAAATATTTAGAAATATGTTATTGAAAGATTCCGTAAATATTTTTTAAAGAGATTCTGGTATATTCACCTAAAACATGTGTATAATATAGTTAAACAATTTGGTAGTAATTTTCGAAATTTGAATTAACAACACAAAATTAATTTAAATTATTCGAAGAACAGAGACAAAATGAATTTAAAATATTAGAAGAAAAGAGACAAACTGATGAATTAAAAAGACAACAGTAATTTTAACAATTAATGCAAATAGTATCGCAAGTTAATAAATCAGATAGAAAGAGATAAATGACGACATTAAGATCCTAGAAAGTAATGTGGAGACCCTTGAAATCAAAGTAGATGACATCGAGTCCATCCAGAGCCAGGTGAAATTTGAAATCAGTTCCATTAAAAACACAGTACAAAGTGAAGTAAGTGAAGTACAAGATAAAATCAGTGCCATCCAAAACAAAGTGGAGGAGGTAGCTAGATACACGGGCGTCCTGAAATCGATATGGGCCCAATGGGACTCTCTAAGAGTAGAGAATGCAATGCTCAAGCGAGTTTGGGAAAGCACTGATGGCCGAGAAACCAAGTCCCAACTGGTAGTCCCAAAGAAGAAGGTACCAGCCATCCTGACCGAAGCACATGATGGAATTACCGGGGGTCATCTGGGCAATAAAACCTTAGATAAAGTTCGCCAGCGGTACTACTGGGTAAATTACTTCGAAGACGTCAGAGCTTGGTGCCGGAAAAATGACACCTGTACAACCAGAATTGCCATCGATGTCGCTGGTCCGTTTCTGGAGTCTGAGAGGGGGAACAAATACATTCTGGTCGCAATGGATGTGTGAAATGTTTTTTTCAATATTTTCAAATATATAAATCTTTTAAAATATTCTGTACTGCGCAGTAGAAACTGTCAATAAATTATGGTTCGCAGAATTCAGACTACCAATTTGTCAGAAAACCGTTCCAAGTAATATTTCTTGGGACTATACAATGGTAGTACGTTGAACGGTGCTAAACTCGCAGTTGCACACAAATTCGATCCAGGCGATTTCGTGACGGAAACTCCAGGTAGGAATCAACTTATTATATTATTGCAACTATGTCGTTGACCGAGTCAGAGCCTGTTTCAAACTTCAAAATAACAGACAGGCGCTCCTCTGGTGAAATACATTTACGAAATTTTGTATCCATGAAGGTGGTTTTATCGAAGCTGGCTACTGACATCCAATACTATTGTAAAAGTTATCAGGATGTTCTCTTAAAACTGGATATTTCTTATAAAAGAAATCCTTAAATCTACGGCTTGTCAGTGGATGGACCCAATATTTACGAAATTTGTGTTGGTGTCTTCTTTTTCTATTTATTAGTATTAGAGCAACAACACATACTGCTGTTTTGAAATCGATTTTCAAACTGTTATAAACGAGTTCAGTTTCGCGATTTTTAACCGTAATGTATGCATCTCGACCGGTTTCGCTATATAGAGGTTAACCGCTCGCGGGAAAAACAGTAGTACGACCTTAACGTGTTGTCGGTTTCCTACCCAACAAACGATTTATTGTAGCGCAGGCGATTTGAGAAAACAGAAGTGCCACGCGGCGCCCTTCTTTAGATTTTAGGGTGCATCGGGGCGCACAGTTTGGGAACATCAAAATGATTTGTATTTTTGCGGGTTTTTATTATTTAAATAATTTATTTCTACGAGAGTGCTGTTAAAATCAGTTATGCTCTATTAACTGTTAATGACTTGATAGTATGAGCGACTTGTTGAATTTTATGTCCGAAAATGGCTTCTATTTTGCTCTATAAACTGGTATATTAGTATTTTATTTATATGCTGTTGTAACATGCTGAGTTTGACCAATTTGTAAGCAAACCAGAATTGTGAATTTTATAGTATTTAAACGACTTACAAAAAGGAGGAGGTTATCAAGGCGTCGGCATCTTTTTTATCACTTACATGTTTAGTGAATACACAAAAAAAGGCTTAAGCAATTTTTATAATGTAAACTGCATTGTTGCAAGGAAAATTTATTCTTTACCAATTAAAACAAATAATTATTAAGGGACTACGCTTCAATGTATCTTCACTGATTACTCCAAAACTGTATAATTAATTTGAATATTTACCCCCGCAACGGCTACGGTAAGCCGGTATGAGATACCGCTAAACAAAAAAATGTTCTAGGGATTATTGTTAAAACAAATTGTATTACATTTTGATAGAATTTTATTGCCACAATCTTGAACAAAATATGTTAATAGGAAAATTAATAAAATTCTTTCTTGATATAACATAAATACAAATTATTAACACCCTCAACAAAAATCTCAATTATTTTAAGTACATTTAGAAATCTAAGTTACATATATCTGATTTTCAAAACTAACTACCTAATGCGTTTTAACAGTATTGGCTATACTAATAACTATATACTGAAAACTGCTATATAAAAAATTAGATCATCTATAGTTATATTCATCTCTAATCATCACACAATTAGGTTGTGGTGTTTGTGACCTATAATTATAACAATCAATATATTAGATTATTGTTTCAATTGTTGGCAAAGAAAATAATTCATGATTGAGTAAAAGGTTTCGTACTAGATTCTTTGCATATTACGATTGTATTTGGTAAGATTTAATTCATGCGATTTTCTGAATAATTTATTTAATTTCAGATTTACTCCTACATAAAAAATACATTCTACTGTCGCATACAAAGAAGTTACATATACGTATAGCGAAGTGTTTAAATAATTGTAGTACTGAATTGAATAAAAAGTCAATGTTCACAGTCTTTCAGCAAAATGAGTATTTTAAATTTGTCGCTCCCATTACCCCCGATACAACTACGCTTAAGAACTTGTACTCCGTTCTAATGTAATAAATAATGGTTCAAAATAATTTTTAAATTAACTCAAGAGTTAAAAATTTAAAACCCGACTACTGAATACAACAAAAAACACCACAAAATAGAAAAAACAGACCGTTGTGGGCAGTAAAAAGAAAAAAAAGTGATTATTAGCTTTTAGCATGAATTATAATATATTTGTGTACATATCACTGCTAGACGACCCCTTGTAATTATAATCATGCAACGTTCTACATGAGTGCTAGACAGTTCTCCAATTATAGCATATAAACTGTAATATCTACCTTTTGTATATAACTTAGTTTCCTAAGTAACAGGCACCTAGTGCTATGCCAGCTAAACTATTACATTCACTCCAATATATATGTAACAACTTTTATTTATTTGCAAATTCAACTGGGGTTGATTTTATTTTAATTGTCCCCTCAATGCTAGTATTATTGCATATATTACCTGTCCAACGTTTTCTAATGAGTAATATTTCCATCACCAGCAGCACCACAGAAAAATAAAACAACAATCTTCTGCGCACTGCTACGCCTCGGTGCAACGCAACGTCCAAGTAAATAAAAGTAGTTATTCGTTGTTACATATATTGCAGTGAATGTAAAAGTTTAGCTGACATAGCACTAAGTGCCTGTTACTTAGGATACTAAGTTATTTACAAAAGATGAATATAACAGTTTATATGCTACAATTGGTGAACTGTCTAGCACGCATGTAGATACCCACTTAATCTTTAGTATTCGTAATGTTGCATGATTAAATAGTTTTTGCCCCATTCGAAGATTCCAGTTCTTTTTTTTAATTTCTCACTGCTGTTGTGTTTTAGTCGGAATGAATAATGTTTTACGTTGCTTTAGTCAGGGACGGCGTAGATAAATTTTGACACTGCCCCCCGCCTTTAATTCTGATCGTCCCGATCAGAAACATCCTCTCCATGGTAGGGGACGAGTCGATCTAATTGAACCACCTTCAACTTAGCCCTGGGGTTTCGACGGATACGGTAGACAACGTCATTAATCCTCTTGAGCACCTCGTATGGACCATCCCAGGCGGGTGTAAGCTTTCGAGATTTACCTTTGCTCCCCTGGAGGTTGTACAGCCAGAGCTTGTCCTTCTCTTGGAAAACCCGACTGAATTGGCCTTGAGGTCCTATCGTGTCTTCATCCGGTCACTGGTGGCCAACATCTGCGTTCGGGATAGTTCGTGTATTGCCAACATGTTATGTCGGAGCTGATCGGCATAATCGTTGATATCTTGGGACGGTTCTTCGGGGGAGCCAAAGGCCAGATCGCAGGGTAATCTCAGCTCCTTTCCGAATAGTACCCTGGCTGGGTCAAACCTCTACTTTTCTGTACAGCTGAGCGATAGGCCAACAGGAATAGGGGATATAACCATCCCAATCACGCTGGTTATTGCTGACGACCTTGGATAGGTGTTGTTCCAAGGGCATGTTCATTCCGTCTGACTTTGGGTGCAATGGTGTTGTTCTCGTTTTCGGATTCACAACATCGTACAGACCTTCTGGAATACATTCGATTCGAAGTTACGCCCTTAGTCTAAATGTAGTCCTAACGGGACGCCAAACCTCCGATAATAATTTATCGATTATACAAATTAATTTTAATTTAAACTTTAAAATAATTTTTCAATTTAATAAACTTGCAACAGCGCATGGTTCCACCCAGAGTGTTTTACAAATTTATATTTATATAGGTTCCTTTGATATTACATTAATTATTTTAATTTTCAAAAACAAGATATCGAAACTATAAGTTTGAATAAAATTTCAGTATTGGGGCGGCATTTTTTCCGGTGCCCAGGGGCTGCATTAAGTTAAATCCGGGCCTGTGTATGACCCATGACTAGAATGTCGTCGAGGTATACTTGGCACGTTCTCCATGTCAACCCGCTCAATACATACTCCATTAGCCTCTCAAATGTAGCGGGAGCATTACATAACCCATGACCATGAACTGAAACAGCCCTTTTCTGGTGGAGAATGATGTCCTCTCTCTGTCGTTTTCGTGTAGACCAACCTGCCAATATCCACTCTTTAGGTCTAGTGTGGAGAACCAACGGGAGCCTGCTAGTGTGGTGAGAGTGTCATCAATTAGTGGGTGGTGTTTCTTTGTGACGTCATTTAGCTTTCTGTAATTCACGCAAAATCGGGTGATTCCATCCTTTTTTTAACTAGCACAACTGAAGCAGACCATGGACTGATGGATGGCTCAATAACTCCATTTTGCAACATGGACCCGATGTTTCCCTCGACTGCCTGTTGTGCCCCAATGGTGGTCGCCTATTCTGATGAGTTGAGCCTTCCCTGTATCTATTCGATGCTGGATGATGTTGGTACGACCGGTGGTTCCATCTTAACTGTTAAAAATTTGCCAGTGATTTGCGATAAATTGCTTGGCTTTCTTCTGTTCCTCTGGTGTAAGGTGTGTTAAATGGTCAGCAAACTGCTGTAGAAACTCTTTACTGGGCCCTGTCTCCTTCACCGATATCTGGTACACTTCTTCGTAATTGATGATGGTCTCTACTGGCTTGAAACAATGGCTCGAAACTACCTCTTGACCATTGACAATTCTGATGTCGTTATTGGACAAATTCAGGACTCTTAATTGGTATATCACGTCCGGTTTTAACATAGGCTGTGTAACTAATTAGTCATGAGCTGAATGTGCGAGCTCCACCATTCCAACGCAGCTCCCAGGATTTCTTTCTAGCTGCCCATGAATAATCTGTTCCGTTCGACCGGGAATTTTGGTAGAGGATTTTGCTACAATTTTTATGGGGGTCGTTGACTTGTTGACGGGCTGTGTCAATACAAATTCTCATTTAGGAACCGAAGAACGTCGTATCTCGGGTCGAACATGAACCCATGCTGACTGATTAGGTCCATATTCAGTATGAAATCGTCCTCATTCTCCACTACTAGGACCCTATGCCGGATTATGTTGTCCCCAATCTGCAGTACTATATCTGCCTCACCCTGTATTGATATGGACTCGCCGGTAACTGTGCTGAGCTGGATGTTGTTGTTAACTGGCCGGATTTCCGATAACCTCAAAACCCTGGACTTGGCAATGGATACAGCGGCGCCGGTGTCGATGGTGATGGTAATTGCTCGGCCATTGATGGGTAGGCTGCTGCTATCTGGGCAAAATCCCCGAATGGATAATGACCTGGGGGCAGGTGGAGGGTTAGTCAGCATTGAAGTTTCCCTGGTTTGGTAAAGTCGGTTTGTTGACTACCCCTGATTGGTGATCGTTCCGGTAGCCTTACTCTGCAGTCACGTTGAAAGTGTCCTGTCTGTCCACAACGGTAACAAGCCCTTCTGGTGTCAGTTCTTTGTGACCGTTCTAATAGGTTGTTCATACCAGCCAGCAGCGCTTGAAATGGTGACTCTGACTCTTCCTGGTTGAAGGACACCGCTCGTACCCTCGGCTTGGACATGTTTATGACGGTCTCTACCTCCAAAAGCCCGGAGCAAAGTTTCGTTACTATTCTTGATGCCACTAAGTCTTAGGTTCCTTTGCACTTCAACGTCTGTGATGTCATTTATAAAACTCTGTGTGGCCAATTGATCTTTAGTTTCCTCTGGCAGGTCTGGGTAGGACAGGTGTACTAATCGTCTAATCGCTGCCTCGAATTCTTACAGGCTCTCTCCGGATTTTTGCGTTTTTTCACTAAGTTGCACTTGGTGTACCTGGCTCAAGGATTGATTGTCGTAAATTTTGTCTAAGATGGCGATAATCTTGTCGAACTTACCTTGTTCATTGACTGGAAGGTTTTGGAGGAGCTCAATGCCGGACCTCTTAAAGAAATTACCAGACAGGTAGATTTTTCTTGGTTATCTCATCCATTAGCTGTAGCCACGGATTCATATTGCCGTTTATACATGGGCCAAGATGAACTGCCATCAAATGTGGGTGGTTGTCCAACAGAACCTTTGGTACTCATGGTGTTCTGGTATTTTCCTCGCTGTAAGTCCTGTTGAATTTTTATAAATTTCTGTTTCTATTTTGTTTTGGATAGCACTGATTTTATCTTGAACTGTTTTTTGAGTTGAACTGATTTCAAATTTCACCTGGCTCTGGATGGAATCGATGTCATCTACTTTGATTTGAAGAGTCTCAACATTACTTTTTAAGATTTTTATGTCGTGGTTTATCTCTTTTATGTCTGATTCCACTATTTGCATTCTTTCATTAACTGTTTCATTAACTTGCGATACCATTTGTATTAATTGTTCAAATTACAGTTTTCTTTTTTCTTCTAATATTTGAGATTCGTTTTTTCTGGTTAATTCAATTTCTTCTTGTTTTTCTTCAAATTTCGAGAATAACCCGTCAATTAAATTTTGTTGTTTTTCATTTATATTAGTTACAGGGTTCTCTAATTCAATTTTACGATTTTCATCAAAAAATTTCACTAACTTTTCTTGGATTTCTTCTTGTTCTTGTTTCTCTTTCTCTTCACGTTTTTCCACGATATGAGCTATTTTTTCGTCTAATCCATCCGTTACCTGTTTGAATATTTTTTGATTGTCTCGTCCAATTTTTCCATACTGAGAGTTGTTGCCATAAATCACTTTACAATGGTAATTTCCCTAAATCTCACTTCTTACACCAAATTGCAATAAACCTCGTTCAAATTAAAACTTTTAATTACTGATATTCACTTCACTTTCTAGAACCCCATTTACACATAAAAAATCAATATTTACAACAGCTGATTTCGAAAAAACATTTCACACGAAATATAAACTCAACTATCTAAGCTGTACTGACTAAATCATGAAATCTATATTGCCTTATATATCCTACATCGAATTTTCCCATCGTTCTGGATGGGTATTACATTTGTTCGCCCAGCGTCGAGATAAATAGTATTTGCCCATTCGAAGATTCCAGTTGTTTTTTTAATTATCCCACTGGTGTTGTGTTTTAGGCGGAATAAATAATGTTTTATGTTGCTTTAGTCAGGGATGGCGCGCTATGGTTCAAATGGCATTTTTTAATGGAAACCTAATATCTTTAGCAAAAATAGAGATATCGAAACTTTGTTTTTTTAAATTGAACCTTAGGTTATGTAGATTAAGGGAAAATTATTTAGAATGTCATCATCCACTATTTATAGGGGTGGAAATGATGGTTGAAGTGGTGCACATTTCGAAATTCCATCTTTTTCTTTTGTTTATGGTATATCCCAAAGACAAGTAGAGAAATTTATACGAATGTTTTTTAAATTCTAGAGTTATTAATATTGATTAGAAAAATATTTATTCCAAAGCTATCCTCCCAAAAGTGCAGGTGAAAATAGGGGTGAGAGCGTGAAAGCGTAAAAAATCCCCAACAAATACTGTTTAGTGATTCATTGGACGCTGACCACGGTTCTAAAAACTATTTCCTTATCATTATCCACTGTGGAGATCATTTATCATTATCATTTTACTCTATAGAAATGAAAACGTTGGTATGGGAGTGAAAAAACACACAAAAATCGTTGATGAATCCAGTAATTGACTTTTCATTCAATTATTTTGAATATTTTTCAACAATGTTTAGTTAGATCAATATTTTTTTATTTGACCATATTAAGGGGTTATTGTTTTTGAATTAGGTGCTAAATGATCAGAGGCAATGCGTCGCAATCATACTTTTTATCTTTCATATTTTTTTAATGATCCCATATTCTTTGGGTACCTACTAACGAAAATGTATATTGTTTTCGCTAAAGAAAAGTTTTTTATTGCATTTTGAGAGCTTAGAATGAATCAGGAAACAATTTTTGACGCCTTTAGAGAAAAATGATGACGATAAACGATCTCCACAGTGGCGTGTTCAGTGCCCAATGAATCACAAATAGCATTTTTTGACTATTTTTCACATTTTCACCCTCTCACCCCCTATTTTCACCTACACTTTTGGGAGTTTACCTTTGCCATAAATATTTTTGTAGCCTATATTAATAACCGTACAATTTAAAAAAACATCCATATAAATATCAGATTTGTTTTTGACAGGTACAAACAAAAGAAAAAAATCGAATTTTGAAATGTGCACCATTTCAACCATCATTTCCACCCCTATAATAATGGATCATGACATTCTAAGTAATTTTCTCTTAATCTACATAACCTAAGGTTCAATTTAAAACAAAAATTGTTTCGATATCTGTACTTTTGCTCAAGATATTAGGTTTCCATAGTGCGGCGTAGATAAGATGTGTCACATGTTCTAAGAAAGTCTAAACCACCCAAAAGAAACCTATCTATAGAAGAAACTGAGGCCTTGAAACAACTGCGCCTCAACAAGGACATTGTCATTCTACCTGCTGATAAAGGAAATGCGACTGTAATTTTAGATACAGCGGATTATTCAAACAAAATTCAAATATTGCTACAAGATCCAGCATATAAACAAATTACTACTGACCCAACAACTTATTTAGAGAAAACAACCAAGGCCAAAATCCAAGCAAGTAGGATTGACAAAAATCTCCAACTGCAACTCATTCCGCGTGAAAAGTCATCGAGATGTCCGAAATTCTATGGGTTGCCAAAAGTACATAAAGAAGGTGCACCTTTGAGGCCAATAGTAAGCTCAGTTGGATCCCCAACACAACACCTAGCCAAATACCTAGCCCAACAACTTCAACCCTTTGCAGAGGGGGCAGACTCATATGTAAAAAATTCGACACATTTCATCGAAATTCTTAGAAAAACGGTCTTACAACCAGAGTGTCTTCTTGTAAGTTTTGACGTAGTGTCCCTTTTCACCAAGATCCCTATCGACGAAGCCTTGGATATCATAATAGAAAAATGCAAACCACCTCAACACCTTGTAGACTTAACAAGGCACTGTCTGATGAACACCTAATTTCTTTACGAGAACCAACGATACAAACAAGTGGAAGGAGCTCCAATGGGATCGCCACTCTCACCAGTTATAGCGAACCTATTTATGGAGAACTTTGAGGAGTTGGCACTAAGAACAACAACTCTTAAACCCAGTTTGTGGTTGCGATATGTGGATGATACATTTGTGATTTGGCCTCATGGGAGGGAACACCTCAATACTTTTTTAGATCACCTTAATGGCATCCATCACAAAATAAAATTTACCATGGAGGTTGAAGCCAACAATCAACTGCCATTCCTTGATGTTCTCATAAATAGGAAGCAAGATGGAACCCTTGGCCATACGGTATATAGGAAAGCAACTCACACCAACAGATACCTTCATGCTAATTCTCACCACCACCCAGCCCAACTACAAGCCGTCGTCAAGACTTTAGTAACCAGATCACAAAGGCTAGCTGACCAGGATAACATCAAACAGGAAATGGACAGTTTGAAAACAGCTCTGAGACAAAACGGATTTACAGACCGAAATATTCAAAGAGCCCTAAAGTCAAAACCGAGACAAACAGACGAGGAGCATGAGACACCAATAACCAAGGCTTATTTACCGTATGTCAAGGGGACCACGGACAGTATTGCAAGAATTCTACGGAGACACAATATCGATACTATTTTCAATACAGACAGAAAAATAAACTCCGAAGACGAGGATCCCTTTAGAACAACAAGGAGTGTACGAGATTCCATATGCAGACTGTCATAAAACCTATGTGGGGCAAACTAATAGAAGAATTCAAGCTAGACGTGATGAACACCAGAACGCTGTAAGAAAGCTGGAAAAAACAACATCCATTGCGGAACACGCCACCACGATGTCACACCGAATAGACTTTGAAAACACCAGAGTACTGGCAAATATAGAACACCCGAAATCAAGACTCGTCAGAGAGGCAATTGAAATAGCGAAGAGACCTCACAGTCTAAACGCACGCAATGAAATTCAGAACTTATCGAATTGTTGGAAAATCCTATTAAACCCCGTACCGGCCCGTACCCGTCCAATAACAACTCAACCGGAAATAACAAATCAGCAGGATGGAGCCGTGCCCACTGAGCGCCAAGGGCCAATCACACGCAGCCGTTCATGGTGTCAACCGATAGGCGCCGAGCCGCGACTATATAACAGCGCGCTCGCTTCAGAAAATCAGAAAATGTGACTGCCGAAACGTCGTCATTTTACCATCGATCCCGGCAGGGATGAGTTATCAACTACGCGGATGAATTCCCGGAAACCTCCTATATATATATATATATATATATATATATATATATATATATATATATATATATATATATATATATATATATATATATATATATATATATATATATATATATATATATATATATATATATATATACATAATATGTATGTATGTATTTGTATGTTTAAATATATATATTGTTAAAACACATATATCCAAATGTATATAAGTGTATCTTTTAATAAAGTATTATATATATATATATATATATATATATATATATATATATATATATATGTCGGAGATAATGAAATAGCGGCGAAGGTCTAAAGACTATATAGTTTGTTTTATCGGAAACAGGATATTTGTGCTTTCGTACTTTTGTTTACGATTATTATATTCTATTACAAATTTGCCAGCTAAGGACCGGGGGTGAATCACAATCACCCGGCGAGCTGTTGATTACGTGATGGTCGGTGAGTCAGGTGTTATGCACGGTGTTTGTCATGAATATATCGAGATGAACAAGGGCAGTTCAGTTCGAACCTCGAGTGAGGTAAGATCGTAGAGAGCTATCGCGTAATCGGGATTTCGCCACGGTTCCGAGTAGAATACCTTGCGTACCAATTTAGATTAATAATATCATATCGCTACGCCGATCGAACTTATGTTAGGTGGCACCCAAGATAAATTGATCATCAACATTATCTATTGTTCGTATAGTTTGATACTCCAATGGTAGATCATTATGGTGCCTTCGGTCAGTTTAGTGTGATTATTATTTGTCGAATAAATGTTTAACCCACATTAATTCCCTTTTGTATCAAACCCGACATTCCCCCCTTGGATTAAAACCCCGACATCAGAAGCGGGATCAGTGCCCGGTATATTCAAGCGATAACTAGTGAAGTAGTGCTGAGGAAGCAGTCGCTGCGGGTCCGCGTTTTAGTTGTGAAATTGGTGGTTGTGACGCGGCTGTGCGGTGTTTAGCTACTGTTCCTGTGGTGGAGAAAAGTCCATTACAGGGTGGCATGTTATTTTCTGTGGTAACTCGTGCTCTCGAGGGTTTGTCTTCACCGTGGCTAGTTCCAATTATGTTTGGAGGATTTATAACTTGGTCGAGGGTAAGAGGACTTTATATTTCGATTAACATCGCACGATAATCGTGTGGAATGCACATCACTTGCCAGTGGTGCTGTGACTGAGGATGCAATTTGGTTTGGTACACTAAAACACATTGGTGAGTCCTTTCCATTTTATTTAGATTCTGGGCCCGAGTGCTCATTAATAAAAGAATCGCTAGCTTTAAGATTTTCAAGAGAAACTATTAATGGAGTTCTAATAATGTAAGTGAGTTTCAAACTGTTAATATTGATAGTTTTATATTGGGGATAGTCTTTCACTTTATTTCTGATATTTATTGACAATATGACATAATTAGTGGTAGTGAAATTTTACCCCCCAGAGTTCACATAAAATAGTTACGATATTTATGAGACGAAAATAATTGACTTTTGTAACAAAATCTCTGACGTCTCGATAAGTTTCATATTGACAGTATAAGAGTGAATTAACTGCCACTTCAAAAAGTTTACATTTTTATTGCGTGTTTTTCACGTACTTTAGAAAAGAGCAAGGTCAGTTTTTATAATAAATATCTCCTGTAATCTTAACTGTTATTACTTTGTTAGTGAAATTGAGATTTCTTTGGATTTCTTTATCTAATGTAAAGATGGGAAAATTGCGAAATGCAGTTTCTGTTAGGCTTCTGTCTAAAGGTGGATTAATATTATAGCAACAACTATAAAATTTGGGAAATAAGTAACAATAGTTACAATGCAAACGTAGTTTAAGTTAAATTTCTTAAATCTGGAAATGATTCTCAAATGTTGATGTTTGAAATAACTCGTTAAATGAAAAAGCGATATATTTGGCAAAGTCAACATGTTTGAAGGGCTATAGTTTCAACCTAGTATAAAGTGTTTCTAGAGATTCTTCAAAAGGTATGAGAAAACTGCAAACAAGTTAACTCAAATAAAAACAAACCTGGAAATCTGTGACACAGCCACTGTTCATTTAAAGTCTAACAAGATAATGGTAATCCGTAAATTGAAATGTTGATAGTTTAGGGAAATACGAAAGCTAAACAACAACAACATTACATGTGTGTAAGCACTGTATAAAAATCAATTACTTAATACACCTAAATTATACAATATTAAGCTCTGATAAAATCTAATTTTCACTAGAACTCGTGAGTTTATTGGTATAATGAGTGAATTGCGTTTGAGGTCTTTCTAAATAAAATCTATCCAACCAAAAAAGGGAGAAAGTCAGAGTGATGTTCCGCCGGAGTTTTGAGTTTCAAACAGGGAAATTAAAGTAAGGATTAGCCCTTGAATAACGAGCAAATATTAGGTTCGAATGAAATATTTGTAATAGTAAATACCTACGAAAGGTTGCGAAAATATCTCACATTAATTAAAAAAAAAGCGCTAAGTACAATTTGTAAAAAAAATATAACTTTTGATTTCACTAGTATGAAAAACGTTGTTTGTAGCTATACAACGTATAATAATGACTTCATTAGTTAGATTGGCGTTTGGATACGGGAATAAGTATGCTCTGTAATTCATGGTTCTATATGCAGGTTCTATATGCAGGTTTAATGGAATTATTGCATCTGAATAATTTGACATGGTGTATACCATAATTAAGTAGTTACTGGATTTAATGTGGTTCCTTTTAAATTAATAAAGTGAAAAACAAGAGTTTCATAGGGTACTTTGATTTGAGTTCGCAAAAAAAACTTGACATAGTAGTGTCGATTTTGACAATAATTTGCTTGACTTATTAATTGGTAAGATCACCACACCTTACAGACTATTAGCTTGTGATAGAAGAAAGAGTACAGGGAGTCAATATTATTGAAGGTAATGCTAGGTATGAAAAGAATAGAGACGATAAAAGTAAAGGTCATTAAATTTAATTTTGGTCATTTTAATTTTTTATTAAAAAAACATAAAGATAGTCATGATAAATCGAGAAAATGCCGGAGAGTTACATTCCTAGTGAGTCGGATGTCTGCAGAGCGGACAGTGACAACTACGACATGAGTACACACGTTTCTGTGCTGCATTGGCAATATGAGGTGAGGAGGTGCGAGATCGAACACCGATATCACATGTGCCTATTTTGGTAGTGTGGTCTAAAGAAATTTAGATTTTGTTCGGTGTGAGATCGAGCATGCTTATAGTATTTCCATATTGGCCTAGTGTTGGCAATATGTGGTGTTGGGGTGCAAGTTCGTACACTGATTTAACATGTGCCTATTTTGGTAGTGTGGTCTATAGAAATTTAGATTTTGTTCAGTGTGAGATCGAACATGCGTATAGAATTTTCATATTGGCATAGTGTTGGCAATATGAGGTGTTGAGGTGCAAGAACGAACATTATTTTCACATGTGCCCATTTTGGCAGTGTGGTCTAAAGAGATTTAGATGTGGTTCAATGTGAGATCGAGCATGTTTGGAGTATTTCCACATTGGCCAAATGTTAGCGATATAACTTGAGAGTACTAGTCGTTCCGTAACAAATGACTTCAAGGATTGTAACTGGCACTTGTAATACTTGTAATTATAAAGTCAATTTCGTTAAACACATTTCACTTCCTCTTGCTATTGAATTAGATATTTGAATTGATTAATAAGTAGATACGAGTATTTGTAATATTGAGTTTAATGTCATGGGAATGAAATCTTAGATACACCCGAGGACGTGTGTTAGTCAGGGTGGCCGTGTCGGAGATAACGAAATAGCGGCGAAGGTCTAAAGACTATATAGTTTGTATTATCGGAAACAAAATATTTGTGCTTTCGTACTTTTGTTTACGATTATTATATTCTATTACTAATTTGCCAGCTAAGGACCGGGGGTGAATCACAATCACCCGGCGAGCCGTTGATTACGTGATGGTCGGTGAGTCAGGTGTTATGCACGGTGTTTGTCATGAGAATCATATCGAGATGAACGAGGGCAGTTCTGTTCGAACCTCGAGCGCCGTAAGATCGTAGAGGACTATCGCGTAATCGGGATTTCGCCGCGGTTCCGAGTAGAATACCTTGCGTACCAATTTAGATTAATAATATCATATCGCTACGCCGATCGAACTTATGTTAGGTGGCACCCAAGATAAATTGATCATCAATATTATCTATTGTTCGTATAGTTTGAAACTCCAGTGGTGGATCATTATGGTGCCTTCGGTCAGTTTAGTGTGATTAATATTTGTCGAATAAATGTTTAGCCCACATTTATTCCGTTTTGGATCAAACCCGACATTCCCCCCTTGGATTAAAACCTCGACATATATATATATATATATATATATATATATATATATATATATATATATATCGAGGTTTTAATATATATATATATATATATATATATATATATATATATGTTTTAGGTGGTTTCCGGGAATTCATCCGAGTAGTTGATAACTGAGCCCTGCCGGGATCGATGGTAAAATGACGACGTTTCGGCAGAGTCACATGCTTCTGCTTTTCTGCTGAAGCGAAAGCAGAAGACTACGAGAATTATGCGAACCGACCTGAAGAGGGCAGATGTGACTCTGCCGAAACGTCGTCATTTTACCATCGATCCCGGTAGGGATCAGTTATCAACTACGCGGATGAATTCCCGGAAACCACCTAAAACATTTAGTGCCCGCGAAAACTTAAAAACAAATATATATATATATATATATATATATATATATATATATATATATAAACATACATAATACTTATTTAACAAACTAAATACAAATTATATGTTTTGATTGTGGGTTAAACCATTCCCTATTCTTGATAGCCACATTCAAGCTTCGTACCATACTTCAGTATGACAAAATGAATATCCCACTTTAACAATTTTAATATTTCGATGAAAATTGCAATTTCTGGGTGGTTTTGAACCAAATCACTTCTGTAGCCCCAGTGTTCAACGAGTCCGGTTAAATATCGAGAATGCCAGTTCCCGAATGAAGGAAGCCTATGACATCAGAGCCGAGGGCGGGGAATTCCAAGCGGATGATCTTGTTTGGTTGTATAATCCGCAACGTCGTCGTGGATATTCACCCAAGCTACAAAGGTCTTGGGAGGGGCCTTACCAAATTGTAAAGAAGATCAACGATTTCTACAGAATAAGGAAGCTACTTCGAGGAAAACCAAAGGTGGTACATTTCAACAGGTTAGCCCCTTATGCCGGAAGTCATAACGGCGAAGTTGACCAAGCCCAAATCCGCAGCATCCAACCACCCGATGGCGAGATGACCTTCGAACAGTTCATGGTACTGTACTCTAATGGGTTTAGGTATAACAACCAACGAGGGATAACCAAATAGTTCTCAACGATGACGAAAAACACAAAATATGGGAGGATTATGTAGAAAAACTTTTTTATGACGATAGGCCGGATCTCACAGTCGAAAGCAATCTAACTGGACCTTCTATTACGAAAGAAGAGATTGAAAAGGCTATACAAATTACGAAAAATTATAAAGCGGCTGGACCGGAAAAGATCCCATCAGAAATACTCAAACTTCTAGACGACAGAGGCATTGCAGTCCTTTTCAAGTTGTTTAACCAAATACACGACACTGCTCTTTACTCGGAGCAATGGTTATCTTCGACTCTCATCCTCCTACCAAAAAAGATCAGCGCACGAAAATGCGAGGAACACAAACTGATTAGTCTCATGAGTCATTCCCTAAAAATATTCCTGAGAATAATACACCGGAGACTCTATAAACGGTGTGAGGATGCCATAAGTGACTCACAGTTTGGATTCAAAAAGGGGTTATGCCCCAGGGAAGCGCTAGTAGCGACGCAGGTATTAGTACAGAACTGCTACGACCAGCGAAAAAACGTATGTATATGTTTTATAGACTACGAAAAAGCTTTTGATAGGGTGCAACACCATAAACTTATGCAGCTTCTCAGGAGACTTGATTTATACTAGAAAGACATTAGATGTACCGAAAACTTATACTGGCACCAGTCATCCCGGGTTAGATTAGCAAACGGCCTAACCAACCAAATCTGTATCCGTAGAGGACTATGACGGGTGTATACTCTCGCCGCTCTTGTTTAATATATACAGAGGCCATCTTTCAGGACTCGCTAGAGGACAAGGAAATTGGAATTATAGTCAATGGAGTCTGGATAAATAACATACGATACGCTGATGACACAGTGCTGATTGCGGATAACATGGAAGATTTACAACAGTTGGTTAATATAGTAGGAGAATGTAGTCAAAATATGAGACTTGCCATTAACACAAAAAAGACGAAATTCATGGTTGTCACGAGAGAGGTGGATGAGTTTCGAAACTCCAGCTTACTATATAAAGGAAAACTCTTAGAACGACTAGAAAAATTTAAGTACCTGGGAGTATGGATTCATGAGGAATGGTCAACGGACAGGGAAATTAAGTGCAGAATCGAACAAGCCAGAGGCGCATTCCTGAAATATAAAAAAGTCTTCACCTGTAGCGATTTCGACCTTGACCTTAAAATGAAATTTATGAAATGCTACGTCTGGTCGGTGCTCCTATACGGTGTCGAGAGTTGGACACTAAAAACAAATGATATAAACAAATTGGAGTTCTCGAAATGTGGATATACCGCAAAATACTTAAGATACCATAGACGGCCAAAATAAGAAACGAGGACGTGCTCAGACGTATTAATAGAGAAAGAGAACTCTTCAACACTATATAAAAAAAAGAAAGACTGCATACCTAGGTCACATCATGCGTAACCATAAGTACCAGCTTCTCTAGTTAATTATCGAAGGCAAGATCGAGGGCAGAAGAGGATTGGGACGGAAGAAAATGTCGTGGCTGCGGAATGTAAGACAATGGAGTTGCCCATAGAATATGCCCTGGCTCATCGAAATCTCCGGATGCCCAGAGAAATAGCTAAGGTGTTTGCCAAGAAGTACGGCCAGTTCCAGAAGCTAAGGGAGCAAGATCCAGTTGTAGGGAAAATCCTTCATCTCGATGATAAACAACCAGTGGGTAGCAGAGACATCTTCTATTTGGTAACGGAAACATTTTCGCACGACAAGGCAACATATAGCGATCTTTGGAAAACTTTGGCTAATTTGAGGACTCTGATGATGGAGAAGAACCTGATGAAATTGGCAGTCCTAAAGATAGCCTGTGGGTTAGATGGACTGAAATGGAGGGTGGTGAGAAGTATGATGGAGAATATCTTTCGATTCAGTGGCATCGACATCCTTGTATGCTGTCTCAATATTCGCAGCCCAGATTCGAAAACCGTTGACGGTTACTTCCACCAATCTTCCTGTTGTCCTGCTAATATCGCCACACCAGGAAGGATTCTGGGACATTCCGGGACGAAATTGTCTTAAGGAGGGGGCAATGTTACGAGAATTCATCCGATACCTGGTGCAATCGGCGTTCATTCGTGGAAGTGAGATTCCTCCGATATTTCTCTCTCCGAAAAATCTGGCGCATTAAGGTCGGCGGCTTGCTTTGTTGTATATCTCGAAGAATCTAGTCCAGTCCCAGCGGCTCTTTGACGTTCTGGTGAATTCCATGAAGAAATATATAAATACGGAGAGCTGAGGAAGCATTCATTCAGTATTCGACTATCGTATAGTTAAGATAAAAATGGTAAATTAGAGTGAGTTGAACAGTGTTTTTAAATAAATCCGAGTACTGAACTGAACCCGAAGTGTGTGACAATAAAAACATTACATTAATGTAGCGAATTTGTGAAATAAAATAATTTTCTTTTTTAATGTTAATTTTTGTAATAAATCTGAAAACACTTAATATTTTCGAAACAGTTGAAGTGTCCAAGCGTTTTTCCCAACACGCCTTCCTTTATTCGTTATTGAATTTATTCCATTTGGCTGTTCCACACTGTAAACGTGATGCCCTTTGCTACTTTAAAAGGAGGGATTACACATGATAGTGTACCTTCTGAACGTGTACTAAATTTGTAACATGAAATTATTGCAAATCTACGCCAGAAGCAATAAGAGCTTCTTGCTGGAGTAATAACTAAAATAAAAAAGTAAATTTATTTCTTGTTGAAGTTGAATCTATATTTCAGTTGATACTTTCAGTAAATTAAAAACTCCGCTCAATTTAAGTACAAATAATTTAGTCAAGTGTGAGTTGGACTCGCATATTAAGGGTTACGTACCACCTTCAAGATTCTAATATTCCAGTTTCAGAAAAGCTGGGAATGAGTGCATTTTCTTATATTTACCCTAATATCTTTTAAAGGAAGCGTTTTAAATTTATAAAAAATATACACCTTTATTTTCCACACATAGACTTTTTATTCTAGCTGCTACATGATAAGCTTTTATAAAATGTATTTAATTTTCTAATTTGGCCCCAAAATTAACATTAGAATTTTATTTTACTACTAAACTTTCAGGGAAGCCTTTTATAATCTACTGTCTAAATTTTAGGCTCTGTAGATTAGAAGATCAGATCAGGTCAGGTTTTAAATAATAAATTATTAAATCTTTTAGACAAATTATTTAAAAACACAAATAAAATATATTTTTCAAAACTTTAGATAGTGTAGTTTCTAAAGTGGGAATTAAGTCGATGGTTAATATTTTTGTGAATATATTTTATACAAATGATTTAAATATATATATTTGCAATTCACATAATGAGCTTTTATTTGATATATTACATGATGCATTTGAAAATTTAATTTTTATTTTCCATTTAATTCTATAATTTGTCCCCAAAATTAATATTGAGAAATGAGATTTTTTATATTTTTTTGTTAATGTCTTGTTTTTGTTGTCCATTTAATGCTGTAATTTGCTCCCTAAAATTAATATTACGGGTTTCTTCTTATATATTTGTTTTCGCCATAATGAGCCCTTTCATTTGATATATTACATGATGGGTTAGAAACAATTTTAATTTTATATTTTCCATTTAATTCTGTAATTTGCGCCCCAAAATTAATAGTAGAGGTTGCTCCTTATTTTTCCTGTAAAATTCAGGTGAGGCCCTATATCTCTAATTTTTTTCAAAATTTTACATCTTATAGTTTCGGAGATAAGAGGGGGAACGGCCGATTTTTTAGTTCCCCCCCCCTGAAGTAAGCCGAAAATCAAAATTTCTTCATTTACGATATGTACTCCTGATCGAGTCACCAAACTATACATTGATTCCAAATTTCAACCTTTTCCGTCAAGTAGTTTAGGAGTGATATTATAAGGGTATATTGTATATACGGAACCCTAATGACTATTCATTTCTCTGCTGCAGTGCGCCCAGAAACAAATAAGATATTTTTAAAAAATATATAACCGACTTCCACCTATAACTAAAAAGCTAAAAATAGTTATAACAAAATACAACTCTAGCAAATAAATAACACATTCAGTGTTGTTAGATACCTACCCAGGAAGTAAAAACATTAAAAGGTGCTCATTCCGTACAAATTAATTACCTACCAATCTAGTATATTGTTGAAGTCGGTGCCAAGCAACAATCAAGTTTGATGAAGTAGTAGATAAGTACGCAATGAAGGATTTTAGATTTGCTTGTTAATTTTGGGGCCAAATTAGAAAATTAAATACATATTTTTATAAAAGCTTATCATGTAGCAGGTAGAATAAAAAGTGTAGAAAATAAAGGTGTATATTTTTTATAAATTTAAAACGCTTCCTTCAAAAGATATTAGGGTAAATATAAGAAAATGCACTCATTCCCAGCTTTTCTGAAACTGGAATATTAGAATCTTGAAGGTGGTACGTAACCCTTAATATGCGAGTCCAACTCACACTTGACTAAATTATTTGTACTTAAATTGAGCGGAGTTTTTAATTTACTGAAAGTATCAACTGAAATATAGATTCAACTTCAACAAGAAATAAATTTACTTTTTTATTTTAGTTATTACTCCAGCAAGAAGCTCTTATTGCTTCTGACGTAGATTTGCAATAATTTCATGTTACAAATTTAGTACACGTTCAGAAGGAACACTATCATGTGTAATCCCTCCTTTTAAAGTAGCAAAGGGCATCACGTTTACAGTGTGAAACAGCCAAATGGAATAAATTCAATAGCGAATAAAGGAAGGCGTGTTGGGAAAAACGCTTGGACACTTCAAGTGTTTTCAGATTTATTACAAAAATTAACATTAAAAAAAGAAAATTATTTTATTTCACAAATTAGCTACATTAATGTAATGTTTTTATTGTCACACTCTTCGGGTTCAGTTCAGTTCTCGGATTTATTTAAAAACACTGTTCAACTCACTCTAATTTATTTACACTACTTTAACAGAACTTATATTCACAGAACTATTTACAATTTATCTTAACTATACGGCAGTCGAATACTGAATGAATGCTTCCTCAGCTCTGCGTATTTATATATTTCTTCATGGAATTCTCCAGAACGTCAAAGAGCCGCCGGGACTAGAATAGAATCTTCGAGAAATACAACAAAGCAAGCCGCCGACCTTGATGCGCCAGATTTTTCGGAGAGAGAAATATCGGAGGAATCTCACTTCCACGAATTATCGGATGAACGCTGATTGCACCAGGTATCGGATGAATTCTCGTAACATTGCCCCCTCTTTAAGACCATTTCGTCCCGGAATGTCCCAGAATCCTTCCTGGTGTGGCGATATTAGCAGGACAACAGGAAGATTGGTGGAAGTAACCGTCAACGGTCTTTGAATCTGGGCTGCGAATATTGAGACAGCATACAAGGATGTCGATGCCACTGAATCGAAAGATATTTTTCATCATACTCCTCACCACCCTCCAATTCAGTCCATCTAACCCACAGGCTATCTTTGGGACTGCCAATTTCATCAGGTTCTTCTCCATCATCAGAGTCCTCAATTCTACCAGAGTTTTCCAAAGATCGCTATATGTTGGCTTGTCGTGCGAAAATGTTTTCGTTACCAAATAGAAGATGTCTCTGGTACCCACTGGATCTTGCTCCCTTAGCTTCTGGAACTGGCCGTACTTCTTGGCAAACACCTTAGCTATTTCTCTGGGCATCCGGAGGTCAGGGGGATCAACGTCTGTATATCACGCATGTCTGTCCATTGTTTACATTCCGCAGCCACGACATTTTCTTCCGTCCCAATCCTCTTCTGCCCTCGATCTTGCCCTCGATAATTAACTAGAGAAGCTGGTACTTATGGTTACGCATGATGTAACGTAGGTATGCAGTCGTTCTTTTTTTATATAGTGTTGAAGAGTTCTCGTTCTTTATTAATACGTCTGAGCACGTCCTCGTTTCTTATTTTGGCCGTCCATGGTATCTTAAGTATCCTGCGGTATATCCACATTTCGAGAGCTTCCAATTTGTTTATATCATTTGTTTTTAGTGTCCAACTCTCGACACCGTATAGGAGCACCGACCAGACGTAGCATTTCATAAATTTCATTTTAAGGTCAAGGTCGAAATCGCTACAGGTGAAGACTTTTTTATATTACAGGAATGCGCCTCTGGCTTGTTCGATTCTGCACTTAATTTCCCTGTCCGATGACCATTCCTCATGAATCCATACTCCCAGGTACTTAAATTTTTCTACTCGTTCTAAGAGTTTTCCTTTATATAGTAAGGTGGAGTTTCGAAACTCATACACCTCTCTCGTGACAACCATGAATTTTGTCTTTTTTGTGTTAATGGCAAGTCCCATATTTTGACTACATTCTCCTACTACATTAACCAACTGTTGTAAATCTTCCATGTTATCCGCAATCAGGACTGTGTCATCAGCGTATCGTATGTTATTTATCCAGACTCCATTGACTCTAATTCCAATTTCCTTGTCCTCTAGCGAGTCCTGAAAGATGGCCTCTGTATATATTAAACAAGAGCGGCGAGTGTATACACCCCTGCCATAGTCCTCTACGGATACAGATTTGGTTGGTTAGGCCGTTTGCTAATCTAACCCGGGATGACTGGTGCCAGTATAAGTTTTCGGTACATCTAATGTCTTTCTAGTCTAAATCAAGTCTCCTGAGAAGCTGCATAAGTTTATGGTGTTGCACCCTATCGAAAGCTTTTTCGTAGTCTATAAAACATAGACATACGTTTTTTTTCGCTGGTCGTAGCAATTCTGTACTAATACCTGCCTCGCTACTAGCGCTTCCCTGGTGCTTAACCCCTTTCTGAATTCAAACTGTGAGTCACTTATGGCATCCTCACACCGTTTATAGAGTCTCCGGTGTATTATTCTCAGGAATATTTTTAGGGAATGACTCATGAGACTAATCAGTCTGTGTTCCTCGCATTTTCGTGCGCTGATCTTTTTTGGTAGGGGGATGAGAGTCGAAGATAACCATTGCTCCGGGTAGAGAGCAGTGTCGTATATTCGGTTAAACAACTCGAAAAGGACTGCAATGCCTCTGTCGTCTAGAAGTTTGAGTATTTCTGATGGGATCTCATCCGATCCAGCCGCTTTATTATTTTTCGTAATTTGTATAGCCTTTTCAATCTCTTCTTTCGTAATAGAAGGTCCAGTTAGATTGCTTTCGACTGTGAGTTCTTTATCCGGCCTATCGTCATAAAAAAGTTTTTCTACATAATCCTCCCATATTTTGTGTTTTTCGTCATCGTTGAGAACTATTTGGTTATCCCTCGTTGGTTGTTATACCTAAACCCATTAGAGTACAGTACCATAAACTATTCGAAGGTCATCTCGCCATCGGGTGGTTGGATGCCGCGGACTTCGCCGTTATGACTTCCGGCATAAGGGGCTAACCTGTTGAAATGTACCACCTTTGATTTTCCTCGAAGTAGCTTCCTTATTCTGAAGACATCGTTGATCTTCTTTACAATTTGGTAAGGCCCCTCCCAAGATCTTTGTAGCTTGGGTGAATATCCACGACGACGTTGCGAGTTATACAACCAAACAAGATCATCAGCTTGGAATTCCCCGCCCTCGGCTCTGATGTCATAGGCTTCCTTCATTCGGGCACTGGCATTCTCGATATTTAACCGGACTCGTTGCACACTGGGGCTATAGAAGTGATTTGGTTCAAAACCACCCAGAAATTGCAATTTCAGGTGGAAGCCGGTTATATATTTTTTTTTAATATTTTATTTTCAACTTTTTAGTTTTTTTGAACCCAGGTAGTTTTCATTCTTTATTTTTTATTTTGTATGTATAACCTTAATAGACAGGACCAGGTAACATCGAAAGCGTCAACATTACACAATGATACATTTTCATTTAAATTGACTGGTAAATGTTTACGAACAAAATGTACTAGTACGCGTTGACTTAATAAGCCCAAAATATATTTATGTCTTATGGCCCACGCCATGTAACCTTTTTTCAACTTTTTTTGACAATTCTGTATACCTATAGATAATTCCACTCCACTCTATGTACCAACCCAGCCCACGGACAAGCATAATTTTGTTAGGAGGGAGTAGAATCCATCCCATATTTACGGAGTCAAATCCGTCCTATATTTCAACCATAGTATATAACTCCTTGTGGACTACCCCATAAATTATTTCATTTTTAACATTTTATATTATCGTCCTGTGTAACATTAATTCCTCTCCACACTTTATGCAACTTCTTATGGGGTATAAAATAAATAATGTTTTTATAACACTGTATAAATATAACTCAACTTCAGGATATATTTCAACCATCCTGTATATGAGTTGTTTACATCCATATTATATAACAGTTTTTTAATCACCCTATATAATTTTAATTTCACATATTTTCCAACATTTTTATACCACCAAACGTCTACTCTACCCTATATTCCAACTATCCTGTGTAGACGGCTAAACGGTCTTAACTATATTTCAATCATCATATAAATGCAACTTCTTCTATCACTTTACTTTGTGATTTTGTTTGCTATAACTAAACATCCTGTGTATAAACGCACCAAATAGCAGTTTAGAATTTGACATGTGTTGTCACTGAATTTTCTATTAGGCCGGGAGAATGTGACAACCAAAAGCACCGTCTTCGCAAAATGGAAAAATTTCCATTTAAATAGGTATTTGCCTGGTATACAAACAGAACGAGCTTGGTACTCATTTATTTAAGGAGCCGAAAATACTATGCTTTACTACCTATATGCTTGAGATGTACATAGAAAATTTTCAAATTCGCAATAAAACTTCCATTGCCTAAAATTCCGGCACTATTACGTTGGAATTAAAATATTTATGAGGAAATGTCCGTTATGTCATTTCGATGAAATTTTTGAGAAGAATTTTGGAATTTTCGGCGATTTTCTGCAACAATGCAAGTTGCACGTCGCAGAAAAGTATATGAGATCACCTAGAGATCTTCCTTAATAGATTAAACGTTAAAAAACTATACACATCCATAAAGAGTTTTCGAAAAATCGACCAATATGTTAGGGATATTGGTCGATTTCCATGCACGCATGTGTTCATTCACAAGTTTTATCACTTTAGCAATAGAATTCTTTTCCCAAATTTGAAGTTTCACCAATCCGGATATATAGTCTATTAAACAAGACCATATGGTTATACAAACGGTTCACCACAGGAGAATAAATCAGGTAACATACATACAAAAAAAAAGTAAAAAAAAATACGCGACAAATTGATAACCTCCTCCTTTTTGGAAGTCGGTTAATAACAGATAAATTAATGAACCTGGACTTAGAGAAGTTCTTAAGAGAAAAAAATCATCTGTGAAAGATTATTTTGAAATTAATAATTATCAATTTCAAAAAATAGTGCAAATCAAATCGTGAGTAAAAAAACGTGTACTTCAGTGATCTTGAAGGTTTTAATAAATTTATAAAAAATATAGAGATAATGGAAAAGGTCACTTAAATTTTGGTATTGACGGTGAATTCCTAAAAGTATGCTTCTCCTAACAGCACTCAACCGGCATAGAAATCTGCAGTCACAAAACGGATAAACGGTAAAAATATTTCGCAAGTATTTGCTAAAGATTGTACAGACTCAAGCATTAAAATATATTTATTTTAGCTATATTTAAGTCTAGCCAAGAACTGTATGAAAATATTGCTGCGGTATGGAAAATATTAAATGCTTTATTGCACTACAGCTACTGATTTATATCTCCCAAATTGGGTGAACAGAATGTCGCATTCAAGCTAATCGTGTTACATGTTTACACATAAGGCGAACATAAAATGTGGGTGAATGTATAACAACAATGCTAAAAATTTGTATTACAAAAATGAATGGTGTGTAGCGGTTCCAATTAAAAAACATACCAAATAAATACATTAGAACCAAATAACAAAAACTGATTTCCAAATATACAAAAGTAACTAAATTAAAAACCAAAAATTATATACTTCTGAAGTTGGTGCCAAGTTAAAGAGAAAATAATTTGGTAAGTATATTTTTATCTAAACTTTCAAATTTCGCGCGCATTTTTGAAACAGGACAGTGTAAAATTTGAAATATATATATATATATATATATATATATATATATATATATATATGTTAGATTATAGTCCTTCACGGATGGAGCAATGTGATTTTCTTTGTTGTATCCGGTGTACATCCGTTTCTCGGTTTGTGCTCTGAAGAGAACAGTCAAGTAAAATGTTCTTTTCAGAGCTTTTCAAAACATACTCGCCGACAAAGCACCTAGGAGTTTAATTTAAGTCGGTTAATAATGTGATTGTCCACCGCGATAATCTATACACTCCCCCAACACGTCTTGGCATTGATTCAATAAGGTGGTCTATTTCTTCTTGAGGAATACTATTCCAAGTTAACTGTATTTCATGTCTTAGAATCTCCAAAGTCCATGGGGGCTGGGGTCAATTTCCGAGCCTTCTACCCATCATCTCCCAAACATATTATATGTGCGAATGATCGGAGATCTGGGCGTCCATGGCAACACATTCACATGGGTCTCTTCAAAAAAGTTTATAGTAACTTAAGGAACATGTGGCCGAGCATTTACACCAGATTATAGAGCAAAATTTAACTCATTTTTGGACATACAATTCAACAGCAATTCGCTTATACCATCACGTCAGTAACAGTTTATATGATTGGATCATTTTTTTACCGAGTAAACTCAGAAAAACTGCTCTAAATTGGATTTTTTTTCAAAAAAATATTAACTTTCTGGTAACTAATACTGGAATATTAGTCATCGTCAAAACGATAGTTTATGATATTAAGTTTATATGGGCTCACGGTGGATACTATTGAATAAGTAGTTTGTGAAGAATTCGAATTTAACTAATTTAAAGAGCTTTTTTGCACATCCCACCGTATTAACGAGGCAAGTCCGACCGGGATATACTAAAGATATTTTGAAAGTTCATAAACTCCACTTCAATTTGTCTATCTTGGTTTTTCGCTATATTGCCGAGAAATTGGTTGAAAATAATAGTAAACATTGCATTAAGTGTACGAATATGCAACAGCCAGCCAGCGGTGTACTGACAATAGCTGTCAAGGCACATGGACGGATTTAGAATTTTCTTAAGTTGAGGGCACGAGATTGGTCTATTTTCCCATTGGTTTATTAAGTTAATGGTTACCTATATACAGTTTACTGCTATTAATTAAATTACATTTTTCCACTGACTGGATCCGCCACTGTCAAGACATCGGAGGATCCGTTGTTTAAGCCCGTTTTCAAAAGCAATATTAATACATTTTACGACACTATGACAAAAATCGAAGATATACGAAGTGAAGTACCTACATTTCATCAGCTTTCAAAATATGTTTTGCATATCACTATCGAACTTTCGTGGTTAATACGATACGTTCTGCAAAATATTTCTACAAATTATTTAAATTGCATTTCTGCAAGATCTACTTAACGTACAATATCGATCTTCGCGTTATTAATCTCAATATTATAAGCTATCACCAGGAGACAGATTAAGTTCCAGCTGTTATTACAACCAACTTAAAAATTTTTGAAAATCACTCACTTTATATCAGTTTTTCCAGCTTTTCTTTATGAAAAATGCTCCGGTCAAAATTAATAAACACTCAATTTGAAGATTTTCTCATTCTCTACAATTTTTCTATGGACGGTATTATGAACAGATCATTTTTTACCCTATAAGCAAAAAACTGAAATACCCCATATTGTTTGGGGTTTTTAAGCCTCAAATACTTTACTTCTATGAGTTTGCTGTTATAATGTCAGTTGGGACTTATAAACTATTATTTACGTGATGGCTTATGCGGTTTGCTGTTGAATTTTGTCACATAAAAGTCGTCTCTATTGACTGGTGTAATTAGGGAGTACATACGGCTCCACAACTTCCTGAAGATAATGTTGCGCTGTCATGTTGCCTCGAACAAAGACTAAAGGTGACCTCCTTCCATGTGCAACAGCACCCTCCATACCATAACCTACTGCCCGGTGTACATGTCGCTCAACATCAAGTTGAGGTTGACGTCTTTCTCCTCGACGTCGTCTAACCCTTCTTCGGCCATCATGTCCACCCAAGCAGAAGCAAGATTCATCAGAGAAGACGACCTGATGTCATTCCAGATTCCAATGTTGTCGTTCTCTGCACCACTGTAGTCGTTGCCGTCGATACTCAGCGGTCAGAGGTAGCACACTATGGTGTCGATAATGTTGCAGTCCAAAGGACCTTACGCGGCGGTAAACCGTTCCAACACTTACAAGATGGCCTTGTTCTCCTAACCGCTGATCAGCCAAATTTGGAGTTGGCGAAAATCGGTCTCTAAAGGACATAAGTCTTAGACGAATACTCGAGTGACTAGTAGCGAAAGCTGAAGGCTACGAGAATTATGCGAACCGAACTGAAGAGGGCAGATGTCACTCTGCCGAAACGTCGTCATTTTACCATCGATCCCGGCAGGGATCAGTTGTCAACTAGGCTGACTACGGAAACCACCTAACACATTTAGTGCCCGCGAAAACTTAAAAACAAATATATATATATAGCAGGTAGCTACTGCCCAACGTCAAATAAGAAGTTTTAAAATAATTTGCTCCAAAAATATTTTCATATTTCACTAATGCAACCCACAGCGCACTTATCTATATATTATAGGGTTATTCACGTTATCCGAACTGGAACAGCACCTCTAAACTACTATACGATTGATATCTATTATAAGTAGAGTATGTAAAAATTATTTTTTAACATGTAAACTTAGTCCCAAATATAAGAAACAAAAATGTTGCATTTTATTCATAGGATAGAATTTTTTTATTTTCAAAATTGATTCGCTTAGTGGTGACACTTTGTGTCGAATGAGGTGACCCTGTATAAGCAGTAAACAATTTATGTCACAAAATTTGTGATATATTGTAGATGCTACTAATATTTGGATAAGAAAAGAATACTATTTTAAAACTAGAATTATAAAAGGTTAAGGATTATTTCGAGAACTGTTGAAGCACTGCTATACTGTTGTTCTAACACCCTCGATAAGGAATAATAGCACAGTGTTAGGAAAATACGTAAATAATGAACAAAACCGCGTTTGAAATTAAGAGCTATGCGTATTTGAAACTAATAATATAGTAGTTCACATAAATTTACAGGATAACATACTTATTTGTTATTTTTACTTGGACGTGTTGTAAAAGGCAAAAATATTAGTTTTAATATTTTCTCTTTTCTGTACGTGTTACTATAATTTAATGCTTTATATTTATGTTTCTTTTCAGTTTCTAGTTAGGTATAAACAAAAAACTTTTTTATAAAAAATCTAAATTGAGATTACTTTGGACAAAATCTTTCTTAACATTTCTTAAAACTAGAATTATTTAAATATATCAACCAGTTATGAAAATAAATGAAAATAATAGATTTTGTCGGTACTGGGGTTTGTAACATGAGTCGTTTCAGAATTCATCAGATTTTTTTTTCTGTGAAAATAAAATTAGATACCTACACTTTTAGTATAAGGTTGGTATGTGTATGGTAGGTACAGTAATATTCTAAGAAAAGAATGCACCTATATTTACAAAGAAGTTTTCTTACTGTTTTATGGTCAAATTTTTCAATTTCATTTCTAGTGTACGTAAGATAAATTTATTACTTTTAATAATAATATTGTAAGAATAGTTTTAGTATTTGTTCAAAAACCGCGACTTTAATTTACTAATAAAACTATACCTCTTTTTTTAAATTTCAGTATTTTCTTTTCCGCCCTTTATTTCTTTTTGAGACCATTATTTATTCACGTCTTGAATAATGTTCCCATTGCTAAGTTTATCATAGGTATCATGAGTATAAAATCGCGTGTTAACTCAAAATTTTTGTTAATCCAAATTTCAATAATGGGTTCAAATTCCTATTATATACTTTCAATTCATACCATAATAAAAATCACATATTATTCATATGATTAATTTTTATTCATAATTATTGTTTTACATTTTGTTAACAAATGTAAAACTGGTGTAAAAACTACCTAAAGAGTGGTAAACCAATTAACAAAAATTATGGGATAGACCCATGTCAAACCGATTGTTATAAATGCATTCCTTTGCAATGGTTATGTTATGAACAGAAAAATAAACATCTGGCAATAGAAAGATACATTTCGCATTTCTGATATAAGGCAGTAAACCTTTTATTTTATTAAGATTCTTAAGCTTTTTAAAAACAAGATATATATGTAGTTTGATTTATTTAATATTGAATGATATCTTCATAATACACTCTGAGTGAAATTTTTGGGTTCCATTCATTTACGTAAACTTTATTATTAGCTAGGAGCCTGGATGAAAATTCAGTTAATACTAAATAGTAAATAATAGTTAGTTCCCAGATGTACATTGACTAAACATTCTATCGGTAAATTCCACATTATTTTTATTATGTTTGTTTAATATTAGTATTTGGTATGGCAGCCCGATACTATTTCCCAAGTTAAACGTAACTTAGAAGATATGATATAAACAGAACTTGTCTTCAGCATTTTCTGTCCTTTATATTTTGTGATTTTCAAGCGCTTCTATGATTTCCTTACTATATGGGGCCTCAATTCTAAGAACACAATTTAGGTTGGTAGAACGAATGATCTTCAGAATGAATCTTAATTTTTGTTATTATTAGGTTATTAATTTTATGTGCACCACAGAAATACATTGTAATTAGTAATTTAGTATTTCCCGATTTTTTTTAAATACCTGTTTCGTCATTCCGATATCTAAATATTCGTGCTCATTTCTCATAAATTAAATTTTCCAAATTGGTCGTCAAACATATATATTATTTTAAAAAAGTGTCGGTATAAAAGGTCTTACGCCACTTTCATTTTGTGTTCTTCTAGTAGGGAATGCTCCTACAAATAATTTACCCGCCAAAGGAAATAAAATTTTCACATCCAGTATATTGCAATATAGTCCGTGGGTTCAATTTAAAATTATAAAACTAATATTCACATTCACTTTTCTAGAAACTTTTATTTACATTAAAACAGCTGATTACAATAACAATCCCATATACGCTAGTCGTCGCGGTATAACTAACTGCGATCGTGGTGTGCTTCCTTTATAATACTAGCGTAGAATTCTCCAGTAAAAATCATAATCACTCCTTCCGCTGACGAGTCTTTTCGAGAACCGTTTTTTTTATCTCAAAGCGTTTGTTGTCGTACTGAGATGAAACAGGGTCGGCTGTGGGTAAATTTCGTAACACTGCCCCCCCTTTAAATCTGATCGTCCCGATCAGAAACATCCTCTCCATGGTAGGGAGCGAGTCGATCTAAATGAACCACCTTCAATTTAGCCTTGGGGTTTCGACGGATCCGGTAGACGACGTCATTAAGCCTCTTGACCACCTCGTATGGACCATCCCAGGCGGGTGTAAGCTTTGGGGATTTACCCTTGCTCCGTTGGGGGTTATACAGCCAGACTTTGTCCCTCTCCTGGAACCCGACTGAATTGGCCTTGAGGTCGTATCGCGTCTTCATCCGGTCACTGGTGGCCAACATCTGCGTTCGGGCTAATTCGTGTATTGCCAGCATGTTACGTCGGAGCTGGTCGGCATAGTCGTCGATGTCTTGGGGAGGTTCTTCGGGGGAGCCAAATGCCAAGTCGCGTGGTAATCGCAGTTCATTTCCGAATAGGACGCTGGCTGGGGTCAGGCCTGTACTATTATGTACAGCAGAGCGATATGACAACAGGAATAGGGAAATATGCTCATCCCAATCACGTTGGTTATTGCTGACGACCTTGGATAGGTGTTGTTCCAAGGTCCTGTTGAATCTTTCCACCATTCCGTCTGACTGTGGGTGTAATGGTGTTGTTCTCGGTTTCCTGATCCCCAACATCGTGCAGACCTTCTGGAATACATTCGATTCGAAGTTACGCCCCTGGTCTGAATGTAATTCCATCGGGAGGCCAAACCTGCTGAATAGTTGTTCTACTAGCACCGTCGCTACCGTGGTTTCCTCTTGGTTGGGTATCGCATATGCCTCAGGCCATTTGCTGAAGTAATCCATTGCGACCAGAATGTGTTTGTTCCCCCTCTCAGACTCGGGAAACGGACCGGCGACATCGATGGCAATTCTCTCAAATGGAACGCCCACATTGTACTGCTGCATTCTGCCCTTGGTCCGGGTCTTCGGGCCCTTACTGGCTGCACAGGTGGCACATTTACGGCACCAAGCTCTGACGTCTTCGAAGTAATTCACCCAGTAGTACCGCTGGCGAACTTTGTCTAGGGTTTTATTCATGCCCAGGTGGCCTCCGGTAATTCCATCATGTACTTCGGTCAGGATGGCTGGTACCTTTTTCTTCGGAACTACCAGTTGGGACTTGGTTTCTCGTCCATCAGCGCTTTCCCAAACTCGCTTGAGCATTCCATTGTCTACTATTAGAGAGTCCCATTGAGCCCATAACGACTTCAGCACGCCGGAGTATCTAGCTACCTCGTCCCATCGTGGCCTGGGTGCTCCTCTCGTTTTGAGTGACAAGATTGGTTCGATGTCTGGATCAGCCATTTGGTCCTGGATGCACTGTTCCGTTGTCCAGTCTTCATTGGCCTGCACTCGGATCTGCGTGATGGGGATACCCTCTCGCTGTTCCGTCCTCAGACAATGTCCGCATTCCGCTCTACAGGGTCTTCTGGATAGGGCATCGGCATTATTGTGCAAACGGCCGGCACGGTGTTCCAACTTGAAGTCGTATTGCTGTAATTTCTCCATCCATCTGGCTAGTTGTCCTTCCGGTGTCTTCATGTCCAGCAGCCATTTGAGTGCGGCATGATCTGTTCGGATTAAGAAATGGCGACCATACAGGTATTTATGGAAATGGTCCACAGCCCTTATTATTGCAAGAAGTTCTTTTCTGGTGACGCAATAATTTCTTTCTGGTTTCGAGAATCCACGGCTGTAATACTCGATCACCCTCTCTTCACCATCTTGCACCTGGGATAGGACGGCCCCCAAACCTGTGTTGCTGGCGTCGGTGTCTAAGATGAACTTGCCGGACTTTGTAGGAAAGGCTAGGATTGGGCTGGAACATAGTGCTGCCTTCAGTCGCCTGAATGATGTTTCGCAATCCTGATTCCAATGGAAGGTCTCTTTCTCAGTGGTCTGCCGATGTAGAGGGGCGACAATGGTGGCAAATCCCTCAACAAAACGCCGGTAGTATGAACAGAGGCCCAAGAAGCTTCGGAGTTCATGTTTGTCTCTTGGAACTGGCCAATCACGGATGGCTTCTATCTTATCTTCGTTGGTGCGGATTCCTAACTCGGACACTACGTGACCCAAAAACTCTACTTGTTTTTGGAACAAGGAACACTTCTTTGGGTTGAGTCTCAGGTTGGCATTATTAATTCTGGAGAATACTTCGTCCAGGTTCTTCAGATGGTCGTCGAATGTCTGACCCATGACTAGAATGTCGTCGAGGTATACTAAGCACGTCCTCCATGTTAACCCGCTCAGTACATACTCCATTAGCCTCTCAAATGTAGCGGGTGCATTACATAACCCAAAGGGCATGACCGTGAACTGAAACAGCCCTATACTGGTGGAGAACGCTGTCTTCTCTCTGTCGTTTGCGTGTAGACCAACCTGCCAATATCCACTTTTTAGGTCCAGTGTGGAGAACCAACGGGAGCCTGCTAGTGTGGTCAAAGTGTCATCGATTCGGGGTAGTGGATAGCTGTCTTTCTTCGTGACGTCATTCAGCTTTCTGTAATCCACACAAAATCGGGTGGTTCCATCCTTCTTTTTAACTAGCACGACGGGAGCAGACCAAGGGCTGATGGATGGCTCAATAACTCCATTTTGTAACATGGACTCGATGTTTTCCTCAACTGCCTGTTGTTGCCCCAATGGTAGTCGTCTAGGTGGTATTCTGATGGGTTGAGCCTTTCCGGTATCTATTCGATACTGGATGATGTTGGTGCGACCCGTGGTTCCATAATTGCTTGGCTTTCTTCTGGTTCTCTGATGTCAAGTGTGTCAAATGGTCAGCAAACTGTTGTAGGAACTCTTTATCGGGCCCTGTCTCCTTCACCGACGTCTGCTACTCTTCTTCGCAATTGATGATGGTCTCTACTGGCTCGAAACAAGCTATCTCTTGACCATTGGTAATTCTGATGTCGTTGTTGGACAAATCCAGGACTCTGATTGGTATATCTCGTCCGGTTTTAACTATAGCCCGTCCAACTAAGTAGTTATGAGTTGAGTGTACGGGCTCCACCATTCCAACGCAGCTCCCAGGATTGCTGTCTAGCTGCCCATGAATAATCTGTTCCGTTCGACCGGGAATTCTAGCTAAAGACTTTGCCACAATTTTTATGGGGGTGACTGACGTGTTGACGGGCCGTGTAAATACAAATTCCTCATTTAGGAACCGAAGAACATCATATCTCGGGTCGAACATAAATCCATGCTGGCTAATTAAGTCCATTCCCAGTATAAAATCGTCCTCAATATTTGCTACCAGGACCCTATGCCAGATCATGTTGTCCCCTATCTGTAGCACGACATCTGCCTCACCCTGTATTGAAATGGACTCGCCGGTGACTGTTCTGAGCTGGATGTTATTGGTCACTGGCCGAATTTCTGATGCTCTCAAAACCCTGGACTTGGCAATGGACACAGCGGCGCCGGTGTCGATGGTGATGGTAACTGCTCGCCCATTGATGGTGCCTTTGATGACTAGGCTGCCGCTATCTCGGCAAAATCCCCGGACGGATAACGTTTTGGGGGCTGGTGGAGGGACAGTCAGCATTCGCCCCCCTATGCTGACTGACTGACGGTCCCTAGACATTTGGCTGTTCTGTTGGTTACCCCTGGTCGGTGATCGTTCAGGTGGCCTCACTCGACAGTCACGTTGGAAGTGTCCTGTCCGTCCGCAGCGGTAACATGCCCCTCTGGTGCCAGTTCTTTGTGACCGTTCTAATATTTCCTTCAAACCAGCCAGCAGCGCTTGAAATGGTGACTCTGATTCTTCCTGGTTGAAGGAAACTGCTCGGACCCTCGGCTTGGACATGTTCATGACGGCCTATACTTCCAAAGCTCGAAGTAGAGCTTCATTACTTTTCTTGACGCCGCTTAGTCTTAGGTTTCGTTGTACTTCCACATCTCTGATGCCGTTTATGAAACTCTGTGTGGCCAACTGGTCTTTCGTTTCCTCTGGCAGGTCTGGGTAGGACAAGTGAACTAACCGTCTAATCTCTGCTTCGAATTCTTGAAGGCTTTCACCGGATTTTTGCGTTTTCCCACTGAGTTGGACTTGGTATATCTGGCTCAAGGATTGATTGTCGTATCTCTTGTCCAGAATGGCGATGATCTTGTCGAAATTGCCTTGTTCTTCGACTGGAATGCTTTGGAAGAGTTCTAGGGCCGGACCTCTTAACGAAATTACCAGAGAGGTAGATTTTTCTTGATTATCCCATCCATTAGCTGTAGCCACGGCCTCAAATTGCCGTTTATACATGGGCCAAGATGAACTGCCATCAAATGTGGGTGGTTTGCTAACGGAACCTTTGGTACTCACGGTGTGCTGGTATTTCTCTCTCTGCAAATCTTGTTGCAATTTTTTAATTGCTGTTTCCACTTTATCTTGTACTTCACTTCACTGTGTACTGCGTCTTTAATTGAACTGATTTCAGCTTTTACCTGGCTTTGGATAGCACTTATTTCAAATTTCACCTGGTTCTGGACGGAATCGATGTCATCTACTTTGATTTCAAGAGTCTCCACATTACTTTTTAGGGTCTTTATGTCGTCGTTTATTTCTTTTATATCTGATTCAACTATTTGCATTCATTAACTGTTTCATTAACTTGCGATACTATTTGCATTAGTTGTTCAAATTGCATTTGTCTTTTTTCTTCAGTTATTTTAAATTCATTTTGTCGCTTTAATTCAGTTTGATCTTGTTTTTCTACAAATTTCGAGAATAATCCTTCAATTAAATTATGTTGTTCACTTTTCATCGTGGAAACTAGATTTTGTTGTTCGCTTTTCATCGTGGAAACTAGATTTTGTTGTTCGCTTTTCATCGTAGTGACAAGGTTTTCTAATTCTACTTTACGTTTTTCATCAAAAGATTTTACTAACCTTTGTTGAATTTCTTCTTGATGTTGTTTCTCCTTCTTGTCGCGTTTTTCTAGAATCTGTGCTATTTTTTCGTCTAGTCCGTCCGTAACCTGTTTGATAATTTTTTTGGTAGTTTCGTCGGTTTTTTCCATACTACGAATTTCCATAAATCAAATTACGATTTTAACTGCACTTAATCCTTCACTTCTAACACCAAATTGCAATATAGTCCGTGGGTTCAATTTAAAATTATAAAACTAATATTCACATTCACTTTTCTAGAAACTTTTATTTACATTAAAACAGCTGATTACAATAACAATCCCATATACGCTAGTCGTCACGGTATAACTAACTGCGATCGTGGTGTGCTTCCTTTATAGTACCAGCGTCGAATTCTCCAGTAAAAATCATCATCACTCCTTCCGCTGCCGAGTCTTTTCGAGAACCGTTTTTTTTATCTCAAAGCGTTTGTTGTCGTACTGAGATGAAACAAGGTCGGCTTTGGGTAAATTTCGTAACAATATTTTAATATAAAGTGCTAGACATATTTGTCATGTTTGAGATTATTGACATTTCATACTGTGGTTTGGGTGTTTTTCATTTTTGGTACTGACAGATATTGTCATTACCATTGTTGATGGTTTTCGTGTTTTTGACATTAACTTTTTTCACTTTTACGGTGATGTTAGCATGTTTAGTTAGTTTTACCATTTTTGACTTTTTACACATTTTAAATATTTTAGGTTTTTGACAGCATAATTTTCATATATTTGTGTAGTTTGCTTTATTTAATATTCTTAACACTTCGAAATATTTTAGAATTTTGAAATTTATTTTTATTTTATAAATAGCTTAACCTTTTTTATAATTCCGACATTTTCTAAATATTTCGAAATTTCAACTGCGATTAATCAATTGAACACTTTTCAGTTCCCAGCCCCTCCATAACTTCAATATTGACAAAACGACGAATAACGTCTTGATTCATTTAATGAAAAGAGTAAATTTATCATTCTAATGCAATGAATAAATACTCCGGGTACGTGATTCATATCTCCTCCCCATTCAATAATTATAACGTTTGCAGAATTTCACATTAAATCGCTATTAATATAAAGAATTGATATCATAATTATAACACTGTTATTATTTTCGGTTCCCGGGAAATATTATTTTTTTGTTAAAACATACTCTACTTGCCCCTTGCCCCTATCGGAAAACAGAATTTTTGCAAAATGATAAAACCGGCTTCTATTTATTTTAGAAGAGTTGCTATATCAAGATTCCTAACATTCTACTTTTAATTTCGGAGATATTGAATACTCTGTAAAATAGTGACCCCCATTTCCCCATTCTGTATTTCACTTCTCGCAAAATGACGAATAAAGTATTACTTCACTTAAAAAAAGGAATCAGCCTTATAATTTATTTCTTTAGGTTCCCGAAAAATAGTTATTTTTCAAAAAAAAATCCCCGTCTGTCCCAATGAGATAATAAAATTTTTGATAAACCTCGTTTTTATTTATTTAAGGTATATACACCAATTTTCGTGCCTCTTTTACTCTTTATTTTCAAGATATTAAATTTAAGGAAAAATAATAGACATTTCACTGCCCCCCACTCCATCGCGTAATCAAACATTTTATCAAAATAAAATATAGACTATGTCATTCGCGGCTAGTGTATCAATTCGGTACTTCCATATGTCACCCACTACAAACAACAAAAAAATGTTACGTCTTTATACGTTAGTATAGAAGTACGATGCAAACAACCACTACGCACAAACAAAACAGTAATTTCAAAATGTGCACTTCCATTCAGGTAAACTTATTGATTAAAATACATTTTGGAATGTTTTTTTCAAAAAACTAATTGCAATTGCTATTACCGTTTTCGTTAATTCATTACTATCCATTGAAGTACTATATCGTTTTTTATTGATAATGATAAAGGAATATCCAATATACTCAAAGTAACCAATTTGTACAAATTTCACCATTTTTCAAAATGACCCACTTTCATATTTTTTGGGCATTTCGAGGATGATCCTTGAACTGACCTTTTATCATAAACAACTCCTTGAAATACCCTTTTTGTATACGATCACTTTGAGGAGTCTCCTCGAAATGACCACCTTCGCCTCAAAATGACCACAATGTATATTTTTTCAGCCTCGAACCATTTAACATATATATATATATACTAGCTGTCGCCCAGTGGTCGAAATGCGACCAGTTGTGTCAATATCTCTGGCAGGTTAAGTAAATTTTATCGTGACATTCTATCCTAGGACTTTAGGGAGAACAGCAATTACACGGAACGGATCCAGATTCGGAACCTCTGTGTGATAGTTTCCTCGAAAATCTTACATGTCGGTCTTACATCTCGCTTCTACAAATAAGTAACGAAATTCAAGTTTTTTTCAGATATAATTCATAGAACTTTATTTGTGTTCAAATTCGTAATTCTTAATTTAATATGACAACAATTCAACCGCTAATGGGCTACCCTACATTTTATTTTTTCTAAAATTTGTTGTTTTATGTTTATGAAATTTTTAATTATCTTCTGTAACTATAATTCTACTCCGACCTATATTTCAATCATTATATATATGGAACTCTTCGTGGGCTACTCTATAAATCATTTCCTTTTCTAACATTTTTTATCACCACCCTGTATATCTATAATTCCTCTCACCCTATATTTCATCTTAACTATATATACAACAGCTTATGGGTTACGAAATGTTGCATTTCCATTTCTGCCACCCTGTATATTCATCTACGTATAACATTTTTTGCACCACCCTGTATAACTGTAATTCTACTGCACCTTCTATTCCAAGAACCCTGTAAATTTGACCGCTAATGGGCTTCCCTATATAATTATTTTATTAGTTATAATTGCACTCTATATTTTAAACACCCTATATATGCAACTGCTTATGTGCCACCCACGAAAAAAATGATTTCTAACATATCTGGAATCGCCCTGTATAATTATAATATACAACGATTACTTTACCACTAAACAATAACAACGCTTGCATGCCACTTCCAGAAGTACATGCTCTAAGTATATAACAGCATTGGTCTGTCTATATATAATTACTCAATGTTTTGAGTCTGGCGACGGCGGCACATTCAATTGTTTGTCATTGACATTATTGACGTAAATAATGAATTTTTATTATATTTTATTTAATGAATGAACCAATATTATAAATTAAGATTAGCATTCTGCACTGAAGGTCGTCAGTAGCTACTAAACAAAACAAAAATGAAGAAAATCGGTTGAAAAACAGAGGAGAAAATGGTACCTAATCGTTTTGTCTTTGCCTATTTATATATAGATATATACATATATATGTTTTTTCCTGTTTTCACCTTGGCCTGCATGCAAGATGTTACATTTATTGTAATCATAATTTTTTGATAGGCTGAAGAAGCTATACAATATTACATACAATATTAAAAGTGAACAATTAAAATAGTTAAAGTACTTGAATAACTTAATGCTATAAATGATATTATTTGAATGACTTAAAACTAAAAGCGATATTATTTGAATGACTTAATACTAAAAGTGATAATATTTGAATGACAACACGAGAACGTTTCCAGTTGCTTTTATAACATTAACAAAAGTGCTGATGCAAGTCAGCGTTTTTACTGGGTAAACGGACTCGTGTAGGTTTCCGGGAAGTTGTTTGCATATAATTCAAGATGAAATTTGATATCCCTGAGAAGTCACGTACGCTTTAAATTCCGTTGACTTCTCGACTGTGTGAACTAAGTGCTGATATATTTTGCATATAACAACTCCCCTTACATATCAAAAGTTGATGCTATAACATCAACTTTTAGGAACAGAAACATAAAATAATATAAAATGATGTTTGAATGGTATGAAGAATAATAAGTAATAAGTGTATAAAATATGAATAAAATAATAGGTAAAAATCAAATTGATATTTGTAAAATATAATCAAAATATGAGCAATAAAATAATACGAGTAATAATTAAATTCTTAACCTAACATATCAAAATAAAATATAAAGTAAAAGCAAATGTGAATAAAAATAATGTGTAGAAAAATAAAAAGGTTAATGATATAAATCAATATTAAAAATGGTGTTTTTAGAGAACATAAATGGTATACCTAAACTTGCGTCTCTAAGCTTTGTTCTGTTTTCAAAACAGGCCTAAGCTTGGGGAAGAATTTGAGTCTTGGCTGAGGCACTGAAGTCTGGTCAGGACTGCAGTCCTTTGGAGGTTTTACCATCCTCTTTTTGACAGCTTGGAAGGTGATGAGTGCTGCTATGATCATGAGAGCAGCTATGGTTGTATAGGTAAACCAAGAGATATTATTGGTTACAAACGGCTGGTTTATGAGACCATCGAGGTCTCTGGAATATTGTTCCAATTTGTGATTTGCTACGTCTAATTCTTCTACGTTAAGCGTGTTCAGCTTCAGGGGCTGAAGTTCAGGAATTATAATTTTTTCTGGCACTGCGTCGCAACAGTTGAACGGCACTGTTACTGGTTGGAAGGTTTCTAGAACATCGGTTTGTTTACCAGATTCGGCTTGAACTTTTGTAATTCCTATAAACGCACTACACTCTGATTGAAGAGTCAATATGGAGTTGAGGGAGATTGTAAGAGTTTTTGGGTTTGTTTGAGCGCAATTCACTGTAACACTTATGGGTTCAGAAGTAATTATGAGCCATGTATTGGGTTCTAGTTTTTGAACGTTGTATCCTTGAGTGAATATTAGTGAGCTTTTACAGTTGTCGGGTACCTTCTGGACATTCTTTAGAAGTTGAGCTTCACATAACGCGTTTGTGTCAATAGGATACGCGTAAAGTTCAGAACACAGTTTCTTACGAGTGGATAACGGTTTACACGCACTTAAGTCTTTGATCGGAATAAACATTAAAGAATCATCATTCTTTGCAAGATATTTTTGAGTGAAGGATAGCATATGATGTAAACCTGTTCTTTCATCGTATATAGGGATAGGATATAAATGAAAGACTGTGTAAGGATGTTGTTCGACTAAAGGGATTCTTAACACAAATATAAGATCGGTATATGTTTGAAATGCCTCTAGTTCAATGATTTCCAGATATTGTGCGATGCTCGAGTACTTTACAGCCAATGGAAGGTTACTTTTGACTAAATTTTGCGATACTTCCTGTAATGAGGTAATAAGATGTTCTGGTGTTAAAATTGAAGAGTGAATTATTTTCAGACGCGCGAATGTGATAGAATTTAAAACATCATTTAAATTATCTTCTAAGTAGAGATAATTCTCCATAAGTTTTTCACACATTTCAAGTAGTGCGAGTTTTGATTCGACGTAGGCGACCTTATCATTAATTTTTCCGATAGTGTTTTCCAGCTTTATCATGTTATCGTTAAAATGTTTCTCGTCAATTCTAAGATTTTGGATAGTTTCGTTGAAGTTTTTAATTACGGATGTGGTGACACTTATTTGGTTTTTTTGTAAGTTCTCAATTTGAAGTTGGCCTTGATTTAAGCGGTTTATGCTTTCGGTAAAGTATTTTCCGTCGGCGGCGTCTAAATTGCCGGTGATTGCCTTAAAAAGGGTACCTGCCCCATCAAGTATACCTCGTTTGTGTCTTTTAGTGTCCATGTGAATGTCAGTAAATTTCTGTTTGATTGAGTTAGAAATTTGATTGAGAAGGTTAATGTGGGTTTGTACGTCTGCGCGAAAGTAGTTCATAGCAAAAGAATTGAAGTTAACAGTTTTTACAAGAGTTTGTAATATTCTGTTATTTGTTGTAAATACTTGTTCTAGTGTAGAAATGTTTCTGTGTACTAAAAGTGTCCATTTATCATTGGATACAGTTATTTCTGCTTCGTAATGGAAGTAGATACCTAAAGTATTGTTTATTGGTTGTATTTGAAATTGGGGTACTGCTGACCCGAACAGCAGGCAAAACCTGAAACAGAAATTAACTTTCTGAGAACGGTTTCATTCGGTCGAAATTTACTTTTGATTTTTGGTTAGTTTTAGGGTTTAGTACTGTTGCGGAGTTTCTGTGAATCTCCAGGATTTCGAAAGGACCATTGAATTTATTTTGGAGTTTGTCCTTGATCTGGGATTCTTTAATATAGACTTTATCGCCTATTTGATAGTTAGGGAGATTTTCAGAAACGTGTTCATCAAATCTGACTTTCGCTTTATGTTTTTGGATTTCCGTTCTTTCGCGAGCAATTTTATAATAGTGAGAGATACGATTATTGAGATCTCTGATGTACTTAGTTATCAGGGCTTGTTGGTTGTAGAGAGTTTCTGGAGTCCTACTCGAAGTATGTCCATAAACAAGTTCGTAAGGGGTGAATCCATGAGTTTTGTTTACAGAATTGTTATATGCAATGATTGCATAAGGGAGGATGTTAAAAGGGTGTTCGTCAGGATTTTCTAGTTTATGGATTCTAATCATCTCTAATAAGGTCGAGTGGAATCGTTCTAATGAACCATTTGACTGGGGATGTCCCACACTAGAATAAGATAGTTTGATGTCAAATAGTTTACACAAATCTCTCATTAGTGTGTTGTCGAATTCCCTGCCATAATCACAATGTATCCGTAATGGAGTACCGAAGTGTTGGAAATAGAGTAGTAAGGTACTAACAACGGTTTTTGCGGATTTGTCGGTTATGGGGTAGGCCTGAGAGAATTTTGTTAGTTCGTCCCGGATAGTTAATGCGTAGTTTTTTGTCGGGACTTCTAGAATATCGATGTTGACGCGTTCAAAGGGTGTCCGTGGGGTTTCAGTAATGACAAGTGGGCTGTCGAGATTTTTCCGGTAAACTTTTGCTCTCTGGCAAGATTGACAGTTTTTGATAAAATTGTCAACGTCCTTAGTCAGTCCTTGCCAATTGTATTTTCTTTTATTCTGCGGATAGTTTCATTGATACCTCGGTGTATATTATTTTTGCCGTTATGGAATTGGTCGAGGATGATGGGTATTTGGTCTTTCTCAACCGTTTGGACGATATTTTGGCAAACTTTCCATTTGATCTCGATTTCAGAAAAGATAAACGAAAGCATTTCCAAAATGGGCAGTTCAATGTTATTCTCAACACAGAATACTTCATTTTCAGTAAACACATCTCTACTATTATACAGAGATGCGAAAAGAATCTCGTTGACTATTTCTGGGTCAGAAGGGAGAGGGACGATGTAATAGTGTCTTTTTCTGACACTTTTGCTTGCAAAGACATTTACTCTAGGGGTACGGAAATCAGCATTTTCCTCAAAAATGTCTTCGATGATGTCATGGTGAAAATTTTTCATGAGAGAGCCTTGGGGAAATACTAGGATGTTTTTGTTTCCTCGGTCTAGGAGTTGGCAATTAGAAAATTGAATTTTGTCGTAATCTATGAGAGAGACGGTTTGATATCGCTCGACAAAAGTTTTAAATTCTTCAGAGATTTGTTGGAGATTAATGGGACTTCTCGTCTGGGGTTCTTGTGAGTCATCGTCAGTTTCGTTTGTTGGGAGTACTGTAAATGGTGTTAGATGATTATTTGCTTGAAATGATATGTATTCATTAAAGTTGTTAACTTTAATGCGAGAGAGCGCGTCGGCGTTTTTATTTACTTTGCCGGGTTTGTAAATTATTTGATAGTCGTACTCCTCGAGCTTAAGGCGCCATCTTGCAAGTCTACTTCCAGGATCCTTTATAGAAAACAGCAAAGTTAACGGGCGGTGATCGGTCAGAAGTAAAAACTTACGACCAAAAATTATCGGACGAAAGTGTTTAACCGCCCACACTATTGCAAGAAGTTCTCGTTCTATGGTTGAATACTTAGTTTCAGCATTGCAGAGAGTTCTGGAGGCATAGGCTACGGGTAAATCTTTACCTACGGGGCCTTGAGAGAGCACTGCGCCGATAGCAAATGAACTGGCGTCGGTTGTAAGAATAAATGGCTCTTCAAAATTAGGGTATATGAGTATGGGAGTAGAAGTAAGGGCTCTTTTTAATTCGTCAAAAGATTTGACACATTCTGAATCAAACTGGAAAGGTGTGTCTTTTTGAAGTAATCTTGTCAAAGGTTTTGAAATCTTGGCGAAATTGGGGATGAATCGCCTGTAATAACCAGCTAACCCTAAGAAGGACTTGATATCTTTTGGGTTTTTTGGTTGGGGAAAATTTAAGATACAATCTACCTTTGAGGGGTTAGGCTTCACGCCTTCGGGAGTTATAAGGTGGCCAAGATACGCGACCTCTTTGCGAAGAAACTCGCATTTGTCGGGTTGGATTTTTAGATTGGCTTTCCGCAATCGTTTGAAAACTTCAGAAAGTCGGGCTATGTGCTCATGTATAGTCGGAAAATAAACGATAATGTCGTCCATATAGACTAAACATCTCTCGTTTTGAACACCTAAAAGAATATTATCCATTACCCTTTGGAAGGTGGATGGAGCGTTTTTAAGACCGAAGGGCATTCTAACAAATTCGAAATGGCCATTATCAACTGTGAATGCTGTTTTTTGGATGTCTTTAGTATCGATTTCGATTTGGTGAAACCCTGAAGCTAAGTCGAGAGTGGTGAAGTATTGGCATTTGCCAAGTTGGTCAAGTAAATCCGAAATGTTCGGTAGGGGATATTTGTCGTCAACGGTAAGTTCATTTAATTTACGATAATCGACGACGACACGCCATTTTTGGGTACCAGATGCGTCTAGTTTTTTGGGAACTACCCAAACTGGGGATGACCATGGCGAATTAGACGGACGTATAATGCCTTGGTCAAGCATCTTTGATATCTGACTTTTTACCTCTTGTTTGTGTATTTGGGGGTACCGATATGACTTTGTGAAAGAGGGTTTTGCGTTATTAGTGTCTATCGAATGTTTGATTTCGTTTGTAAAGGTCAGTTGGTCACCTTCTAAATAGAATATGTCGGAATATTCGAGGCAAAGTTGAGAAATAAGTTCGGCTTTCTCCTCGTTCAGATGTTCTAACCGAAGTTGTTCCATAATTGTAGTTTGTCTATCAGGCTGGGTCAAGTTTTGAGAGTAATTTTCAGAAAGAATGTTTACAGAAAAATTGTTTATCGGTTCGAGTTCCAAATTGTCGAAATTAACAGTCTTGGGGATAGCATTTGCATTTAAAACTGAAGTAAGGAATTCGCCTTTTTCATTAATTTTAACAAGGGCACGGGGAAGATAAACTTTTTCTATTTCGGCAGATGATAGGAAAGCATCAGTATTAGTGAGGTTACATTTTAATTTACATATTTGTTCTGTTCGGGGTTCTAAACAGATTGTATTAACCGGGATGCAGTTATTGAAAGTTGAAGGGTTCTGAGTACGCATGACAGTATCATCCGTAACTTTGTAGAGAGGTAAAGTTTTAAAATTAGTGACAAGTTGTTTGCTGTTAAAGTCTATAACGCAGTTATAGTGTTCAAGGTAATCTGAACCCAGTAATCCGTCGAATTCAATGTCGATGTTGCAAATATATACCTTGTGTGGGTCGGCGACATTGAAAGGTACAATGGTGGATTCGTTGATTAAGATTTTCTGATCGGTGATTCCTTGGATGACTACGTTTTCGGGAAATCGTTGTTTGAAGCGTTGGCAGGTTTCAGGTTTAAAAATTGAAAGTCCTGCACCCGTATCGATAAGAAGTTTATAGGTGTTTGAAGAGTCAGTAATATAATAAAGATTCTTTGAGTTGACGGAAAGAAGGGGTCTTACAGAAAGTTCTGTTCTGGGAAGTTGACATTGGGGCTGAAGTCGTCCAGATTCATTGTCTGAATTTGGGTTTGAATTTCTGAAATTGCTTGGTCTGGGGGTTCTGACTGAGTGGGGGTCAAATGAAAATTTACTTGAGAAGAATCAGGTTCGTCAGAATAAAATTCGTATAACTGTTCGATATTAAAATATTCTGGTTCATTGTTTTGTTCGAAATCATTAGGGTGATAATCTTGTACGTTTCCGTACTCATCGGGTAAAGAGGTGTAATGATTTTCATTTTGAGAGTAGTTATAGTCATTGTGATGTGGTCCGAATTGCAGATTGTTCAAGTGATGAGTTTTTGGTTGTTGGCGTTGTTGATGTTTAAAGAAACTCGGGTTCGGTCTGTAATTGCCAGACATTTGGAGGTTGTCTACTGGTAGATGGACGAAATTGTTGCTGTGAAAATTGTTGACTGGGATTAACATTTGTAGATTGATTAGCAGGTTGATTGGAAAAATGAGGGCGGTAATTCGAATAGTTCTGATTAGAATTCGGGTTGTGTTGAAATTGTCTCATTCTCAATAAGCATTCGTTGCTTAAATGGCCCATGCGTTTACAAAAAGAGCATTGTTTTGGAGGTGGACCGTTATTTGTTTTACGAGGGGGTTGTTGGAAACTTCTATTACCCGAAAATTTCTGGGTTTCTAAATGTGATAGTTGTAGTTCTCGTTTAATTCTGGAAATGGCAGTGAGAATACTGCATGGGTCGCTAGCGCGAACGAGTTGACCAATTTTGGGCTCTAAACCCGTGAGGAGGCTATTAAGAGCCATTTACTCTATTAAGTCAATCTGCGCTTGCTTTTCTTTGATGGTTAAATTTTGTTTGTTTATAGCTGCTAGCATTTTCGCTTGGTGCGTCTGGAGTCTAGCAGAGAAAGTGAGGGGGGATTCATTAGGAGTTTGCCGCATTCGTTGCAAGTCCTGTATGAGAGCCGAGAGATCCCGAGGATCTCCAAAATGATTTTCTAGGAGGGTTTGAATTTCGGCTAGTTGACTAGGGTTTCGCGAATTAATTAACTCAGCCGCTCTACCGCGTAACTTATTTTTTATATAGAGAATTAGCAATACTTGCTGATTATCCGTTGCCATGCTGTAAGCAGTATTACAGGAGCATATGAAAGTATTCAAAAATATCGGATTACCATCATATTCGGGAATTATGGCAAATATTTCAGATAACTTATATGGTTCTACGGTTGGTGTAGCTGCTTGTCTAGTAGTGGCCATTTTTATAGTTGTATAGATTCGCACAATAAATAAAAATTAAATGTTGAGGTTTTAAATGTAAATGGTAAATATATAGTTTATCAAAATCCAATATCGAGCAATGTTTAATAGAGTAATAAGAATTTGAAATAGGAATGTATAAATGGTAAATTAATAATAAACTTGAAATAATGTTTCAAATACTTCGAAATATGTGAATCGAAGTAATGGAAATAAAATATATATGATTATGTGAAATATATAGTTTTAAAATTATTTAGGAAGGTAAGGTTATGAGGAATAAAATATTATATAAATGAAAGAACTGGTGGTCATTCAAAATAAAAAATAGTTACTTTATGTGATTCTTACGTTATTATTCCTCGCATCGGACTGTTCTCCGCGTCACTTAGCACTGGTTAGCCTGGTTGCGTGTTCCCTTGCTAGTACTTGGTAGTTGTTGTCCTTTTCAAGTAGGTTTTGTCCACAATGATTTAGAAATCTCCACAGTCAGTTAGTATTCACGTGTTCTAACTGTGTTGGACAATCCTACTGACTGCGCCAATTTTATATTCACTTTGATTCAATTCACTTTTTAAAAAAATTATTTATTTAGAAACATACAATATTAAAAGTGAACAATTAAAATAGTTAAAGTACTTGAATAACTTAATGCTATAAATGATATTATTTGAATGACTTAAAACTAAAAGCGATATTATTTGAATGACTTAATACTAAAAGTGATAATATTTGAATGACAACACGAGAACGTTTCCAGTTGCTTTTATAACATTAACAAAAGTGCTGATGCAAGTCAGCGTTTTTACTGGGTAAACGGACTCGTGTAGGTTTCCGGGAAGTTGTTTGCATATAATTCAAGATGAAATTTGATATCCCTGAGAAGTCACGTACGCTTTAAATTCCGTTGACTTCTCGACTGTGTGAACTAAGTGCTGATATATTTTGCATATAACATATATATATATATATATATATATATATATATATATATATATATGATTTTCTTTGTTGTATCCGGTGTACATCCGTTTCTCGGTTTGTGCTCTGAAAAGATGTAACGGGTGAATTGCCGTTCTCCCTGTTACATTGATATTTACTAATATTTGTCGCATTAATAAATTACCTTTTATATTTTTCAAATCACTTTTCTAATTATATCGTTTTCTGAACTGAGTTCTACCGTAATAAAACAGTGTCTTTACCTTAATAAATAAACAGGTAAGTAAATACTCCTATTTTATTCGCTTATGCAATCGCTTTTTTCGCTTTTAATTGCTAAATCACAGTTAATTCGTTTGGAAGGTATTCTAAGTCCAACTCTGTCCTTTGATTTGGCGCGGTAATGTCTTGACAGAACGAACATCACGTGCTAGTTTGATGTAATTTCCGTCCAAACTGGAAATATTAAATAAATATAATTTTCTTGGGAGGAAGGAAACTGTCATTAATAAAATTTTATCTATGATTTAATTAGTAAAGTTTTGCTTTATTCTTTTATCGAAATTATCTTGTATTATTTCCTGTATTGACCAACTATTGATTAATATTCCTGCTTTCGCGCTCAATAAAATTTTAAATTTAACATGTCATTTCCTTTCCCCACTTTTATCATTGGACAAGTGGGATAAACACTTGTCGAAGGAAGTAAAATTTTGCTGCTCTTCTGTTTCGACCACCGGGAAAGACGGTATGTGGGAGAATTTCGGTCTGAGTTTAATTTTTTTATTGGGAAAATTCTTTATCTTTATCGGGAAAATATCTGCTAGAGTTTGCTTAATTTATCGTTTTTCCTTATTACCGTACCTTTTGATTCTAATTAAGCGGATTCAGCTTATCGTTATAGTTTGATTTATCGACTTTTTTTATAGTTTTTTTATCGGCTATAGTGCATATTTTATCGTATCTATTAATAATTTTGGAAAGAATTTTTGGGTGAATCTGGTTTCATATTCATCTTAATGTCGATATACCGCGTTTTCTTGCAACGATAAATAGTTGGTGGCTTAACTGCGTAGTTCATTAATTTTTTTTGTATTTTTTTTGCTTTGCATCTGCGACGTAGTTGGCATCGATAAGCAATCGTTAGTTGCTAGAGATTTCACACGTATCGTGATAAAAAAAAATAAAGGAAAAAGAGAACAATTATTGCCGGCCTCTTTTGCATTTTTAGGTATTGGTGAATCTGGAGAGTTTGATTGACGATATCTACCAAAATTCAGGAAAGGACAAATTGATCCACAAGACGAAATCTCCTGTGAGCCTAAATTTAGTAGCTGACGAAGCTTCCCAACTGGGTTGGACTGTAACTGGGAATGATCATGTTTAATTTCCTTTCTCTGAAGTTGCAGTAGAGAGCCAAGCAGGTTCTGAGCTAAAGCATTTTGCTACGCCTAGTTTTCTTTATTTTAATTGTTTAACTTGGGGAAATGTTTTATGACCAGATTTCACATCTGATTTTTTATATTTATGAATATAGATGCAATAATCATTTTTATCGTATATTACCTTATCATTTTTAAAGTATCGTACATTGATATTAATTTAGAGTACTGAGTTTTCCCAATATCTCGGAGGAAATTCGCTTTCATTCAGTCGTCGAACGGTTTGTCGGATTAGAAGGCACATTAGATCTTGAATATGTTTTTTTTACACCGTTATCTTTAAACACATTATTAGCTCTCAAACGTAGTTGTTTATATATCTGATTTACCGTTAAATTTTACCTGTAATTAATAATTGATTTGTTATTTAAATCTAAATTAATTTGAAACTATAACTAGCAGTTGCAATTTACCTTAAGTCTTATCGTTATCTATTTTTACCTAGAATTTGAAGCATTTCAAATTTACCTTTATTAGTTAAAGTATTTTACATTTATTTCATTTCATTTCAAATAGTAAATTTAGGGTGAAGAAGTTAGGGAAAACTATGGTAGGGTGCCTCACCTCATATACGTGCCGAACCGATCCTATAGAGCATATATACTAGTCAGGGGGAAAATTCAGTATCGATACTCTAAGGGCTATAACTAATTGGCCAATAAATTTTTTCATGTATGCCATCAACTGGGGCTAAGAGTGCCCAGATACGTAACCACTAGCCTCATATCAAGGGAGCAGAACTCTGGCAGTACTACCTGATTCGACTTGTCCTCTGGTAGGACAGTGGCAACTACTGGCCGCCCTGAGTTATTGGAACCCCAGCTGCTGGTTGGCATATAGCTCCAGGATCAGGACCTTGGACAACAGACCCACCAACGGAAAGGCATTCCTACCGAGGATATTGTAAGGCAAGAATTTATAGATTGTTTTGTTTGTAACTTCACTCTAACAGTTTTTATATACCTCGATTGTTTTAAATTTTGTTCTCTGTTACCAACTTAACTAATAGAAAAATTGATTAATTTGTATTTAAATAAAATAAATCCATTGGCCTGGCGCCCTTGCATAGTCCTTCTGCCAATTGAACAACGAACTCACGCCACCGGATACTAACTGAGCAGCCTATCGGCACAATGTCGCCAAGACCGGTGAGAGAGAGGTGCATTGTCTACCCAACAAGATATCTCTCTCTCGAGAGAGAGGTTTTGCGTTTACAAAATTGGCGCCCAACGTGGGACCCTCGAATATATGGCTCAAAAATTGGCACATTGCCTGAAGGATTATCTTATAAATTTGGCCTGTGGAAGTGCACAGCGAAACAAGAAAAAAAATGATTGCAACTGGAGTTCCAGTTTTGAGTATCGAATATCTAGTAATATATCAGATTCAATTACCGTGGAAATTTAAATCATCTGTTGATGAACAGTATCGTTTAATAACCTCAATATTTTGATCATATTGTTTTTAACTTGAACCATTTATCTAACAAAATTGAGAGATTTAATAATTGTTTATTTGTCGTACCTTATATATATATATATATATATATATATATATATATATATATATATATATATTATATATACCGTTTATCTTATCTTGATCTAATTTACCGTTATCTTATTTACCGTGTGGAAGAATTATTTCAGTTATCGTTGCACCCTCTATATCTTTTATCGCTGTTGAGTGAATTGGAATTATCTTACCGTATCTTAATTTATCGTTTCCATTTCATTCAATATTTAATTACGGTGGGGGTAAGCATACCTCTGAAATACTTCCCTATCTCGTAACTCTGTTATCTTACTGGTTTCTCTTCTTTATTTATCTTTTATCTCATGTCCATTTTTCTTGCGATGGAACCCAACCATTTGAGAGTTAAGGAATTGGATTATGAACTGCAGATCCGGAGGATAAAGCCCATTGGGGATGTCGACTCTACACGTAAGTTACTTAGAGGAACCTTAAGTCAAGAAACTGCAAACCGAAGTTTTGTGCAGAGTAGTGTTGGTAGTCCTCTTTCCTTTGATGTAGATACCGCCGAAATTAGGGAAACTATCAATCACTTGAATACCCAAATTGCTAACTTTACTGGTTCTATCTCCTGTCCATTGTATAAAAGAATTTCGTCCCGTTTAACTCATCTCTCAGGTAGAATCCATAGGCTGTTCTGAAGAAGAAGAAAGGACAAAGACCGACTTGCAAACTGAACTGTTAATGTTAGAGGGGGATTTAGTCTTCAAATTAGTACCTTCTGCTTCTACTCCACGAAAGACCTCTTCTGGCCATGAATTTACTCCCAGTACTTCTGTCTCTCGATCTATCGCACCTTATAAGTGAAATCTCCATTTTTCCGGGCACAATCCAAAGGAATCCGTTCATTCTTTCCTTGAAAAGGTGGAGACTCTCCGTATTGCTCGATGTGTCACCAAAGATGAGTTATTTACTTCCGCTTGTGACTTATTTAAAGGGACAGCCCTAACTTGGTATAACAGCATTAAGGATAAAGTCAGCACTTGGGACCAGCTAGTCCAGAAACTCAAAAGAGATTTCTTACCGTACTATTATGAAGAAGACCTACACAAGGAAATTGACTCTCGCACTCAAGGAATTAATGAAAAGGTCACCCTATATATAGCTTGTATGGTTGGTTTGTTCAATCGTCTTACCGTCAAATTAGATGAGAAAACTATCATTAATAAAATTCGTCGAAATTTAGCTCCTCATTTTCTTTCCCATCTCGCTTTACTTCAAATTGATACCGTTGACCAGCTGTCTGACATTTGTAGACAGTTAGAAGAGTCTATGTCGTGGAGCAAACGCTATAAACCACCTCCTAGCACTTCTAGTAATTTATTGGAGCCTGACTTAAGTTTTTCTGTCTCATTACCTGGTGTACCCAAGAATAACTCTTATCGTAATCAAAGTTTTTCCTCCTTTTTATCGTCATCTCGCAATATAAGTACCGTTACCGTATCTGGCCTTCGTTGTTGGAACTGCAATACCGTGAGACATACTTATTCCGATTGCCGCCGCCCTAAGAAGCTATTTTGCTTTGGATGTGGTGCTAAAGAAGTCACGAAGAGAAACTGTCATCGTTGCCTATCTAGGATTCCAAAAAACGTACCGACTGGAGATGGTCATCTGGACGCCGTCGCCAGTACTTCCAACCAAAGTCCAGGAAACAGTTCCGTTCCTCCTACCGATGCCCAAGGAAAAGGCAAGGGCAAAGGAAAGAAGTCCACGTAAAACCCCCTATCTCTTCCACCCGCAAGGTGTGGAATCTTTGGCTTGAAAAAGTCAGAGAATTTTGTCGTCCTTCTTGTAATTTAGGCCCTCTTTTCGATAATAAACCTCATGACAACAGGCCTTATCTACATGTTAACGTTTTGGACCGTGAAATCACCGCTTTGGTGGATTGTGGTAGTACCTCTTCCGTTTTAGGTTCCGCAGGGTTCTCTATCTTAAAAGATTTCAAGTTACCGATTCAATATCATGATACCGTGTTAATAACTACCGCTGATGGGAAACCACAAGACCTATTGGGATATGTTGTCTTACCTATTTCTGGAAATAATGTCGTTAAATCCCTCAAGGTCTATGTCATTCCGTCTGTTAAGCGCACTCTTATCCTGGGAATGGATTTTCTTCACCTGTTTCAGATGAAACCTAACTTCTCGTCATTATCTCGTCTTAATACCGTTCCAACAGATTTAGACTTAACTAGGAGTCTACAGCCTGATTTTAAAGAACAAGATGTATCTCCAAAGGGCTTCCCTAATGTTGTTGTTGATTCCTTGCCTCAGCTCATTCCGAAAACATCCATTCAGGGATCTTATCGAAATATCGACCTTGCTTTTCAGAAATTTTCGGCTGATTTATTAGGTCCTGACCCTTGTTTCCGATTGAAAAATCAGTATATAGTAATAATAGTAAATTGGGTTATTAACTTTGTAAAGGACTTAGAACCATATCTTTCCGACCCTGACACTGAGGATGAATATGTATCGGACTCCGAACATGATTCTGCTCTGGACTAAGTTGTATCGTACCTATCTATTCCCTATTAACTTTATCGACTGATCTTCACTACCGACTTATCTTCCCGTTATCTGACTTTGATTTTGTATTATCGTATCTTTTATCTTTCTTTACCTTGTCGTACCTCTATCTTTCCTATCGTTTCATGGTCTCTTGGGTGGGCCGACAAATACCCCAAGGCGGTGAAACCATGCGCGGACGTAAAAGCCGTCCAACTGGATTCTATCTATTGCCACAACATCTAGGTCTTCTGTAAACTAATTCATATCTTTCCAGGTCTCCAGGAGGGCTTGGAGAATACTTCTGGTAGTCCATGTTACCAACTAGGGAGTAAAAATCTTCCAAATGGTCACTTGCCTTTATCTATACATCCACGTCGTTGTCGTTTCATGCTGATTTGCTGTTATCTGGGAATTACTCTCCCTTCAGGATTGCCAAAGCTGATGACATTTTTTATCTTTGATAGTATCGTTAAATATTATGCATATATCTATATTTTGGTTCCCTTTTCTTTAATCCTCATTATTTTCACTAGGTTTTATCTTTCTAGAAGATCCATACCGTGGCTTAATGCTTTTACCTTATTTAAATTAGTTGAGTCATTCAGGTCTAGGATTTAGGGCTGATAGTTAATCTTGCCACCTTTTAGTGATACCGTCCCTGAGGATGAAAAGTCTATATTGTCATCACTTTCTAATTTTGATATCGCTACCTTTGTACCGTTAATGATAACTTTTCAAAGAAAATACCGTGTTTAATGCAACTTTTCTTGGGCGTAGGCTCTTACCGATATGAAATGCATTTTAAATTGGAGATTTGGTTTTCTTGCCTTATCTGCTGTTCCTTGAGAACAATTATCTTGAATTCCAATATCCCAATTTCTCGTGTATAGTTGTTGAAATATTATCTTTTTCTCTTTGACTTTGGTTGTTAACGTTACCTATTGGCATTCCCTTACCTTGCTTATTTTATGGTAAATATCTTTTATAATCTATCTATGTTTAACTTTCAGAGGAATTATCTTTTTGAAGTATGATGAAGTGAATTATCTTATCGTTTATCTTGTAATCTCGTCTATCCTCTTGCCGTTTGACTGCGAGGAAGCAGTGTACCGTATCGTACCTTACCGTGGCCATGGAAGCCAGTTATTGTTTTTTGAGAGACTCCAGGCTCTGGACAGTGTGTTAGGGCTGTTATTTTGGTTGTAGGCTGGAGTTGCTCTATTTTGGAACTTGGACATGTAGTGCAGTGTTGCCGTCCTAGGTTCTGTGTTTATGTAGAGGATGGAGGTTTTGCGCAGTGTGTTAGAGCTGCATTTTCTCACTTTTCTCGCTTCAAAAATATTTACCGTTCTACCTTACCGTTCGTTTATCTTTTTCTATCTTCCTCTGAAAAGTAACAGGTTTTCTTGATATCTGATTTAGGTGTACCTGAGCGAAAGCTGTTATCGATTTTCAATACCTTATCCCTTTATTGGATGTGAAGTTCTTATTTAGATTTGATGTTCCTTGCAGAACAGTTTTTGGAACTCACTATCCTTCTGGATATCTGACATGTGACAGGCTATCGTTTTCTATATCTCAATTTCTCTCAGATAATTTACCATATTTTTGTGATTTCCATTTTCAGCAATATGACATATACAAAGGTATATTTTCTGAATCTTTTCTTTTCCTTTTTCTATTTTTGGGTTTTCCTTCTATTATCGTTCATTTTCTTCCTGGGATTTATCGTAATATACCGTTCTCTCATTCCCTTATTTACTTTCCATGTCCAGAATATTGGGGTAAAATTATAATTAGTATCTTCCTTTGTGAAACAAGGTGTTATCTTCGATAGGAATTCCAGAGAATTATATCGTTTAATCGTTATTTTGGTATACAGGACCCTTTTTAGAGGTGTGTGGGTCATGCTCCGACAGGCTGAGGTTCGTGGGAGGATTGAGCACGGGGGCGTACCACTCGGACCGTTGTGTTACCTACGGGGCCGCAATATCTATGCTGGGGGGTTACTACTGTGCTCATTCTCAGCCCCATGAATCGCCATGCCGGAGGATTAGCCGACAGCTCTAAATTGGGAGTATCCTTTAGAGTTTTTTGTTTCTTTCTTTTTATTTTTCTCTTCCGCTGGTGGACCGCCACGTGGCAAATCTGCTTCTCCGTGTTCGGGGAATGGGTTCCTCTGAAGCACTGGGGATGTGGTGGATACAGGCAGCTCGAAGGCGAGCGTTTTCCATCTTGACTCGAGAAGAGTGTCTATACCCTGGTGCGATGGAGATCCTCATTCCTGGAACTAGAAGAAGTGAGAGACGCCTTTCGGCATATGCCACCAGTGCTTACCCTATTAAGAATTCAATGTCGAGTCTCGTTTAGGTGTAATAAAAAGAATTGTGTTGTCTCGTGTATCTTTTGAAGGGTTTTCTGCATTTTATATGGAGACTAAAACCTATTATTTTGTTGCCATACCATTCCTGTTATGTCGTTATCGTTGCTATGAATTTAGCTTTCTCGTAATAATTAGGCTTTTATCTGTTTTCTATCTTTATAGGCATCTATATTCTTTCTCTGTAATAGCGATTATTAGGGAAGTATGCCTTACCTCACTTATCGTCCCTCTTAAATAGGGAGCCCTTATCTAGGTGTACTTTTGATGCCTACGGGTGCGCTAGATGGTGGATTATGCATTTACCTTACCGTTTGTACCTTATGAATTATCTCGTTTGCTTTCCACTATCGTTAAGTAACACAATTATCTTGATGGCAACAATTCATTATTGTATTATCTCATTACCTTTATCAATTTATCTGCATTTGATTTGCATTGTAAATATTACCGTGTTTTGTTTTTTTGGGTTACCCGAACTTAAGGCTTATATCCATTTTTTTTTCTCGCTAACTGACTCGGGATCATTCCCTTGTATTATTATTATTGCTACCGACTTTGTAATTTATACCGTTAAAATATTTTTTCCTTTTATGTACCGTCTACCTTTCCGAATTTTAGTACCGATATCAACCTTCTGTTGTTAACTTGAATTTAGTAGTCATTATCTTATTCATTTAGATGGTCAAACGTTTCATAACTCACATACAGGGACCACCTGAAGTATGTATCCTTTTATCTTATAAATTTAATCTTTCCGAATTGAATATTTCATATCTTATCTAAGAATAATTATACTATTTAGCTTCCCATGTCGCGATTCATTTTCAGAACTGTATTATCTTGGTAAAATTTAGGAAATTGATTTCGGAAACCTAATATCGTTGCTTATTCTGTAGGTTCTCTTATAGCTTACGAAAGGTTTTTTTTCAGGTTGACCTTCTCAAAAATCCTTTCTTTACTCCGGGTTAGAGGGGTGTGTAACGGGTGAATTGCCGTTCTCCCTGTTACATTGATATTTACTAATATTTGTCGCATTAATAAATTACCTTTTATATTTTTCAAATCACTTTTTCTAATTATATCGTTTTCTGAACTGAGTTCTACCGTAATAAAACAGTGTCTTTACCTTAATAAATAAACACGTAAGTAAATACTCCTATTTTATTCGCTTATGCAATCGCTTTTTTCGCTTTTAATTGCTAAATCACAGTTAATTCGTTTGGAAGGTATTCTAATTCAATTTACCAGAACACACTCAGGTTGTAAAACCGTTTTTCTAAGTATTTCGTTGAAGTTGTTGGGCTAGGTATTTGGCTAGCTGTTGTGTTGGGGATCCAATTGAACTTACCATTGGCCTCAAAGGTGCACCTTCTTTATGTACTTTTTACAACCTGAGTGTCTTCTGGTCAGTTTTGACGTAGTGTCCCTTTTCACCAACATCCATATCGACGAAGCCTTGGATATCTTAATAGAAAAATACAAACCACCTCAACACCTTGTAGACGTAACAAGGCACTGCCTGATGAACACCTATTTTGTTTACGAGAACCAACGATACAAACAAGTGGAAAGAGCTCCAATGGGATCGCCACTCTCACCAGTTATAGCGAACCTTTTTATGGAGAACTTTGAGGAGCTGGCACTAAGAACAGCAACTCTTAAACCCAGTTTATGGTTGCGATATGTGGATGATACTTTTGTGATTTGGCCTCATGGGAGGGAACACCTCAACACATTTTTAGACCACCTTAATGGCATCCATCACCAAATAAAATTCACCATGGAGGTTGAAGCCAATAATCAACTGCCATTCCTTGATGTTCTCATAAATAGGAAGGATGATGGAACCCTTGGCCATACAGTATATAGGAAAGCAACTCACACCAACAGATACCTTCATGCTAATTCTCATCACCATCCAGCCCAACTACAAGCCGTCGTCAAAACTTTAGTAACCAGATCACAAAGACTAGCTGACCAGGACAACATCAAACAGGAAATGGACAGTTTAAAAACAGCTCTGAGACAAAACGGATTTACAGACCGAAATATTCAAAGAGCCCTAAGTCAAAACCGAGACAAACAGACGAGGAGCATGAGACACCAATAACCAAGGCTTATTTACCGTATGTCAAGGGTATCACGGACAGTATTGCAAGAATTCTACGGACACACAATATCGATACTATTTTCAATACAGACAGAAAAATAAGCACGGTATTGAGGACTCCGAAGACGAGGATCCCTTTAGAACAGGGAGTGTACGAGATTCCATGTGCACACTGTCATAAAACCTATGTGGGGCAAACTAACAGAAGAATTCAAGCTAGACGTGATGAACACCAGAATGATATAAGAAAGTAGGAAAAAACAACATCCATTGCTGAACACGCCAGCACGACGTCACACCGAATAGACTTTGAGAACACCAGAGTACTGGCAAATATAGAACACCCGAAATCAAGACTCGTAAGAGAGGCAATTTAAATAGCGAAGAGGCCTCACAATCTAAACGCACGCAATGAAATCCAGAACTTATCGAATTGTTGGAAAATTCTATTAAACACCTTACCGGCCCGGACCCGTCCAATAACAACTCAACCGGAAATAACAAATCTGCAGGCGGGAGGCGTGCCCACTGAGCGCCCAGGGCCAATTACACGCAGCCGTTCACGGTGCCAACTAATAGGCGCCGAGCCGCGAATATATAACACCGTGCGCGCTCCTGAAAATATCAGTATTCGAGTAACTAGAAGCGAAAGCAGAAGGCTACGAGAATTATGCGAACCGACCTGAAGAGGGCAGATGTGACTCTGTCATGTTACCATCGATCCCGGCAGGGATCAGTTATTAACTACGCGGATGAATTCCCGGAAACCATCTACTACATTTAGTGCCCGCGAAACCTTAAAAACAAATATATATATATATATATATATATATATATATATATATATATGATTTTCTTTGTTGTATCCGGTGTACATCCGTTTCTCGGTTTGTGCTCTGAAAAGAACATTTTACCTGACGTTTCATATATATATATATATATATATATATATATATATAATTGCCAGGTTACTTTAGAATCAAATATATTGTGATTTAGGAACGTTTTGCCAGTTTGTTTTCTAGCTTCTTCAGCCTATCAAAAAAATTATGATTACAATAACCGTAACATCTTGCATGCAGACCAAGGTGAAAACAGAAAAAAACATATATATATATATATATATATATATATATATATATGTTTCAGGTGGTTTCCGGGAACTCATCCGCGTAGTTGACAACTGATCCCTGCCGGGATCGATTGGAAAATGACGACGTTTCGGCAGAGTCACATCTGCCCTCTTCAGGTCGGTTCGCATAATTCTCGTAGCCTTCTGCTTTCGCTTCTAGTTATTCGAGTAACTAGAAGCGAAAGCAACGACTACAGTGGTGCAGAGAACGACAACATTGGAATCTGGAATGACATCAGGTCGTCTTCTCTGATGAATCTTGATTCTGCTTGGGTGGACATGATGGCCGAAGAAGGGTTAGACGACGTCGAGGAGAAAGACGTCAACCTCAACTTGATGTTGAGCGACATGTACACCGGGCAGTAGGTTATGGTATGGAGGGTGCTGTTGCACATGGAAGGAGGTCACCTTTAGTCTTTGTTCGAGGCAACATGACAGCGCAACATTATCTTCAGGAAGTTGTGGAGCCGTATGTACTCCCTAATTATACCAGTCAATTAGAGGTGTAAGAAAAGTAACTATTCGTAACTCGAGTACTCACTACTTGCCCGGATCCGAAGTAACGAATACAAAATTCACCAGCGGTATGGTTATTCGAGTACTCGAATGTTTCTGTAAGCACCGAATACATGATGAATGGTAATGTAAACATAGTCGACATGGGCTGAGTTAATTTTTAGCCGCCGAATCGGTCGAACTGTATTACGGCCAGCAAAATGAATTGTGCCGTATATCAATATTTTAAGGAAGCTTCTTTAAAGTAATTACAGATTTCTTATTTAAAATTAATAGGTCAAAAAAATGTTTTATATTAATAATTAAATTCATAATTATTTATGTATTATAATATGATGAACTAGTTTCTGTTAGACGTGGTAGTCTCAAAGTAAATAATATCCGGATAATTTTATTTCTTAATTTCAATCAAGATATAGTGTAATAATCTCTACCAACCTTGTTCTATGTTTCTATGATGTTTCTAACCTTTAGCTGATGTTATGTTTTTATTTCAATTTGGTAGGTATTCTTCATAAGGTCTATTCATTACAATTATTTTTTTATATTATCGATTTTTAATATTGTACCTACTTATATTTTTAAATTAAAATAGAAAATGTTTTTAGGTTTTTAATTTGTAATTGTTTCTATGACGCATATTTTATTTATTCAACCTTCGAATACACTTCAGTATACAGCTGAGGAACACGAATCTCTGGGATCGGGCAAGATAGTATATCAGAGGGTGGGGTATAAACTCCCAGGCAATTTCGTATCAATCTGTTTGATACAGTACTACGTACGCATGAAGGGTATGAAGCCGGTCAGATGGCGGACGCTCCCCCCATACTTTATTTTTGTCGACACATTCCAATAAGTCAAAAATTGCCGTCGTTTCCATATCTAACGTAAGATATCTACGGCCATCAGCATGAACGAGTTAATAATTTGGATAAACTTAAAGCCAAAATTCGTCGGTCTATCATTGAAATTACTACCATGTTTGAAAATTTCCAGAAAGAATTTCATAATACATTGGGATATTGTCTGGCTAAAATAAAGGCCTTTTTGACAATTTGCGCCACTAACAGTTAGAAAAATAATTGTCCGCAGTTAACTAATTATTACCAATTTATTTTTAACTATACATCTATACGTATATATTTTTTTAAATCTTTAGGTTGGGTATTTTATTTTTAAGAGTATAATTTATTTTTTTTTTTGGTTAGAGGCGAGTTACTTTATTTGCATATGAAATCTAAAACCGTTCTTTGAAAAGATATACGTAGGACCCAAACACTGCTAAATCACGGACATACCAATAACAAATATAACCATTTACCACTATCGAAATATCTACATTTACTCATATGATCTTATCAAACGCCTTTACACCTGATACTAAATACCGAAATCGAGAGCCTCAATATTTAAACTGTTTTACCCGAAGCACAGTATAATTAAACTTCTATGCCCGAAGCATATACCGAACGAGTACTCGAGTAACGAATATTTAGTAATGAGTACTTAACTGAAAAGTAACGAATAGTTACGAGTACCCAAAAGTTACAATACTTTACACTTCTACAGTCAATAGAGACTTTTAAGTGACAAAATTCAACAGCAAACCGCATAAGCCATCACGTAAATAATAGTTTATAAGTCCCAACTGACATAATTATAACAGCAAACTCATAGAAGTAAAGTATTTGAGCCTTAAAAACCCCAAACAATATGGGGTATTTTAGTTTTTTGCTTATAGGGTAAAAATGATCTGTTCATAATACCGTCAATAGAATAATTGTAGAGAATCAGAAAATCTTCAAACTGAGTGTTTATAAATTTTGACCGGAGCATTTTTCATAAAGAAAAGCTGGAAAAACCGATATAAAGTGAGTGATTTTCAAAAATTCTTAACTTGGTTGTAATAACAGCTGGAACTTAATCTGTCTCCTGGTGATAGCTTATAATGTTGAGATTAATAACGCGAAGATCGATATTGTACGTTAAGTAGATCTTGCAGAAATGCAATTTAAATAATTCGTAGAAATATTTTGCAGAACGTATCGTATTAACCACGAAAGTGATATGCAAAATAATTTTGACAGCTGATGAAATGTACTTCACTTCGTATATCTTGGATTTTTGTCATAGTGCCGTAAAATGTATTAATATTGCTTTTGAAATTGGGCTTAAACGACGGATCCTCCGATGTCTTGACAGTGGCGGATCCAGTCAGTGGATAAAAGTAATTTAATTAATAGCAGTAAACTGTATATAGGTAACCATTAACTTAATAAATCAATGGGAAAATAGACCAATATCGTGCCCTCAACTTAAGAAAATTCTAAATCCGTCCATGTGCCTTGACAGCTATTGTCAGTACACCGCTGGCTGGCTGTTGCATATTCGTACAGATTTGCAGTTTTACTGGCCCAATTTAATGACACCTTCGGATTTTTGTAAAAAGTCATGGCTTACTAGATATTTTGAAAAAACGAAATTCTGTCGATTTAGTCAAATTCCTCTAGCTCATTTGTTTTTGATTTTATAAAAAAAATGTAAATATCAAAATTGTATCCCTAATATGATTGTCATGTCCTCGTTTGCGTGACAGCTCTCACCTTCGAGATATGACACAAACTTATCTTTTTTTGAATGGAAACCACAGTTGGCTATGACCTCAAAAAATCGGACATTTTTAGAAATTTTCAACGATATAATACTCGATATAGTTTTTCATAAAAATAACGGGGTTATGGATGCTTTTCTCTCTTATTTTAACTTTTAACGTAGTTAACCTTGAAATAGATTGATTTATTAATAACTATTCCAAAAAACATTGAACGATTTTTTTATCAGGTATATCAAATATAACGAAAAAACTAAATAAGTATGTAATTACTAAAAACTTAAGATATTAAAGTAATAATGGTTACAATTTATATTCGAAAAGTCCACCATTGTTATTTAGACATAAATCGAATCTTTTTAAGATTGAGATTACCGTTTTCCTCACAGACCGCCTATCAATTTCTTCAATTGCTTGTAATACCGCCTCCCTTAGGTCACCAACTGTCTCATACTTTATTTTGTATACCTTGTTTTTTAGCGCACCCCATAAATAGAAGTCTATAACTGCCAAATCGGAAGACCGGGGTGGCCATTCGCGTGGGCCTTTTCTTCCTATCCAAGAGTTTGGATAGATATTATCTAAGTGTTGTCTTACTAATAACGAGTTATGAGCAAGGTGCTCCATCATGTTGGAACCACTCAATGTTTAAACGAGTTCTCAAATTCAAATTATGCAACATGTCTTGAAAAGTGTATTGCAAGAATTGCAAGTGGCGCTCCCCAGTAAGTGATTCTTCATAGATAAAAGGCCCCAGAATAGTAGACCCTATAATACCACACCAAACATTAAAACCAAATTATATCTGGGGTCGTCTTTGTTCTACATGGAAAGGGTTTTCTTTAGCCCAGATATGCTCATTGTGTCTATTAAACATACACCAGTTAGTAAATCTAGTTTCACCTGACTATAACACCTTTAATGGAAACTGTAGATTGTCAAGGCACATGTCTCTAAACCATGTACAAAACAAAATACGTCGATGTTCGTCACCATCATGCAAAGTTTGAGAAACTTAAAGTTTGTACGGGTGGAACTTGTACGCTTTCAGTACCTTAACTTCAGTTCGTTGAGATGTGCCAGCTTCTGCCGCAATCTCACGAGTTCCATATCCATATCTGCGTAAACTATCGTAAAGCCTCTTAAATGTACATAGAGCAGGTTTGGTTTGATTGGGTGACACCATTGCGTTGTCGCAAATTGTACCGATGACGTGGTTCTGTTTGTATCGATGGCGGCCGCAGATGTTCGTTAGAAGGGTGGGCGTCCTGATAGTTAGCTACGACTGACGGAATGCAACGTTGTGGTATTGTTGCGCTCTCTTTTAATTTGTTTTTCTTTTCCCGTAAGATGTTCTTCCAGGCTTGATGCAGGTGTAGAGCTTCCTTACGGTTATTGATTTCTCCTTCCTTTTCAATTTCTATAGCTTCCCTAATTGTTCTTCTTTTGAAGTTGTGTTCTGTTGCCAGATGCTTAGAGCCCTCAAAGTTGATTCTATGTCCTGTTTGCTGTTGATGTTGGAACAGGGCCGAGGTTGTGGTCTTGTTTCGTATGCTGAGTTTGTGCTCTTCGATTCGGGCTTTGATCCTACGGTTTGTTTGACCTACATATGCTTGCTCGCATCCGCCCCAAGGTATCTTGTAGACTCCGTGACTCTCTAGTGGACGTTGGTCTTTGGGATTGCCTAGAATGCTTTTTATCGTCTTATGAGGTTTGTAAGAAGTTTTGATGTTGCTTTTCCTAAGGATTCTTCCGATCCGATCTGTCACTCCTTGTAACCAGCGGTGGCAAACCTCTTCATGTCTTATTTCGAAACGGCCCTTTTAAACACAGCCCCCCTGAAACCATAAGTCTGGCTACGATACGTAGACGATAGTGTGGCCTTATGGGGATACGGAACTCAGCAATTTCCTACACCTGGCAAACTCTCTACACGAAAGGATCCAGTTTACCATGGAGATGGAAGAAGATGGATGCCTTCCTTTTCTGGACATCTACTTAAAAAGGACAACAACAGGGAAGCTAGAACACACAGTCTATCGAAAGCAGACACACACCGACAGATACCTTAATGCTGAATCCCACCATCATCCCTCCCAAATACAAGCAGTAGCAAATATACTTATATGCAGGTCACGACGCATTGCAGACGCCAAACACAAACAAGAGGAACTAAACACCATCTCACAGACCTTGAGGAGGAATGGGTACAGCAACAACACCATACGACGAGCCCTGAATCAACAAGAACTTCCAAGGCACGAAGAAACCCAACAAGACCCTACAAACCTCATAAGACGATAAAAAGCATTCTAGGCAATCCCAAAGACCAACGTCCACTAGAGAGTCACGGAGTCTACAAGATACCTTGCGGCGGATGCGAGCAAGCATATGTAGGTCCAACAAACAAGACCACAACCTCCGCCCTGTTCCAACATCAACAGCAAACAGGACATAGAATCAACTTTGAGGGCTCTAAGCATCTGGCAACAGAACACAACTTCAAAAGAAGAACAATTAGGGAAGCTATAGAAATTGAAAAGGAAGGAGAAATCAATAACCGTAAGGAAGCTCTACACCTGCATCAAGCCTGGAAGAACATCTTACGGGAAAAGAAAAGCAAATTAAAAGAGAGCGCAACAATACCACAACGTTGCATTCCGTCAGGCTTAGCTAACTATCACCCTTCTAACGAATATCTGCGGCCGCCATCGATACAAACAGAACCACGTCATCGGTACAATTTGCGACAACGCAATGGTGTCACCCAATCAAACCAAACGGCACCGCCCCCTCAACACAATCGGGGGCGGGGCAAAGAAATAGGCGGGGACTCGGGAGATAGCATAAATAGGGGCGCGCACATATCGTAGCTCACTTCCACTTCAGACGCCACGGAGAACAGACCAAGCGGAGAACGACCTAGCCGACGATATCGGATACGAAGTAGTCCGGAAAGGTCCGAACCTGCAGCCACCCTTCGTGTTGGAAGAAGAGGAAACGCCTTATAAAAATGCCAAGTGAGATTTTGGCGAAATGTAATGTAACTAAATGTATTATTAAATTCATCCGCGTAGTTGATAACTGATCCCTGCTGGGATCGATGGTAAAATGACGATGTTTCGGCAGAGTCACATCTGCCCTCTTCAGGTCGGTTCGCATAATTCTCGTAGCCTTCTGCTTTCGCTTCTAGTTACTCGAATAGTGATATTTTCAGGAGCGCGCACGGTGTTATATAGTCGCAGCTCGGCGCGTATTGGTTGGCTCCGTGAACGGTTGCGTGTGATTGGCCCTGGGCGCTCAGTGGGCACGCCTCCCGCCTGCTGATTTGTTATTTCTGGATGAGTTGTCATTGGACGGGTCCGGGCGGATACGGTGTTTAATAGAATTTTCCAACAATTCGATAAGTTCTGGATTTCATTGCGTGCGTTTAGACTGTGAGGCCTCTTCGCTATTTCAATTGCCTCTCTTACGAGTCTTGATTTCGGGTGTTCTATATTTGCCAGTACTCTGGTGTTCTCAAAGTCTATTCGGTGTGACGTCGTGGTGGCGTGTTCCGCAATGGATGTTGTTTTTTTTCCTGCTTTATTATAGCATTCTGGTGTTCATCACGTCTAGCTTGAATTCTTCTGTTAGTTTGCCCCACATAGGTTTTATGACAGTCTGCACATGGAATATCGTACACTTCCTGATGTTCTAAAGGGATCCTCGTCTTCGGAGTCCTCAACACCGTGCTTATTTTTCTGTCTGCATTGACATACGGTAAATAAGCCTTGGTTATTGGTGTCTCATGCTCCTCGTCTGTTCGTCTCGGTTGACATTAGGGCTCTTTGAATATTTCGGTCTGTAAATCCGTTTTGTCTCAGAGCTGTTTTTAAACTGTCCATTTCCTGTTTGATGTTGTCCTGGTCACCTAGTCTGTGTGATCTGGGTACTAAAGTTTTGACGACGGCTTGTAGTTGGGCTGGGTGGTGATGAGAAGGTATCTGTTGGTGTGAGTTGCTTTCCTATATACTGAATGGCCAAGGGTTCCATCTTCCTTCCTATTTATGAGAACATCAAGGAATGGTAGTTGATTATTGGCTTCAACCTCCATGGTGAATTTTATTTTGCGATGGATGCCATTAAGGTGGTCTAAAAATGTGTTGAGGTGTTCCCTCCCATGTGGCCAAATCACAAAAGTATCATCCACATATCGCAACCATAAACTGGGTTTAAGAGTTGCTGTGCTTAGTGCCAACTCCTCAAAGTTCTCCATAAAAAGGTTCGCTATAAGTGGTGAGAGTGGCGATCCCATTGGAGCCCCTTCCACTTGTTTGTATCGTTGGTTCTCGTAAACAAAATACGTGTTCATCAGGCAGTGCCTTGTTAAGTCTACAAGGTGTTGAGGTGGTTTGTATTTTTCTGTTATGATATCCAAGGCTTCGTCGATAGGGATGTTGGTGTAAAGGGACACTACGTCAAAACTGACAAGAAGACACTCAGGTTGTAAAACCGTTTTTCCAAGTATTTCGATGAAATGTGTCGAATTTTTGACATATGCAAACGGTTGAAGTTGTTGGGCTAGGTATTTGGCTAACTGTTGTGTTGGGGATCCAATTGAACTTACTATTTGCCTCAAAGGTGCACCTTCTTTATGTACTTTTGGCAACCCATAGAATGTCGGACATCTCGATGACTTTTCACGCGGAATGAGTTGCACTTGGAGATTTTTGTCGATCCTACTTGCTTGGATTTTGGCCTTGGTTGTTTTCTCCGGATAAGTTGTTGGATCAGTAGTAATTTGTTTATATGCTGGATCTTGTAGCAATGTTTGAATTTTGTTTGAATAATCCGCTGTGTCTAAAATTACAGTCGCAATTCCTTTATCAGCAGGTAGAATGACAATGTCCTTGTTGAGGCGAAGTTTCAAGGCCTCATTTTCTTCTATAGATAGGTTCCTTTTGGGAGGTTTAGACTTTCTTAGAACATGTGACACATCTTGTCTAATTATTTCCGCGGTGTTCGCATCTAATTTTGAAACTGCTGTTTCCACGCCACATATTATGCTCTCTGTTGGTATGTGAGAGGGAGCAATAGCGTAATTGAATCCCTTAGCCAACACGCCAATCGAGGTAGAGTTCAATTGGACCGAAGATAAGTTATAAACGGTTCTATTCGTTTCCAATTGCCTTGAGGTTAGACTGTGACCGTTATTTTCCGAGAAAAAATCGTTTTTGGGCTTCTGTTGGAGCTTCAATTTGTTAAATTTTGTCTGTTATTGCATTGTTGTCAACTCTGCATTCGTTTCGGCCCTAAATTCGCTAATTTCATCGAATTTATCCCATATTATCGGGTGGAGTGTATTGCTTACCTGTAGGTGGATATCTAAGAGTTTAGTATAAAGAACATCCAAATCTCTTCTGACATCACGTATGGCTTCCCTAGGTAGGGCACAACTAGCTCTCCATAAGATATTCTGTGTTTTTCTATTATTCTTCCAGAACTTTACCGTCATGTTTTTCGGAATAACTCCTTTATCGCGGCATCGTTGTAAAAAATGTAGATCGCACAAAAGTTGAGGCCTTGAAACAACTTCGCCTCAACAAGGACATTGTCATTCTACCTGCTGATAAAGGAAATGCGACTGTAATTTTAGACACAGCGGATTATTCAAACAAAATTCAAACATTGCTACAAGATCCAGCATATAAACAAATTACTACTGACCCAACAACTTATCTGGAGAAAACAACCAAGACCAAAATCCAAGCAAGTAGGATCGACAAAAATATCCAACTCCAACTCATTCCGCGTGAAAAGTCATCGAGATGTCCGAAATTCTATGGGTTGCCAAAAGTATATAAAGAAGGTGCACCTTTGAGGCCAATAGTAAGTTCAATTGGATCCCCAACACAACAGCTAGCCAAATACCTCGCCTAACAACTTCAACCGTTTGCAGAGGGGGCAGACTCATATGTCAAAAATTCGACACATTTCATCGAAATACTTAGAAAAACGGTTTTACAACCTGAGTGTCTTCTTGTCAGTTTTGACGTAGTGTCCCTTTTCACCAACATCCCTATCGAGGAAGCATTGGATATCATAATAGAAAAATACAAACCACCTCAACACCTTGTAGACTTAACAAGGCACTGCCTGATGAACACGTATTTTGTTTACGAGAACCAACGATACAAACAAGTGGAAGGGGCTCCAATGGGATCGCCACTCTCACCAGTTATAGCGAACATTTTTATGGAGAACTTTGAGGAGTTGGCACTAAGCACAGCAACTCTTAAACCCAGTTTATGGTTGCGATATGTGGATGATAATTTTGTGATTTGACCTCATGGGAGGAAACACCTCAACACATTTTTAGACCACCTTAATGGCAGCCATAGCAAAATAAAATTCACCATGGAGGTTGAAGCCAATAATCAACTACCATTCCTTGATGTTCTCATAAATAGGAAAGAAGATGGAACCCTTGGCAATACAGTATATAGGAAAGCAACTCACACCAACAGATACCTTCATGCGAATTCTCATCACCACCCAGCCCAACTACAAGCCGTCGTCAAAACTTACTTTACAGACCGAAATATTCAAAGAGCCCTAATGTCAAAACCGAGACGAACAGACGAGGAGCATGAGACACCAATAACCAAGGCTTATTTACCGTATGTCAAGGGTACCACGGACAGTATTGCAAGAATTCTACGGAGACACAATATCGATACTATTTTCAATACAGACAGAAAAATAAGCACGGTGTTGAGGACTCCGAAGACGAGGATCCCTTTAGAACAACAGGGAGTGTACGAGATTCCATGTGCAGACTGTCATAAAACCTATGTGGGGCAAACTAAAAGAAGAATTCAAGCTAGACGTGATGAACACCAGAATGCTATAAGAAAGCAGGAAAAAACAACATCCATTGCGGAACACGCCACCACGACGTCACACCGAATAGACTTTGAGAACACCAGAGTACTGGCAAATATAGAACACCCGAACTCAAGACTCGTAAGAGAAGCAATTGAAATAGTGAAGAGGCCTCACAGTCTAAACGCACGCAATGAAATCCAGAACTTATCGAATTGTTGGAAAATTCTATGAAACACCGTATCGGCCCGGACCCGTCCAATAACAACTCAACCGGAAATAACAAATCAGCAGGCGGGAGGCGTGCCCACTGAGCGGCCAGGGCCAATCACACGCAGCCGTTTACGGAGCCAACCAATAGGCGCCGAGCCGCGACTATATAACACCGTGCGCGCTCCTGAAAATATCAGTATTCGAGTAACTAGAAGCAAAAGCAGAAGGCTACGAGAATTATGCGAACCGACCTGAAGAGGGCAGATGTGACTCTGCCGAAACGTCGTCATCTTACCATCGATCCCGACAGGGATCAGTTATCAACTACGCGGATGAATTCCCGGAAACCATCTAATACATATATATATATATATAATATATATATATATATATATATATATATGTTTTTAAGTTTTCGCGGGCACTAAATGTTTTAGGTGGTTTGCGGGAATTCACCCGCCAACGTCGTCATTTTTACCATCGATCCCGGCAGGGATCAGTTATCAACTACGCGGATGAATTCCCGGAAACCATCTAATATATATATATATATATATATATATTTGTTTTTAAGTTTTCGCGGGCACTAAATGTTTTAGGTGGTTTCCGGGAATTCATCCGCGTAGTTGATAACTGATCCCTGCCGGGATCGATGGTAAAATGACGACGTTTCGGCAGAGTCACATCTGCTGGTCGGTTCGCATAATTCTCGTAGCCTTCTGCTTTCGCTTCTAGTTACTCGAATACTAAGATTTTCAGAAGCGCTCGCGCTGTTATATAGTCGCGGCTCGGCGCCTATTGGTTGGCACCGTGAAGGGCTTCGTGTGATTGGTACTTGGCGCTCAGTGGCCTCCCGCCTGCTTATTTGTTATTTCCGGTTGAGTTGTTATTGGGCGGGTCTGGGCCGGTACGGTGTTTAATAGAATTTTCCAAGAATTCGATAAGTTCTGGATTTCATTGCGTGCGTTTAGACTGTGAGGCCTCTTCGCTAATTCAATTGCCTCTCTTATGAGTCTTGATTTCGGGTGTTCTATATTTGCCAGTACTCTGGTGTTCTCAAAGTCTATTCGGTGTGACATCGTGGTGGCGTGTTCCGCAATGGATGTTGTTCTTTATTGCTTTCTTACAGCGTTCTGGTGTTCATCACGTCTAGCTTGAATTCTTCTATTAGTTTGCCCCACATATGTTTTATGACAGTCTGCACATGGAATCTCGTACACTCCCTTTTGTTCTAAAGGGATCCTCGTCTTCGGAGTCCTCAACACCGTGCTTATTTTTCTGTCTGTATTGAAAATAGTATCGATATTGTGTCTCCGTAGAATTCTTGCAATACTGTCCGTGGTCCCCTTGACATACGGTAAATAAGCCTTGGTTATTGGCGTCTCATGCTTTTGGTCTGTTTGTCTTGGCTTTTGTCAGAAGAGGTTTGGATGTTCTTAAAACTCAACTCCTAGATATCCACCTACAGGTAAGCAATACACTCCACCCAATAATATGGGATAAATTCGATGAGATTGGCGAATTTAGAGCCGAAACGAATGCAGAGTTGACAACAACAGGCAAAATTTAACAAATTGAAGCTCCAACAGAAGCCCAAAAACGAATTTTTCTCGGAAAATAACGGTCACAATCTAACCTCACGGCAATTGGAAACGAATAAAACCGTTTATAACTTATCTTCGGTCCAATTGAACTCTTCCTCGATTGGCGTGTTGACTAAGGGATTCAATTACGCTATTGCTCCCTCTCACATACCAACAGAGAGTATAATATGTGGCGTGGAAACAGCGGTTTCAAAATTATATACGAACACCGCTGAAATAATTAGACAAGATGTGTCACATGTTCTAAGAAAGTCTAAACCACCCAAAAGGAACCTCTCTATAGAAGAAAATGAGGCCTTGAAACAACTTCGCCTCAACAAGGACATTGTCATTCTACCTGCTGATAAAGAAAATGCGACTGTAATTTTAGATACAGCGGATCATTCAAACAAAATTCAAACATTGCTACAAGATCCAGCATATAAACAAATTACTACTGACCCAACAACTTATTTGGAGAAAACAACCAAGGCCAAAATCCAAGCAAGGAGGATCGATAAAAATCTCCAACTACAACTCATTCCGCGTGAAAAGTCATCGAGATGTCCGAAATTCTATGGGTTGCCAAAAGTACATAAAGAAGGTGTACCTTTGAGGCCAATAGTAAGCTCAATTGGATCCCCAACACAACGCCTAGCCAAATACCTAGCCCACCAACTTCAACTGTTTGCAGAGGGGGCAGACTCATATGTGAAAAATTCGACACATTTCATCGAAATACTTAGAAAAACGGTGTGTCTTCTTGTAAGTTTTGAAGTAGTGTCCCTTTTCACCAACATCCATCACAAAATCAATACTTTTTTAGACCACCTTAATGACATCCATCACAAAATAAAATTTATCATGGAGGTTGAAGCCAACAATCAACTGCCATTCCTTGACGTTCTCATAAATAGGAAGGAAGAGGGAACCCTTGGCCATACAGTATATAGGAAAGCAACTCACACCAACAGATACCTTCATGCTAATTTTCATCACCACCCAGCCTAACTACAAGCCGTCGTCAAGAGTTTAGTAACCAGATCGCAAAGACTAGCTGACCAGGATAACATCAAACAGGAAATGGACAGTCTAAAAACAGCTCTGAGACAAAACGGATTTACAGACCGAAATATACAAAGAGCCCTAAAGTCAAAACCAAGACAAACAGAACAAAAGCATGAGACACCAATAACCAAGGCTTATTTACCGTATGTCAAGGGCACCACGGACAGTATTGCAAGAATTCTACGGAGACACAATATCGATACTATTTTCAATACAGACAGAAAAATAAGCACGGTGTTGAGGACTCCGAAGACGATGATCCCTTTAGAACTGTCATAAAACCTATGTGGGGCAAACTAACAGAAGAATTCAAGCTAGACGTGATAACATCAGAACACTTTAAGAAAGCAGGAAAAAACAACATCCATTGAGGAACACGCCACCACGATGTCACACCGAATAGACTTTGAGAACACCAGAGTACTGGCAAATATAGAACACCCGAAATTAAGACTCGTAAGAGAGGCAATTGAAAGAGCGAAGAGGCCTCACAGTCTAAACGCACGCAATGAAATTCAGAACTTATCGAATTGTTGGAAACTTCTATTAAACACCGTCCCGCCCGGACCCGTCCAATAACAACTCAACCGGAAATAACAAATCAGCAGGCGGGAGGCGTGCCTACTGAGCGCCCAGGCCCAATCACACGCAGCCGTTCACGGTGCCAACCAATAGGCGCCTAGCCGCGACTATATAACAGCGCGAGCTTTTCTGAAAATCTTAGTATTCGAGTAACTAGAAGCGAAAACAGAAGGCTACGAGAATTATGCGAACCGACTTGAAGAGGGCAGATGTGACTGCCGAAACGTCGTCATTTTACCATCGATCCCGGCAGGGATCAGTTATCAACTACGCGGATGAATTCCCGGAAACCACCTAAAACATATATATATATATATATATATATATATATATATATATATATATATTATGTACAAAGTTTTCGCGGATACTAAATGTATCAGGTGGTTTGCGGCAATTCATCCGCATGTCGTTAATAATTGATCGCTGTCGGTATCGATGGTAAAATGACGTTTCGGCAGAGTCAAATCTGTCCTCTTCAGGTCGGCTTACGCTTCTGGTAGTCTTCCAGTAAGTAGAAGCGTAAGGCGGATGGCACATTCAGGTGTACATCTGTTTTTTGCATTATGATGAAAACGTTCTTAACATTTCGCCAAAGTTAGACGCTCCAAAAATTGTTAACCGATGTTGCTTTATTATTTTTTTTTTTAATGAAAAACTTTGGTTCTGCTTTTGGATATTTATTAGATGTATTATTTTCACATTCAGTAGAGAAAATGCTATCCACCCAGTGGCGGCGACCAGAATTGACGACAATATTGGCTTGATTTATGGCGTTTTCCATCACACTTGCCACAACTTCTGGCGAATAGTCTCTTTGAGGGCTTCAAGAGTCTGAGGCTTGTTGACGTAAACTTGTGACTTCAAGAAAATCCACAAAAATCAGGCGACTTCACAGCAGTCGTTTGACCCTCGGTGTTTTCTAAAAAATAAGTCTCGATGAGGCTCGAGCGTAAACAGCACACCATGTAGTAACTTTGAATGGGTATAATGGCTCTGCTTATTCAGATATGGAAATGGGCCTCGTCACGCATGATTGTCGATTAAATGTTGTTTTTCTCGTTGCGTTTGGCGCTCAACGGCTGACAAGTGATGCACTGTTTGCATTTTGAAAGGGATCACTTTCTGTGTAAAGATCACCGATAAATGCACAAGTGCGTGGTACGTCGTATGGTCGATACTACGGGGTTAAACGCGATCAAATTAATTTACAGCTGCCAGAAGGCAAAAATGCAACGTCGTGAGATACCTAAAATATGAGCCACTCAACAAGAACAAGACGTTGCTGGTTGAACCATAACACTGATTGTAACAATTTCAATGTTAGACATAAGCAAGCATAGAAAAAACATACTTTGCATAAGAATTTTCCGGTGATCCATATTGAAATACATTTGACTGAAAGAGGTAGTGTCGTTGGTTGTATCTGTACCACCATGATAAAAGGCAAAATAAACAAATGATCATTTATTGTATGTGTATTAAGTTTTTATTGTGAGACTTTCGATTCTCCGAGGCCTTGGTCAATAATAACTCCATCAAAGTCATGGAAATTTTGCAAACATAAATAAAATTGCATTTTCAAAGGATAATAACTGACACACAACTTTCCAAAATATTAGATCATTAATTCCACGATCAATTCAAATTCTATTTATTATTAATAGAGGTGACAGCATATAACATCCAAATAATGACAGTCAGAGAAAATGTAAACCATTGTTTTCCAGTAAAACTATTTAGGAGTATTTAATTCGATTAAATAGCAAATTAGGTAGATATTCTTAATTCTTTATTTTCCGTGATCTACTATATTTCACTAATTTCTTAACGTCCTCTTTTATAATTAATTATATATTTTAGAAAGTTCATAATTTTATTTTAGTGAAAAACATATATCATATTCATTCTTTTAATACTGGCATTAGATGAATTAAAATGTTCCAAATCCAAATCATAATAGGGAAAAAGAAATTTGAATTAAAACACCTTAAGTACAAAATGTTTATTTATTTTATTAACTCATTTCTTAATATTATTTAACATTGTATTTTCAATATTTTCTAGATTGCGAAAATATTAAATAGTGGAATTTCGAAAAGATATCGCAGATAATTACCTGCAAACTAATCAGCGAAACAATTACACTTTAGAGAAACTTTGTACCAAATCGTCTAACACAAATTATAATGCAATATATATATATATATATATATATATATATATATATATTGCCTCATTATGTGAATAAAGAAGAATACTCAAACACCCATGTACAGGCACACTTTCGAAAAAAAAACTTTTTACAATTAGTAATAAGTGGCTCTTATCCTCATTTTTTCTTGATTTGAATTTAGTGATTTTCTCTAATTTTAAATAATTGAAAACTTTCTGTCTAGACTTAAAAAATATAGATCTAGCTTAATCCTTACTCTTTTCATGATCAATATGGGGAGTAATATCCTCTTCTATAACTCCTAAAATTGCAGAGATCAGTTCATTAAAACACTGTGAGATTGAAAGAACAAAATAGAAACAACATAGCGGTAACAAGATACAAATATTCATGCATATAAAAAGAATGTAATTTCAAAAAAGTATTAAGTTGGAAGAACATTTCATGCTACTTTTTATATTCTGTCCTGATCGATTCTAACCACCCACGAACCTTTAATTTCTACAAACATATAGATGACTTTTTTTCCATATACAAATCCTTAGAATAAAATTACATTTTAAAAATCTACTATTCAAACTTTTTTACAGTATTGACTTTTCTGAAGCTTGAACTCGAGAATCCAGTTTTTTATGTATGGAGTTTATTGCATTGTTAAGAGAGCTTTGATTTGTGTTTTGTTCAGTCGGTTCGATACATGCAATGCAGGCACACTGTATTGCAGTGCAGATATTTAGATAGGTGATATTACTGATCACTACAAACAAAAACAGTTTTACATAAGACATGTTAAAAGTTTCTGGTTTATGAGGAAAAAATGTACTCAAATTAAATTTAACCATTTATTTACGAGGTAGCAATAATGTGAGTTTTTTTAATATTCCGAATATTATCAATATAAGATAGATACATCATTTAAACTGATGATTGTTTCGGTCATTCCTTAGTGAAAATTCATGTTTTAATTATATTAAAACACATCTTTGTTAAAAGACATAGTCATCAATACTGATCACGTATCAAAATATACTGTATTACATTACACCCCGTTTTTCACTCTCGAAATAGTGTTTTATTTGGTAACATTACATTTTTTGTAAATTTTTCTACAGGTTTGTTTCACGAAATTAAAACTACTTATTGGCGATTGCTGAAACCTAAAACTGTCAAAGTTTTTACAATTAATATTGATTATATAAGTACTCTTGTATACATAGGAACTTGAACAAGAAGTTAACTTTTATTTAGTACCCAGTCTTTGAAACAAGATAAGTATCCTGCCGACAAATTTTGTTACAAACCGGTAACATATTGATGTGGCTTTTTCAAACAACTTTTCACACAATATAGAACGTCCAGTATAGCGAAGTAACCTATAATTTTACATAATAGTTTCAATGTTTAATTTGATGTTATTGTTACGAGAATTCATCAGACAGCTGGTGCAATCGGCCCTCAACCAATTCATGGAAAGGACATTATTCCGATAAATTCGTGGAACCCGAAATGCTTGTCTCTCAACCGGCGGACCGCTGCCGTTACTGGGAATTCCTTTAAAGCTTCCCGAACGTGATGGAATTTCCCGATGGTTCGTGGACGTACCAGATAATTCCAAGACAAATGTATAAATATAAAGCAGCTGGCGATAGGAATTCAGTTTTCGTCGGTCGTTTGTACAGTTAAGATAAAATGTAAATAGTAGTTTCTGTGAATATAAATTTGTGTAAAAGTAGTGGAAATAAATTAGAGTGAGTTAGACTGTGTTTTTAAATAAATCCAAGAACTGAATTGAACCCGAGTGTGAAAATAAAAACATTACAGTGGTGACAGGTGTGCGGTTTATTTGTGGAACTTTAGAAGTGAAAAATAAATAGACGGACAATGTTTAAAACAGTGAATTTGGACCAATTGAAAGTGACGAACTTAAAAAAAGAACTGGAGGAAAGGGATTTAGAAATTACTGGGAAGAAAAGTGAATTATTACAACGGCTACGAGATGCTCTAATAAATGAAGGTAACGATCCCGATACCTATTTGTTTGAGATTTCAGGTACTGGGGACATGAGCATGCTATTAAAACAAATGGAAGAAAATTCTAAAAACTTGAAAGAGGCCTTAGAAGACAAACTGCTAGAGAATTCTAAGTCCTTAGAAGATAAGCTACAAATGTTACAAGAAAACTCTAAAACCCTAGAAGATAAATTGCTGGAAAATTCTGTAAACTTGAAAGAGGCGTTAGAAGATAAATTAGCAGAAAATTCTAAAACCCTGGAAGACAAATTAGCAGAAAATTCTAAATCCCTAGAAGAAAATTTGAAGAGCATGGTACAGAAAAATTCAGAAATGCTGGAAGATAAAATATTGGAGAATGAGGCTCAGATGGAGGAGCTAAAGCAGACAATAGTTGAAGAGTCAGTCAAAAATGAAACGCGGATAGAAGAGCTAAGACAGATAATGGAGAGTGAGATCGGCAAAATAAAAGAACAGATTGTCACAATACAAAGGGGAGAAACTCAATCAAAAACCGTAAGCAGAAATAGTCCAGAAGTAGTGGATTCAAAAATTGGCCTCGAAGGAGCGAGACAGAAAATGAAACCTCCCCAATTTGATGGAAAATCGTCATGGACTAATTATAGGCGCCAATTCGAGGCTGCAGCAAAGTTAAATGGATGGTCGGCAGAGGAGAAGGCAAAAGCATTAACCCTAGCCTTAAGAGGGGATGCTACAGATATTTTGCTAACTTTGAGTTCCTCGGCGCAAGAAGACTACGAACAGCTGGTGAAACACTTAGAATTGAGGTATGGCCAGACACATTTGGAGCACGTCTACCACACCCAATTGAAACATCGCCACCAGAAAGCGAATGAATCCTTACAAGAATTTGGAGCTGATATTGCCCGTCTCATTCGCCTTGCCTATCCAGCCACACCGGAAAACGTGATGGAAAGGTTAGCAGTCCAAGCGTTTTTGGATGGACTTCGAGACCAAGAAGCCAGACAAGCATTGATACTAGCTCGACCGACTCAATTAGTGGATGCACTGACCCCAGCTCTGGAATTTGAGGCTGCGAAAAATACCTGTAGAGGTCAGGGCAGAGAAAGAGAATCAGAGGATAGCGGAAATGTTGAAGTCGCTGTAAGGAAGATAATAGAAGAAGTCCTTACCGGAAAAAGACTAGTGAGATGTCGGAAGTGTCGTAAGGTAGGACATGTCCAGAGTCGTTGCAAGGAGAGCAACGGAGCCCAGACTTCCTCGGCGGGAAAACTAAAGAAGGCCTATGTGAAGGGACCATCGTCGACCTGTAACAAACAAGTGTCAACTACCAACGCATATGTCGCTTCGCTACGCAACCACGTTAACAGTGTCTTCGTAGATGGCCTTATTAATAGGAGGCAATTTGCAATGCTGCTGGATACTGGTGCGACGAAAACAGTAATAAGGCCCAACATTGTTTTAGAGACAACGATAAAACCAACAAAATGGCAACTGCGAACAGCGACAGGAGAAGCAGCGAAGGTCCATGGTGAAATAGAGGTTGAAATGACCTTGGGAAACACAACTTTTCTACATCGGGCATTAGTGGCAGACATCGAAGACGAAGTAATCATTGGAATGGATGTCATGAGCTCCAAGGGATTCCAGTTAAACTTCAGAGATGGAATTCTGCGAGTGAATGACGAAGAAGGGGTGCTTCATGGAAAAGATGACATAATGCTTCGAGCCATCTTAGCAGAAGATGTCAATGTTCCAGAAAGGGCTGAAATCATTATAGATGCTTGCTTAGATGGAAAAGCTAAAGCTGGAACAATAATGATGTTTGATCCCGTACTTAACGAAGGAAATGTAGGCAGAGGAGTCGCACTGGGGAAGACTCTGTTTCGTGCCCGGAGATTGTGCCAGTAAGAGTAATGAACCTGAATCATTACTCGGTTGTGCTAAAGAAAGGAACAACTTTGGGCCATTGTTCAACAGTTTCCTCTGTTGTCAGAAGCACGCAGCATGCAGAAAGACCACCAGGTAAACTATCTGAGGAACTGGAAAGACTGATCACTGATTCATCTAAGAATTTGAAACCAAACCAGAGAGCAAAATTGAGGGACATCGTTAGAAAGTACCAGGATATCTTCGATGTAGGGAATGGCAAAAGAGGACGAACTGATCTGGTGAAACATAAAATTAATACTGGGGACGCTCAACCTATTCGACAGTCGGCGAGAAGACTACCCCTAGCTAAAAGAGAAGAAGCCGACAGGATAGTCCGCGAGATGGAGGAAGAAGGTGTTATTGAACCATCCAATAGCCCTTGGGCTTCTCCAGTTGTCTTGGTCAAAAAGAAAGATGGTTCAACCCGATTTTGCGTGGACTATCGGCAATTAAATCACGCTACAAAGAAAGACAGCTATCCCCTTCCAAGAATAGACGATACCCTAGACACGTTGGCAGGATCGAAGATGTTTTCCACCCTGGACTTGAGGAGCGGTTATTGGCAGGTGGAACTTGCTGAAGAAGACCGAGAAAAGACTGCTTTTACCATCGGCTCAGGACTTTACCAATTCACGGTGATGCCGTTTGGGTTGTGTAATGCTCCAGCGACGTTCGAAAGATTGATGGAAACAGTGTTAAAAGGGCTTTCATGGAAAACGTGCCTGGTGTATCTTGACGACATTATCGTGGTTGGAAAATATTTTGAAGACCACGTGAGGAACCTAGAGGAGGTATTTCGGCGACTCCGCAGTTCCGGACTAAAGTTAAGCCCGAAGAAGTGTCAGCTGTTCCAAGAAGAGGTGCAATATCTTGGACATGTAGTTTCCGCACAGGGAGTAGCTGTTGACAAACAGAAAATCAAAGCTGTGCAGGAATGGCCGATACCTAAAGATATACACCCGTTAAGAAGTTTCCTGGGGTTATGCACGTACTATCGTCGGTACGTAGCCGGATTTGCCAACATCGCCAAGCCACTTACTAGACTGACGGAAGGGAAGGTGCAGTACCATTGGGACGAGGAATGTCAGCGATCATTCGAGACATTGAAGAGAGCTTTGACGAGTGCTCCCATATTAAGTTATCCTTTGCCAAATGGAAACTTCGTATTGGATACCGACGCAAGCAATGTCGGAATTGGTGCTGTGCTTTCGCAGATCCAGGAGGGCCAGGAGAGAGTCATCGGATACTTCAGCAAGACCTTGAGCAAGCCTGAACGGAATTACTGTGTTACTCGCAGGGAACTCCTAGATGTGGTAAAGGGGGTAGAACATTTCTACAAGTACCTCTATGGTAAAAGATTCCTCCTGAGGACTGATCATGCAGCACTGAAGTGGCTCCTGCAGTTTAAAAATCCTGAAGGACAGGTGGCAAGGTGGATTGAGCGGTTGCAAGAATTTGACTTCGAGACTGAACATCGAGCTGGAACAAGCCATAAGAATGCTGATGCTCTATCGAGAAGACCATGCCCTGATGATTGCAAACATTGTCAGCGAGCAGAAGAAAAAGGGGCTGTTCTCTGCAGAACTACCGCCACCGATGATCATTGGCAATCTGCGGAGATCCAAAAAGACCAGAACTTAGATCCAGATTTGAAAGAGGTTATCCGGTGGAAGGAAGAAGATCGCAAACCTACGTGGTAGGAGATTTCCCGATACTCACCAACCATAAAGTCGTACTGGGCTCAGTGGAACTCCCTCATGCTGGAAGATGGACTTCTCAAGCGCGTCCTGGAAACTCCAGACGAAGGAAACCACAGAAAACAGATTGTAGTTCCCAAAAATAGGAGACCAGAGGTTTTACGAGAACTACATGATGGTACAACTGGAGGACATCTGGGAGTAACGAAAACCTGGGGAAGTTGAGAGAACGCTTCTATTGGGTAAACTGCCAAGTGGATGTCAAGGACTGGTGCCGGAAATGTACTGTTTGTGCAGCAAGTAATGGGCCTCAGAAGCGTCCAAAAGCTCCCATGAAGCAATATAACGTTGGCAGTCCATTCGAAAGAATAGCCATTGATGTTGCCGGTCCATTTCCTGAATCCGACTCTGGAAACAAATACATTGTGGTGGTGATGGACTATTTTAGTAAATGGGCCGAAGCGTATGCCCTGCCGAATCAAGAAGCCTTGACCGTTGCTGATGTCCTTGTTAAGGAATGGATCAGTCGTTTTGGTGTTCCCTTGGAGTTGCACCCAGACCAAGGTAGAAACTTCGAGTCTACTCTCTTCCAAGACGTCTGCAAACTCTTGAAGATCAATAAAACACGGACGACGGCATTACACCCGCAATCCGATGGAATGGTAGAACGGATGAATAGAACCATTAACCGCCATTTGTCAAAGGTAGTCTCTGACCACCAAAGAGACTGGGACCAGTATCTGCACTTGTTTCTAATGGCATATCGTTCGTCTGTGCACGAGTCCACGGGTCAGACCCCGGCCAGTATTATCATGGGACGAGAATTAAGACTACCATGCGATTTGAAGTTTGGATGTCCCCCAGGAGAAGAGATCGCAGGTGAAGACTATGTCAGCCAGCTACGTCAAAAGATGAACGACATTCATGAACGAGTCCGGTTAAACATCGAGAATGCTAGTTCCCGAATGAAGGAAGCCTACGACATCAAAGCCGAGGGCGGAGAATTCCAAGTTGATGATCTTGTTTGGCTGTATAACCCGCAACGTCGTCGTGGATATTCGGCCAAGCTACAGAGATCTTGGGAGGGGCCGTACCAAATTGTGAAGAAAATCAACGATGTTATCTATAGAATAAAGAAGCTACCTCGGGGAAAACCAAAGGTCGTACATTTCAACAGGTTAGCCCCTTATGCCGGAAGTCATGACAGCGAAGATGACCAAGCCCAAGTCCGCAGCATCCACCCACCCGATGATGAGATGACCTTCGAACATTTTATGGCACTGTACTCTAATGGGCAGAAGGTGCAGCACGACGTGACCACAGAGGAACCCCGAGACCTGTTTGAGGTGCCCATAGAATATGCCCTGGCTCATTGTGTGGCTCGAGATCTCCGGATGTCCAGAGGAATAGCCAAGGTGTTTGCCAAGAAGTACGGCCAGTTCCAGAAGCTACGGGAACAAGATCCAGTGGTAGGGAAGGTCCTTCATCTCGAAGATAAACAACCAGTCGGTACCAGAGACATCTTTTATTTGGTAACGAAAACATTCTCGCTGGACAAGCCAACATACAGCGATCTTTGGAAGACTCTGGTAGAATTGAGGAATGTGATGATGGAGAAAAATTTGATGAAATTGGCGGTCCCAAAGATAGCCTGCGGGTTGGATGGACTGAATTGGAGGGTGGTGAGAAGTATGATGGAAACAATCTTTCGATTCAGTGGCGTCGACATCCTGGTATGCTGTCTCAGTACTCGCAGTCCAGATTCGAAGACCGTTGACTGTTATTTCCACCAAACTTCTCGTTGTCGAAATGGAGAGTCCTGCAAATATCGTCATACCAGGAACGATTCTGGGACATTCCGGGACGAAATGGCCTTAAGGAGGGGGCAATGTTACGAGAATTCATCAGACAGCTGGTGCAATCGGCCCTCAACCAATTCATGGAAGGGACATTATTCCGATAAATTCGTGGAACCCGAAATGCTTGTCTCTCAACCGGCGGACCGCTGCCGTTACTGGGAATTCCTTTAAAGCTTCCCGAACGTGATGGAATTTCCCGATGGTTCGTGGACGTACCAGATAATTCCAAGACAAATGTATAAATATAAAGCAGCTGGCGATAGGAATTCAGTTTTCGTCGGTCGTTTGTACAGTTAAGATAAAATGTAAATAGTAGTTTCTGTGAATATAAATTTGTGTAAAAGTAGTGGAAATAAATTAGAGTGAGTTAGACTGTGTTTTTAAATAAATCCAAGAACTGAATTGAACCCGAGTGTGAAAATAAAAACATTACATTATTAATAAAGGAATTCTCTTGAAATTAATCACCGTGATAAAAAACTAACAAACGTTTAGCAAAAACCGCATAATTAGTCTTTGCGATGGCGGATATAAAACAAGGAGACTGAAATTTCCAGTATTAACGGGATTCCTCATGAGCGACTGAAATGGATCATAAATGCTGTGATACACCATGAGGAGGCAGTAGTGGATCAGATGATATGGGTTTGACTCATTCCTCTTAGTCTAAGGAAAGTAGTGTGTTATAAATTGTAAATTTTTGGTGTAGAAATAAAGTTTATTAAAAGTAATAGATTTATAACAGTGTCAGAGGTGGGTTTAAGTGGATTTTAAAATCCCAATTTATTTATGGCAACTTCGAGAAGCATCGCAGCTAAAATGGACGAGACCAGTAAGGAAATTTTGAAAAGATTTACGGACAAGATGGATGAGAAAATTCCTCTATTCCTGTTGGCCTGTCGCTCAGGCGTTCTCAACAACACGGGACTGACTCCATCTAGAATACTCTTCAGAAGGGAGTTGAGATTATCCTGTGATTTGAACTTTGACTCATGAAATTGACCGATTAACTACGAGAGACCATGTTGGCCATAAACGAACTAGCCCGGACGCAGATGTTGGCATTCATCGATCAACCGAAAACACGTTCCAATCTGAAGTCAAATTCAGTCAGGTTCCAAGAAAAATATATAAAATCTGGCTATACAGAATTAAAGGGAGGCGGTGTTACGTTTATAGACTAAATGTCGCGATACACTAACAGCAGGCAAGTAGTGATCAGTTTTTGTGCGTTTGACTCAATTCGGATTCCTAACAGCGCCGAAACGCATGCGTCAAATGTATGCGTTTTTATGCGTGCAGTAAACGCAGAACGCATATCGACGTTCAAAATAATATTTTGGAACAAATATTAGTTGCTATGCAGATTTGTTTTGCTGTGTTTTTTAACATGGAGGGCATTGTAAAATTAGTGTTTTTATAAGAAGAGGATGATGAAAAAGCAATGATACTTGTCCAGTTAAGAAGTAGGAGAAAAAGAAATACCAAAAAAGAACTATTTTGAAACAGGAAAACTCGGGATTACTTAACTTTACTAATAACAGGTGAGGTAAATTATGAGGGACACACATTTTTTGTTTAGTATTATTTATAAAAGTTGATGTTTCCGCAGTAGACATTTCTCCTGGTTAATAATAACAAATAACAAATGCACATTCCGTATTCTTTTCACTACTGAAAACGTCTGGGTCTAGACTCCTCTCGAGACCAGTCATGCGATAAACGCATGCGATGGCCTGACGCCCAAGCGTCAGACGCATACATAAGAAATCACCTGTATATAATTCACATTAGACTAGTACCTCGCGTCTGTCGTATGCGGTTTGACGCTGTTAGGAAATACGACCTATCTAAAAAAATAGTGTGTTACTGATTGTGAATTTTTGATTTGGAAATAAAGAAGTTAATTTTCAGTGAAAAAATTGTTTTTGAAACCACAGAAATTTATAACAATAGTGTGATTAAATTGGTCCAATTTGTAGCAAGTACTAAATGAACTAACTAAATCAGCGTAAGTAAATATAAAGTAATAAATTTTAAAATTATCAGAATTACTTTAAAAAATCGGCGATATGATTTACAGACAATGCTAATACATATGAAAAAGGTCATCATATACAGCCATGGCCGGACCTGATAAACCTGCTGTGAGCCATAAAAGCTTCCCATAAATTTGCTGACTTGCCACCCCTGGACCAAAAATTTTGTTTGTATAATATAATTCAATATATATGCTCACTAAAAAGTATTCTACAGAACCCAACTCAGTTAATTAAAAACTACACGTTGCAACTTTCAACTGCCGTACAATGTACACAGTAAATGTAATGGAACAACAAACAGGAAAATATTTCTGGTGGCAGGCAAGAAAATTGTAGTGACAGAAATTGGAAAATTCAAGATCTGAAATACTCTTCATAACAGAACGCTTAAACGTCCGAATCGGAAAAAATATTGAGATAAAGGTAAACGGAGTATGAGAATGAGGCACAGAAGAAAATATGGAGAATGATTAGAAAGATGAAACAAGACATGAATTATCGAACAGGCACAAACTGATATAGAGATTATGTAATGAAAGGAATCTTAGTATGCAAAATGATTCCAGATGTAAAGAGGAAAGCATCACAATACTAGTTTTAAGTAATTAAAAAGTACCAGGGAATTACAAATCCTTAACGTTATGCGCAAGCATGAAACTATTCAAAAAGTTTGTAAAGCCAGCATGTGCTTCATGGACACTTTCGACAGAATGATGTTGGAAGACACACACCAATGACACAGAAAAAAATTACTAAAAAAATTTACAGAAATGATCAAAGAGCTGAACACACACAACTAACTGTGGAAGAATCGCTGCATACAAGCGCCTGTATGAAGAGTACCCTCCACATTAACTAAAACGGACCATCAATGAGAGTAACAGATGTTTAGAAGAACTGCGGTGAACAGCTGTTTAAAACTGTCAAGAAATTAAAAATGGCATAACAAAAACGAAGATATATGATAAATATAAATATGAATTAATTTTCTATGTTTGTCTATCATTCTTTTTTTTTATACATGTAATTATTAACGAAATTATTTCCGTAATGAATTAAAGTTAAATGTGACAAATAAAGTAGTTTTATAATCATTACCTCCTAAAAACTATTCCGTCAAAGTTATATCAGTTGTGCATCAATATTTCGTTAACTTGATATCTGATTTTGTATATTTAGACATACATGTGATATTTCCTTAGAGCACTTAATTGAAAAGTGAAGCGATTTTTGTAATTCATTACACAGTTGATAAATAAAGATGATTTCTTTGTCAAATTAATAATTCATATTGATTTGAGTTCAAAAAAGTCCCAAATAGATTATACTAAATCGGTAAAATTATAAAGTTATGAAACTAATGTATTTATTCTCATAGACTTCCTTTCACTTAATATTTTTTTCTAATGGAAGGTTCAAATAAAATTCAAATAGAAATATTAAATTAAAAAATCACATTAATTTGAACTCCTTAGAAATATGTAGGCAACTAATAAGATTCTAAAACGTATTATATTCGTTGTTTCTAATTTGCTTATGCATCCAAAAATAAAAGCTACCTTGGTCGACGCATAGGTCGATATCCTGCATAGAAACCACCTCGAGTGATACCCCTGGCACCTCTGAAGGTGCCTCTAGCTCTGGGCGGTCGATTCGTCGTTGATAAACCGGGGCGGTTGGTTCTTTTAGCCATTACCTATAGGGAAAAACATTTTTTGTAGATTACTGTAGAATTTAATTTTCATGAATTTAATTACTACCAAAGAGCATTGAAAACTCACGGGATAAATTACAAATATGAAATTTTGTTATGAAGTTATGGTACGTTTACATCTCACATAAACTGCTTGATAATTATTGTGTAGGATATTTCTCTCGAGTAGCTAATTAGCTAAAATCTAAAATCAGTCGTTTATACCTACTACTACACTTATCTCGTTCACGAGCAATTAATATAGACGGGCAATGAAATTACGGCACAATGAAATTATCCACTCGAAAAAAAGTTACCTGTGTTGTGATTATTTCAGAATCGACAAAAAAATAAGAAAAAAAATATTTGGGTTCATAAATGGATAATGAGCAGGTAAAATGAAGGTATTATATATAAACAATTATTATCTGAATTAATTGTTGATAGTCCGTTTTAAGATTCCCTCCGCTGATCTACATGGCAAAGCCTTTTGCCAAAACAATAAGGAAAAATAGGGTTTATCTGTGCCCCGCCCTATTTTTTTTCGATCACTATCGAACTCATTCCGCAAATTATGTATTTCTTTCGTAATTTCCTTCACATTAGTATAACAATTTCAGGAAATTTTGTTTTTTATTCTTTATAAATGTTGCGCTTAACGTCCCAAAATTTCGGTTTTGCTTTGTCTAGTGAGCAACAGTTTGGTCGGCCAATACCGTGCGGTCCCAATACAGCTTGTAGTTATTACCCCCACAGATTGGGGTGTATAAATATAAGTAGGTTGATCCTACAGACTGATAATTTAAACTTCAGTGCAGTATTTTTGTCACCGCATCTTGCCGTTCTTTGTATTAAGTTGCAACAAATACCTGACAACCTCCAGTAATATGCTGAATTGTTCCTGATATTTGGCAAACATATATGCATCTATTGTTGTTTATACAAGGATCTGTAAAGATGTACTTCAGATAATTCTTGACTATAATTACTTGATCTTGTTTGCCAGTAAAAAGTCTTCCGTTTATGGGAACATATGACCAGAGATCAACCAGTAGTTTGACGCTAAACTGTTGTTATATGTGGCAATGTTTATGTTCGACAAAACTCTATGGATGGTGATTTTGAACTTTTGGTTAACAAAATCGAACTTTTGTTGTAATTGTTCAATGTCAGTCACACAAAGACAAAGAATAACGGCATGCTTAGGTAAGATGTTTACTGTGAAGACTTCCAACAATCGTTTTAGGCTTCTTCAAAATTCTGTTATTAGGTCCTTCTTCTTGGAGTAATGGTCAATTCATTGAGCTTGTTTTATTCCAAGATATTTGTACGTGTTGCCTTCATCCATGGATTCAATTGAGGTATCATCTATATATATATATATATATATATATATATATATATATATATATATATATATATATATATATATATATATATACAAAAAAATGCTATAAAAAAAACTGATTCTTTTTTCCACTTAGGAAATGTATTGCAACTAAAGCAACGCGATAACTGAAATGCGTCGTACACCTTACAGCTATCCAAACCTACAAATTACCAGCCTTTAACGGCCATTTATAGACATACTTTTCAACCTGAATGATAGCTTTACAGATTCCTTATTTTTTTTGTACACAAAATTTAAACTTTAGAATTTTTTTGATTTGGAAAATATGTCCGGGTTACACTTCATAATTAAGTCTCGTAATTTAGACACGGAATAATTTTCAGTCATCCTCACAACACATAGTCTAGGATTGAAACCATAACTTCCCTGACCGCATATGAATCCGACAATTTCTCCTCTACCAGCTCCTTTACTTCTTCATTATCTTCCTTGGACTTGCAGCCGATAAGAACACAACTATCTCTAGTATTTTTGACACTTTGGCTAAATGCAAATTATTATCAGGTGGAAGTATATTAAGCATTAATTCCGATTTCGTTTGATTCACAGCCTGACCCATGCGTTTAGGTTGTATAATAACTGCTGGACAAGTTTTGTTTTTGACCACATCTGAGTATTTCACCGGCATTACATCACACGAAGAATCTTTATTATCTTTTAATATAACCGATTTTAATAGAGACAATTCATATCTAAACGAGCGAAGCGCATCATCGACCTTTAAATCCAACACTTAGTTAATTTCAGCATTATTGATTGAAATACAGTCTTTATACAAGTTCCGCATCTCCACATCAATCCCGAAATAGCATTTAGGACACCCAGGATATCGATAGTTGAAATACAAACAACGTGAAACTGCTTTTTGCAAAATTCACAGAAACGGCTGGCCTTGCTCGAGTTTAGTACCCGAACAAGTGGTACAAAAGTCATTTACCATGATTAACTATATAGGAAAGAGACTTACAGGTAACCACTAGATACTAATTCCATTTGTATAATAAATCATTTGAAAAACTACACAAATATTCAAGAAAATTTCACTCACAACAGACACCTTTTGTCCCTAGCATTTTTTTGCATTAATGTCTAAAATATCTTCACAAGTTGTGACAATAGCCATTGCTTTTTCATAAGTGTAAGGCTTGATCCACGTTATAGTGTTGGTCACAGTCCGTTCCCGGTCTGATCTCGATCTAGGTCCAATCTCTGTCTGGTCCGATCTAGTCGATTCACACTTCTCACAGCTCATTCGCTGTCATCCTGACGTCTTAAACTGTCAATAGTCGAAGTTGGTTGTGTGTGCCTCGTAACTGATAAATTAACTCAAGTAAAATATTTTATTACTTCTAATATGTACGGGCGAAAAATGTCATTGAATTATTCGATTTAAGAATTATCTATTATAGCTCTGGTTCTTTTTGAAGAAGATAATTGTAGCAACCCACGAAAACAAAATGAACCAAAGAGAAGAATGTGGGTGCAACTGAGTGTATTGCAACGAGGAGGGAGAATATCTCACTCTTTATATTCATTTAATTAAAGAAGGAGAAAATTTTTCCAATACTTTCGAATGCATGGGTACATTCGAAATGATTATAAAGAAAATTACGTTAAAAATACAAAAAGAAAACACAACATTTCACTTCAGTTTACATCATATACAACAATAAAATAGGTCAGTTATTTCTTTTGTAAAACTGTATTTTGAATTTACATTTTTTTACGAATTTGAAGCCACCTTTTACACAAAGAATACTTTAGTTATGTTAAAAATATACAATAACTATCAACTGGGGATTTCAAGTATCTGATTTACTTGTCAATTTCACTGATAATAACTGACTGCCAGGCAATAAATACTCTCTAACATCAAAATGCCAAAGCTGTAGGCCTCTTCACTAATATGTGTATATTATAATATATTATAATATATAATTATAACAAACAAACAAATAGACAAACTACAATTTTATAATAGTATAGATATATAGATAACTAGCCGTTACCCGCGGTTTCACGCGCGTACGGAATGTACAATTCGGCGCAAAAAGAAATAACTTATGAAGTATATGGGCTATCCTAAATAACAACTTTTACTAACTTTTGTAAACCACCCTACATAACAATAAATCTACCAATCCTGAATATATTTCACCCAAACTGCAAGTGCTTATGAGCCACCCTATATAACAGTTTATTTTTTGAACAACCTTGTATAACTGTAACTCTACTGCACCCTATATTGCAACCATCCTGTATATGTTGCTGTTTATTTGTCACCCAATATAACATTTTTTAAACACCTAACTATACCTTTACTCCACCCTATATTTCAGCTATGTAACTGATTATGGTCTACGCTATATAACAATTATTTCTTAAAAATTTTGAGCCACCTTGTAAAGTATAATTTCTCTCCACTGTGTATTTTAACCACCCTGTATATGCAACTTTTTCTAACATTGTGTTAAATTCACTGTGTAACTATAATTTTGCTTGGCCCCATATTTTAGGTATTCCACATAGTTTGATGCAACTGTTCATGGTCTATCCTATATAACAAATTTTTTTAAACATTTTTAGATCTACGCTGTAAAACTATTCCATTCCGCCCTCGATCTCAATCACCTTGTATGTACAACTACCCAATGTAACATTTTTTGTACCACCCTGTATAACTATAAATCCACCAATCCCCAACAAATTTCTCCTAAATTGCAACTGCTTATTGGCCACCCTATATAACAATGTTATTAAACTTTTTTTTGAACGGCCTTGTACAATTATAACTCTACCACCCTGTATATTTAGAACTCTACTCCACCCTATACAACTATCCTGTATATGAAACAGGTTATAGATCATAACATTTCTTTGTAATATATTTTTAATCCACCTGTATAACTAATTAAACTCCGCCACATATTTCAACCATCCTATATAAGCAACTACTTTTGGATAAATAATTTTGTTAAGCACCCTATAAACTAAAATTCCACTCCATCTTAAATTTCAACAAGACTTTATAAACAACTGCTTCTAACATTTTTTCAACTCGATTCATAACTATAATATAATAATTCGAGAACATAAATCAAATATCCTAATTACTTACATTAAAACATATTTTGTTATCCACCCTGTATAAATATAATTTTTCTCTGTCCTTTTTTTAACTACCTGCTATATGCAACTATTTATGGCCCACCCAGTTCAACTATTTTGAACCTCCCCCTATAACTAATTCCACTCCCTACTTGTATATATTCACCTGCTTAAGAACCACCTAATGTAACTTTTTTTAAAAGACTTTTTAAACCCATGTAATTCTATTACCGCTATATGTTTCACGTATCCTATAGACGGAATACCCTGTAGAATTACGCTAGGTATATAGTTGATTTTTTTTAATCGAAACATGATACATTGGCATATTTCAAATTTTGAATAACAGCTAAGCTAGTGCCAGTATTTAATATTTGGTACGTGCAGTGGTACCGTTTCTGTCACTGCAGAGAGATAAAATGTATACCAGATTTTAAGTCAAACTATAGGCTTTGAAACAAAACAAGATTCAGTAAAATCAGTTCCGTAGTTTTACGTGATGCCCGAACAAACAAACAAACATAAACAAGCAAACTTATAATTTTATAATAGTATAGAAGATATCCTTTCATAAAGTTCAGTAATCAAAGAAATAAATATATTTCTTTTCATACACATAACAATAGTTTTCTGGAATAGAAAATCTGAGATATAAGCTTAATAAAAATCATATTTTCAATTTGCTACATTTTTACCGGAGCGGGACTCGACCGGACCTTGAGTGGCATGGAAGTGTGAATACAAACATTGTTTCTCATTTGCGAATATTTTATCAGGCCTGGAACGGACCGAGAATGAATCGTGATCGGTAGTGGAGCGGGAATTGATTGGACCTTGACTGGCACGTAAGTGTGAATGCACATATTGTTTCTCATTTGATAATATTTTACCAGACCGAGAACCTTAGATCATGTACCTTCTAAACATAGCCTGTCGTGGTAAGACTAAAGAGAGAGAGGGCAATAGTGAGGGCAAGAGGCTATTTCACTCGGTTGGGAGCTGCTTCCAATGAAATACGTTCAGCATGTTGTTCATTGGCTGCTTCCATCCACTAAGTGAAATAGCCTGTTACTGTCTCTATTGCCCTCTCTTTCTAGCGTTGCCACGATTTTGTGCATGGCAGGCCATCTCCAGAAGGTACGTGCTCTAAATTTTCAAACGAAACGACAATAAATTTAATATGAAAGTGGCGAACTCTGGTGAGAGAAATTATGTTGATAAGAGGAGTATCCAAAAACAATTACAACATTAAATGAAGTAAATTAAAAAAACAATAAATATTCATCAAATAGATGATGAATGCAGGAGCTGGTGGTAAATCAATAATGGGATATAAACTGAACAAGAGTATCACGTTTAAAATGTTAAAAATAGACTGGTAAGCAGAGCCAATAATGTAAATGGATGAACACGCCGGAGAGCAGAGGACAAATTAAAATATTTTAAAACAAGGTATTTACAAAAAACGATTTTAAATAAAGACTGATGAGATGTGTGTTTAATCTGGTATTTTTTGTATATATGTTGATTTGAATTTTTGATTATCCATGATATCTGTATCTTGAAACCTGTTTGAGTTAAACCACACGGAGGATTCAAAACAACGTCCTAGATTGTAATCAAAATCCTAGACAAGTTTTCTTGAGTTAAACCAAACGAATAATGTTCGATTACTATACTTAGTCAAAGATGAAACCAGCTCAAAAGACGTTTGAGAATTGACCATTATCAACCAGTCTTATTTTTATCCTGTTTTCTACGGTAGATTAATAGAAGTGTTAGAGAAACCCCGATGAGGATATACTTAAAAAGCGTGGAACAATTCATTAAGTGATATGAAATTTTATTACTACGCCTATTAAAATTTGGAAACCCTTTAGATTAAGCAGAAAGTAATTTCAAAAGACATTATAAATCTCTCAAAAAATAAGATCAATAATAAACCTGAAAATACATCGAAATCACTTTACAAAATTCCATCAGCCTTGTAAATTTATTACATATGCGTAATACCTCTTTTTAAATTCTGTGGATTATATTCAGTCGGGATAATTCAGCAACATTCCCTAACACCTCTTAACAATACCATATAAGTCATGCTCAATGAAGAAGGAAAACACATTTCCAGTCACTTCTTTTGTACAAAGACTTACATATTTTGACACATTATTTCAATCATATAATGAACCAAGGCACCTCTAATATAATTAAATTATTTAAACGTATATAAGCCTCTTGAAATTTATAACTATGTAAACCCCAAATCCACAGTAGTCTTGCTGACACTGAGACTTACAATATCAACAGAAATTGACCAATTATTAAAGAATTGGGAGGGGGGTCAGTACTTTGAGTAACTAAATAGACCCTGATTAGTTTAATGATTCTATTGTTACGGATTTTTACTGTGCATTCAAATCACTAAATTTACTTCAGAAAATAATGTTCTTTATTTCTACACCAACAATTCACAATCAATATTAGACTACTTTTCTTAGACTAACACATTGATGAGTCAATAGCACATCAACTGAACCACTACCTGCTCCTGCTGTACGGCCGGAGTTATACCTTATCCCAATTACTCTCGAATGTCATGGTAATCTTATCTGTCTTACGTATATGATGAACTCTGGTAACGAATGGAATTTTCGGTACTTTTTTTTATCCTCAATCATTAATTTTTTTACTAATTGGTTTATTAGGATAAATGAGTTTGTTGCAAACGATTAATTTATAGAGAATTCCTTTTTAATAATGTAAAATTAACCGTTGTAACAGTAAAAATGAAATTATTAAATATCAACACCAAGCCAAAGCTTTATAAAAATTAAATATTTGCAATATTTTTGCTTCAACTGCAGATTTGGGAATTTCCTTAAAAAATCTGCTAAAAAAACTTACTTATTGTTCCGAAATTAGTGCTCTACCGTTCGTCATTTTTATGCCTTTTTTAGATCAAATGTCATATCTGGACCTTACCTTATATTTTCTTTTCCCTGATTGATGCTTCATTTTGTTTTGGAGTTTTGTAATGCATAAAGCATATTTTTTTTGTTTTTTTTTTATTTCCTCCATTTCTATCATCTTTCTAGTTTCCTCAGTTTACTTTCGTTAAATAGTTTCCTTTTGTTTCATTTCATTTGTAGTATATCGGCTCAATTTCTCATCATATGGATTTATCGTTTTAAAAATGTTTTCTCCAGCTTACTCCATGGCGTATGTAATTTTGTCTTGATTTTATGTTAGACATCTGAATTCCACTCCTCTTTTTTATAATCCGATGCATCTCGTTTCAGTTTCTTTACATCAATCTCTGTTAGTTCGTTTTTCAACTCCCATTTTTTCTTTTTGGGTCTATTGAGATCTTTGCCTTACTAGCCAGGTGTCATTATTTATACTGAATAAATTGAAGTTTCCTCGAAGTTTCCTTGGGTATCCATCGTTTTGAAATGGTTGATCTCACAACGTTTCAATAGCCTTCGACTGTTATAATTATAGCTTTATATTGTATTGGAACAACAAAATGTTCTTTATTAATATTGATACTCTATATTAAGCGTTTGCTCTTAAATTTACTCCGTTGTAAATCATTATACAATCCTCGACATCCTTTGCGCCTTTCAATTTCTTTTTTGTTTTAGTTACGACTGCTAAGTTGTTTTTCTTCTTGAATTCTGTGTTTATTTCTTGATTTTTCTTACTTAACGCCTACATGTCCCATTTTGCAATCTTCTTACTTTTATAGTACTAATTGCTAACAATGTCAAATGTAGATAGATGCTAAATAATTGAATTTACATAAATCGATATTCGGCTGATCTCTATTTCAGAACATTTGCCGATATCCATAAAATCTAAGGGGATAGAAGTAATACAAGCTATACTGGCAAATTTATTATCCGTAAAATCAGATTTGTAATATCTGTTTTCAAGTTGTTCTAAATTCAGTATACTTTCAAGGGTTGTTCCTTTTTTCGTAACCGTATCGGTAATCTAGCTGTTTCGAGGTAACATATTCCACTGGTTCTGTGATAAACAAGTAAAGATTTAAAAACTAAATATATTTAAATTAGATATTGCCAAACAGGGCAACAATTTTTTGTAACATTACTTATGTTTGAGAGTTTTCTATATCTCAAGATAGCTTTAATAATTTTTCAGGCAACAGCAAAAGAACAAAATTAACAAAACTCAAGTATATTTCATTAATGCTGACTAAAAATATAAGTTTTAAATTATTACTAGATTAAAGTAACATTAAACAACAAAATGGTTTGCAGAAAAACAATTACCTTAATTTGTCTTCCACGAAAGAGCGATTCGTCCATGGCCATCGCCGTCTGCACAGAATCTCTATCACCGAACTCGATGTAAGCGAAACCTTTTGGGTGGCCATCATATTTGTTACATAAAATCGTCACCCGATTTATCGAACCACAACCATGGAAATGCTGTTCAAGCTCCTCAGCTGTAGCTCCATAGTCAACGTTTCCTACGTAAATGCTCCGACTATCAATTTCCATTTTTTCTTCAAACGACATGTTTAGGGGGCTAGCTAAAAAATATATAAATCCTAGAATGCAGTATTTATGGACAAATTTAATTAAAAATGAATGGAGAAGAAAAATAACTATCGCCACACAATTTTTCGATACTTACAACACAGATTATGGGAAAATAGTAATATTTGGAAGACAAAACATTGAAGACCTTTTTATAAATAAATTTTGATGAACTATGGAACAAGATTTAATTAAAAATGGATGGAAAAGTAAAATAAGACCTTCTTATAAATATATTTTGATAACAAAGCATGAGTTATTATATAATACTACTAGAAATAAGACAAACATAAGTACCAACGATTAAATTTATAAAGATTAATAACTCGACCACCGCACTATTTATGTGACGATTTTCTTTTCTGGTACTATACCATCAAATACCAGAGAATCATTTCGGTTCATTGACAATCTGTAGATATGAATGAACTAACAGGAAATGGCCGTAGCATGCATGTTGTTTAATATAAGAGATACATCACAAGGGGGATATCTCTGATAGGTGAAGTTAACCTGAAAATTTTATCGTGACGTTCTAACCTAGAGGGGATAACAGCAATTACATGAAACGGCTCCAGATTCGGAATCTCTGTGTGCGTCTACAGATTTACCGCTATGTAATACATAAATAACTGTTCGAGAGGACATTCTCTTGTGAAAAGCTCAACTCCTTGACCAGAAACAATATTATATATATATATATATATATATATTGTTATAAAATGTATCCACTCTGTCCCTACGAAAACAACGGTAAAGCACTATTCATCCGAATTAAACATCAATCGCTGGGATAGTAAATAAATAAATTAAAAAAAAACAAAATCCGACTTCAAAAGAAAATTAACTTAAAAGCATGAAATAATTTATGCTACAACAATTAAATACTTTTTATGAAGTCGGTGCCAATTTGAACAGCGAAGTTGCGAAGTACATCGATGTACTTCCCAAAATATTTTCACCTTCGATTAGCACCGACTTCATAAAAAGTATTTAATTGTTGTAGCATAAATTATTTCATGCTTTTTAGTAGTTTCTTGCAATGCTTGTATATTGTATCTCTTTTTCTAATATTCGACCTGATGTGCGCATCTGGAATGTAGAAATCTTTGAAAAAAAAAAACTTATTAAACATATGAGCTATCCAATATAACAATTTTTTCTAAGTTTGTTAAACCACCTTACATAACTATAAATCTACCAATTCCGAATATATTTCACCGAAACTGCAAGCACTTATGGGCCACCCTATATAATAATTCTATTTAACATTTTTTGGAACCACCTCGTGTAACTGCAACTCTGCTTCACCCTATAGTGCAACCATCCTGTATAAGCTGCTGTTTATTTGTCAACCACTATAACATTTTTGAATTACCTAACTATAATTCTACTCCAACTTATACGCTATATAACAATTATTTCCCTCCGCCTTATGTTTTAACCATTCTTTATATGCTCCTTTTTCTGACATTGTGTTAAACACAAAACATAACTATAATTTTGCTTCGCCCTATATGTCAGGTATTCCACATATCAGGATGCAACTGTTCATGGTCTACTTTATACTTATACTTATAGGCCACCCAATATAACTTTTTTTGTAATACACTAAATGCACCAATCCCCAACATATTTTACCCAAACCGCAACTTTATATGGTCACCCTATGTAACAATTTTATTCAATATTTTTTTGAACAGCCTCTTGTAGCTATAACTCTACTTCTACTTCTACTGCTGCCAATTAGTCAATCATAACTTATTTGTCTATCAGTTTTTAAACCATCATGTATAACCATAATTTTATTCTACAAAATATTTCGACCACGCTAAATATGCATCTTGCTTAGGGGTCACCATATAACTATAACTTTTTTTAAACATTTAACTATACCTCTGATCCCTTCTATATTTCAACTATCTTATCTATGCTACTGCTTATGGACTACTCTAAATAACCATTTTTCTGACATTTTTTAACCAACCTGGAAAATATAATGTATCTCCTTACCTTATATGTCAATCACCCATTACATGCAAATTCTTTTAAGATTGTTTTAACCACACTGTATAACTATAATTTTACTTCACCCTATGTTTCAGATATATCATATATGCAACACAGCTCATGTTCTATTCTAAAAAATTTTTCATAAAATTTCTATCCACACTGTTAAACTATACTTCTACGTCACCCTGTATTTCAACCACCTTGTATGTACAACTACTTATCGGCCACCCTGTATAAGATTTTTTGTACCACCCTGTATAAGTATAAATCCATCACTTCCCAATAAATTTCACCAAAACTGCAACTGCTTATTGGGCACCCTATGTATTTTTTTTAAAATACTTAACTCTAATGCTCCCTATATTCCAATTATTCTATCTGTGCAGCTGATTATGAGCTACGCTATTTCACAATATTTACATATTTGTTGAACCACAGTATAAAGTATAATTTCTCTCCACACTTCATTTAAATCATCCTTCATTTGCAACTTTTTCTAACCTTGTTTGAATCACACTGTGTAACTACAACTTTACTTCGCCCCATATTTCAGGTACTCCATTTCTCGAACCTATATTTTTTTACCCATACTGTATAATTATTCTACTCCACCCTATACTTCAACAACCTTGTATATGCAAGTATTTATGGGCCATATGACATTTTTGCACCACCCTGTATACTTAGAATTCTAGTCCACCCTATATTTCATCTATCCGGTATATGGAACAGCTTGCAGATCATAACATTCCATTATAATATTTTTTAAACCCACCTGTTTAGCTGTAATTATACTCTGCTACATATTTCAACCATCCTATATGTGCTACTTGTGAACTACTTGTGTATATAAAACATTTTTTAACTACCCTATAAACTATAATTCCACTCCATCTTATATTTCAACCACACTGTATAAACAACTACTTTTAACATTTTTTTCAACCCATTTTATAATTATAATAGCTCGAGAAAATTCAAATTTCTTAACTGCTTACATAACTCATGTTTTTATCCCCCCTGTATAAATATAATTCATCTCCACCTGGTATATGCAACTATTTATGATCTACACAATATACCTTTTTTGAACCATATAACTTGCTCAATATTTCAGCCAAATTGTATATATGCAGCTGCTTCCGGACCACGTCATATACCTTTTTCCAAGATTTTTTAAATCCATGTAAGTTTCACATATCCTATACATGGAACACCCTGTAAAATTACACTTGATGTATCAGTTGAATTTTTTTAAAATTGCAACATGTTACATTGGCATATTCCAACTTTTGAACAAAAGCTAAGCTGACGTAAGTATTTAATATTTGGTGCATGCGGTGGAATCAATTGACTAATTGTGTGTTTTCGAACATGGTAGTTGTTTTTTTTTCGCTATATCTACATTTCCTGTCAATGTACCATCCTGTATAAATATAAATCCATCAATTCCCAATAAATTTCACCAAAACTGCAACTACTTATGGGGCACCTTATGTAACAATTTTTCAAATATCCTATCTGTGAAACTAATTATGAGCTACGCTATTACCTCATAATTTTTGAAGCAAAGTATGAAATATAATTTTTCTCCACACTTCATTTAAACCATCCTTCATTTGCAACTTTTTCTAACCTTGCTTGAATCACACTGTGAAACTATAACTTCACTTTGGCCCATAATTCAGGTACTCCAAAATTTTTCTATTTTTTTTACCCACACTGTATAATTATTGTTCTACTCCACGCTATATTTCAACAACCTTGTATATGCATCTACTTATGGGCCACCCTATATAAAAATTTTTCACCACCCTGTATACTTAGAATTCTAGTCCACCCTATATTTCAACTATCCGGTATATGAAACAGGTTGTTAATCATAAAAGTTTTAATATTTTTTAAACCCACCTGTAGATACAGCAGTAATTACACTCTGCTACATATTTCAACCATCCTATAATATGCTACTAGTGAACTACTTGTGGTTATAAAACAAATTTTTAACTACCCTATAAACTATAATTCCACTCCATCTTATATTACAACCACCCTGTATAAACAACTGCTTCTAACATTTTTTCAACCCATTTCATAACTATAATAATAGCTCAAGAAAATTTAAATATCCTAACTGCTTACATAACATATTTTTTATCCACCCTATATAAATCTAATTCTATTTTACCCTTGTTTCACCAAGATTGTATATGCAACTACTTATGACCCTAACAATATAACATTTTCTTATCCGCCCTTATAAATATAATTCACAACTCCACCCGTTTTTCAACCACCTGGTATATACAACTGTTTATGGTCTACTCAGTATATCTTTTTGAACCACCCTGTATAACTTCCCCCTTATTTAAACTACACTGTATATATGCAACTATTTACAGGCCAGCTAATATACCTTTTTTTCAAGATTTTTAAATCCATTTAATTTTACCTATGCTATATATGGAACACCCTGTAAAATTACAGTTGATATATCAGTTGGAATTTTTTTAAAATCGAACTATGTTACATTGCCATTTTCCGAATTTTGAACAAAAGCTAAGCTGGTGCAAGTATCTAAAATTTGGTGCGTGCGGTCGAACCAATTGACTAATTGTGTACCTTTGTATTACCGAACATGGTAGTAGATTTTTCCCTATATCTACCGTTTCTGTCAATGTAGGGAGATAAAATGTATACCAGATTTTAAGTCAAACTATAAGCTTTGCAACAAAAAAAGATTCAGCAAAATCAGTTCAGTAGTTCTTACGTGATGAGGTAACAAACAAACAGACAACTACAATTTTATAAGTGTAATGTTTTTATTTTCACACTCGGGTGGTGTTCAGTTCTTGGATTTATTTAAAAACGCAGTCAAACTCACTCTAATTTATTTCCACTACTTTTACACAATTTATATTCACAGAAACTACTATTTACATTTTATCTTAACTGTACATACGACCGTCGAAAACTGAATGCCTCCTATCGCCAGGTATTCCTTTTATATATTAATCTCGGAATTGTCTGGTACGTCCACGAACCATCGGGAAATTCCATCATGTTCTGGAAGCTTTAAGGGAATTCCCAGTAACGGCAGCGGTCCGCCGGTTGAGAGACAAACATTTTGGGTTCCCAGAATTTATCGGAATAATGTCCCTTCCATGAACTGGTTGATGGCCGATTGCACCAGCGGTCGGATGAATTCTCGTAACAATGGTATATAGATTAACTTCGTCAGATAGCTTATTTAAGACCCGAAGACGATTTAAGATACATTCATATATTTCTGCACAGTGATTTAATTCATCTCAAGTTCCCTCTAGCAATATGGTACTATTAAAACTAAATATTTATTTATGTGTGAACATCTTTTCAGTAAATATACTTGGCATATTATATTTCAGAATAAAAACATTTCAAAGAATCAAATAAACCCCATTGTCCAGTATATCAAATAAAAACTATCATCCAAATTTTAAAGTAAGAATTTTAATGCATACATTTAATAATTTATGTAAACAATATTGCAACAATTACAGCAACCATAATAAAAATCGTTGAAATGACCATCGCTAAATTCCAATTTGTTGAAAAGTCCAATTATAGTTTTGCATTTTTTTTAATAACATTTTACTTATTATCTATTAATACTGGTTAACTTATTATTATTATTTCCGTGTGTTTTAAATGTTGACACAGTTTATCCAAATGAGTTACTGGTGAATATATTTATAGTTAAAAGTTGTTTTTTTTATCACAAATATATTACAGTATTTATTGAAACTTTAAAGTAACTGAATGTATATTTACAGATTTCGGTTTTATGCTAGCTTGACAACGATCATATTCTTCGAGAAAATATCTCGGTGCATCCTTGAAAAGGATAAACTTCCCTAGCAAAAGTTGGTCACGCGTTTTAATTGGCACGTGGACTCGTCGGAAAAAAGAGCGTTTCTCCACCTAGCCTATTTCCTGTTGGCTTCTAGCACACAGTGAACGGTCTAGTAAGTCGAAATTAAAGGTCTTCTACATCTTAATTGTCAGCAGTAACTTTTCGTCGAAGTGTGTCCCCAACAAATAGACCAATCAATAGAGCAAAAATTAACTGATAATGTGTAAAAAATACTATCAGGATACCGACTGTGCCATCACATTAACAAAGATTCCTAGCGATATTTTGCTATGTTTTCCACTCGCAACTATGGTTTTTTACTTTGTTATAAACAATTGAAGCAAGAAAATTACGTTTTTTTTTCTTAGCATGTTTATAAAATCAAAAATAATAAACTAATCTCAATGGTGTCAACAGGTCAATTGTAAAGCATGAAAATACCAATAAAATGAGCCCAGACTAGATCCGATTGGATCATTAGTAACAGGGAAAAACCAAAAATACTGAAAACTGGAGGATTTTTTCAAAAAAAATCGTATCTTCGTCACTTTAGAAGCTGTAGAACTGGGCTTGTAGGAACTGATAGTAATCTACATCTATTTTATGTATGCCAAAACCAGGCGCTATCGGTTTATTAGTTTTTGAACAATTGTGATATAAAGTTTTCTGTTCACTATTTTTGCATTGTGCCCCCATGCGTCATAGATAATCAAATTTCAATTTAGAAAAAAGTTGTTGAAAGTAGAGGTGTCATTCTACAAAGCCTCTATTCTCATTTTTCACAAAATGTCTGTGAAATATCTGAAAAATGTTAGCAAACATAACAAAAAATGGGCGAGCGTATGAATGTATCCAAAGAGTGGGGAAACACGGTTGTTGAGGGGAAGCGTCTAGTAATATATAGTAGAGGCACATACATAGACCGTTTTCATATTTAAAATCCTCACAAGTAAGAATTTTTTTAATGACCGCTCTCCTTCCATGTTCCGTAAACCCAAAATCCACAAATTAAAGCAAAAACGTTTCCGAGAAACCATTTACATATAAATATATTAATAAACAAACAGTTCTCATATGATATAATAAAATCGAACAAATCACTCTGTATAGAAGTTTTTTAACGATTGAATTCTTTCACCATCTGTCAGAGTGACAGTTACTATCGACAATAATTATTGTTAGCAATTCCCCTCAACAAACGTGTTCCCCCCACTACTCGAACACATTCATACGCTCACCAAATTTTGTTCATTTTTGCAAACAGTTTTCGTATATTTCACAGACATTTAATGAAAAATGAAAATAGAGGAGCTGTAGAATGATACCTCTACTTTCAACATCTCTACTCTGAATTGATATTTGACGATCCATGTCGCATGGAGACACACTACAAGAATAGTGGACTAAAAACTTCAGATCGCAATTATTCAAAAACTTATAAACCGATAGCGCCTGGTTTAGTCACGCATAAGGTAGATACCAATTACTATCAGTTCCCACAAGCCCAGTTCTAAAACTTCGATAGTGACGGAGTTATAATAATATAAAGAAAACCGGTAAATTTTCCAGTATTTTTTGTTTTTCTCTGTTACTAAAGATCTTATCGGATCGATCCTGGGCTCATTTCATTGGTATTTCCATGCTTTACAATTCACCTGTTGACACCATTGAGATTAGTTTATTATTTTTCATTTTATAAACATGCAACGAAAAAAACGCAATTTTATTGTTTCATTTGTTTATAATAAAGTAAAAAACCATAGTTGCGAGTGGAAAAGATAGCAAAATATCACTACAAATCATTCTTAATGTGATGGCACAGGCAGTATCCTGATAGTATTTTTTGCACGAAAAAATCTCTATTGATTGGTCTAAAATAAGAGTATCATAGGTTCGTCAAAAATGTGTTCTGACGGCTGGAATAGTTATATTGCGGTTACGTAGTATAAAATTGAATATGTAGCGATCCTCTCTAGCATTTGTGACTCTTAAACATCCACCACCTGGTCCCCTATTCACAATATAAGTATCTTGGAAACAGGGACGTACCAATCAGAAATTACGACTAATACACTAATAAATATTTTGTGGGAAACTAATCACGCTAGGTAATCTCGGTATTATTTGCATATGAATTATATTGTTGGTATCGAATTCTTAAAATAATAGATGATCCGGGTTTTTCTGCAATTAGGTGATTTGACCGAAGTTGTTGATGTAAACAGATTATTCTTGCCTTGTCAAAAGCTGAAATTGACGACTGCCCAGGCTTATTTGGACCAATAAAAATTAATATGTTGATTTTGAAATTTAAAATTGACAAAAATTACTGTGTTAAATGCAGACAAGTTTTTAGACAGTTTTGAATATCCATTCCTCAGTGATTATTTCTATAAAAAATTATGTTGATATAAACTTTGTACATGTCAACAAGATATACTTACAAATTTACCAAGGAACACTACATATAGTGTAAGTTAGTAATAGTGAAAATTAGGTTAGTGCAACTTAGATGGGAAATTTGTGAACATTAGTAATGAGCAGACTTCAAATAGCCCTTTACCCTTATAGTCGTATTTCAAGACGATCTTATGTTTTTGCCTAATTCTTTTTATCCCGACAGACGCCCTTAGAACTAAAAGACGCTTTGTGAAGTGAGGAGGCGTCCATGAATTGAATTGAATATAGAGTTAAGGAAAGTTTAGACTATTGATACGTTAGAACATTGTGACATGTTCAAAGTGCGTTTAGTATGGTTTACAACGTTTAAGGATATCCGAAGGTTTAAAGTGGGTGTCCCTTAAGATTAAAGATAATGATTTTTTAATTGTTGGAAAAGTTCAAAGAATTAAACATTATGGAAAAAGCAGATTTTGAAAAAAACAGTTTATAACATTATTTATGTCGCAATTTAGTTTTTATGAATAGATTATGAATTTGGGTAAAATGAGTCTTCACAGATTTTTTTAAATAATAATTCCATAACTTTAGTCCCAATACACCTAAATCCTTTTGAAAACGTTCTAATTAAAGGTATATTATTGTACTATGACATTTTATACTAATATAGAGTATTTTATATTTTGGAGGCTGCCATTAAAATTGGGAGTCACTGAGGGCGTCTCTTTGAAATGGTAAAAAATCGTAAAACATGATAATTTCTAGGCTGTGAATTTATTAGTCAAAATGAAAAATAATCATTGATATGTAAAAAAAAATTAATGAAAATACATTAAAATTAAAGCCTTAACAATTTAAAGAAAATTGATTTTTCTGTTCTTGACCAAACAGTGGGTTGAAAATAGGATAAAATTCGATTTTTGGAAATTATCATATTTGGATTCGAATAACTTTGTCATTTTTATAGTATCACTCCGGATTTCTGCCTCTGTCACATCACAGCAATTTTCTCCTAAACTACTGGACGGAAGAGGTTGAAATTTGGTATCAATGTATAGTTTGGTGACCAGATCTGGAGTACATATCGTAAAAGAAAAAATTTTGATTTTAGGGGTACTTCTGGGGGGAAAAACTAAAAAAATTGACCTTTCCCCCCCTGATCTCCAAAACTAATGAGCCTAAAATTTTTAAAAAAATAGGAAATATAGAAAGTTACCCGAACTTTACAGGAAAAATAAGAAGAAACGAATAATATTAATTTTGGGGGGCAAATTATAGAATTAAATGAAAATTTAAAAATAAAATTTTTTTCAATGGCATCATGTAATACATCAAATGAAAGGTCTCATTCTGAGGAACACAAATATATTTTTTTCATATTAAAAAAAATAATTAAAAAGATATTAACGAAAATATACTAAAATTTATCCATTCCGCCTTTCTCCGAAACTATAAAACATACAGTTTTGAAAAAAATTAGAGGTATTGAGTCTGACCTGAATTTTACTGGAAAAATAAGGAGAAATCTCTACTTTTAATTTTGGGGGGCAAATTACAGAATTAAATGGAAAATATAAAATTAAAATTGTTTCTAACGCATCATGTTATATATCAAATGAAAGGGCTCAGTATGGCGAAAACAAATATATTTTTTTCATATTTTTTAAATAAATTATTTAAAAGATATTAACAAAAATATAAAAAAAATTACCCCTTATCACCGAAACCATAAGCTGTAAAATTTTGAAAAAAATAGAGGTATAGCGCCTCACTTGAACTTTACTGGAAAAATAAGGAGAAACCCCTAATATTGATTTTGGGGGGCAAGTTATAGAATTAAATGGAAAATAAAAAATTTAAGTTGTTTCTAACGGATCAAGTAATATATCCAATCAAAGGGCTCATTATGACGAAAACAAATATATTTTTTTCATATTTTTAAAATAAATATATTTTATAATATATTAACAAAAATAAGAAGAAGGAACTATCCCAGGGTCTAGTGAATTAATTTAAGAAAACTTAAAATAATTCACGTTTTTGTACAACTGCGTTTGAGTGTGAAGACCATGTTTTTCCGATTCAAGATAAGATAGTGTATAAAACTCTGACTTTTTCAGGTAAAATAGAATGCACCAGAAGTACGAACTAGAAAGTTTAAAATAAATTAGTTTTTTACAATTCCGTTTGCGTGTGATGCCAATTTTTCCGAATCAAGATGAGATAATACCTGGAACTGTGACTTTGTAACAAAAGGAAATGCGCCAAAAGTGAGATCTAGTCCAGGGTCTACTAAAGGAATTTTGATAAATTTAAATAAATCACACTTTTATAACCCCTTCGGCAAAGTTGTAAAAAGGAACCATTTGTGGAGCATTTTATTTAACTTGGAGAAGTCAGAGTTCAAGAATTTAACCCAACTTAAGTCTAAAAAAATTAACTACATAATTGTGAAACAAAAATAAATCAAAAATTGTCTTCACACATAAACTGAATAATAACAATTCGACTCCAGTCCCCAATATGTAATTCCGAAATAATTGTTAAAGAGCTCTCTAACAGATAAATATTTTAAAATTCTATCAGAAATAACAAATATATACAGTAATTGACAATGACTCCAGACTTGTAGTTGAAACGTCTTCACAACAGATACAATATACAGGGCTTTTATTTCAAGAGTACCACTCTAAATATGTTTAAAAGAATAAGACAAAAAACACATTAATTTATATTAACAGGGAGCACATTTTACACATATCAGTCACCCTGCAGTTTCAACCCTAAGCGGGGGTGAATATCACATCTTCAAGTTTAAATACAAGGGGTATCATGTGATACCTCTTCTTGCCAATCTTTTGACACAATTTTTTAAAGAGTACTTAGTAACTAAGAAACCGTAAAAAATATATTTTTAAAATAATTGCTAATTACACCAAAATTGGTTTAGGGCAGTTTATAGAGTCTCTAATCACGAATCCGAGGTCAGATTTGCAAAATTCAAAATGGCGCAACCAAGATGGCGAATGAAAATGTAAAAAATCAGCCGTTTTTCACCAAACTTTTTATAAGGGTTTTTTTTGGGTTAGTTGATCACGAATCTGATAGACAAAATTTTGTAAATTCCGGGCTCATAATCAGAGACCCCAAAAACCCTTATATACCAATTTTGGCGTATATCGGTTGATCTTGGATCGGCCATTTTGAATTTTGCAAATCTGACCCCCAATTCGTGATCAGAGACCCTAAAAACCACCCTAAACTAATTTTGGTATAATTGGCAATTATTTTCAAAAATTTAACTTTACACGGTTTCTAGGTCATTACTCTGGAAATAATTTGGTCAAGTGCGAGTTGGACTCGCAAACTAAGGGTTTCATACCATCTTCAAGATTTGATACAATGTAGGTGAATCAAAGTATATCTTTTTCTAATATTCGAGTTTCAGACAAGTAGTGAATGAGTGCATTTTCTTATATTTACACTAATATCTTTTAAAGGAAGCGTTTTAAATTTATAAAAAATATTAACTTTTATTTTCCACACATAGACTATTATTTTAACTGCTACGTGATTCACTTGATTTTTATAAAAATATGTATTTATGTATTTAATTTTCTAATTTGGCTCCCAAAATTAACAATAGACTCATTAGAGTTTTATTTTACAAATAAACTTTCTGGGAAGCCTTTGATAATCTACTGTCTGAATTTTAGGCCGTGTAGACTAGAAGATAAAGGGAAAAATATGTTTTAATAATAAATTATTAAAACTTTTAGACAAATTATTAAAAAATACAAATAAAATATATTTATTATTTTGTAAACAATTAATTTGAAAAATATGAAAAATATATATCTGTATTCCTCATAATGAGCCCTTTCATTTGATGTATTGCAGAAACCATTTTAGTTTAATATTTTCCGTTTAATTCTGTAAGTTGCCCCCTCCCCCCACCAAATTAATAGCAGAGGTTTCGCCTTATTTTGCCGGTAAAATTTATGATTTTATTTCACCCCATATTACATTTATGCAACTGCTCATGGTCTACCCTATATAACAAAATTCACTTTTTTAACCACATTTTATGACTATAATTTTACTCTACCATTTATTTCAAACACCCGGTATATGCAACTGCTTCTAAAAATTTTTTAATCCCTGCTTATAATTATATCCCGTCCTACGTCCTATAATAGGCATGATGACTTATTTTGAAAAACTACCCCACGAAGGTTTTACGCATTGACATTACCCAAAATATATTTTATTTCTGCAAAAAATTAGGTAATGAAGGAAAATTTGACGGTTTAAATAATAAAATTTAAACTTTGCGCCAAAACACTATAGTAATGCCGTCGTGTGACGTCATGCTTTCATAATTCGTTTTGACAGTTTGAATGTTAATCATTACATGTTTATTGTGAGACATTATTTTAATTATTTTCTGCGATAATCATGAATGCTAATGTGTATCGATGGTGTGCCGTTCCTCAATGTAATAATACCTCGGTAAAAACTCCTAACAAGCTGTTTATTAACGTTCCAATGAAAAAAAAAAGTTAGAAATACGTGGCTAAATCTTGCAAGACGTGACCCATCAGCTGTTTCCTGAAATTCGGTAATTTATTTCTGCGAAGACCATTTTGATGTAAGTATTTACTTTACCTTTGTAATGTTTGAAGTATAAAGTAAACATAATATCGGGATTAATAATAGATTGTTAATAACATTGATCACAAATTTAAAATTAGGTTACATTTGTTTTGTTAATTGTTTCCATATCACTGTCTCTGTATATGAGTACGTAAAAACTTTATTATTGTTCCAGTTACCAAGTAATATGGAAAATTATGTTCGATATCTTGTGATGGTTTCAGTTTCACAAGTATGTATGACATCAGGGTGTATTCCCACAAGATTTGAATGCCAACCGTACATAAGAGAAAGAGCTTCTAATACAACAAAACAACCATATGCTATAAAAAACATCGGAAAATATTAATTGAAGATATTGAAAAAGGTTTAGCAGAGGAAAGGACACCACAAAATCTTTAAAAACCACCTGCAGTTCACCAGAAAGTTCAGGTATGTTCCCAATTCTTTTTTCACATTATTGTCAATAAGTTAATACTTGTTTGGTTTAAGGATAAAGATTTCCCATTTATGTGTTATGTTATTCCTCTTAATAATGTTAATATAATTTAACTGTGTGCTTAGCTTTTGCAGAAAATTATAGGTAGTGCTGAATTAAAACCATTTATGTATACAATATAGTCTGTTGCAAAAAATAGTACAACCATAATACCTATATAATAATATGTACTTGCTAATAGTTTATTTTTATATTTTTAGTTGTGCACAAATTAGAAGGTACCTACCCAAAATTGGCTGACAAATCTGTACAAGTACATATAATACCCAAATTTAGAAGTAAAGCAGCCCAGACTGAAAGTAATGTAGTAAGCCTAATGACATCACCTATGAAACCTTATTGCTCTTCTGTTTCTACTTCTCCATTAAAAATTGAAAGTTGTAGTACAACAAAATCAAGGACATCAAGCCTATTTAATAAAAGAACCTTAGAAGATAAATCTGGCAGTGATAATTCATCTGTCACTCAACAAGACTCATTACCATCAATACAATCTCTTCAGGTGGAAACCACTTCAGACTCCAGTGAATTATCTGAAGAGGCAAAGGAAGAAGAGGCATCAAAAATCCCGAAATACACACTACACATTGGATTTAATTGAATAAAATACAAAAATGGCTATTAATCATATATTGCTTTGTTTAAAAAAATAAGACTACATAGTCCCTTTAGACAGATTGCTGATGATTTTTCTATACACCCTACATACACAAGTAAAATATTTTTTAAAAATATACCAATTATAGCCAGTGTAATGCAACCTTTTTTGTCTCATTAGAGAAAGATTTAACAAAACACACATTGCCCATGGCTTTCAGAACAAATCTCATCATGTAAGTTGTATAATATACTGCTTGGAAATTGAAAATCAAAAGCCTTCAAAAAATGTCAATCAAGCTCTATCATGGTGTGATTACAAAAAAGCTAACACTATCAAGTATCTAGTATCCTGTACACCAAATGTTTTCTTGAATTGTATTTCACCAGACTATGGAGGAAGAACAACTGATACATGTTTAGTTGAATCATGTAATTTTAACAAGTGTTTACAGCCTGGTATGTGTGTAATGGCAGACAGAGGTTTCAAACATGTTGAACAATACTTACATATGGAAGGTGTAGAACTTGTACGACCCCCAAGTGTTATCACTGGTGCCAAGTTGTCTAAAAGTTAAGTAAAAGCAACCAAGCAGATAGCAAGTTTTAGGATTCATGTTGAGAGGGTAATTAGATGTATACGAGAATTTAATATGTTAAAGCCCCATGCATGTCTAAACATAAATTTTTTAAAAGTACTTGGTGGAGTTATGATAATTGCATGTGCACTTATAAATTTACAAGACTCACTTATAAAATAAAACAACAAAATTACAATCTGTCCATTTTATCTACATAAATATTACAATGTACTTTGGTACAACACTGGATAAACTTTTTCTTTCCACAGACTTGCTAAAAGTTTTAGAAAATCAGACATATATGTGCCATTAAATGTCACACAAATAATTTCAACTTTCTTGTTTGTGCTGTAGTTACATCAGCTATACAAAAGTAACCCTTTTGTAGCCCTGTTAAATACATTTGTATCTGCATCTCTATATTCAATTTTTCCCTAGGTTTCCCATTTTTAACATAATTTTGATATGTCTTAGCACTTGTGGGACACTTGATTTCAATAATACCATCTTCATGTATACCATCTAGTGATCCTGTTATCATTGGGTACTGTTTAGACATGAGCCCACATGTCTTAATTTTCTTGCCAAGTATAATGCTGACAGTTTTTCTCACTTCTTTTTCTAATATTCTACCAAGTGTGTCTGGACCACTCCCTCCCATTATCAGTGCTATAAGAGTTCCATCATTCATTTTACTCCAACTAAATTCATAAGCTCTAGATGCTGTGATTCTGTCATATCGCAGTTCAAACCAAAGATGGTTTTGATGCTGTTCTCTAGTCTCGACCTCTATTTTAGTAATAACTTCAGTAGAGAGTATTAACGTTTCCAAAAATCTTGTGTAGGATTTCTCCTTATATTTCAGAACAAGTTGGTGCATTGATAAACTTTGAGTACCATTACAAATATAACTAGACTGAAATTTTAATAGCTCACAATTATCAAGTTTTCTTTTTTTTTCCCATGTCCAAGAACTTACCAAGAACACTACTATTTGATGGTAAGCTAGGTCTACCATTTGACATTTCCTTTGCTGTCATATTCTTGAGTTCCAACCTTGGATAGTTTGGGTTTCTTCCAGTAGCACGCTAAAGCTGTAGAGGATGGTTTTTCACGCCTTCTGTGGATCCATATAAGGAATGCTATTGAGTGCTTGCAGCCTCCTTTAGAAGGGAGACAATCCAGACATTGTACAGAGATAACAACTTCATCTTCTTTGTCCACTACTACTGAGACAGTGTATAACTTTGCATGTACCTTATGTTCTGGGCAAATTTTAGCCTTCACTATACAAATCTTTCCATCGCGCTTAAGCTGTACATAGCTCACAGCGTATCACCGTATGACTGCTTATACAGGGTGTCCCAAAAGTCCCAGAACGGCATTTTATCTCGGCGGGAACGCATTTTAGAGAAAAATGTTTCAAACAAAACTTATAGGATTCGTCCCTGGCTATCGAATTGTGACCTTGAATTTGACCTTGACCTTCAAGGTCATTGCAAGGTCAAGTCGATTTTTTCAAATGGGACAACATATTTCTGACCTCGGAAATGGAAACATCGGAAATTTTTAGGTTCAAATATGTCCTTGACCATTTTTAAAACTTGACCTCTGGTGGTCAGTAAAGGTCAAGTCAAGGTCAAGAACAACTTCGTTGCGTAGCTCGTCAAATATGGGTTTAAAAAAAATTTTCAAGAACTAAGGTTTAGGATTTTTCCACGGCAATGCGATGCTTAGTATGGCTACGCAACGAACTTGTTCTTTACCTTGATTTGACCTTTACTGGCAACGTTGCCGGGGCTCGGTAATACATTAAAAAATATTTTATATACAGAAGGCCTCACATGTGTGTTAATATTGACGAATGGACTCGAATGTACATGACATATAAAAATATTTTATTTTTGTTAATATCTTACCCCTCAAAAAGGATTACCATTAAACTTTTTAAAAATACTCCAAAACAACAAAATATATTATTTGAAAACTATCCCTTCATGTGGGCCAAAATACGAAATTTAAAGAAAAATTTCCTGCTGCTGTGATTGGTGATAATGTTAAAGTTTTCATTCCAGATGTTGATCGTGGTAAAACGGATCCAAAAAATTTGATATGTGTTGTTTTGTCTAGAGATGACGACAAAAATTTATATAAATAAGGAACTAAACACTGAACTTATTCTAGGCATGAATGCGCCATTTGCGAACAAAAGTTTATATCATACGAAGATATTCCTCAAGATGTTGAGAAATAGGTAAGACAAATTATATGAATGCAGTCCTTTACTGGTGGACAAGGTTTTAATAGATGCATCTGTAAAGGAACATGTTCCTCAAAAAAATGCAGTTCTATAAATGCCGCAATATTATGTTTTTCCAAGGGCATCAATAGCAATTCTTGCTCAAATAAATAAAACTTTTTTCATTAAGAAATTTCTATGTTCCTTTATAGTTTTATAAAATTTAACTGTTAAAATAAAGAAAAGGATGTTATTATTATTATTTGTTTGATAACCTACGACATATATAATATGGAAAGAAAAGTATGTTTTGTTTGTCATTTACATTTTTTAATTAAAATCATTTTCGTTATTAAAGCCTTTTGTATTATGTTTATTTAAATAAATATTTTTTTACTGCAACAACATTATTAATGTATTTGTATTCCAACTTTTCTTAAAAGATGAAGGTAAGAGTACACATTTGCCGGGAAATGTTTACATATACCTAACTTTTCGGGAAATGTACACATTTTACGGTAAAAATGTACATTTCCCAAGAGTGTACATTTACCGTAACATATATGTATATATTTGTTTTTAAGTTTTCGCGGGCACTAAATATTTTAGGTGGTTTCCGGGAATTCATCTGCGTAGTTGATAACTAATCCCTGCCGGGATCGATGGTAAAATGACGACGTTTCGGCAGAGTCACATCTGCCCTCTTCGCTTCTAGTTACTCGGTTACTCGAATACGTATTCGAGTATTTCGAGTGCAAGGTCAAAGATAGAGCAGCAACACTTTTAAAGACCAATGTAGTATACAAGGTGGATTGTAAAGACTGTCAGTCCAGTTACATAGGCCAAACTTCAAGAAACCTCAAAAGCAGGTTAACAACACATAAAAGTGATATACGGTCAACAAATGTAGCTGTGCTCTGGCCGAACATTGTTTGAAGAATAACCACTCCCCTGACTTTGACAACCCAAGGGTTTTAGCTTGTGAATCCAATACCTTCAAAAGACAGTTTCTGGAGATGGTTTGCATATATCGACACAACATTAGTATTAATAAAAAAACAAACATAAAAAACCTAAAAACAATATACTGCAATTTACTTGAGTTGGACAAAAATCATAAACGTTAACTGTAATTTAACAAGTATTATCTCCCCTTGATTTTGGGTTATATATGTTTGTATAAGCCTACTCCTCGAACGTATTGCGGAGTTCTTTGAGGATAGTCTCCGCGTAATCTGATACCAACTTCCAGGCTTGGGGGCCCTTCAGCATGGCTTCTACTAATTGTTCTGGAACGATATTAGTCTCCAGAATCCTCTCCACTTCAGCACGTTGATCCTGAAACCGGGGGCAGGAGAAGAACACGTGTTCTGCGTCCTCTATAACGTCCGTACAGTGTGGGCAGTTTGCCCTCCTGAACCTGTGCAGGTATGCTCGAAAGCATCCATGTCCAGTCAGGAGTTGAGTGATGTAGAACCCAACCTCCCCATGCTGGCGGTTGACCCAACGACTGATGTTAGGTATCAATCGATATGTCCACCGGCCTTTAGTAGAGCTGTCCCACCTCTCCTGCCATTGCCCTAGACTCATGGCTCTTTCATAGCTGTTTCCTGTCGGTTGGTCTTTCTCTAACTTTCTGCGATAAAGCCGTCCCCTTTCTGTAGCCAGGATGTCGATTGGTAGGGTAGAGGCAATCACACTCACCGCCTCGTAAGACACAGTGCGGTAGGATGATGCCACTCGAATCGCTGAGACCCGCTGTACTGATTTCATTTTCCGGCGGTACGATGGTAGCTCGAGCGATTTCTCCCATACCGGTGCGCCGTACAACAAAACAGAAGTAGTTACTGTTGCCAGTAGCTGTCCTCTTATCTGTCTAGGGCCTCCGACATTCGGCATTATTCTAGATAATGCCCCCTGTACCCCAGCTGCTTTCTTGCTGGCCGCGATTATGTGCTCTTTGAAGTTGAGCCGTGCGTCCAGGAGCACCCCCAAATAGCTGATGAAGGGCTGCGACTGTATGTAGGAGTCGCCTATTTTGAGGGTGATGGTTTCCCTTGCCTTTCGACTGCTAACAAGAAGTGTTTCGGTCTTTTGTTCTGCTAAACTCAAGTCCGCTGCGAGCATCCAATGCTGAATTGTGGCTATAGCGAATGAGAAGGTTGTTTGTATCTTCTCTATGTGCTTGCGCACTATGATCAATGCCACATCATCGGCGAATGCCACTAGCCTGACGCCCTCAGGCAGACCGAGCAGGAGCAGGTCGTTCCATAAGAGGGGGCCAAGAACAGAGCCCTGAGGTACACCTCCTGTGATCTTATAGTCTACTTGCCCATTTTCAGTTTGGTACAACAAGATGCGGTCCTTGAAATACGCTGAAACCATTCTGCGCAAGTACTGCGGAACTTCCATCCTGACAAGAGCCTCCAAAATGCGGTCACAGCGGGCCGAGTTAAATGCGTTCTTGATATCCAGGGTGGCTATTAGACAGTACTTTTTTCCACCTCTTCTCCATCTCTTTCCCGAGATAGCCTCTCTGGCGATGCTGGTAACGAGCTTCACGGCATCGATGGTTGATCTCCCCTTTCTGAACCCGAATTGGTTGGTGGAAAGTTTCGGCTCAACGTAGGGCTCCAGCCTATCTGCTATTATCCTTTCAAGGAGTTTTCCCGCAGAGTCCAACATACAGAGGGGACGATATGATGACGGTTCGTAGGGAGGTTTCTTTCCCCCTTTAGGGAGGAGCACAAGCCTCTGCTTTTTCCACTTATTCGGGAAAACCCCCTGCTTTAGGCAGGTCTCATACATGTGTAGAAACATGTCAGGCCTATTGGCTATGGCGCATTTTAGCGCGATGTTAGGTATGCCATCTGGACCGGGAGCCTTACTGTTTTGGAGCCGGTTGCACGCGCCCATCAACTCACTCATAGTCACTGATGGTATATCTTCGTCCCTCACCTGCCACGAAGGATAAGCGGGTAGCTCAGGCTTCGCAGGAAACAGGTGAGTGACAATGCGGTGCAATGATTCGGGGCAGTTCGTTGATGTCATGGGAGGGGCCTTAATTTTATGCATCACGATTTTATACGGTTTTCCCCATGGATCTTGATTAACTTCGTCACACAACTCCTTCCAGTAGGATCTCTTGCTTGAGAGAATGGCTCTTCGTAGTTGTTGTCTTTTGATCTCATAGTCGAGCCTTAGTTCTTCTGTTGTGACCCTGTCGCGTCTCCGTGCTCGTTGATGCAGCCTTCGTGCTTTGAGACACTCTCGTCGGTGTTGTGAGATCGTGTCGTTCCACCAGTAAACTGGTGGGCGGCTGTTGTTCTGCCGTCTCCTTGGCATGGAAGCATCGCAGGACTTTACAACGCTTGTCATTACCTCTTTGGCAGTGGCTTCTGCGCTTGTTGCTATTGACAATGGTTCCTGCTCCATAACCAAGGCGAATGAATCAGCATCGAAAGCATTTTTGTTCCAACCGACTGGCTGTGACCTCGCACGACTGACACACAATCTTCGTTTGGGAGTGGTGTTGATTTCCCATATAATAGCTTGGTGGTCGCTATTAGTAAACTCCTCATCGACCCGCCACTCACAGCCCCCTTTAATTAGGTTGCTGCTAACGAATATCACATCGATAATGGAGCTGGCTGTCCCTTTTCGATATGTGCTTACGTCTCCTGTGTTGAGGAGTACCAGGTTGAGCGAAGACATGGTCTCAAGGAGAGCTCGTCCTCTCGCGCTCGTTTCCCGGCATCCCCAGTCCATTGCCCAGGCGTTGAAATCACCTGCGATGGCGACCGATTCACGCTTCCGTACATCCTCCGCCCAGGTGTCCAAGAATAACTCGAACTCCTCGAGCTGTGCACTAGGAGGTGCATAGCAGCTATAGAAGTGAACCCCTCCCACTTTGGCTCTCACAAGCCATGGTTCGGGGGTATTTGGGAGTTGTTGGAACGGAAGTTTACCGCAAGCCCATATCGCTGCTCTGTCCGTTGTGTTATGTATGTTTTTTTTTTTTTTTTATCCGAAGAGGGGGGAAATACATTCCGTACTTAGCTAGCACGTGCTGGCCGTCGTGCGGGACTCCCGATGCAATGACTTCAAAGCAAGAGTAAATCGTTGCATTGAAACCAGTATATCGTATACCCGCTAAAACCCTAACCTCTTTCTCCTACAACCATGGTCCCTTGCGGCACTCTTACTCAATACTACTTCGCAAGGGTGGTTCATTGCAGATGTTTACTGCTCTTACATTGGAAGCCTCTAAAGCCTACTCCTCGAACGTATTGCGGAGTTCTTTGAGGATAGTCTCCGCGTAATCTGATACCAAGTTCCAGGCTTGGGGGCCCTTCAGCATAGCTTCTACTATTTGTTCTGGAACGATATTAGTCTCCAGAATCCTCTCCACTTCAGCACGTTGATCCTGAAACCGGGGGCAGGAGAAGAACACGTGTTCCGCGTCCTCTACCACGTCCGTACAGTGTGGGCAGTTTGGGGAGTTTGTCCTCCTGAGCCTGTGCAAGTATGCTCGAAAGCATCCATGTCCAGTCAGTAGTTGAGTGATGTAAAACCCAACCTCCCCATGCTGGCGGTTGACCCAACGACTGATGTTAGGTATCAATCGATATGTCCACCGGCCTTTAGTAGAGCTGTCCCACCTCTCCTGCCATTGCCCTAGACTCATGGCTCTTTCATCGCTGTTTCCTGTCGGCTGGTCTTTTTCTAACTTTCTGCGATAAAGCCGTCCCCTTTCTGCAGCCAGGATGTCGATTGGCAGGGTAGAGGCAATAACAATCACCGCCTCGTAAGACACAGTGCGGTAGGATGATGCCACTCGAATCGCTGAGTGCCGCTGGACTGATTTCATTTTCCGGCGGTACGATGGTAGCTCGAGCGATTTCTCCCATACCGGTATGTGTTATGTATGTGTGTGTGTGTTTATATATCATCGTGTCAGTATTCCATTAGTCTCTCTCTCTCTCTACGAATTCTTTCAATGTCTTTGCATCCACACCCCATGACCTAAGAATCTTAGTGTCCTGTAACATCGAGTCTCGGCTTTTGTTTGCGTTTCATGTCACTTACAATATGACAAATGGCTTGTATATAAGTTTTTAAAATGTGATTATGTTTTAATCTTAAAAATTGTATTCAATGTATGTGTGATCCGGTTATAATGATGTTTTATTAAATTGTTGAAATATATCTGTAATGTTTGTTCAAAACGCATTACACAATTTACATTACTTGCAATGAGATTAAGTTATACCATTATTAATTTGTGTAATCTTTCAGAAACTTGACTGAAGAAATCAATAAATTTCGAGAGCTTTCAGGATATAATAAAAGAGTACACTTTATTTAGTGCCCTTTATAAAATAACATTTTTTTGGCTACTTTCCCATTATTTTTTGGAAATTCCAAAATTCTATCCAGATTCTTAGCCGGGAATTCATCCGCGTAGTTGATAACTGATCCCTGCCGGGATCGATGGTAAAATGACGACGTTTCGGCAGTCACATCTGCCCTCTTCAGGTCGGTTCGCATCATTCTCGTAGCCTTCTGCTTTCGCTTCTAGTTACTCGAATACTAAGATTTTCAGAGGCGCTCACGCTGTTATATAATCGCGGCTCGGCGCCTATTGGTTGGCACCGTGAACGGCTGCGTGTGATTGGCCCTGGGCGCTCAGTGGGCACGCCTCCCGCCTGCTGATTTGTTATTTCCGGTTGAGTTGTTATTGGACGGGTCCGGGCCGGTACGGTGTTTAATAGAATTTTCCAACAATTCGATAAGTTCTGAATTTCATTGCGTGCGTTTAGACTGTGAGGCCTCTTCGCTATTTCAAATGCGTCTCTTACGAGTCTTGATTTCGGGTGGTCTATATTTGCCAGTACACTGGTGTTCTCAAAGTCTATTCGGTGTGACATCGTGGTGGCGTGTTCCCCAATGGATGTTGTTTTTTCCTGCTTTCTTACAGCGTTCTGGTGTTCATCACGTCTAGCTTGAATTCTTCTATTAGTTTGCCCCACATACGTTTTATCACAGTCTGCACATGGAATCTCGTACACTCCCTGTTGTTCTAAAGGGATCCTCGTCTTCGGAGTCCTCAACCGTGCTTATTTTTCTGTCTGTATTGAAAATAGTATCGATATTGTGTCTCCGTAGAATTCTTGCAATACTGTCCGTGGTCCCCTTGACATAAGGTAAATAAGCCATGGTTATTGGTGTCTCATGCATCTCATCTGTTTGTCTCGGTTTTGACTTTAGGGCTCTTTGTATATTTCGGTCTGTAAATCCGTTTTGTCTCAGAGCTGTTTTTAAACTGTCCATTTCCTGTTTGATGTTATCCTGGTCAGCTAGTCTTTGTGATCTGGTTACTAAAGTCTTGACGACGGCTTGTGGTTGGGCTGGGTGGTGATGAGAATTAGCATGAAAGTATGTGTTGGTGTGAGTTGCTTTCCTATATACTGTATGGCCAAGGGTTTTATCTTCCTTCCTATTTATGAGAACGTCAAGGAATGGCAGTTGATTGTTGGCTTCAACCTCCATGGTAAATTTTATTTTGTGATGGATGCCATTAAGGTGGTCTAAAAAAGTATTGAGGTGTTCCCTCCCATGAGGTCAAATCACAAATGTATCATCCACATATCGCAACCATAAACTGGGTTTAAGAATTATTGTTCTTAGTGCCAACTCCTCAAAGCTCTCCATAAAAAGGTTCGCTATAACTGGTGAGAGTGGCGATCCCATTGGAGCTCCTTCTACTTGTTTGTATCGTTGGTTCTCGTAAACAAAATAGGTGTTCATCAGACAGTGCCTTGTTAAGTCTACAAGGTGTTGAGGTGGTTTGTATTTTTCTATTATGATATCCAAGGCTTCGTCGATAGGGATGTTGGTGAAAAGGGAGACTACGTCAAAACTTACAAGAAGACACTCTGGTTGTAAGACCGTTTTTCTAAGTTTTTCGATGAAATGTGTCGAATTTTTCACATGAGTCTGCCCCGTCTGCAAACGGTTGAAGTTGTTGGGCTAGGTATTTGGCTAGGTGTTGGGTTGGGGATCCAATTGAGCTTACTATTGGCCTCAAAGGAGCACCTTCTTTATGTACTTTTGGCGACCCATAGAATTTCGGACATATCGATGACTTTTCACGCGGAATGAGTTGCAGTTGGAGATTTTTGTCGATCCTACTTGCTTGGATTTTGGCCTTGGTTGTTTTTTCCAGATAAGTTGTTGGGTCAGTAGTAATTTGTTTATATGCTGGATTTTGTAGCAATGTTTGAATTTTGTTTGAATAATCCGCTGTATCTAAAATTACAGTCGCATTTCCTTTATCAGCAGGTAAAATGACAATGTCCTTGTTGAGGCGAAGTTGTTTCAAGGCCTCATTTTCTTCTATAGATAGGTATAGATAGGTTCCTTTTGGGTGGTTTAGACTTTCTTAGAACATGTGACACATCTTGTCTAATTATTTCAGCGGTGTTCGCATCTAATTTTGAAACTGCTGTTTCCACGCCACATATTATGCTCTCTGTTGGTATGTGAGAGGGAGCAATAGCGTAATTGAATGCCTTAGCCAACACGCCAATCGAGGTAGAGTTCAATTGGACCGAAGATAAGTTATAAACGGTTCTATTCGTTTCCAATTGCCGTGAGGTTAGACTGTGACCGTTATTTTCCGAGAAAAATTCGTTTTTGGGGTTCTGTTGCAGCTTCAATTTGTTAAATTTTGCTTGTTGTTGCATTGTTGTCAACTCTGCATTCGTTTCGGCCCTAAATTCGCTAATTTCATCGAATTTATCCCATATTATTGGGTGGAGTGTATTGCTTACCTGTAGGTGGATATCTAGGAGTTTAGTATTAACAACTTCCAAATCTCGTCTGACATCACGTATGCCTTCCCTAAGTAGGGCACAACTTGCATTCCATAAGATATTCTGTGTTTTTCTGTTGTTCTTCCAGAACTTTACCGTCATGTTTTTCGGAATAACTCCTTCATCGCGGCATCGTTGTAAAAAATGTAGATCGCACAAAAGTTTGCTTCTTTGCGCGCGTAATTTCTCAAATGTTTTACACAAACGAAAAGTATTCTCCCAGTAGAGATTCACTATATTTGTTTTTAAGTTTTCGCGGGTACTAAATGTTTTAGGTGGTTTCCGGGAATTCATCCGCGTAGTTGATAACTGATCCCTGCCGGGATCGATGGTAAAATGACGACGTTTCGGCAGAGTCACATCTGCCCTCTTCACAATTTAAAAACAGCTCTGAGACAAAACGGATTTACAGACCGAAATATACAAAGAGCCCTAAAGTCAAAACCGAGACAAACAGACGAGGATCATGAGACACCAATAACCAAGGCTTATTTACCGTATGTCAAGGGGACCATGGACAGTATTGCAAGAATTCTAGGGAGACACAATATCGATACTATTTTCAATACAGACAGAAAAATAAGCACGGTGTTGAGGACTCCGAAGACGAGGATCCCTTTAGAACAACAGGGAGTGAACGAGATTCCATGTGCAGACTGTGATAAAACCTATGTGGGGCAAACTAATAGAAGAATTCAAGCTAGCCGTGATGAACACCAGAACGCTGTAAGAACGCAGGAAAAAACAACATCCATTGCGGAACACGCCACCACGATGTCACACCGAATAGACTTTGAGAACACCAGAGTACTGGCAAATATAGAACACCCGAAATCAAGACTCGTAAGAGAGGCAATTGAAATAGCGAAGAGGCCTCACAGTCTAAACGCACTAGGCCGTTCACGGTGCCAACCAACAGGCGCCGAGCCGCGACTATATAAGAGCGCGAGCGCTTCTGAAAATCTTAGTATTCGAGTAACTAGAAGCGAAAGCAGAAGGCTACGAGAATTATGCGAACCGACCTGAAGAGGGCAGATGTGACTCTGCCGAAACGTCGTCATTTTACCATCGTTCCCGGCAGGGATCAGTTATCAATTACGCGGATGAATTCCCGAAAACCACCTAAAACATTTAGTGCCCGCGAAAACTTAAAAACATATATATATGAACAAGGCTAGGTTCCGGGTGAGAACCGCGTCTGAATTTATTATATACTAATAATTATCGATAGTAACTGTCACTCTGACACATGGTGAAAGAAGCTAATCGCTAAAAAAGCTTCTATACAGAGCGATTTGTTCGATTTGATTATATCAAATGAGCACTGTTTGTTTAATAATATATTTATATGTAAACGGTTTCTCGGAACCAGTAGCGGTTTAGGCATACATAAAATAGATGTAAATTACTATCAATTCCTATAAGCCCAGTTCTACAGCTTCTAAAGTGACGAAGATTCGATTTTTTTTAAAAATGCTACATTTTCCAGTATTATTTGTTTTTCCCTGTTACTAATGATAATTTCATTGGTATTTTCATGCTTTACAATTGACCTGTTGACACCATTGAGATTAGTTTATTAGTTTTGATTTTATAAACATGCTAAGAAAAAAACGTAATTTTCTTGCTTCAATTGTTTATAACAAAGTAAAAAACCATAGTTGCAAGTGGAAAACAGCAAAATTTCGGTAAGAATCGTTGTTAATGTGATGGCACAGTCGGTATCCTGATAGTACTTTTTACACATTATCAGTTAATTTTTGCTCTATTGATTGGTCTATTAGGATAATGTTCTTTTTATTTTTTCTTTGACTATAGTTGTACCTTTTTTTTCAAGTCTTTGTAAGGGTTCTCACAGTTTAACCTTGGTGTATAATCATACATGTTTTCTCTGGGTCAATAAACATCTCTTTTTTAGTTTTCTTAACGTATAGCTAATTGTTGTTAGGTAAAAAAAGTATATACAGGGTGTAAATAGTTTGAGTGCATATATTTTAGGTGGAGGGAGTATACACCAAATTAAACAAAAAACTCTTATACCACTATGGTCAGTAGGCATTAATAACCAAGAAAATCCCTAAAACATATTAAGTAAATTATTGTCAATCCGGCAACGTCGCTCGCGTTCGAAGCAGATTCACTCTTAGCGCGAATAATAAAGGAATGACTACGCCGTCAAAAAAATAAACACCTGTGTTTTTGTATTGACTGATGATATTGACCTTAGAATTAAATAAAAATGTATGAAATATTTTGTTGAAAATATTTACGTTTTTAATAAAAGGTATTGCAATTAGAATTTGTATTTGGCGGTTTCTTTTATGCAATTATACAAAGTTGGGTAAATACATATGATATTCAACTCAAGAGATCTGTATATGTAGTTTTTACCAGTTAAATTATTCGAAGAGTCATTATTACTGATTTAATTAATATTATTTATATTAGACAAGTAAATATGTAATCCTACTTACCGAATTTATTATAATGATAGAACTGAGTTGAAACAACGGATTATTCACAGCAAATGTTCAAAATGCCCACCATTACTATCGACACAAGCACGACACCGTTTAATCCAATTTTCACGTATGCGAGAAAAAATTCCTGGAATATTTCGGATTTCGTCAGTAGCGTCAAAAATGCGTTGTCTAAGGTCATTCTCGTCAATAATTGGAGTCGTGTAAACCTTACTTTTCATGTGTCCCCATAAGTAGAAATCTAAAGGATTGAGATCAGGAGATCTTGCTGGCCAACGTATATGTCCGTTTCGACCAATCCAACGACGGGGAAATGTTTTATTTAAGAAGTCGACAACTAGATGACTTGCGTGGGCAGGTGCTCCGTCATGTAAGTACCACATATTGGAACGTGTTTGTAGGTTCACTTCATCTAACAAATCTGGTAGTGTGTTGTTCAAAAAATAAAGGTAATTCTCACCTGTCAAACGTGCAGGCAGTATAAATGGCCCAACCAAGTATTCACCAACTATTCCAGCCCACATGTTAACTGAGAATTGGTGTTGAAATACTGACTGGCGTATTTCGTGCGGATTTAACTCAGACCACGAATGCGTATTATGAAAATTTATTATACCATTCCTATTAAAACTTGCTTCATCTGTTGTTAAAATATTGTTCACAAAATTAGGAAATTGTCGATGTTTTCTGAGGAACCAACGACAGAAATTGAGTCTTGGTTGAAAATCATCAATTGAAAGCCCTTGAACCCGCTGCATGTGATATGGATAGAGCAATTGTTCCCGTAATGTTCTATGAACAACAGTGTGAGAAATTTGCAGCTCACTTCCAATACTCCGTGTGCTACGATATGGGTTGATGTCGATAAGGTCTAGTATTTGATCCTCAGCAGCTAAGATGCGATTATGTCGCTGTGGTCCGCGAATGTTTATTTGTGGTATTACACTACCTGTTTCCAGAAGCCTCTGCGAAACAGATACGAATGTCACAGCATTGGGCAGGCGAAACCTTTCCCTGCATAACATTCTTGCTATTCTGCAATTACGTCTGCTTTCCCCATAAATTAAGAGCATGTCATGTCTTTCCCTAATTGTATAATCGGCCATTATTTATCACAAATAAATACTGTCGCACTATTCTTAATTTTCGAACTTACACACTAATCACAACCGATTTTATTTATTTAAAAAATATATTAAATGGAAAGCAAACCACGAAGTCTACATCAAATAGATATCATTCAAAACACTTTACCGTTTATCGATTCTTATTTACAAGAATCGAAATCGCAAAAAACAATCGTAACTCTCAGTCGTCGTTAAAGTAAAAAATCTAGTAAATAAGTTGGTCTGTATGCCACGTTGCCATATCTATTCGGAGAAACTTACACTAAATTATAAAAGCATATTTCGAGTTTAAATAATCAATTTTCATTTTTAATGTGGCTATTAAAGATGTATAAGCTATTGACTATTTACATATTTAGATTTACCAACATTTTGAAATCGAAATTATTGTATTATTCACTGTAGCAAGGGCTACATAAAATCTAACTTTATGTGTTCTTTTTGGCAAAACTATACTTTATTTTAGAAAATGTTATAAAGCTTTTTGATTTGTTTTTGCCTGAAGTATTGTTCTTCAAAATCTTTGCACTCAAACCGTTTACACCCTGTATATATGATTTCATCAATACACTCCTGCCTTAGTTTATTATGCAGCATTTTCCCATAGCTTATACTAGTAATTATACTGTTAGGTATGATTTCTCACAGCTATTGCTTATCGGCAGTGGTGGTGCAAGATCTAAACTTATTGTGGGCAAGGCATATTTGGCGAGGCCCGCTGATGGTGCAAAAAGTATGGAATATAAAATAAAAAAAATCATTTGAAATTAAGGCATGTGGTCCTTTGCACCATGAGGCTGTGGGCGGTGGCCCACACCACCCACGCCGCCCTTGTTTATCAGTTATGTAAACATTTAATTACTTCTTTTTCTCCACTTTTAACCAATTCAGTTATAATTTTACCATTTGCTTGTATATTCTCACTTATATGATTATTGGTGGCAGTTTAAAGTTGTTTGTAATGTTTCTCCCAATACTGTATTAACATCAACTCATTCAATTTTTTAGTTTTCTTTGTGTTAAGATTTTATACAGTGGTCTGTACTTCAGCTGCTTGTGGTCTTCCAAGTGAATTTTCTATTTGTTGACACCTTCGATTCTGATCGTTTTTTGGCTTCCCTCAGTTTGTAGAGTTTACTTCTTTACTCAGTCACTTTAGTTAACAACTTATTAATTAACTGTTGAACTTCTTCACTGAGTGGTTACATTTTATTTATTGTTCTGAGGGCCTTTATTGATACTCCACAGCATTTTCATTATGGTCATATCCCCTTTCAACATGTTTGGCTTTCTCTAATCCTCATAATATAATACTAGTTTGTTGTAGTAAATACAACTTGTATCTCCTATCTTCTATGGTTTTATTCTGTACTTTGTCCTCTTTTGTCTTCTTTACAGCTTTCTTAATGAACTGAACTGCAATCTTGCCAAATAGTGTTCAGTCACAATATTCCCCTTTTCACTTTGCAATCATAGTAGTTAATTTTAAATCTGAATTGAATAGAAGTTTGAAATTTTTGTATATATTTTATGTGTTTCTTGTTAACAAGGATAACTACTTCAGGTATTCTTATGATTTTAGGGAAACTAACACCACACTTACAATGATATAACTAACAAAAATTTCAATAATACAGTTAATGTTCTTTAAGTGTGAGGTTACTTTCCCCAAAAAATTATGCAAATCAACTGGAAGATGCCACAAATAACCTACAGAAAATTTATTCAAACTCAAATTTTTGTTCTCAAGCCCATAAGTTTCTGTAATATTCTAATACCTAGTTTGATGTTAATATATATATATATCCATTTTTACTTCATTAACAGCATTTTATTACTTTATCTGTTATGCTTTGATATTCCATGTTATTATCCATATTTACCTATTTTACATTCATTTTTTATCACTAGTTTTCAATTCTAAATATTCTGAAATTGTCTTAAATTCTGAGAGAAGTTGCATTACCATATAATTTACAATTTGTACAAAGACTCTGAAAATGTTTTCCTATTGGCTTGTATTTTATTGGTCTTTCATTAATTTGTGTATCATATTTTTGATACCATTTATGTTGAAAGTTTTTACATGTATATTCAACTCAGGATATGACCTGTAATTCATGCTGGTTTTGGTAGATAATTTAGTCTATTGACATATTTTCAAATCATGACTTTTGATTACACAGGTTTTTACAGTCTTTGATTAACTATATGTACAATAAACATTAAAATGAGAGGGACTAAAAAATACAAGCACATGGTGGGTATTCATTGTCACTATTATGTCAAAAAAGTCCTTTAATAATTCACAAAATTCCCAAAATACAGAATAAATTAAATACTTTGTTAAATTGCAATTATCACTCTAAATAACTGCATTGACATAAACAGTTGTGTTAATTGTATCATTTTAAAGATAAAAAAATAAAATATAATGGTTTTCTGAATGTTATTTGTGGCATCTTCTAGTTTATTTTAGATTTTCTTGGGAATAATACCACATCAGAGTTCAAACTTGTGTATATTTTAAAACCAAACGTTTCAAAATCCTGTCAGATTTTGTTTTCAATGAAATATATTTCAATTTTACTTTATAAATTTATATCCATTGAAAACGAAATCCGACAGGATTTTGAAACGTTTGGTTTTAAAATATACACAAGTTTGAACTCTGATGTGGTATTATTCCCAAGAAAATCTAAAATAAAATATAATGGGTTATAGTTTCAATGTTAATTATTTCAACCAAGAGATTAAGAGCAACTGCTACAAAAAAATTGTGTTATTAAATAACAGATCAAATAACTGAAGTATTCCAGTTAGAAGAAGTGTCTTTTCAATGTCAAAATATATATTTTCACATTGAAAATAATCTTTCATTCAAGAATAAATAGTAAATTACCTATTACTTTTGGAGAGGGAGTAGTCCAATCCACTGAAAGATAGATAGTTGTGTTTTTTGTTTTGAGAAAACTTCCCTATTCCATCTGCACTTTTAATACAACCTTATTATATTGACACAGAGCTCCTGATTTATGAACATTTGCCAGATTGGATAAACAAAAATTTGGGTCTTAATGCATTAGACTTATTTGAATTGAATTTTGTTTAGGAATAACCACATTTTCATGCACATTAATTTCAGGGTTGAATTTTAAAAGTACCATCCAGAAATATTTAATTTTGAATCTACAACCTTCAACTGAAAAAGCAATTCAATTGTTGGCCCTGATCATCAAAACTGAGATACGCAATACTGTAAAAAGGTTTAAAAAGGGTACTTACTCAGTCCAGGGGGGCTTCCCATATTCATTTGCTTATCAACTTCATTTTGTAATTGCTTCAGTTTCTCAGCCTCTTCCTCCATCTCACGTACTCTGGCTTTGATTGCCTCTAACTCTGGATCGTCGGCTGGGGCGCCATCACCATCTGTGTCATTTAGGATGGCTTCGTCGTGCATGCCGTTTGTTTCGTCAAATGAATCTCCGTGATTTTCACCTAAACCCAAGTCTTCGTTATCAGCCATAACCTAAATTTTGGATCATATCTTTTAACTACAAAACTACTTAAGCAATAAACAAAATCGGCAAAATCCAGAATATTTGGACATAACAGAAAAAGAAAATCATATCATTTATTAACTAGTTACTGTTGATACCTAACATAATGTTTAAAATGACGATAAGATCTGAGAAACACTTTACATTTGCATACTCACTTTATATTTGTTTTTTTTTTGCACTTTTATTGGTTTTTTTAATTTACTTTTTACCGGTATTATAAACACGCCACACTTTCACTTCACAACACGATAACAGATATGGCTGCCATTGATGCAATGATGCCAAAGCCAAGGTATTAAAAATCTCTGCAAGTGCCGCAACTGGTCAAATATCACTAAACTAGGTAGTTCCGTCTTCTTCTTCTGCTTTAGTGACTTTCACTGTTTACCAATTACCAGAGCACAAAGTGCACAGTGCGGCAATTTTAGGACGTTAATTGGAACATGGTTTTTTAAAAACCAACCGGTAGAGTACACTGATCACCATAAGGTTAAAAGTTTATTATTCATAGGTTATCAATTGACGTTTATGTGTACGTAAATTCTTTACAGAATAATTCAACAATGGCTGTTTTCAAATTATTAGAGCACAAAGTGTTTTTGTGTCGCCCTGTACCGTAATTTTCGGGCGTTAATTGGAACATACTTCAGGTTTTATGATAAAGTTTTATGTATACTTAGTAAACCTACATAAAACATCCCAAAGGCACAGTTATTTCTTGTGCTCATTTGTGCGAGCCAGTGCTGTAATTGGAACACTCAGTGCTAGTAGCACTGTGCTCAATTGTGCGCTAATTGGAAAACAGCGATAATCCAATATTCAATACCTATAGTGATTATAGGTATGTAATAAACATAAAACTCTAATAATATCTCTGTGGACTAGTGTGGACTGCGCATTAGGTGTTCGATCTGTTAATTGATTGGTGGCCTCACCTGCCGGTAGGTTTGAAAAATCTGCTGGTCCGCAAAATGTTGATTGATATTTAGGTATATTGATAATCATAAAGAAAATAAGACTTATTTTCTGTATGTTGATAATCAAATTATGAAGTATTTATGTGTTTTAATATTCAAATAATAACAATACAATGTTTTATTATAGGTAGAGTGATGCATGTGTTAGTTGAAAGAAGTATATCAAAGGATTCAATTTATAAATATAACATGCACAAATTGTTGAAGTCATCAATTTTTATTTTTGGTTGTGTTTTTTATGATTAATTCATGCATACAGGGTGGTCCAAAAATAAGGTATTATTATCACATTCAATTTTTCAAACAGAAACAAAAAAAGGTCAACAGATCCAAATCACAAATGTTAATTGAAGCCTTACAAGAATTTGAAGTTTGAGTTGCACTTGGTTGGAACCGAATTTTTAATAATTTGCATATTTACTCTATTTTTGTAATAAATCACTCCTTTTCAGAATTACAGAAATTTTGAAATAAAGAAATTTTTATTATTAGTTCAATCACAAAGTTCTCACTAATTGTTAGTTTCTATGAAACATACCTAAAATTTGAGACTGAATTGTATAAAGAAATACAACATGGGTACTCTGATTTGAAAAGTTGAAGTTGATGGTTTAAATTATTCTTGGCCTTGTATGCCAAAATTTATCATCAAAAAAATCACGACCCATTTTTGCATCCTTGTGATATATATCCCCAGTCTGAGACTAAAAAGCAGCTTTATGTTTATCATTTTGAATGTAATGTAATTGTTTTTTTGAGTAAAACATTTCTCAAACCTTTTAAAATAATATATAATTTCCCTTCCATCAATGAAATAACCATCAAATGTATTTTTAATACTATTTCTTAACCAATAACTGTTTGTTAAAATAATATATAATTTCCCTTCCATCAATGAAATAACTAAGAAATGTATATTTAATATTATTTCTTAACCAATAACTGTTTGTATCTCTTAGAAGATATTTTATTGCAGCACTGTTTGTTAATCCTTGTCAATACTGTGACTCAAAACCAACAGAATGAACATGTTCAATTATTCCCTTCAAAATCCTTAATAAATCTACTATGGGAGTACTATTTTCAGAAAAAAATAACAAATTGACTGTTACCATTTGCAACATGAAAACTAATGAACAGTCTGTAATATGAACTTTAGAAAAATTATTCATCCAATGATAAGAGTCTTCTATGTGGCTTTAACATTTGAATTCACATATGACTCTAAAAAATACCTTTATTCATATTTCTTCTGATGTAATAGCTGCAAAGGATGTTTGGTGCTTGTACATTTCCATACCTTTTCCATTTCAATAGTTCTATACTAAGGTTCTGGCTATTTGTAATTAAAGACTTCTTTCTTACCACCCTGCTGCAAAACACATCAAAATATGAACTACTCAATAAGCACTAAAAATTGCTTACCCTTCTTTACTTGGTTTTGTGACTCAACTGCAGGTTTCATCATAAGACAATACAAATGATCATCTTCAGTTGACATACTACTGCCATAGATCTTTAATCCAGCTTAGACACGGCTCTCTTAAGTTGGCGGAGATGAATCAATTTTTTAGAAATATTTTTGTCGCATTCAATTGTTCGTCATTTGTCCTTCATTGTTCGATCAAAATTAACTTTTGTTCGTTATTCGTTTGTCTTAAAAAAATTCAAAAGTTGACCCTTAAGTTGGCACCAACTTTAGTTATTTGGCCTATTTTTGTTTTTTATTAATAGATCAGAACTATTTATTCTTTGTTCGATCAAAAATAACATTTGTTCGACCTTCCTTATTTTTTAAATTTATTTTTAAACATTTGCCTAATAAGTTAATTAGAACCCATTTGACAGCAGATTGCATTTCTATGTGTGTGATCTGTGCAATCGCATTTAATCTTAGAGCGAAGTTACATGCTCTCAGCATTTAATTAAAATTTTAGTAGACTTTTGTATGTTCTGTGATTTCTATGTAAAATGTCAATTAAAGTTTAAATTGAAAATTAACCGCCAAGACTTATATCTTATAAATAAAACAATAATAAAAATAATTTATACAATGTTCAGAAGTTCAAAACTGTATTAAAATTCAAAACAGCATCTGTTTCCTCAAGAAACTAATATTACTGTTTAATTGAGATATATTTGATAATATACAAAAAAGGTTCTTCTCTAATTTCAGAAAGAATAAATTAATGATAGTGAAACTTTAAATAAAATAGCAAGGAGTAATGGTAATGTGGCCATATAGCTTAATTTTAGAAGTCGTGGTGGGCTCCTGACTAGATTAAAATAAAAAGTTCATGTACCTCTGCTTTTATTTTCAAAAATGTTTCTAGACACCATTTGGAGCCTTTTTACAAATAAAAACAAATAGTAGGAGTCACACTTTTTTTAATCTTTTCTATTTGAATATACTTTTTGAGCATTTTATTCATAAAAATAATAATGACTCCTATCGATAATATAATGTAATAAAATAATAGTATTATATAACTACCTACATATATTAACTTATTTTTTACCCAGTATTCATTCATTATAAAAACAGGTCAACAGATATAATAAACCTAATAATTTTGTTACAAATACATTGTATTGTCGACATCTGCTTTTCCTTGAAATCACAATGGGCAACTTCCACTGACTGTTCAGAAAACAATCCCCAATAACCTTGTTGATTAATTTTCTAAAATTCCTTTACATGATCACAATAATTTAAACTTTTGCCATTATTGAAATCTTTAAACAACATTCTGATTTATTTTTCAGTTTTGAATCAAGCTTTTTTTCAAATTTCTAAATCGGATAACATATTTATCAAAGCATTTAATAAAGTCCAATATTAAGGTAAATTCAAAGAGGTGATTCCCTACATTATTCTATAATGAGTAAAATATGTTTTGTAGAAAATCAGAGTACCTAAATGTAAAAAACTATGTACATAAAAGAAATGTCAAATACTCATTCTAAATATCTAAATTTACAAGTTACAACAAAAAATAATGATATAGCATGTTTGTAACGGTTTTAATTTAGATTTAATGCCTCAAAAATATCTAAATTATTTTATTTAGAAGTAGTGTGAATAGGGAAGATAACAAAAACCTTACTAGAAAGATGTTAATCCAGAAATAGCATTAATAATTTTTAAATCTCACAAAACATATCTGAGGTGATCACTGGTTTGTGACTGCAAAAGAGAACCATGCCTTTGTGTAATATTCTTTTATTTTTGGATCTATACAAATAGCAGTTTTTTATAGTCTCCTTCCTTTTCGTAATTTTGAATTGAATCGCCTGGTTGTTGAAGGGCACATTTTTAGGAAGTCCTCACCACTGTCAATGGCAAAATTAGAATTCGATGATTTCTTTGAAATAAATAAGTATAATTTTGTGAAAGAACTAAAAAATAACGCGACAAACAGAGCAACAAAAGGGAAAATTTTCCTCAGATTTAAACATTACAGTGTGGAAGCTGTTCAAAGATTATAACAAGGCCTGAAAAAATGTAGTTATTTATTAGAATTTTCACTCACCTGACAAAATATATATTGTTTTTGAATTATTTGAGGTGTTTTTTTATATGGAATGACTCGATTAAAAAAAAATTATAACATTATATTGCTAATACTAGTCATTATTCTCACTGGCAGATCCAGGATTGTCGTTTTATTTTATGTGATTAAGAAAAGCAGGGTACGTATGATTTCGTTTTTTCGCTAAACATGTCTAAATGTTGTTTAGAAATATTATCGAAATTAAAATACCAGTTATTGATCTATAAAGATGCATCAGAAGAATCCAAACAATAAATCCAACTAATAATGTAGAAATTTATGATATAATATCTCAGCTTAAACTTAAAAGATGGTGTTGATATGATTAGTGTTCTGACATTAAAAACAATATTTTAGTTTGTTATTATTAAACTAGTGAGTAAAATATTAAGTGTTGAGAAAACAAACTGGTCTGATACACTTAAGATTATAGATCTCATAACTATATATAAAGGTGGTGTATATGCCTGTTTATTATTATTCAAATGATCATGTGATTAATTTGTTAAATTAATTTATAATATTGCAAAGAAAAAAATTACTGAAAACTAGTGCCCACACAACATGAAATATTTTTGATATATTCCTGTTTACAACAAAACGTCTACTGAAATATTACATACATATTTTATGAAATAATTCAACAGATTTTTAATCGAGATTATAGGAATTTTTCAGAAAAAATTCTAAAAAATATATCAGACATTTAATATTTTAGAACTATTTTAAAATATTTCAGTCTAATGCTTTTAAATACTCGTATATCCACGACATTTTTTTAATATATCATGAAATACAAAATATTACATGAATATTTCATAAAATACTCTAAATAAGGTTTTGTCGCTGATATAGCTATATTTCAGAATTATTTCAAATCAAACAAGCACTGTTGCAAAAATATTTAAAAAAAATCTTATGCTGTGCGGGAGCACGGGATTACTCCATCTTAGAATCCAGGACAATAAAGTTTGCTAAACATCCAATAACATAAACGTTTAAAATTCGGATAAATTTTTAAAACAGCACTTGCCATTAAATCGAAGGGTCAAATAGTTTAGAAGTGTACAAAAAATGAAGTAAGTAAATCAACGATTTTGTCTAGAACGATTTTATGGGATTTTGTAAATATATCTATTTAAGGATGTCCCAGAGCTAATCGCTTTGGCAGTGCGTCGATCACCACTGAAAAACGTGAAACCATACGACCCATTAAGATTAATAATCGAGAAAGGCATGCCAACTGCCAACTACATGTGAAGATACAGATCAAATACTTAAAATAAGGTCTTTGCATACATCTTTAAAGTAAACAATATTTTCAATATATTTTTTTCAAAACTATACATTTTAGGAGACACGTAGTTATTTATAAAATTTGTAACCTAGTCATTTTTATTCATATGTAAGTACAGATATTTTTTATATTTGCTCGTGGTAGTGCTGCTAGTAGTGGCGTAATTACAAATTTCGTCTGGAGGATGCAGATATCCCTGCCGGGATCAATGGTAAAATATATAGGCGTAGAGTTTCACGGGTGGAAAAATGTGAAGAAGTATTCATCCGGGAATATATTCGTTTCTTATTTTGATTAATGTTTGACATTGTCAATTCGTTCTCAAGTAATAGACTGACAAGGCATTGACACTGCCAAGTGAGACGTTGCCAAAACGTATGCAAGATTCAAACATGGATCAAAAAAGCGAATGGATGTATGGATGTACTCCCAGATGAATACTTATACTTAATATATATATATATATATATATATATATATGTGTGTGTCTGTATGTGTGTTTCTGGTTTTTCGGAAAACTCGTGTATTATTTGTTTGTTTTGATAAAAACAATTTTGTCTGCTTTTCGATGACTTCTCATTCATCTTCGTCTGGACTTGCTTGGTTAAGTTTGTGCAACGTAACCAAGCAGATGAATGAGAAGTCATCGAAACGTAGACAAAATTGTTTTTATCAAAACAAACAAAATAATACATGAGATTTCCGAAAAACCAGAACCACATACCACACTCGTGAAAGCATCAAAACCAACATATATATATATATATATATATATATATATATATATATGTATTAAAATTTCTAAAAATGTCTGCATAACGCTGCTTATAAGATTTTTCGTGGGAATTATAAAAAATTGTCAATAACTCTGCAAAACTCTGTACAAGTCAAACATTCTCTCAAATTTCGGACTTTTTGGAAATCTCATTAACTCTGAATTACTCTTCCAAAAGGTAAGAAGTTTCAGATAATATTTGACTTGTTCAGGTTTCCCACAGTTAAGACTTTTTTTACATTTGTCACAAAAATAACTTAATAATAAATTATCCTTATTATGTTCAAACACACGACAAAATCAATTTGTATTGGTAATGTACCTGAATAGGTATTTAAAATAAATTTAATATCAGCTTTTATACGGTGTATGAGTTCAATTAAATTAAATAATATAGACCAAATACAAAACGAAAGAAGTTTAAATCATGTTAAGCTATTTGAAATTATTTTTTTATTGGGTAAATAATACTTATCGTTTCTTTCAGATATTATAAATTGTTAATCCCGCTATGGCTATTTTTATATGAAATCGTAATAAATTTCTACCATACTTCTATATTAGTTTATCAAATGCTGTCAGAAGCCCACGATACAGATATTATTACATTTTAGTTACAAAGATCGCTTCGGCTAGGGGCAGTAATTCCTCACGAAGTTGTATGTGATGGTGCACGTGCCCTTTTAAATGCAATATCTTCAGCGTTCAACAATCGATCATTATCTGAGTATCTTGAATTATGTTTCAATAACACTAAAAATATAATTACAACTAAACCAAATACATATATTCGGTTAGATACGGCACATTTTGCCCACGCAGTCAATATTTGGAAATGTTGGAAGTCCATATTCCATAAAAACGTTACAATATTTTACATGTATTGCATTGCGTTATTGAGTGAGTGTCAACATTTGAAAAATTTTGAAAGAATTTTAGTATTGAATCTAATTATTTGCAGTACTGAATATGAAGACTCTGTGATTTATTACAATAATGAATATATGACTCCACTAGATACTCGAATAGAGTTAGAAAATCTTATTAGTAATAAGAATGTTAAAACTTTTTTTATGACATTGAGGAAAAATGAAAACGATTGATTTTGACGGCGCAAGAAGTATATTTTTACATGATCTTTTAGAAAACCCAAGTACAATTACTTCGTGGGTAACTGAGCTCGCTGCATATTCCGAAAATATCAAAAGAACTGGTACAATACTAAACTGTTTTTATATTCCTTCATTCAAAGAGCCTTTGATTAAAATAGCCAAAGAATTTCCTTTGTGGACAAAAGTTTGTACTCTAAATAAATAGTTGCGTGCTATACGAGGGCTGCCTTTTATATTTCGGGATTGGACAACCCTAGTGTTGCAATCTGACAACTGACAGCTCTATCGTAAAGTTTGACATTTTTGAGGTTATACGTACTCAGAAAGTTTTGACATACGAGCGCTATGTGTTGTTTACAGTAACTTAAAGGATTCATCTCGACCAAAAAATGGAATTAAATCGTGAACATTTTCGTGCGATTATTTTTTACAACTTTCGACGTGGATTAAGTCAGCAAGAGTGCATGGATGAACTTAATTTAATTTTTGGCGATGAAACTCCATCAATGACCACTGTTTATCGATGGTATGGTGAATTCAGTTAGGTCGTAGTTCACTCCAAGACGAATTTCGTGAAGGTCGTCCAAAAACAGTTGTTGTTCCGGAAACCATTGATGCTATGCGCGAACTGATATTGCAAGATCGTCATGTGACCTATCGTGAGATTGAGTCAACCTTACACATTAGTGGGACCAGCATACATTCAATATTGCATAAACATTTGAATGTCAAAAAAAATTGTTCGCGTTGGATCCCACACAATTTGTCAATCGTTCAAACCAACCGCCGAAGACGGATCACTCTTCACCACGATAATGCGAACTCTCACACATCGGCTCAAACAACTGCATTTTTGACCACTCAAAACATCGATTTGATGAGTCATCCGCCGTATAGTCCTGACGTGTCACCAAATGACTTCTTTTTATTCCCGTACGTAAAAAACAAACTGAAAGGTCAACGTTTTTCGACATCTGAAGAAGTGGTTGCTGCGTTCAGAATGCATGTTTTGGAGATACCTCAGTCAGAGTGGAAAAAGTGCTTCGCTTCGACTATTGGTTCAAACGCATGCAAAAGTGTATAGATCTTCATGGGGAATATTTTGAAAAACAATAAAGCGATTTTCGATAATTAATATTTGTTTTTGTTCCCTAATCCCGAAATATAAAAGGCAGCCCTGGTATCATCATATATCGAACAGGATTTTAAAGATTTAAAATCGATGCTCGGTGTAGAAATTACTCTTCCGGCACGTGTAGACATGTTTATAAAAACTCATTTAAAAAATCTTTTAGGAGGTGTCCTTCTGTTTCAAAATAAATTAACGAAATTTGTTGATAATAATATAGATAAATCAACAATATCTGATGAAGACTGTCAGGACGCTGAGTATGAAGAGAAAGCGTACAGTAATGTTAGACTTGAAAATAGTTTATGTAATGAAAATTGGAGAGGTCAGGGTAATGATCCAAAACACACAAACTTCGACTGGATAAACTATGATTACAATTTGGTTTATTGTGGTCAAGAAAATACTAATTAAAAATCAGAGAAGAGCACCGTTGTTAGAAAAGAAAACGACTTAATTTGTGAAAAGTATGACGATGTAGTAATGTCAACTTTAAATGAATCCCCGAAGAATGATCACCATTATACTTTAAAAACTACACCATTAACTAGTCATATCAATGAAAATACTATTTTAGATGCTGCTGTTAAAAAAAATAAGCAGAAATATAAATAAAGAAGGAAAATATTTCAAAGAAGTGAAATTAATAAATAATCTAATTAAATCTAAAACTACTGAAAACACTTTAGGTAACCAACAAAAGAGGAAAAAACAGAAACATATTTGTTAATAAATGGAAATAAATGTGGGCCAGTGATAATTAGTATACCACGTGTAATTGACTGTCAGAATAACGTGAGTAGTTTATGGAATAGATTGGATTAGAAAATGAACCTAGTGTATTCGAGAATTACTCATGCACATCACCTGATTGCTTGGATTTTCAAAGAAATAAACCAAACAATTATTGATAATGGATTTCAAGATTTGCAAAATGCTATCATTTTTCGTGGTACAACTTGTCATAGTGGAACACAGATATGTGAACAGACGCTCAATCAATACCTTTATATTGAATTACATGTTAAGTTGTGCAATGAAGATGAAGGTATGTCGTGCCAATTACGAGATTTGCCGACATATTTGCATATTACTCAAAACAATCTTGAGAATGAAACTATGTTATCGGTTGGTATAATTTCACTAGTTCATTTGTAAAATTAAAATAGTGTTACAAAATTTACCAAAGCCGACCCTGTTTCATTTCAGTAGTACAACGATCGCTGGGATATAAAAAAAAGCTAGAAGGTTCGGACGGGAGAAAAACTTATCTCGATCATAACTCGACAACTGTAAAATTGACACTGGATTATACTAGAGAATTCGATGCTGATTTTAAAAGGAGGACCCATCCTCGCAGCAGTGAGTTAGTGGAGCGAAGAGCTTATATGTAAAATTGTTGTTGTGATATTTGAATCAGCTGTTGTATATTCGGTGTAAATAAAAGTTCTAGAAAAGTGAAAGTGAATATTAGTTTTATAATTTTAAATTGAACTCACGGACTATATTGCAATTTGGTGTCAGAAGTGAAGGATTAAGTGCAATTAAAATCGTAATTTGATTTATGGAAACCCGTAGCATGGAAAAGATAGACGAAACTACCAAAAAATAGTCAAGCAGGTTACGGAGGGACTGGACGAAAAAATAGCACAGATTCTAGAAAAACGTGACAAGAAGGAAAAACAATATCAAGAAGAAATTCAACAATGGTTAGTAAAGTCTTTTGATGAAAAATGTAAAATAAAATTAGAAAATCTTGTCACTACGATGGAAGAAAAACAACAAAATCTAGTTTCCACGATGAAAAGTGAACAACATAATTTAATTGAAGGATTGTTCTCGAAATTTGTAGAAAAACAAGATCAAACTGAATTGACGAGAAGAAACGAATCTAAAATATTAGAAGAAAAGAAACAACTGCAATTAGAACAATTAATGCAAATAGTATCGCAAGTTAATGAAACAGTTAATGAAAGAATGCAGGTAGTTGAATCAGACATAACAGAAATAAACGTCGACATTAAGATCCTAAAAAGTAAATTGAAATAAAAGTAGACGACATCGATTCCATCCAGAGCCAGGTGAAATTTGAAATCAGTTCCATTAAAAACACGGTACAAAGTGAAGTAAGTGAAGTACAAGATAAAATCAGTGCCATCCAAAACAAGGTAGAAACGGAACTCAAAAAAATGCAACAGGATTTACAGCGAGGAAAATACCAACACACCGTGAGTACCAAAGGTTCCTTTAGTAAACCACTCACATTCGACGGCAACTCATCCTGGCCCATGTATAAACGGCCGTGGCTACAGGTAATGGGTGGGATAACCAAGAAAAATCCACGTTTCTGGTAATTTCGTTAAGAAGTCCGGCCCTAGAACTCCTCCAAAGCATTCCAGTCGATGAACAAGGCAATTTCGACAAGATCATCGCCATCCTAGACAAACGCTACGACAATCAATCCTTGAGCCAGGTATACCAAGTCCAACTCAGTGGAAAAACGCAAAAATCCGGTGAAAGCCTTCAAGAATTCGAAGCAGAGATTAGACGGTTAATTCACTTGTCCTACCTAGACCTGCCAGAGGAAACGAAAGACCAGTTGGCCACACAGAGTTTCATAAACGGCATTAGAGATGTGGAAGTTCAACAAAATCTAAGACTAAGTGGCGTCAAGAAAAGTAATGAAGCTCTACTTCGGGCTATGGAAGTAGAGGCCGTCATGAACATGTCCAAGCCGAGGATCCGAGCAGTTTCCTGTAACCAGGAATAGTCAGAGTAACCATTTCAAGAGCTGCTGGCTGGTCTGAACAAAATATTAGAACGGTCACAAAGAACTGGCACCAGAGGGGCATGTTACCGCTGCGGACAGACAGCACACTTCCAACGTGATTGTCGAGTGAGACCACCTGAACGATCACCGACCAGGGGTAACCAACAGAACAGCCACATGTCCAGGGACCGTCAGCCAGTCAGCATAAGGGGGCGAATCCTGACTAAACCTCCACCAGCCCCCCAAACACTATCCATCCGGGGATTTTGCAGAGATAGCAGCAGCCTAGTCATCAGAGGCACCATCAATGGACGAGCAGTTACCATCACCATTGATACCGGCGCCGCTGTGTCCATTGCCAAGTCCAGGGTTTTGCGAGCATCAGAAATTCGGCCAGTTACCAATAACATCCAGCTCAGAACAGTCACAGGCGAGTCCATGTCAATACAGGGTGAGGCAGATGTCGCGCTACAGATAGGGGACAACATGATCCGGCATAGGGTCCTGGTAGCGAATAGTGAGGACGATTTTATAATGGGTATGGACCTAATTAGCCAGCATGGATTTATGTTCGACACGAGATATGATGTTCTTCGGTTCCTAAATGAGGAATTTGTATTGACTCGGCAGGTCAACAGTTCAGTCACCTCCATAAAAATTGTGGCAAAGTCTTCAGCTAGAATTCCCGGTCGAATTCATGGGCAGCTAGACAGCAATCCTAGGAGCTGCGTTGGAATGGTGGAGCCCGTACACTCAGCTCATGACTACTTAAATGGACGGGCTATAGTTAAAACCGGAAAAGATATACCAATCAGAGTCCTGAATTTGTCCAACAACGACATCAGAATTACCAATGGTCAAGAGATAGCTTGTTTTGAGCCAGTAGAGACCATCATCAATTGTGAAGAAGAATACCAGACGTCGGTGAAGGAGACAGGACCCAGTAAAGAATTCCTCCAACAGTTTGCTGACCACTTGACACCTGACATAAGACGAACAGAAGAAAGCCAAGCAGTTTATCACGAAGCACTGGCAAATTTTTAACAGTCAAGATGGAACCACAGGTCGTACCAACATCATCCAGCACCGAATAGATAGCGGTAAGGCTCAACCCATCAGAATACCACTACGACTACCATTGGGGCAACAACAGGCAGTCGAGGAAAACATCGAGTCCATGTTACAAAATGGAGTTATTGAGCCATCCATCAGCCCATGGTCCGCTCCCGTCGTGCTAGTTAAAAAGAAGGATGGAACCACCCGATTTTGCGTGGATTACAGAAAGCTGAATGACGTCACGAAGAAAGACAGCTATGCACTACCCGGAATCGATGACACTTTGACGACACTAGCAGGCTCCCGTTGGTTCTCCACCCTAGATCTAAAAAGTGGATATTTGCAGGTTGGTCTACACGCAAACGACAGAGACGTTTGTTGAATTTGACAGATCATCACCAACTAAAAAGAAGGAATCTGCAGTTTCTGGTCCCAAATGTCACCAATAGAGGGCTGTACCATCGAATTATTTTATGCGTTCTTCGGAAATAACGCCACAATCGAAATAAAAATCTGTATATTCAAGGAAAAACCAAACGTTTCTAGGTCTATTCTGACTTCGTTTTTAATAGCTTTACAGCATGTATTGAAAATATAAAATACATAATGAAAGTTTGATTAAATGTCATATATCAAACTTTCATTTTGCATATTTTCAATAAATTTTAAAATCATTGAAAACGAGGTCAGAATAGACCTGGACACGTTTGATTTTTCCTTGAATACAGATGTCTGTTTCGATTGTGATGTTATTTCCTAAGAACACATAAAAATAATCAAGAATATGCCACAAATAGCATTTAGAAGACAAAGTACCATCAAAATAAATTAAACTAATATTGAAATTAAATTTATTTATTTAGAAAAGATAAATTAACAAATACAGTTGAAAATGGCACTACTTATTTATGTATTAAAATGATTCATAGTTAAAACTAACAAAAACAGTATAAATATCAATATTATATGTACAGTGATTTTATAAAAAAATGCACAAATGGTTAGAGTTTTCAATTTTTAATTTTGCTTGTGTTGTGACTGTTACAGAAAAACTAATCATATCATTATTACTTAAAACAATTTCAAATTTTCGTGTATACTTCCATAAACATTCTTTCAACATAAAAACTAATGCATGGACTGCAAAGTGCATGTGCCGATCACCATTACCAAAATCTACAATTCCAACCATATGATCTTTTGAAAAACTATAAGTAAGGCCACAACTTTAAGACACTTCATTAAATATTAGAATACAATATTTCTCTTTTTCTGTTAGTTTATCAACAATTCTATTTAAATATTGGAAGATATGTTCATTATAGCTGCAATTAAAAGGAACAGTACTTACAAGATTACCAAGATTCTTAGGAGATGGCAAACTAAAACTTTCGATAGAAATATATAACATTTGGCACTTTGTTTATACAGAGATAATGCAAATATTTTATCATCTAATGAAAAACGTCTTCCTTTTGGTTTTAATTTTTGATTCCTCATTTGACTCAGAAAGAAATTTGTAGTTGTGCTATTATTCAAATACCTTATTTCACATTTCTTCTTATGTAATACCGGTAAACGATTTTTTGTGTTCATTTTAGTAGCCCTTCTTGCTATTCTCTTCCACTTCAATAGTTGTTTTCAAATGTTCTGGGCATTGTGGCTATTTGCAGCACAGATTTGCAGTTGAAGACTTCTTTCTTATCATCCACTTTGTTGGCGTCCTGTCAAATACATCAAAAGTTATAAAGTATTAAACAATCACTAAAAAAATGCTTACCCTTGTGTACTTGTTTCTTATAATATTCTATTACTGCTACAAATTATTTAATACCTTAAAACAATGTATAAATACTCCAAGAGTGGGATTTAATACAAAATTCCTCTCGAAATAAGAAAAATTACAGAGCGATTAATGGCTTCACCTTTCACAGACAAAAATCACATTAGTAATGGCCTACAAAAACAATTAATCAAGCTTGATTCCTTGCCTTGCGTGTGATTGCAGCGTTGCAGCTTGGTCGATAAAGAAGTTCACATTGTGTCACCTGGATATATTCAATTAACTGTCAAGAAATAGTACTTGAAGGAGTTCTGAAGGGGGCTACGTTTACAGTTCACCGACAGCTGGACCAACATTGGGTGAGTTCAGCAGATACAAACTGTTGTGAACGTTTGCTAACGTTTGATGTTTTGTGCTGCACGTTTCATGTTTTGTGCAGCACAAAACATCAAACGTTAGCAAACGTTCACAACAGTTTGTATCTGCTGAACTCACCCATTGCCTATCTGAGTTACCACCCCCTGATTCAAACTGAGTAACCATATCATTCCAAAATATATTAAAGTAGCGGACCCGACAGACGTTGTCCTGTCCCATGTAAACTTTTAAAAATTAGCTGGAACAATATAATCTGAACGCCATCTATCAGACGTAACTGAAACTAAAGCACACTCTTGAATATTTGACAAGATTTGACACAGCGACTACAGCGCAGTCTGCCGGATCCTATGTAAGTTGTGCTAACATCAACAACAATTTTTAAATAAATAATTTAACTAAAAAACAATATCTAGTTGACCGTATTGTGAATCTAAACCATCCTCAAACCCCCTAGAATACACACAAAAAATTTCATCAAAATCGGTCCAGCCGTTTAGGAGGAGTTCAATGACTAACACACGTACAGAAAGAAGATTTATATATATAAAGATAATAATGGTGCACAATGGGCTCCTTGAGGTTCATCTACATGACAGCAATTTAATGAGAACATCACTATTTTCTTTTTACAACCTGTCTTCTATTAGACATGTAATTTTCAAACCAATGAAGTCATGACCCATAAACACCATAACTCCCAATTTATGAATAAGTATGTCATAATGGAATTATCAAATAAACATATTTAGATGTTCTTGAGAAAGCAGCTATTCTTCTGGCAATGTCAGTCATTATTAACAAGTATATTACTAGAATAATCAATTTGTTCTTTATATTGCTTTACCCAGAAAAACTTTATATGAATGGCACAATGTTTTGTTACCAGCACAATAGTTAAGTGGTCTTCATTGCTTGAAGACAGTTGGAGCCCCACAGATCATACGGAGAAAATGGAGCCCTTTAGGTTATTTTTATTTTTGCAGTCCTTAAATGATCTGACCCGCAACAATGTACTCATGCATTTTACACTGGTAAACCCATTAGAGCAATTTAAAGCACATATTCAAATTAAAATACATTTTTCTATTGGACAATATTTTAGTATACGTTTTATAATAATTGCATAATTTATATTATTTATTTGTTTAAAAAATACAAGTGTTGAATTAATCTTTAAATGACAGTTGTTAAAAGTAGAAATAAGAAATCTTATTATCATAACAATAATAAAATATATTTTATTGGTTATAAAACGAATAAGAAATCCCTTATTGCGCACGCGCAATAGAGATTAATTAACCTATTAAGAAAATGTTTAAAAGTAAATTAAAAATATAAGGAAGGTCGAACAAATGTTATTTTTGAACAAAGAATAAATAGTTCTGATCTATTAATAAAAAACAAGAACAGGCGAAATAACTAAAGTTGGTGCCAACTTAAGGGTCAAGTTTTGAACATTTTTTTAAGGCAAACGAATAACGAACAAAAGTTAATTTTGATCGAACAATGAAGAACAAATGACGAACAATTGAATGAGACAAAAATATTTCTAAAAAATTGATTTATCTCCGCCAACTTAAGGGAGCCTATAATTTAATAGCGTTATTGGATAGTCCGGTCAATTTACACATTCAAGGTTACATAAATTCATAAGAAGCTGAAGATTGGCATAGTTGTTCAAAACATCATTATAAAGGAAACCTCAAAACTCCTCATCGTTCCGAGATGTGCTAAAAATTTGGCACGGGATGAAAGGTAAAAAAAACGAGTTTTTTGCGATTTTTAGCGAAACGGTAAGTTTTTTCGCAAAATTACCTCAGTACAAAATTGTAGATCATAAAATTCTCTACAAAATACATATCAATAATTTTTTTCCTAAAAGCCACCATTTTGGAGATATAACGCTTTGAAAAGTTGGATCAGTCGTTATCCCCTTATTTTGCACACGTACGCCACATATGAACGTCACTAAAGGTTTTATAGAACCAAAATAAGTTCGCTATTAGTGATTGTAACTTGTTTATGTAAAATATAAGTTAAACTATTATGAGAATATCAGGTATAATGAAACCCCGTTTGTAAGTTTGTACGTCAGTATAACCTTGGGACGACATCTGTCTTTTAGTCCATTGTCCGCGTGGCTAGGGTCGTATACCTGCTTTATGTTGGTATGCCCAATATATGAAATACATACTGTTAGTCTTGAGCGACACTACGCAGTGAAAACATGTGCTTATCCTAACCTTTCTTTTAACTTATTTTGTGCAGTTTAAAGTTTTATAATAAAAATGTCAGAATATTGTTTTATTTGTACTCATCTTTTAATTGAAAGTGAAACTGTAACTGTTGATCGTGGTATGAAGACACTGATTAATGCAAGTAGTGAAAGAGGTGATGGATACTTAGAATTTCTTAAAAAACAAAAGTCTGTGACAATACATAGCGAATGTCGTTTGATTCGTTTGATACTGATCAGGAATCGCTATTGGGGCAGTTTACATGTGAAATAGAAGAAGAAGAAGAACAAGAGGACGAGCAGGAAGAAGAACGAGAAGAAGATCAAGAAGGAGAAGAAGAAGAAACAGTAATACTAGAAAACTATGAATCAGACGAGTAAATTATTATTTTAACAATTTTATTTTTTATTACGACGCCGTTATTTTTACCAACTATTATATATAATATTATTTTGCAATAGTTTTAAAACATATAAAATCTCAGCAGACCCGTGGTATAGGCCTACTGGGGAAATCACGTTAAAAAAAACGCGCTACGTACACTACCTCAGAGGTGGCGTGGAAACGTGTGCAAAATAAGGGGATAACGACTGATCCAACTTTTCAAAGCGTTATATCTCCAAAATGGTGGCTTTTAGGAAAAAAATTATTGATATGTGTTTTGTAGAGAATTTTATGATCTACAATTTTGTACTGGGGTAATTTTGCGAAAAAACTTACCGTTTCGCTAAAAATCGCAAAAAACTCGTTTTTTTTACCTTTGACCCCGTGCCAAATTTTTAGCACACCTCGGAACGATGAGGCGTTTTGAGGTTTCCTTTATAATGATGTTTTGAACAACTATGCCAATCTTCAGCTTCTTATGAATTTATGTAACCTTCCTCCTTATTTTAGGCTTAAATTGACCGGACTATGGAAGAGACATTTTCAATTTTATTTTAATTATTTAGCCAAAGATTGAATGGGCGTCCTTAGCTTTTTGCTTAGGGGTGGGCAAATCGGCATATTTCGGCTACTAAAGGAAATAAATCATCTGGTTTAGGCCTAGGAGGTGGCAAATTAACATAAATAATAATCTGTATTTTATATATACTGACTATAAACAAAAATTTTATTTCGTCTACAGTGTCATAAAAACGATACTGTTTAATTATACTGTAGCTGAAAATGTACAATATCAACACTTTTTATGGTAGAGGTTAAAAACTGTTCTTAGGCAGGATTGCTCAATTCTGAACAATGCAAAAATCAATGTTTTTTTTAGTTTAAGGAATTAACCAATAACTGTATCCCTCAGAGGTCGATAATATTAAATTAAATTACCATAAAAAACAAAAATTTATTTTTACAAAAATACTACCCGTTGCCCGCGGTTTCACCAGCGTACAGAATGTCAACCATTTCCAAATAAATTTCATCCTACCTGTAAGTACAACATTTTTTTAATTTTTAACTGTAAGTGTACTTCACCCTATATTGCAACCATCCTGTATATGCTGCTGTTTATTTGTCACCCAATATAACTTATGGTCTATGTTTTACCCTATATTTTAATCACCATTTATATGCAACTTTTTCTAACATTGTGCTAAAGACACTATAAAACTAAAATCTTGCTTCTCTCCATATTTCAGATATTCCATATTGTAGAATGCAACTGTTCATGGTCTACCGTATTTAACAATTTTTTTGATCCACCCTAATGGAAATACCTGTGGAACCCTTGGTGTGCCACAAATGTAAAAACACAGTTTTGCACCCTAACACCAAACTTTTATTTAAACATTCACTCAAACTGCAACCCTATATAACAATTTTATTCAAAAATTTTTTAACTGCCTTGTATAACTAACTCTACTTCAACTACATTAAGAGCATCCTGTATACACCGCTGCCAATTTGTCAAATATTATAACTTATTTTTGAACCATCTTGTATAACCATAATTTTAATCTACAAAATATTTCAATCACCCTGTATGTGCATCTGCTTAGAGCCCATCAAATATAACATTTTTTAAACTCTTAACTATAACTCTGGACTACTCACTATCTTATATATGCAACTACTGATGGACTACGCTACATATCTATTTCTTAACTACCCTTGAAAGTATAATCTGTCTCCACCTTATATTTCAACCACCCCTTATAACCAGCTTTTTCTAACATTCTTTTGATCACACTGTAAGAACTATAATTTTACTTCGATCCATGTTTCAGATATTGCATATAATATGCAACAGCTCATGTTCTATCCTACAAAAAAAATGTATCCAATTTATTTAACTATAATTCTACTCCACCTGCTATTTTAACCACCTTGCATATGCAACTACTTTTCGGTTACCCAGTATAACGTTTTTTGTACCACCCTGTATAACTATAAATCCATCAATGCCCAATATATTTCACCAAAACTGCAACAGCTTATTGGGCACCCTATATAACAATTTTGTTCAACATGAATCATCTTGTATGTATTACAACTACCCTGTATACGCACTGCTTATTGGTCAACCAATATAACAATTTTTAAATAATTAACCATAACACTTCTCCACCCTTTATTTCAACTATCCTATCTCTGCCACTTATTATAAACTACGCTATTTCACAATTTTTCCTCATATTTTTTCAACAACTTTATAACATATAATTTCTCTCCACACTTTATTTAAACCATCCTTCATTTGCAACTAACTTTGTTTGAATCTCACTGTATAACTATAACTTTACCTCGCCCCATATTTCAAGTATTCCCTATATGCAACTGCTATATAACAAATTTTTTCTAGCATTTTTTACCCAACCTGTATAATTATAACTCTACACCACCCTATATTTCAATAACCTTTTATATGCAACTACTTATTTGCCACACAATATAACATTTTTGTACTACCCTGTATCCTTAGAATCCCACTCCGCCCTACATTTCAACCATCGGGTAAATGGAACAGCTTGTAGATAGTAAAAATTCTTTATAACATCTTTTTAACCCACCTTTATAGCTGTAATTATACTCCGCTATATATTTCAGCCATCCTATACATGCAAATACTTGTGGATATAATACAAGTTTTTAACCACACCATAAACTATATTTGACTCCATCTTATATTTCAATAACCCCCTATAAACATTTCTTCAACCCATTTCATAACAATAATATATCCTGAACATAATTCAAACCAAACTAAATAAATTTCTACCCTTTTTCAACCACTTGGTATATGCAACTATTTATGACCCACTCAATATAACTTTTTTGGACCACCCCGTATAACTCATTCTACTCACCTTTATTTCAACCACATTGTATATATATGCAACTGCTTATAGCACACCCCGTATAACTATTTTTTTAGATTTTTTAAATCCATGTAATTCTACTCCGCACTAAGTTTCCTATATACAGAACACCCTGTATAATTACATTTACGCTTGTTATATCAGTCGATTTTTCTAAAATCCAAACATATTACATTGGCACATTCCGAATTTTGAATAAAATCTAAGCTGATGGCCAGTATCTATTATTTTGTAAGTGCGGTGGAACCAATTGAGTAATTCTTTTATAAAACATGGTAGAAGTTTTTTCGCTATTTCTACCGTTTCTGTCAACTTAGGGAGATAAAATGTCTACCAGATTTTAACTCAAACTATTAGGCTTTGCAATAAAAAAAGATTCATCCAAATCAGTTTAATAGTTCTTACGTGATGAGGTAACAAACAAACAGACAACTACAATTTTATAATAGTGTTACGAGAATTCATCCGACAGCTGGTGCAATCGGCAATCAACCAATTCGTGGAAGGGACATTATTCCGGTACTTCTGGGAATCCGAAATGCTTCGTCTCTCAACAGGCCGACCGCTGCCGTTACCGGGAATTCCCTTAAAGCTTCCAGAACATGAAAGAGTTTCCCGATGGTTCGTGGACATACCAGACAATTCGCAGAGAAGTATATAAATATAAAACAGCTGGCGATAGGAAGCATTCAGTTTTCGTCGGTCGTATCGTATAGTTAAGATAAAATGTAAATAAGTTTCTGTGAATATAAATTGTATAAAGTAGTGGAAATAAATTAGAGTGAGTTGGACGGTGTTTTTAAATAAATCCAAGAACTGAACAGAACCCTTGCGTGTGAAAATAAAAACATTACAGTGGTGTCAGGTGTGAGGTGTATTTGTGGAACTTTATAAGTGAAAAATAAATAGACTAACGATGTTTAAAGCAGTGAATTTGGACCAACTGAAAGCGACTGATTTAAAAAAGGAACTGGAGGAAAGGGATTTAGAAATTAGTGGGAAAAAAGTGAATTAATACAACGGCTGCGAGATGCCCTAATAAATGAAGGTAATGATCCCGATACTTATTTGTTTGAAGTTTTTGGTAATGGAGACATGAGTATGCTATTAAAACAAATGGAAAATTTAAAAGAGACCTTACAAGATAAATTACAAGACATTAGAGGGTAAGCTACAAACATTACAAGAAATTTCTAAGTACTTAGAAGATAAATTACTAGAAAATTCTGAAAACTTGAAAGAGGCTTTAGAATATAAATTACTAGAAAATTCTCAAGTACTAGAAGACAAACTAATGGAAAATTCTAAAACCTTGAAAGAATACTTAGAAGCCCAATTACTGGAAAATTCTAAATCCCTAGAAGAAAATTTGAAAAACATGGTAGAAAAAAATTCAGAAGTGCTAGAAGAGAAAATGCTTAGATGGGAAAGCTCAAGCTGGAACAGTAATGATGTTTGCTCCCGAACTTAATGACGGAAATGTAGGCAGAGGAGTCGCACTGGGGAAGACTCTGTTTCGTGCCAGGAAGATTGTTCCAGTACGAGTAATGAACCTGAATCATTACTCGGTTATGCTAAAGAAAGGAACAACTGTGGGTCATTGTTCAACAGTTTCCTCTGTAGTCAGAAGCACACAGCAAGCAGAAATACCACCAGGTAAACTATCTGAGGAACTGGAAAGACTCATCACCGATTCATCTAAGAATTTGGGATATCTTCGATATAGGGAATGGCAAAAGAGGACGAACTGATCTGGTGAAACATAAAATTATTACTGGGGACGCTCAACCTATTCGACAGTCGGCGAGAAGACTCCCTCTAGCTAAAAGAGAAGAAGCCGACAGGATAGTCCGCGAGATGGAGGAAGAAGGTGTTATTGAACCATCCAACAGCCCTTGGGCTTCTCCAGTTGTCTTGGTTAAAAAAAAAGATGGTTCGAAACGATTTTGCGTGGACTATCGGCAATTAAACCACGCTACAAAGAAAGACAGCTATCCTCTTCCAAGAATAGACGATACCTTAGATAGATTGACTGGATCGAAGATGTTTTCCACCCTGGACCTTAAGAGCGGTTATTGGCAGGTGGAACTTGCTAAAGAAGACCGAGAAAAGACTTTATCAATTCACGGTGATGCCGTTTGGACTGTGTAATGCTCCAGCAACGTTTGAAAGATTGATGGAAACAGTGTTAAAAGGGCTTTCATGGAAAACGTGCCTGGTGTATCTTGACGACATTATCGTGGTTGGAAAATCTTTTGAAGACCACGTGAGGAACCTGGAGGAGGTATTTCGGCCACTTCGAAGTTCCGGACTAAAGTTAAGCCCGAAGAAGTGTCAGCTGTTCCAAGAAGAGGTGCAATATCTGGACATGTAGTTTCCGCACAGGGAGTAGCTGTGGATAAACAGAAAATCAAAGCCGTCCAGGAATGGCCGATACCTAAAGATATCCATCAGTTAAGAAGTTTCCTGGGGTTATGCACGTACTATCGTCGGTACGTAGCCGGATTTGCCAACATCGCCAAGCCACTTACTAGACTCACAGAGGGGAAGGTACAATACCAGTGGGACGACGAGTGCCCCCGTCTTAAGTTATCCTTTGCCAGAGGAAAACTTCGTTTTGGATACCGACGCAAGCAATGTCGGAATTGGTGCGGTGCTTTCGCAGATCCAAGACGGCCAGGAGAAAGTCATCGGCTATTTTAGCAAGACCTTGAGCAAGCCTGAACGGAATTACAGCGTTACACGCAGGGAACTCTTGACTGTGGTGAAGGGGGTAGAACATTTCTATAAGTACCTCTATGGTAAAAGATTCCTTCTGAGGACTGATCATGCAGCACTGAAGTGGCTCCTGCAGTTTAAAAACCCCTAAGGACAAGTGGCCAGGTGGATTGAGCGGTTGTAAGAATTCGACTTCGAGACTGAACATCGCGCAGGAACAAGCCATAAAAATGCTGATGCCCTATCGAGGAGACCATGCCCTGATGACTGCAAACATTGTCAGCGAGCTGAAGGAAAAGGGGCTGTTCTCTGTAGAACTACCGCCGTCGATGACCATTGGCAATCTGAGGAGATCCGGAAAGACCAACAATTAGATCCAGAACTAAAAGAAGTTATCCGGTGGAAGGAAGAAGACCGCAAACCTACGTGGCAAGAGATTTCCCGAGACTCACCAACCATAAAGTCGTACTGGGCTCAGTGGAACTCCCCCATCCTAGAAAATGGACTTCTGAAGCGCGTCCTGGAGACTCCAGAGGGGGGAACGACAGAAAACAGATTGTAGTTCCCAGAAATAGGAGACAAGAGGGAGTGACGAAAACCCTGGGGAAGTTAAGAGAACAGTTCTATTGGGTGAACTGCCAAGCAGATGTTAAGGATTGGTGCCGGAAATGTACAGTTTGTGCAGCAAGCAATTGGCCTCAGAAGCGACCAAAAGCTCCGATGAAGCAATAAAACGTGGGCAGTCCATTCGAAAGAATAGCCATTGATGTTGCCGGTCCATTTCCTGAATCCGACTGTGGAAATAAATACATTGTGGTGGTTATGGAGTATTTTAGTAAACGGGCCGAAGAGTATGCCTTGCCGAATCAAGAAGCCTTGACCGTTGCTGATGTCCTTGTCAAGGAATGGATCAGTCGTTTTGGTGTTCCCTTGGAGTTGCACTCAGACCAAGGTAGAAATTTCGAGTCTACTCTTTTCTAAGACGTCTGCAAGCTCTTGAAGATCAATAAAACACGGACGACAGCATTACACCCACAATCCGATGGAATGGTAGAACGGATGAATAGAACCATTAACCGCCATTTGTCAAAAGTAGTCTCTGACCACCAAAGAGACTGGGACCAGTATCTGCACTTGTTTCTAATGGCATATCGTTCGTCTGTGCACGAGTCCACGGGTCAGACCCCGACCAGTATTATCATGGGACGAGAATTAAGACTACCATGCGATTTGAAGTTTGGATGTCCCCCAGGAGAAGAGACCGCAGGTGAAGACTATGTCAGCCAGCTACGTCAAAAGATGAACGACATCCATGAACGAGTCCGGTTAAATATCGAGAATGCCAGTGCCCGAATGAAGGAAGCCTACGACATCAAAGCCGAGGACGGAGAATTCCAAGTTGATGATCTTGTTTGGTTGTATAACCCGCAACGTCGTCGTGGATATTCGCCCAAGCTACAGAGATCTTGGGAGGAGCCGTACCAAATTGTGAAGAAAATCAACGATGTTGTCTACAGAATAAAGAAGCTGCCTCGGGGAAAACCAAAGGTCGTACATTTCAACAGGTTAGCCCCTTATGCCGGAACTCATGACAGCGAAGATGACCAAGCCCATGTCCGCAGCAACCAACCACCCGATGACGAGATGACCTTCGAACAGTTTATGGCACTGTACTCTAATGGGCAGAAAGTGCAGCACGACGTGACCACAGACGAATCCCGAGACCTGTTTGAGGTGCCCATAGAATATGCCCTGGCTCATTGTGTAGCTCGAGATCTCCGGATGTTCAGAGGAATAGCCAAGGTGTTTGCCAAAAAGTACGGCCAGTTCCAGAAGCTACGGGAGCAAGATCCAGCGGTAGGGAAGGTCCTTCATCTCGAAGATAAACAACCAGTGGGTACCAGAGACATCTTTTATTTGGTAACGAAAACATTCTCGGAAGACAAGCCAACATATTGCGATCTTTGGAGGACTCTGGTAGAATTTAGGAATGTGATGATGGAGAAGAATCTGATGAAATTGGCCGTCCCAAAGATAGCCTGCGGGTTGGATGGACTGAATTGGAGGGTGGTGAGAAGTATGATGGAAACAATCTTTCGATTCAGTGGCGTCGACATCCTGGTATGCTGTCTCAGTACTCGCAGCCCAGATTCGAAGACCGTTGACTGTTGACTTCCACCAAACTTCCCGTTGTCGAAATGGAAAGTCCTGCAAATATCGTCATACCAGGAAGGATTCTGGGACATTCCGGGACGAAATGGTCTTAAGGAGGGGGCAATGTTACGAGAATTCAACCGACAGCTGGTGCAATCGGCCATCAACCATTTCTGGGAATCCGAAATGCTTCGTCTCTCAGCAGGCCGACCGCTGCCGTTACCAGGAATTCCCTTAAAGCTTCCAGAACATGAAAGAGTTTCCCGATGGTTCGTGGACATACCAGACAATTCGCAGAGGAGTATATAAATATAAAACAGCTGGCGATAGGTGGCATTCAGTTTTCGTCGGTCGTATCGCATAGTTAAGATAAAATGTAAATAAGTTTCTGTGAATATAAATTGTGTAAAGTAGTGGAAATAAATTAGAGTGAGTTGGACTGTGTTTTTAAATAAATCCAAGAACTGAACAGAACCCGTGCGTGTGACATTTTCTCAAAATTTAATAATCAATATATTTTCTTCATATGATATAATAATTGGCTATATTGATAACATATCGAGTTTCCACAGTTAACGAGCATATTTCTTCATAAGTGCTCAGATTGGTTCAATGAGTTAAGTATACAGTGATAAGTTGGGCATCGCAGTACCCAGAAAGTCTACGTTCTTCTGCTGTTTCATCTAGAGCATTGTTTTTAAATGTTAATGACAGTAATTTACATAATTGCAAAAAGGCCTTTTTTAGTAAACCTCCTTGTGTCCGCATTTATGTTACTCTATTAGTTAGTAACAGATTTTTAGTATTTCCATATATCGTTAGGTAAAGGGTTCACTTCATCTGAAATGGTATTGTTCAAAATTATTATACTTGCTCAGCAATAAATGTATTATTTCAGTAAAGTACACTTTATAAAAGTGAGAACTATTTTCTTCATGGTAGTCCTTCGAAGATTTTGACATAAGTTCTAATAAGCATCCATCAACAAATTTGTTAACTTCTCTAACATATGCTACTTCTTCGACAGTACCTTGTGTTTGAATGAGTTTCCATCTGTTAACGTTTAAAGTGGTTGCTTTTCCAACTCAGGTCATGATTTGAGTTATCAGTTGAGCGGAGCGAAACTGATGAAGGTTTTGAACTCGGAACAATATATTGTCTCGCATTCAATGAATTGTACAACTTCAAAAAGTTATTATACAAAAATTAGAAGTTGCACAAATTCAATTGCAGGTATTGTGCTTGGAGAATCATACAGATAAAAGATCATTTTAATCTTTTATAAGAAAATTAAATGCTTCTTAATGATTGATCTCTGTTTTTAAATGTCTCGATAAATCCCATCGTTACAGTATAGGTTTATTGAAAATATTTTCAACCTCTAGGTGTGATATAACTACAATATTTGTTGATTAAAATAACTCCAAATTTAGACTATAAGCATATGACTCATTTGAGAGATGCACGAAGTGTCAGCAAGCCAGGTCCCCTCGGCACGTCCATGGAGAATTGGCTTACTCGTGCTGCAAAGGAATGAAGTGGCAAGGGTATCAAAATTAGAGCATAAATATAGAAGTATATGTGCTCCATAAATACAGAAGTATATATGCTCTGAGGCAGACAACTGTCATTTCTATTCTGCTGCACCGCTCCGCTTCCTCTATTCTGCTGCTAAGCCTATATTCGTTGTTAAAACCCCAGAATTGTCATTCATAGGGTTTTTTGTGTTTAGGCCAGATTTCACGACGTAATTTATAGAGATTTACGGAAAGTGAAAACAACTAAAAATTAAACGATCAATTCAGAAACTGTGAAAATCTTCAAAACTGAACAATCTTTTAAACATTAACGTTGTTTACAAAAACTGTATTGCAAATAAATACATATCTAATATATCAGGAAATATTTACCTACGTAGTTGTGTTGGTTTAAAACTCCTCTTCGGAATTATTTAAATAAAATATATCATTAAAAAGATATAATAAAATTTTAAAAAATAGTGGCAGTTTAGCCCCAATCGGCCATGACAGTACCACAGGAATAAAATTAAATTTTACTATTATAATGGCAAAAACTCCATATGAAAATTAGGAATATTATGCGTCGATATTGGCAGCAAATAATTACCATAATGACGTCATCGTCTTCCTTAATTAATCGGGCTATACTAGCGTTTCCTACAAAGTCCGGCAAGTTCTTACAGGTGCAAGATCGTGAAGGGAGAACAATCGAGTACTACAGCCGTGGATTCTCAAAACCTAAAGGGAATTATTGTGTCACCAGAAAAGAACTTCTGGCAATAAGTAGGGCTGTAGACCATTTCCACAAATAGCTCTATGGATTAGTCGCCCTCAAATGGCTGTTGGACATGAAGACACCTGAGGGACAACTGGCCAGGTGGATGGAGAAATTACAGAAATACGATTTCAAGGTTGAACACCGTGACGGCTGTTTGCATAATAATGCCGATGCCTTGTCACAAAACTCTATAGAGCAGAATGCGGACATTCACTGGAAACAGATGAATGAAGATTGGACAACGTAACAATGTATCCAGAGTGCTTATAAGAAGAGTCTTGCCAAGGTATAGGCTAAATGCTGATTGGTTTCGCCATTTTTTGCACTGATTTCCGGTTTACTATAGTAACGTGAGAACAGATGTTTAGTGTTTGTCGTTGTGCTGTCAGATCTGATGATATAAAGTAAATCTCACGATATCTGTATAATTTTATCGTTTTGGTATTCTTAGTTAAATTTTATTAAATTTATGCCGTAAAAATGCAAACCACCTAAATTATAAAATGTTGACAACAGTAATCAATAGTTAGCAGAAGATTGCAGCATCAATCTGATTTTAGTTGACAAATTGCTTATTACAAAGTATTGAGAGTTGCTGTTTGCGTACTTACGATGGTTGGGGAAATTAAAAATGAAACTATGGCCCAATACGCTAGTAAAGTATTTTTGACAATAGGCATTTGCGCCATCTCGTACTATATTTTTGGAACGCTGGTTCTGTCATGACCGTAATTTATGTTTGCTGCAATGTTGCCAACCATACCTAGTATTTAAATCGTATTTATAAGATCTTTTTGGCTCTTGTACGATGTACGATCGAGTAATCGAAATCGTACGCAAAATATACGATCTTTTCAATGAAATCTTACGAAAAAATAAATCTCCAATAAAAAATATATATATATATATATATATATATATATATATATATATATATATATATTAAGTCTTTATTTGAATAACTATAAACAAAATATTAAAAAAGTTTCTACTAAAAAGATTACTACTAGATCAGGAGTTTAGAATTGGAATATGTCGATTATTGGGGTGTCGATTATTGGGTCTTTCGATTACTGGGGTGTCGATAACTGGGCTAAAAAGGAACTTCATGAGATTCAAATTATTTCTTTACTTGGGGGTACTAAATATTTTTTTTACTTTAAAACAATGTAGAAAAAACCCTGAACATTTACATAGACCGTGTAATATTATAAAGAATCCAGATATTTAAAAAATGCACATTTTTGTATGTAAAACCGTCGATTCTTGTTTTTCATTTCTTGACATAATTTTTTTTTCTTCAGAGGCATGGCAGAAACATCTAAAAATCAGAACCGCAGAAACAGGACTTAAAAATATCGGTCCGATTGGGAAGTGGCTCAAACAAGGGCATTATTTGTGACGCTATTTTATCTGCAGAGATAGGTGTTCTTAAAATGCATGCCAATAGACAAAAACACATTGATTCTTTGAGAAGGTTACCATCAACGAGCAAGCAAATTTCCGCAATGGCATCCTTTATAGCAACACCCACCCCATGTTCAAAATGCAGATGTAAAACTTACCGGATTTCTTATTGAACATAATTTAGCATTCAAAACAGCAGACCATTTGACAGAATTACTAACGAGCGTTTTCCCAGATCCAAAGATAGCTCAACAAATTACTTTGAAAAGAACAAAAGCAACTGTCATTGCCACAGCAGTCATAGGAGAAACAGAAAAAGAAGTTTTAGCACATAAATTAAAGCAGAACAAGTTTAGTGCAATTAATGACGAATCCACTGATATAAGTACACAAAATTCTTCTTATATTGTTGTAAGATTTTATCATGAAAATTCAAAACAAATCGTCAGTAAATTTTGGAAACTGTAAAAAATTTTTGATTCGTCAAATTCTGATTTAGCTAAAGAAAAAGCCACGGGAAAAAATATTTAATGCTCTAATAAAATCTTTTTAAGATGTAGATATTCCTCTCACTAACTCTCACTTAATAGGATTTGCTGCTGATGGGTGCAGTGTAATGATGGGTGAAAATAATTCAGTGTCTAGCCGCCTTAAGAATATTGTCCTGGCATTATAATAATGAAATGTGTATGTCATCTGCCCACCTTTGTGCATCAGCAGCTTGTAAAGAGCTACCTAGAAAATGCGAGGATTTAGCTCGAGAAATAAACACTTCAAAAGTAGTTCCAAGAGACAATGTAAGTTTGCTGAATTCCAGGAGTTTCTTCACTTGAAACCACACAAAATGCTTCATCCATCACAAACCCGTCGGCTCTCACTAATTGCAGTAGTGGAAAGAATACTCGAACAGTGGGATGCTTTGAAACTATTCTTCACATAGCCATGGCTAAGCGAGAAGCTAATTTCAACAGAAATCATATTTAACAATCTAAGTGATCCTGTTATAAAACTATATTTAAATTTTCTTGCGTGGATTTTGTCAAAATTTACAGAATTCAACAATTTTTTTCAGATAGAAAGCGTTGTCTTAACTTCACTTAACCACAAAATTCAAAGTTTATGCCGTGACATAGTGGTGGGTGTTTCAAACCGTAAACAGTTATTAAAACTATGTATTACACCAATAACCTACGACTTCCGGGAAAATGGCGGGACGGCCACACGTGTAAATAGCTGGTTAAGTTTAAAAATTAGATTAAAGAAGTTAGAATTAAAGTTTAACATGAAATAGTATAAGAAATTGGTGATTGTTCATTAAGTGTTAGTTATCCCCATGAAGACTGGTTTTGTTGAAAGGTATGAAAAAGTTAAATATGAGACGCTTTTACAAGTGAGAGACGCTCATGAAGTGAAAATAGTGTATAAGTGAATTAGTAACATATAGACACTAGTTTAGAGGAAGAAGGGAAAGAAAAAAGGAAGATTTTAGTTAACCTGGAAGTCCAGGAGTGGCTGTCCCGGAAGAATTATTTTTATTTAGTTTTTTATTGAAATTGCTACTATAGAGGAGGATGGGTTATCCCAGACGCATTTAATTATGCACCTCTTCTAACTCGAGGCTGGCTAAATGCTTATTGGCGAAGGCCACAAACCAACCAACCAACCACCAATAACCTAAAACTATGTATTGGTTTCGACTGAAACTAGTTATTCATAGAAATACTTTATTGCCACACAACACATAATATTGCTCCGTGAGTAACTGTGAACAAGGAAGAAACTACCTTACATTTTACCGGTATAGGTACAGGTATACATTTGTATCGGCAGAAACGAGTGTATATTTTAGTGGCATCGATAACACAAAATTTTTATATTGATGTGATGCGGGACACAGATCATACAAACAATGCGGGATACGATCCAAATAGGTTAGGTTCATATACTTTAGTATTAAAGTATATGGTTAGATTAGCATAATTAAAAGCGAATTTAAAAATATTGGTGACGGCCATACTCAGGTGTTAATTACAGTAAAACGCAATAATGTTTAAACCAAGTTATTAATTTTCAGATTCAGGAATAATATAGATATTTTACCTTTGTCTTATAGAAGTGTTTGTTATTTAGGAATAGGCACTTTTCAATATTGAACGGAATCATAAAGTGTTTAAAATTAATTTAGATACGTGTTAGTAATTAATTTAGATACGATAATATTGCTCCAAAACTTTTCGTGTAAGATTTAAAAATTGAAGAATAGTGTAACAGTACCTACTTTGTACCTTTACCCTAATAAATCAACTTATAGATCTATGTCAATAAGGTTACACCCTGTTTCTCGAAAACAAAAACGGAACAAAAATCACGCCCCTTGAATATTTCTACCAATAGGATTATAATTTTGTAAAAATATAGATTGATTGTTCAATAACTTGTAACTACTACTACTACATATATAAAATCAGTATTTGTTATTTGTGATATTAATAATAAATTAATAATATAAATAGTGAAATAATTACATCCTTGAAAATATATTTATATTAGAAATTTGAACGATTAAAATAAAAAATGATATGGGTATGCATAACTGTGCCTATTATCATTTTATTCGACATTACTCGACAACTGTTAACAGTTACATATCTATCTAACTAAAAAGAAACCGTAACTTACTACACCAAGCATACCAGTACCTTCAAAATTCAGTCGATAACTAGTTATAAATAATAAATAGTTTCAAAACTATTTATTAATTAGTCATACATAGTTTCGGTTTGGTACCACCAAAAAGCGTTATTACCCACAACTACCGTGACATACTATTTAGTTTTTTAAACAGGGATTATGTCATGAGACATGATCTTGAAACGATTGATTTCGAAAATAAAGACAAATTCTTGAGAAACGAACAAATGTACCTCGGCGTGATGAACGATCTCAAGAATTTGGGAAGTTCTAGAGAACAGTCGGACCTTAATCGATTTTTTAGTAATAGTCGTAATTTCCTGGTAACAAGTGCTAAAGAAATTAAAAAGCGTTACCGTATGAGTAACCCCCTTTTATCAAAACTTCATATGCTAAATCCTGAGAATCCGGCATCATCAAAGTTTCGTGAATCGTTTGTTTCCGTATTTCCATTGATTGAGTTACTACCTAGAATAGTAGCAAAAGAAAATGCGAGTTTAATCCAAAAAATAGACGATCAGTGGAGAAGTGTTCCAGCAAAATTCAATGAATTAGATTTGAAGTTACCAGTCGACAAATTTTGGAGCGAGTTAAATGTATTGGCAGATTATCAGGAACTATCACAATTTGCATTAGACACCTTGTGCATCCCCCATTGTAATGCACAGTGTGAACGAGTGTTCAGTCACGTAAATTTAGTAAAAACAAAAGTTCGTAATAAACTACTTACAGAAACAGTGAATGGGAATTTACATTAAAGAAAATGGATCCTGTATCAACTTCAAGCCATCTGACGAAATGCTAAGCAAACGAAATATAGCCATGTTCAAAAAATAAAATAATGCTTCGACTCCCGCATCTGCTCCTGTGCCTAATGACTAAGATAGTCAATTAAAAATTTTTAAGTTTTCAAAATTTGGGTGGTATTAATATTGCCCCTATGTGTATGTCATATTATTACAAGCTTTTATTTAACTTCACTTTTGTATGTATATATGTTTACAAATCTTTCAAAGGAGATTTGAACCACTTCCCGTGGGCCGATTGAGTTGATATTTTACATGTGTATCTAAGTCGGATGACAATGCAATATTAAGATAACACGGAGCTGATCTGATGATGGAGTCAGAACATAACCATGGGAACTCTGTCATTAAATACTGCATTCCCATCGAGTTTTGGTTATCTGAATTGTCACGACGAGGACTTTGATTCTAGATAGTTATCAGGGTCGTGATGATGGAGCCGGAAGGTGGCCACGGGAACTCTGTCATTAAATGACGTATTCCCATAGAGTTTTGGCTTATCTGAATTGTCATAACAAGGACTTTGATTCTAGATGCATTTAAATAAAAGCTTATTTTTTTAAATTTTTAGTTTTATAAAATAAAACATTTGATATTACCTTTCATCTGTAAGTTTTAATGTCTATACTCTCAAGTAATGTTCATAAAGTTGTATTGGTTTAAATCAATTTATTCATTCTTACTTTAGCTGGAAGAGATCGCTCCTAGATAAGACCGCCTGTATTGTAATTTTATGTTTAATACCATTTTCTTAAAATGGTGCATCTGTGCAATAAATAATTTTCTTTTCTATCATTATAAGGCAATTTTATTTTTGTTCAGAGTAAATTAAAAAAGTATATTGAAGTTGTGTTTAATCAAGGTTCAGAATATTTTTTTAATACATTTTTCTAATTTAAAAATATTATAATTAATAATATAATATCTTAATGCCATAATATGTTAATTGGTGATAAATGTTATTTGAAAATTATGATTACATTCTGTTTTTTAATTTATTTACGTAGTTTTATTAAAATTCTATTGCGTACTATTATTTCCTTGAATTTTTAGGAAAAATACTATTTTTTAGTCTATGATACGATATTCTAAAAAATAAAGTTGGCAACACTGGTTTGCTTTGTTATAGATTAAAAATTAGTAACTCCATTGATTTTGAAAATACATTAGGGAAAATCAAAAATTACAATTCTACCGTTTCACACTGGCGGAATTTCAAATATTTTCGGTCAAAACCCCAAAATACGAAGTTGGCTGTGAGAGTTACATGACTTTATTTTTTGAAACTTATTGATTTATTGAATCCAACTACAGTTCTCATAATATTTGAAACAAATGTTTAACTTGTTAACCACGATGACAAAGTATCGTCTCCAACATAAAAATTGACCATTGTTTAAAATCGAGTTTTTTTAAAATAATAGTGTGTTGTTTTAAAAGTGTTGTAACATTTTATCATGTATTGTGAACCTGGGGGCATGTATCTGTGTTTTTAAAGTTGATTTTTTACTTTTTCAAATTTGCTTATAATCAACTTATACATCTTGGCTTATTATCTGTCTCAATTGCAGTTGAGATTATGTGCTACTCTCCTTTTTATTAAGTAATTAAAAACATAAAATTAAAAACGAAACGAAAATATTTTTCATTTATAGATTCATTTTCTGAGAATGTCAACATATGTCGACGACTGCTACTGAATATTGTATAATTCGACAGATAATACAAAAAAAAAAATGAAAATCTTCTCCATGAAGTAAAATTAATAAAGACATACATTAATTCTTTGTATGATTGACGGAAAAACTGTAAATCCTATAACTGACACGAAATTAAACCTGTGTCATTTAACGTCCAATGACTTCAATAATGTATCTCTTAGTTTGTCTACAAAATATTGTTAATCTTGAAATATCTCCACGACATGCCTGGATCCGTTTTTTGAATGTTTGAGTAATGTAACTATATGTAAGTGGTAAGTTTGAGGTATAGAAAATAAAAATAAAACAAATATTAGAAGAAAACGTATAGAAAGACAAATTCAGAACAAAACATGAGTCTCATAGTAGATAAGCCTAAGCCTGGATTTGGAAGTAGCAATGACGGAAATACGGCAAGAATTTTTTTAAATTTCGACGAAGAGTCAGCTAAAATAACGGGCATTTACAAAAATATTTTTTACATATTTTTTATAAACCTTTTGGCTCTTTCAAGTACCTTTCCAATTAATCCAAATAATTTATTTTTTTTTGTTGGAAGACAACTGTGCTGTTTATTAAACATTATTTATGGTTCCCCTTACCAAGAACAATACACAAAATTTTATTCCGAGGCTATGAAATAATACAAAATTGTACAGTACCTCTGGGATTACTCTCAGAAGAAGCTCACGAGTGTAGGAATAAAGACATAAAAATGTACTCAGAACATTATTCTAGAAAATTTAGTAGAATTCAAAACATGGAAGATGTGTTTAATAACCTTCTAGTATCATCAGATCCTTATGTCACAGAAATTTGGAGAAAATATTACAAGAACGATTCTGAAATAAATGAATATCCAAAAGAGTTAAAATATTCATTAAATAAGGATATGTGAGAATTAACAATAGTCAATAACAAAAGTGTGAATCGGAGTGAAATAAAGATTTAGTTTATGTTACTAATGATTTTATTTAAAGTATTTCAGTTTATAAAAGGTTTAAGTCAATCGATAGGTTTTTACCAAAAATTTAAGAAAATCCGTCTGTGTGCGTTTTCCTGAATTTCTATATGAATCGGAGAGGCAGAAAAAAATCGATTACAGGAGATCGTCGTCAAAGGCAATTAAATTAAATTTCCACGTTTTAACTCATTACTAAATACATAAAATTAATCACAATTGTTCTGTTAAAAAAATAAAATTCTCTTGTAATCAGAAAAGTTAATCATGTAAATATTTTTATTTCCAAAATAAATTGGAATTTAAGGTTAACATAATCCTTAATTTGTTAATTTATAATATTTTCTTTTAGGGATGAAGAAAAAAAGCAACTTTTTAAATACAGGAGGGATGAAAAGCTATGGCAACCAGGAACAAATTCAAGGATTTGCTGTGGTCATTTTGTTGGAGGAAAAAATCAAACAATGTAGATACATACTAAAGTTTACAATTCAACTATCTTACCTGCAATATATATATATATATATATATATATATATATATATATATTTATACTGTTTTAAATTGATAACACTGTTTATTCCCATTATTTTTATTTCTTTATGAGCGGTTCTTTATTATTGGCTATTACAAAAGTTATAAATAATATATAATCAAATGGTGCGTTCCCGCATTTGTTTAGTGTATTGTGTTCAATTTGATTGAATTACTTCATTGATTTTTAAACTTCTGCACCTTTTCTAAAACATTCCGTCGCGCTAATGCTAATCGTAAAAGTGTGTTTTTGCGTGTAAAATATAGACAGTATTGTGAATTCGTGTTTTGGATCCCGAGCTGTTTGGACGCTTGGGAGTTTCGTGCAATGTACTCCGAACTTGTCGGTGGCTTTGATTACGTCTGAAGAGACGCCGCTTTTTGTTGTTTCTTTTGCGTTACGATCCGCGAGTTCTTTAGCTCCATTCGTGACAACCGCTAAACCGCTGTCATTTTGTTTCTTTTGTGTTTACAAAAGCGCATCATTTGTTGTTAAACCCGCATTTTTTGTATGTTGAATCAATGAACATTACGTCGCTATTTTTTGTGTAACGTGTTGTCCAGACGAAGCTCTAAGAAACTGTTCCTGTTCACGGGGCTAGCCTCAGAAGAAAGAACCACCAAGAAAACACCCTTAGCAGAGCTTCGACGTAAAAGGTTAGTGATTAACTTTTATTTGGTGATTTGTTTATGTGACCGCACGTGTTTATTGATTGTTCCGCTAAAGGTCCTTCGTCAATTATATACTTGCATTGAACCAGCATTGAACTAAAACCGCAACATCTATTTCATACATTTTTTTTTGAATATTATTCTCTATATGTAATGTTTATCGAAGACATTACATAACATCAATATTCATTTATTTGTGAATTAACATGAGTATTTGCATCTGTTGCTGCTTCATTATCATTGCTCCAACTTCAAAATTTTAATCTTGATCCATTAAAACTTCGTCGTCAGTGAAGTCTACTAATAAATTATATATCTATATACTATTATAAAATTGTAGTTGTCTGTTTGTTTGTTTGTTACCTCATCACGTAAGAACTACTAAATTGATTTTGCTAAATCTTTTTTTTTGTTACAAAGCTTATAGTTTGACTTAAAATCTGGTATACATTTTATCTCGCTACATTGACAGAAACGGTAGATAAAGGGAAAAAACTACTACCATGTTCGGTAATATACAATTAGTCAATTGGTTCCACCGCATGCACGAAATATTAGATACTTCATCAGTATAGCTTTTATTCAAAATTCGGAATATATGTAATGTTTCGCTTAAAAAAAACATTCAACTGATATATCATGTGTAATTTTACAGGGTGTTCCATATATAGTGTAATGTTTTTATTTTCACACTCGGGTTCAGTTCAGTTCTTGGATTTATTTAAAAACACAGTCCAACTCACTCTAATTTATTTCCACTACTTTTACACAAATTTATATTCACAGAAACTACTATTTACATTTTATCTTAACTGTACAATATGACCGACGAAAACTGAATGCCCCCTATCGCCAGCTGTTTCTTATTTATATATTTATCTTGGAATTGTCTGGTACGTCCACGAACCATCGGGAAACTCTTTCATGTTCTAGAAACTTTAAGGGAATTCCCAGTAACGGCAGCGGTCCGCCTGTTGAGAGACAAACATTTCGGGTTCCCAGAATTTATCGGAATAATGTCCCTTCCATGAATTGGTTGATGGCCGATTGCACCAGCGGTCGGATGAATTCTCGTAAAATTGCCCCCTCCTTAAGACCATTTCGTCCCGGAATGTCCTAGAATCCTTCCTGGTGTGACGATATTTGCAGGACTCTCCATTTCGACAACGGGAAGTTTGGTGGAAGTAGCAGTCAACGGTCTTCGAACTTGGGCTGCGAATATTGAGACAGCATACCAGGATGTTGATGCCACTGAATCGAAAGATTGTTTCCATCATACTTCTCACCACCCTCCAATTCAGTCCATCCAACCCGCAGGCTATCTTTGGGACCGCCAATTTCATCAGATTTTTCTCCATCATCACATTCCTCAATTCTACCAAAGTCTTCCAAAGATCGCTGTATGTTGGCTTGTCCTGCGAGAATGTTTTCGTTACCAAATAAAAGATGTCTGTGGTACCCACTGGTTGTTTATCTTCGAGATGAAGGACTTTCCCTACCACTGGATCTAGCTCCCGTCGCTTCTGGAACTGGCCGTACTTTTTGGCAAACACCCTGACTATTCCTCTGGACATCCGGAGATCTCGAGCCACACAATGAGCCAGGGCATATTCTATGGGCACCTCAAACAGGTCTCGGGGTTCCTCCGTGATCACGTCGTGCTGCACTTTCTGCCCATTAGAGTACAGTGCCATAAACTGTTCGAAGGTCATCTCATCATCGGGTAGTTGGATGCTGCGGACTTGGGCTTGGTCAACTTCGCCGTCTTGACTTCCGGCATAAGGGGCTAACCTGTTGAAATGTACCACTTTTGGCTTTCCTCGATGCAGCTTCCTTATTCGGTAGACAACATCGTTGATTTTCTTCACGATTTGGTATGGCCCCTCCCAAGATCTCTGTAGCTTGGGCGAATATCCACGACGACGTTGCGGGTTATACAACCAACAAGATCATCAACTTGGAATTCTCCGCTCTCGGCTTTGATGTCGTAGGCTTCCTTCATTCGGGCACTGGCATTCTCGATATTTGACCGGACTCGTTGGTGTATGTCTTCCAGCTTTCGACGTAACTGGCTGACATAGTCTTCACCTGCAGCCTCTTCTCCTGGGGGACATCCAAATTTCAAGTCGCATAGTAGTCGTAACTCTCGTCCCATAATAATACTGGCCGGGGTTTGACCCGTGGACTCGTGCACAAACGAACGAGATGCCATTAGAAACAAGTGCAGATACTGGTCCCAGTCTCTTTGGTGGTCAGAGACTACCTTTGACAAATGGCGGTTAATGGTTCTATTCATCCGTTCTACCATCCCATCTGATTGAGGGTGTAATGCTGTCGTCCGTGTTTTATTGATCTTCAGAAGTTTGCAGACATCTTGGAAAAGAGTAGACTCGAAATTTCTACCTTGGTCTGAGTGCAACTCCAAGGGAACACCAAAACGACTGATCCATTCCTTGACAAGGACAACTAAAATAATCTATCACCACCACAATGTATTTATTTCCAGAGTCGGATTCGGGAAATGGACCGGCAACATCAATGGTTACTCTTTCGAATGGACTGCCCACGTTATATTGCTTCATTGGAGCTTTAGGTCGCTTCTGAGGCCCATTACTTGCTGCACAAGCCGTACATTTCCGGCACCACTTCTTAACATCTACTTGGCAGTTTACCCAATAGAAGCGTTCTCGCAACTTCCCCAAGGTTTTGGTCACTCCCAGATGTCCTCCGGTTGTACCGTCATGTAGTTCTCGCAAAACCTCTGGTCTCCTATTTTTAGGACTACAATCTGCTTTCTGTCCTTGCCTTCCTCTGGAGTTTCAAGGACGCGTTTTAGAAGTTCATTCTCCAGGATGAGAGAGTTCCACTGAGCCCAGTACGACTTTATAGTTGGTGAGTATCTGGAAATCTCTTGCCACGTAGGTTTGCGGTCTTCTTCCTTCCACCGGATAACCTCTTTCAAATCTGGATCTAATTTCTGGTCTTTTTGGATCTCCGCAAATTGCCAATGGTCATCGATGGCGGTAGTTCTGCAGAGAACAGCCCCCTTTTCTTCTGCTCGCTGACAATGTTTGCAATCACCAGGGCATGGTCTCCTCGATAGGGCATCAGCATTCTTATGGTTTGTTCCAGCTCGATGTTCAGTCTGGAAGTCGAATTCTTGCAACCTCTCGATCCACCTGGCCACTTGTCCTTAGGGGTTTTTAGGAGCCGCTTCAGTGCTGCATGATCAGTCCTCAGGAGGAATCTTTTACCATAGAGGTACTTGTAGAAATGTTCTACCCCCTTTACCATAGCCAAGAGTTCCCTGCGAAAGCACCGCACCAATTCCGACATTGCTTGCGTCGGTATCCAAAACGAAGTTCCCATCTGGCAAAGGATAACTTAAGACGGGGACACTCGTCCATGCTCTTTTCAGTATCTCGAATGATCGTTGGCATTCCTCGTCCCACTCGTACTGCACCTTCCCCTCTGTGAGTCTACTAAGTGGCTTGGCGATGTTGGCAAATCCGGCGACCTACCGACGATAGTACGTGCATAACCCCAGTAAACTTCTTAACTGGTGGATATCTTTAGGTATCGGCCATTCCTGGATGGTTTGTTTGTCAACAGCTACTCCCTGTGCGGAAACTACATGTCCAAGATATTGCACCTCTTCTTGGAACAGCTGACACTTCTTCGGGCTTAACTTTAGTCCGGAACTTCGAAGTCGCCGAAATACCTCCTCCAGGTTCCTCACGTGGTCTTCAAATGATTTTCCAACCACGATAATGTCGTCAAGATACACCAGGCACGTTTTCCATGAAAACCCTTTTAACACTGTTTCCATCAATCTTTCAAACTTTGCTGGAGCATTACACAGTCCAAACGGCATCACCGTGAATTGATAAAGTCCTGAGCCGATGGTAAAAGCAGTATTTTCTCGGTCTTCTTTAGCAAGTTCCACCTGCCAATAACCGCTCTTCAAGTCCAGGGTGGAAAACATCTTCGATCCAGATAACGTATCCAGGGTATCGTCTATTCTTGGAAGGGGATAGCTGTGTTTCTTTGTAACGTGGTTTAATTGCCGATAGTCCACGCAAAATCGAGTCGAACCATCTTTCTTTTTAACCAAGACAACTGGAGAAGCCCAAGGACTGTTGGATGGTTCAATAACACCTTCTTCCTCCATCTCGCGGACTATCCTGTCGGCTTCTTCTCTTTTAGCTAGGGTAGTCTTCTCGCCGACTGTCGAATAGGTTGAGCGTCCCCAGTATTAATTTTATGTTTCACCAGATCAGTTCGTCCTCTTTTGACATTCCCAACATCGAAGATATCCTGGTAGTTTCTAACGATGTCCCTCAATTTTGCTTTCTGGTTTGGTTTCAAATTCTTAGATGAATCGGTGATGAGTCTTTCCAGTTCCTCAGATAGTTTACCTGGTGACATTTCTGCATGCTGTGTGCTTCTGACTACAGAGGAAACTGTTGAACAATGGCCCAAAGTTGTTCCTTTCTTTAGCACAACCGAGTAATGATTCAGGTTCATTACTCTTACTGGCACAATCTCTTTGACCCGAAACAGAGTCTTCCCCAGTGCGACTCCTCTGCCTACATTTCCGTCGTTAAGTTCGGGATCAAACATCATTACGGTTCCAGTTTTAACTTTCCCATCTAAGCAAGCATCTATAATGATTTCAGCTCTTTCCGGAACATTGACATCCTCTGCTAAGATGGCTCGCAGCATTATGTCATCTTTTCCATGAAGCACCACTTCTTCGTCATTCACTCGCAGAATTCCATCTTTGAAGTTTAACTGGAATCCCTTGGAGCTCATGACATCCATTCCAATGATTACTTCATCTTCGATGTCTGCCACTAATGCTCGATGTAGGAAGGTTGTGTTTCCCAAGGTCATTTCAACCTCTATTTCACCATGGACTTTCGCTGCTTCTCCTGTCGCTGTTCGCAGTTGCCATTTCGTTGGTTTTATCATTGTCTCTAAAACAATGTTGGGCCTTATTACTGTTTTCGTCGCACCAGTATCCAGCAGCATTGCAAATTGCCTCCTATTAATAAGGCCATCTACGAAGACTCTGTTAACGTGGTTGCGTAGCGAAGCGACATATGCGTTGGTAGTTGACACTTGATTGGTACAGGTCGACGATGGTCCCTTTACATAGGCCTTCTTTAGCTTCCCCGGCGAGGAAGTCTGGACTCCGTTGCTCTCCTTGCAACGACTCTGGACATGTCCTACCTTACGACACTTCCGACATCTCACTAGTCTTTTTTCGGTAAGGACTTCTTCTATTATTTTTCTTACAGAGGCTTCATCGTTTCCGCCATCTTCGGATTCTCCGTCAACGATTCGGACTCTGGCTTGACCTCTGCAGGTATCTTTCGCAGCCTCGAATTCCAGAGCTCGAGCCAGTGCATCCACTAATTGAGTCGGTCGAGCTAGGGACAATGCTTGTCTGGCTTCGTGGTCCCGAAGGCCATCCAAAAATGCTTGCATTTGCATTTCTATCACATTTTCCGGTGTGGCTGGATAGACAAGGCGAACCAGACAGGCAATATCAGCTTCAAACTCTTGAAGGGATTTATTCGATTTCTGGTATCGATTTTTCTGTTGGGAGTGATAAACGTGCTCCAAATGGGTTTGTCCATACCTCAGTTCCAAATGATTGACCAGTTGTTCGTAGTCTTCTTGCTCCGAGGTATTCAATGTTTGTAAGATATCTGTAGCATCCCCTCTTAAGGCTAAGGTTAATGCGATTGCCTTCTCCTCTGCCGACTATCCATTTGGCTTAGCTGCAGCCTCGAATTGGCGATTTTCCATCAAATTGTGGAGGTTTCATTTTGTGTCTTGTTCCCTCGAGGCCAATTTTCGAATCCACTACTTCCAGACTGCTTCTGCTTTAGGTCTTTGATGGTGTTTCTCCCCTTTGTTTTGCCACTACCTGTTCTTTTATTTTGATGATCTCGCCTTCCATTATCCGTTTTAACTCTTCTATGCGCGTTTCGTTTTTAACTGTCGTCTGACTCAGCTCTTCAACTATTGTTTGCTTTCGTTCTTCCATCCGGGTTTCATATTTGACCGTCGTCTGCTTCAGATCTTCAATTCGGGCTTCATTTTCGACTATTTTCTCTTCTACCACTTCTGAATTTTTTTCTACCATGTTTTTCAAATTTTCTTCTAGGGATTTAGAATTTTCCAGTAATTGGGCTTCTAAGTATTCTTTCAAGGTTTTAGAATTTTCCATTAGTTTGTCTTCTAGTACTTTAGAATTTTCTAGTAATTTATATTCTAAAGCCTCTTTCAAGGTTTCAGAATTTTCTAGTAATTTATCTTCTAAGTACTTAGAATTTTCTTGTAATGTTTGTAGCTTACCCTCTAATGTCTGGGAATTTTCTAGCAATTTATCCTCTAAAGGTTTCTTTTAAATTTTCTTCCAATTTTTTTAATAGCATACTGATGTCTCCATTGCCAGAAACTTCAAACAAGTAAGTATCGGGATCGTTACCTTCACTTATTAGGGCATCTCGTAACCGTTGCACTAATTCACTTTTCTTTCCACTAATTTCTAAATCCCTTTCCTCAAGTTCTTTTTTTAAGTCTGTCACTTTCAATTGGTACAAATTCACGTTTCTAAACATTGTCAGTCTATTTATTTTCCACTTCTAAAGTTCCACAAATAAACCGTACACCTGTCACCACTGTAATGTTTTTATTTTCACACTCGGGTTCAGTTGTTCTTGGATTTATTTAAAAACACAGTCCAACTCACTCTAATTTATTTCCACTACTTTTACACAAATTTATTTTCACAGAAACTACTATTTACATTTTATCTTAACTGTACAATATGACCGACGAAAACTGAATGTCCCCTGTCGCCAGCTGTTTCTTATTTATATATTTATCTTGGAATTGTCTGGTAAGTCCACGAACCATCGGGAAACTCTTTCATGTTCTGGAAGCTTTAAGGGAATTCCCAGTAACGGCAGCGGTCCGCCTGTTGAGAGACAAACATTTCGGGTTCCGAGAATTTATCGGAATAATGTCCCTTCCATGAATTGGTTGATGGCCGATTGCACCAGCGCTCGGATGAATTCTCGTGAGTAACAATAGGATAGGTAAAACGGATCGGAATAGAATTGCATATATTTAAGAAATCTTGAAAAGAAAAGGTAAATTAGGTGGCCCGTAAGTATCTGCATATATACAATGTGGTTGAAATAAGGGGAAAAAGATATATTGAATGGACCATAAACAGTTGTATATCCCAGGTAGTTGAAAATCGGGTGGAGTTGAATTATATTTACTTAGGGTCATAAGTAGTTGCATATACAATGTGAGTGAAATAATGATAAAATAGAATTATATTTATACAGGGTGGATAAAAAAATCTGTTATGTAAGCAGTTAGAATAATTGAATTTTCTTGAGCGATTATTAAAGTGATGAAATGGGTTGAAAATGTGAGAAGCAGTTGTTTATACTGGGTGGTTGAAATATAAGATGGAATTATAGTTTATAGGGTGGTTAAAAAATTGTTTTATATCCGCAAGTAGCACATTATAGGATGGTTGAAATATATAGCAGAGTATGATTACAACTATACTGGAGGTTTAAAAATTATTATAAAGGAATATTATGATCCACAAGCTGTTTCATATACCGGATAGATGAAATATAGGGTGGACTAGAATTCTAAGTATAAAGAGTGGTGAAAAAAATGTTATATTGGGTTGCCCATAAGTAGCTGCTTATACAAGGTTGTTGAAATATAGCGTGGAGTAGAATAATAATTATATAGTGTGGGTAAAAAAAGTTAGACGAATTTTGTTATATAGGGTAGAGCATGAGCTGTTGCATTTATGGACTACTTGAAATATGGGGCAAAGTCAAGTTATCGTTACACAGTGTCATTCAAACAAGGTTAGCAAAGTTGCAAATGATGGATGGTTTAAATGAAGAGAAATTATATTTTTATATATTGTGCTTTAATAAATATAAGGAAAAAATGTGAAATAGCGTAGCTCATAATCAGTTGCACAAATAGGATATTGGAAATATAGGAAGGAGTAGAGTTAAGTAGTTTAATCTTTAAAAATTGTTACATAGGGTGCACCATAAGCAGTTGCAGTTTTGGTGAAATTTATTGGGAATTGATGGATTTATATTTATACAGGGTGGCACAAAAAAATCGAAACTCGGTGACCAATAAGTAGTTGCACATACAAGGGGGTTGAAATAGAGGGTGGAGTTGAATTATAGTTAAATAGTGTATATAAAAGATTGTTCTAAATTTGTTTTAAGATAGAACATGAGCTGTTGCATATATGCAATATCTGAAATATGAGGCGAAGTAAAATTATAGATATACAGTGTGATTAAAACATGTTAGAAAAAGTAGCATATACGGGGTAGTTGACATATAAGGTGGAGACAAATTATATATTCCAGGATGGATAAAAAATATTTAAAAAACTGATAGACCAGTAAGTTGTAATGGGTGACTAATTGGCAGAAGTATATACAAGATAGTTTAAATATAGAAAGTTATAGCTATAGAAGGTAGTTCTTAAAAATATTGAATAAAATTGCTATGTAGGGTGGCCATCAATAGTTCCGTTTGGGTAAAATGGGTTGGGGATTGGTGTGAATTTATTTATATAGAGTGGTATAAATTTTTTTATATTGGGTGGCCCATAAGTAGTTGTGTATATATGGTAGTTGAGATCGGGGCTTATTAGAATTATAGTTTACAAGGGTAGATTAAAAATGTTTAATGTAGACCAAGAACAGTTGCATCCTGCTATATGAAATACCTGAAATCTGGAGCGAAGCAAAATCTTATTTATATATTGTGTTTCACTCAATGTTAGAAAAAGTTGCATATAAAGGCAGGTTAAAATTATAGTTTATGAAGTGGCTCAAAAATTATCACAAATAATTGTTATATAGCGTATAGGGTGGAGTAGAACTTTAGTTAGGTAATTAAAAAAGTGTTATATTGGGTGACAAATAAACAGTAGCATATACAGGATGGTTGCACTATAGGGTGAAGCAGAGTTACATTTATATAAGGTGGTCCCAAAAAATGTTGAATAAAATTGTTATATAATGTGGCCCATAAGCACTTGCAGTTTGGGTGAAATGTATTCGGGATTGGTAGATTTATAGTTATGTTAAGTGGTTCAACAAAGTTAGAAGAAATTGTTATATTGGATAGCCCATATGTTTCATAAACTATTTCTTTTTGCAAAAAATTCTACATTACATACGCTTGTGAAACCGCGGGTAACCGCTAGTAATTAATAAAGTTAATTTGTTTTTTTTATACATATATTTACTTGCTATTTTTAACCCCAATTGGAGGTTTATCGACTCCTGAAGATGCAATTTTTTCTTATCGTAGGTAATTGTAATCTTTCAGCTCACAAACTATCATACAGATTTTGCTTTTTTATATACATATTGCAGGAAATATAGTTGGATTGTAAATTTGGTTATGTGCATTTTTTACTTTTTCTCCCCAACAATATGACCCCTGCAAATCATTGAATTTGTTTCTTGTTGAGATGGATTGCCCAACTACTGTAATTAAACAATATCATTTTTGTTAATAGAACAAGAATTATGAATAATTTTAAGCATCCAATAATGACTAAAAACATGGAAATCAAATTTATTTACCCGTGATGTAGAACTGCTGCAATCCATTTTTTCTTCATCTCCAATTGATATGGAAATCCATGAAAGTGGTATAATTGCAATTTTGGGTTTCGTCTTGGTGCATTTTCACAATCAATTACACCGCACTTTTTGATTTGATGTTTTTCTTTCCATTTTATGGAATAACTTATCTTTATCCTAATACACGGCAAGACCAAATTCGTAGGTACATGAAATTGTTTATTACTCATTTTTTTACTTTCTAGGTAACTAATTTTAAGATCAAGGGCTCATCTCTTGAATGATATTTTTCGTAGAGTCGAATGCGTAAAATATATTGTTTTTTTAGGAATTTTCTCTTCGAGCAATCTGGCAACCCTGCATGATTTTTAAATATTTGTGTGTCGATTTTAAAGTTGATTCTTATTAGTGGAAAATTGCAGTGGCTTCCGCGCTTGGCACCCCTCTCAGTATACACACTCTGTCCAGGACCAAATGGCTGACCCTGACATTGAACCAATCATGTCATTCAAAAAGCGAGGGGCACCCTGGCCACGTTGGGACGAGGTAGTTAGATACTCGTCCTAAAATCATTATGGGCCCAATGTGACTCAATGAGAAACTAAGTCCCAAAGAAAAAGATACTCGCCCTCCTGACCGAAGTACATAATGGGATTACCGGAGACATCTGAGCATGAATAAAACTTTGGAGAAAATTGGCCAACGGTACTACGGAGTAAATTACTTCGAGACGTCAGAGCCTGGTGCCGGAAATGTGACACCTGTGCGGTCAGTAAGGACCCCAGAAATACAATGTGGGCGTCCCATTTGAAAGGATTGCCATTGATGTCGGAGGTTTATTTCCTGCGTCTGAGAAGGGGAACAAATACATTCTGGTCGCAATATATTACTTCAGCAAATGGCCTGAAGCATATAATATACCCAAGCAACCATGGTGGCGATGGCGACGGTGCTGATACAACCCCTGTTCAGAAGGTTTGGTGTCCCGTTGGGGTTACATTCAGACCATGGGCGTAACTTTGAATCCAATGTATTCCAGCAAGTTGCCAAAAAATAGTTAATTGTTGGTAATTTCACTAGTTTTCGTTTCAAAAATCACAAAATTTGAAAACGTATATTTTTTAATATTAAAACAAATAGAAAATAAATAGATTTGCTTGCACTTCAGGTTGTCTCGAAAATATTCAAAAAAATAAAATTTTAAACATCCAAATATAGAGTTGGCCGTTTCGACAGTATTCGTGTTATACATCTAAAGATGTAAGATCGTAGCTTAATTTGCTCATATTAAAAAATAGAAGTAGGAAATTTTAAGTATTTAAATGGTTGTTTGTACAACTTAAACTGTATTAATGATAGTTCAATACATAATTCGAGACCCTAGTTCAAAGTTAGAATTTGAAATATTTCGAGCGATTTGAGTTGGATTTAGTTAGAAGTAGAGCCCTTCATCTTTCAGTTAACATTCTAAATTTTAGACCAAAACGCAGGAATGTAAATTTAAGAGACATTTTAAGACTTTCCAACTGTTAAATATATATTTCAACTTGTTGAAGTTTTGAGTTGATAATATTTAAAGTAAATTCACCCACCAATAATTCAATAAATATTTTTTATTCACATAATTAGTCTGTACATTTATATAAAGATTTTTAACATAAAGACGGTTAATTTCAATTTTTACAATAACAATTTCAGAAATTAATTTATGGTTTCATCATAAAATAGTGGTGTCCAATTCTACTAATAAAATATGCTCTTTAGAAAATAATTTTCACATTTTATATTTAATCGCTTTCATCTTCTGACACCGAAGAACAATTTTCATTGAAGTCAAACTTTTCATCCGAAACATACTGTCAGGTAGCGCTTTGTTTGTGTTTATTTTGTTTGTAAGCAATGACGTAACGTTGCATAACATAATGGGGTGGGCTGTAGCCTTCTGCGTACGATGAATCTTCGAATAGCAGCTCGTATTCGTCTGTCTGAGAAGTTGGTGGCTTGTTCACAAGTGCTTTATAGAAGCAGGTGGTTTGTGGAAACAATCCTAGAACTAAAAAGAATCAAAATTATAATTTCTTAAATATATCAATAGTTTAACAGTTTTAGAATAGATTTGAAAAAGGCCAAAAACATGGCCGAAATGTCATCATTAAAACATGAAATGAACACAAGCTTATCATTTTTAACGACCTAAAATCAAGAAAATGTACACTCAACTAATTTATATAATATAAATAAGGTCGAAGAAAACAGCATACAATACTATATATATATATATATATATATATATATATATATATATATATATATATGAAAGAACACAGTTTTGCACCCTAACACCAAACCTATATTTGAAACACTCAACGCCGTTTCAACAGCTCTAAGTTGTCATCATCTAGGAGTAAACCACACTGGTTTACTAGTAAACCAAATTGTCATTTTGAATTTTGCATCTGACCTCGGATTCGTGATCAGAGACCCTAACAACCATCCTAAACCAATTTTGGTGTAATTGGGAATTATTTTCAAAAATTTAATTTTTTACGGTTTCTAGGTCATTACTCTGTAAAAAGTAATCTGATTTAAAAAAAAAAATGTGTCAAAAGGTTGGCGAAAAAGAGACCTTTAAAAAGAGGTATCACAAGATACCCGTTTGTATTTAAACTTGTAGACGTGATAGTCAGCCCCACTTAGGTGTTGAAACTGTAGGGTGACCGATACCCGTAAAATGTGTTTTTTTGTCTTTTTCTTATAAGGATATTTTAAAAGTTATTTTAGGTGGCTAGTTTTGAAAAAAACTATATATATAACATACAGGGTGGAACAGCTACTTGGAATAAATTCGATAACGAATAAAGGAGGTCGTGTTGGGAAAAACGCTTATAGACACGTCTATTTGTATTTTGAAATGCGCATTTTTTCAACAAAAAAATATATAGGGTGTGTCATGTGACAGTGGCCAATGCCAACTTTTTATTTTAAATGCAAGCCACAGTATATTATTTATTTTTTGGATTCTCCAGAAAATTCTATACATAATTCATGTACAATGTCCTACACCTATCTTCAACCGTTTCGGAAATATTAAGTGTTTTCAGATTTATTACAAAAATTAACATGAAAAAAAAAAGAAAATTATTTTATTTCACAAATTCGCTACATTACACTAAAAACCTAATAAGTAATACTGATTATTTGTTAATATTTTTTATATTTATATATTTATTTATTTATCAGAATGTTTACAATACTTATACATTAGGTATAATATAATAAACCCTGCAGAGGTAAACTCAGTTACCTGTTCGCAGGTCTAATAATCTAATGATAATTTCCTATAAAATCTTATTACTAATATCCTACAAATTTAGTGTTGTTGAAATAATTATGTGATACTAATATATACTTTAACGAATTTGAACTTATATCGATTTCTCCCTATATAATTTACTATCCTGCTATTTGAAATTTTAAATATTAGCCAAGATCCATGGTTTTATTGTCTTTTTGACAGTGTTAAGGTTTTTTAAAGTTTTCAAATCATTTGGTAGGCTGTTGAAAACATTAAAAGCTTTAACATAACTATTTTTACTGCTTATAGTTTTATTTCTTTTTGGAATCATAATACTTCTATTTTTTGTAGAACTGTTGGATTTTATAAATTTATTTTTAAACTTGTCATAATAGTATTTAAGAGACTCAAAAGCAAAGATTTGTTTTATATTTAGTGTTTTTTTTTTCGATAAAAGTTTGTTTTTTATATATAATTTTCAGGAGTTTATTTTGTAAACGTTGTAATAAAACCTGTTTAGTTGAATAAATCCCTCCCCAAGCTAAGTTACCATAGCAGATAATACTATGAAAAAGTACATAATATAACATTATCAGCGAGTCTCTCAACATAATTTTGGCCATTTTCCGAAATATAAAGACTAAGTATTTTGTTTTATTTATTAAATATTCAACATGCGTGTCCCATCTCATTCTATAGTCAAAACAAATTCCTAAGTATTTACAACTTTCTACCCTTCTTATTTTTTTGGTATTTACCTTAATATTTATATGGCGGGAAACACTATTGCAGTAGTTTCCGAATGTCATGAAAACCGTTGTATCAACATTTAGAGACAATTTGTTAGAGGCAAGCCATGTATTTATCAAATTAAGGTAGTAATTCAGTTGCGTTTCGACTGCATTCCATGTTTTTCCTGTTGATATCACAGCCGTATCATCAGCAAAAGATAATATAATCCCCTCTGGTGTATCAACTAGTAGGTCATTTATATATAAAATAAATAGTAGGGGACCCAAGATGGTACCTTGTGGAACACCTGTTTTAATTTCACTGAAACAACTTACAGTGTCATTTATTTTCACTCGCTGATATCTACTTGTCAAGTAACTTGAAATGAGTTTGAACGCACTTCCTCTAATTCCATATCTGTATAATTTATCTAATAATATTGAATGGTTAACAGTATCAAAAGCTTTGGCTAGGTCAAGGAATATTCACTTTTATCAAGTTTTTACCATAAATTGTATTAGTAATAAAATTTAGCGCATCTTTTGTACCAGTATTTTTCATGAAGCCATATTGCATTTTTGTTAAGATTTTATTCTTTTTAATGAAATCGAGTAGTCTGTGGTAGATAATTTTTTCAAAAATTTTTGCTAGTTTTGATATCAAGGATATTGGTCTATAATTTGCGATATTGTCCCTATTGGTGTTATAGATTGGTGTAACATCAGCTAGTTTGAGTGCCCCAGGCCAAATTGTTTTCTGTATACTTAAATTTATGATGTGAGCAAGTGGTAGTGCTATATGCCTAGATAACACTATTAGAGTTTTTGCATCTATATTATCAACTCCACCATTTTTTAATTTCAAATTTCCTATAATATTTGTTACTTCATAATAGTTTGTGAGTGCTAAAAAAACAGTATTGGTGATCGTTGTGGGTAATTTAAGGTCCTCATTTTGTGGAATTTTGATTTCTTTGCTAAGCCTAGATCCAACATTACAAAAATATGAATTCATGGTATTTGCTATTTCATCTGGATCTTTAATTTTACGTTTGTTTTCATCATATATGTAGGTAACGTTGTTATGTTTTTTACTACTTTTACCAAGCTTTTGGTTGACATATTTCCATAATTTTTTGGTATCATTGCTATTTTTTATAATTTGTTCACGATCATACATTAACTTAGCTTCATTTATTATTTTGTCTAATAATTTAACATAATTTTTGTATGTGACTTTTATTATTTCATTTTTTGGTTCTTTCTTATATATCAGGTAAAGTGACTCTTTTGTTTTGCAAGAATTTATAATTCCAGACGTAATCCAGTTGTTTCTTGGTGTAGATTTGTAATTAATTTTTGATTTATCTCTATTATATGTAGTTAATTCAATACAATCCTTTATCACGCATATAAGTTCATTAGTAGCAGTATTGGGATCATCCATTGACATTATTGATGACCAGTTTACATTTTGTGCGAGTTTTCCAAGTTTGGTATAGTTTATGTGATTAAAAGGTTTATTAGGTGAGGCCTTAACAATTTTGTCCAATTAAACGAACAGTGGAAAATGGTCAGTAAAAGACATTGTATGTTTGAACGTTGTATTTGCAAGCGAATTAGTTTTGATAAAAATATTGTCAATACATGATCCTTTATTACAATCATCTATTGATGGTCTTGTGATGGTTTGGAAGCCTGGATAAAAACCTTTTTCAAGTAAACTGTTTAGACGTTCTTGGCTAATATTGCCCAGTTTCATTAGATCTATATTAAAGTCACCAATTATAAGGTGAATTTTATATTTTTTCATATTTTGAAGAAAACTTTTTAAATTTGTAATGAACTCAGTTTTAGAGAGTTCGTGTGATCTATATAATGATGAAATAATCAATTTATTTGTGTAAACAATTTGTATAATAGAATTAAGAATACGAAGCTGGACAATATTTATAATCTCTGTAGTTTCATTAAGTTCATCCCTTATATACATCAGAACTCCATCATTCCTATTGATCTTACTCTTATTATAATAAATTTTGTATCCAGATAAAGCAAAGTGCATGTAATGATCAAGTAAGTGAGTTTCAGCACAAATAACAATTAATGGCTTAGTCTCTAAACTCTCAATAAATACTTGTAATTTATTATAATTAGCATTTAAGCTTCGAATATTTACATAAGCAATAAATTCATTGTGCGATGTAATATACTTATTGAGAGTATCGAGATTGTTAAATTGTTTTTCTTTTTGTACAAATTTTTGCTATTTTTTTTTCTATTAGGTCTATATTTTGCTCTATGAATTTAATAAAATAATAAAAGGTATAAACTATTTACGTTGATTGGCTTCTCTATTACTTCTTGTTTGTATATTTGATGGTGTTGGTAAACTAGAAGGTTTTCTGTGAGTTACCGGTTTTACTTGGTTTCTTCCATCGTCTTCACCTATACACTTTGCCTTCATCTTGGTTGCCATGTGAGGACCAATATATTTTGGTAATACTGGTTGGACAGGGTAGTCAGTATTGGTAATATATACAGAAACTTTCTTTTTAAGTATTTCACATTCTTGGACGTCACTAGCTGTATGATTCACATTATAATTTGTACCGTATTTTTGGTTTGCATATATACAGTTCGCGCATGCTTTAATTATCTGATGGCACTCATCTGAGCTGTGGTCACCAGCACATAGAATACATTTTGGCTTGTTATTACATTTTTTCCTGCTGTGATTATATCTTGCACACTGTAGACATAGCGACACATTTATGACATCAAACGCTCTAACACACTGGTATCCAATGTATATGTTATATTTATTATTGACAACATGAGTATTGAGATCAGCTGTAAGTTAAACTATTGATCCTTGAGTATGATTTGTACCATTAAACGTATGTAATACAATACATTTGGTATTATATTTATAGAAGTTTCTATTATTTAAGTCATCTTCTATATCCTTTTTATCGAGATCTCTAGGTATTCCTAATATTTTGATTTGTGGCTTAGTTGTTGTATTTTAACCTCATAATTATTTCCCAGCTTATTTTTGAGGATTTCACATGTTCTAGGTACATCATCAGTATGTAAACATTTTACTATAGTTATTAATAACTTTCTTAAATGGTACAACTATATCTTTTTGTAGTACTTTATTGAGATTTTTAACAGCTTCGTCATCACTTATTGATTTTGAGTTTTTAATTATCTTTATATCAGGTGTTTTAATTTGCTTTTTTGGCTCTTTTGAGGTTATTTGTGCATATGTCGGTCCATTATTTCTCATTATTTCCATAGTATTTTTAAATAATTGATTTTTTTCTTACTTCCGTGCAAGATGGCGAGGTGGTCGGTCGTGTGTGTGAGCGTCCTAGGGTTAAGTTAATTTTAAGGGGAAGTTATGAGGTTTGGTTACCGTCGACCCAATTGATTTCATCAAGAACATCTTCATCTACCTACAGACACTTATTTAAAGTGAAAAGACGCTCTGGCAGTGATTATATGTGTTAGTAATAGTGATAGTGCCGGAAGTCCAAGGCCACCTCGCTATGTAAATATAGTTTCGTTAATAATCTAAGCAATCATAATCACTTTTGACGATTTCGGAGGATTATTAATTTATTTCGTTACGAAGAACATTTCAGTTGTGGTATTTTTGGCAAAAAGAGTCATATTTAGTTTTCATAATTTCTTTTGACAAATCTGGAAGACTATTGATATTTTTCATTACGAAGTACATTCCAGTTATTATGGTATTTCCAGTGAACAAAAGAATCATAGAAACCTTCATCATTTTTTATGGTTAAACACTTGTAGCTGGCTAATAAGATCGCGTGATCGAAGCCAACCCCCGTCCCGAGAGGGACACTATTGGAAGAAGAAGATTTTTTTCTTTAAGTTCGTCACTGATTTGCCTTAATAGTTTGTTTTCTGTAACAACTGCTGTTATATCCTTGTCGCTATTTTTCAACGATGTTAAGTTTTCTGTCTGAGTTTTCGAACTGTTCCATTTCATTACGTAACTGTTGGATTATCTTCACAATTTTATTGTCTTTTGACCGTTCCGTTTGTGGCCGACCCGACCGTAACGTCTTGACTTTCCTATTCTAAACTACTACATTATCGAATACTTTTATATAATAATATAAAAAAAAAAACAAAAAAACATAAATGTCAATGTAGGAAATGTTCAAAATGCTCGCCGCGAATGTATTGGCAACATGTTAATCTGGTACAGAAATGTCTTCTCACATTACTCAACATCTCAGGCGTGACTAATGTAATCGCAAGCGTGATTCGTCTTTTTAGGTCATCTAAGTTGAGGGGTTTGGTTTTGTATACGGTACTTTTGACATATCCCCACAAAAAATAGTCCAATGACGTGAAATCGGGAGATCATGCTGGCCATTCTATGGATCCGCGGCTCCCAATTCACCGATTTGGAAAAATTTGGTTCAGGTACTGCCAGACATTGATTTTGTAATGGGGCGGTACTCCATTTTGCTAAAACCATATTATATTAGCAGGAATTCGTGGGTTTACTGGAACAGGATATAAGTTTGTCAAAGTTGGCATGACATTATTTTGGAGCAGTTCTAAATATTTATCTCCATTCAAGTTGACATCAATGATAAAGAGGCCTATGATATGATTTCCAGCAATTCCTGCCCAAAAATTAACTTATACAGGATATTGCGTATCTGTCTCTGTCATCCAGTGAGGATTCTCATTACAGCAATAGCGGCAATATTGACGATTAACATGACCTTGAAGTGTAAATGTGCTCTTATTAGAAAACAAAACATCTTCTAATTGTTATCTAACCTTGCCATCGTTGTTCACATAAATACGTTCTTCTATCGATGAGCATTTTACTTTGCTTTAATACTCGAAAAATGTATGGGGCTGCTTTTCGACCAGAATTTTGGTTTTCTTGAAACTGAAGCATAACATCTAATTTCGTATTATCACTTACAGCATTGACAGCTAGTTTTTTTATCTGTCTTACATGACCAAGCACGCGAGCCTGCTATTCTATTTTGCTAATTGTTCCTTGGGATACAGGCGGCAAATTTGGAACATTTTTGTGAAATAAGCGAGAAACATTTGTGTCAGTGTGTTATCTCCAGAACCAATCATTTGGAAGAATGGCTACTTGGTGCATTTCTGTTATATGAACCATTTTTCTGATATTATTACGTATAGTTAACGAAATTCAAACGACAATAGCACTGACACTGATCACCACTGTCATGCAGGCAAACAAGATGCTAAGGTTATGAGTTTTGACGAAAATAAACAAAACTGATTTTTTTTCATATCAGTAAAAAGGAACGTAGGAATGGTTTTTGCTTATTATCTCAATATCAAGAGCTAAATGGGAATTAAGTATTGAGTGTAATGTAGCGAATTTGTGAAATAAAATAATTTTGTTTTTTAATGTTTATTTTTGTAATAAATCTGAAAACACTTAATATTTCCGAAACAGTAGAAGATAGGTGTAGGATATTGTACATTAATTATGTCTAGAATTTTCTGGAGAATCCAAAAAATAAATAATGTACAGGGGCTTTTTTGTTGAATAAATGCCCCCATTTAAAAACACAAATCGACGTGTCCAATCCCTTTTCCGTACAATCCCTCCTTTATTCGTTAACGAATTTATTCCATTTGGCTGTTCCAGACTGTATATATATAGGGCTTTCATTTCATATATATATATATAAATTGATAATTTTTTCTAGTTTTTTTTGGTCATTTGTTTATTTAATTTTAAATGTTACGTTTCGGACACATTTTGTCCTTTTTCAAACATGTCAAACTCAATCTAAAGTTAGAATTATTTTAAAACTATGGTTAGCAGACAGAGTCGTAAAACTATCTGATGATGAGTTTAGAGATCATGCAATAAAAAAAGCGAAAAATGCACTCAAAGCAAATGACTATCCGCACAAAATGATCAAATATTTAACGCCAAGTTAAGAGTATTCCGAAGTCAAGCACAAGAAAACCAGCGAACGAAAAATAAATAAGAGAAACCATAGATTCTTGTCTTTGCCGTATGTAAAAGCTCTTTTAACACAATTCAAACGACTACTAAACAAACACAATATCCATATATGTCATAACGGATATAATTTAACTTCAAGTAATTTCACTATGCTTAAAAGAAAAACGCCCAAAAATAAAAAAAGTAACATTGTTTACGAAATACCATGTAAAGACTGCAAGGGTGTGTACATCGGGCAAACGTCACAATACCTTGAAAATACGTTAAAATACCACAAATATGACAAAAAAAACCATACGGCATTGACAAACCATGAAAAAAAACATTCTTTTAATTTCGAACATACTAAGATAATAAAATCTGAGCCACATACCAAAAAACGTGAATTGCATGTAATGTATATTAAAAAAAATCAATTTTCGATAAATGACATGAAAGATGTAAACCATATCGGAAAAATCTACGCTGCTGTTCTCAAATAATTGAAAAAATCAAGGACAAAACATCGTGATACAAATAAACACAATTTGTGTGTGAACGTGATTTTAAATAATTTTAAATGTGTAATTGTGCCCAGAAACTCAGAAACAAATTAGTCTCCTGTACATAAATGTCTATTGCAAGTAATTTTAATTTTTATATAATAATCATAGTTTTAAAATAATTGTAACTTTTAGATTGAGTTTGACATGTATGAAAAAGGACAAAATGTGTCCGAACCGTAACATTTAAAATTAAATAAAAAAATGACAAAAAACCAAGAAATTTTTTTATCAATTTATATATACGACATATGGTCAAAGAAACTCTAAAGTAATAAATAAACAATATATATATATATATATATATATATATATATATATATATATATGTTATATAAGTTATGAAACCACCTAGCAACAGTTCCCAAGCTGAATCAGCAGCCACCTTTCGACGACATACATCATCATTATTCATTATTACTTACAGTTCTGTCTAGTTTAGTTTAACACTCATTTTGCCTTTTTATTGTTATAAAGTATTATATTGTTATTTTCAAGTTTTATATTTAAAGTTAATAATTGTACAACTATAAATAAAATTATCAATTTGATTTTTATTTTGATATATTTGATTCAAATGAAATATTGATTTATTTCATTAACTGATTTATTTTATTCTATTGATATATTTATTTGATTTCTCTTTATTGATATTGGTATATTTGATTTACTTATTTCATTGATTTTTTATTTGAATAACTGATTTATTTGAATTTACTATTTTAATTGGTTACCATACTGTTCTATCATTCAAACAATCGTTCTTCCCATTAACGTATTCTACAGTTTATTAATTCTCTATTTAACATTTTATTCTATAAACTTTACACTCGAATTCATTTATATCGATAAACATGGCACAAGCTTCACCAAATTCAGGTTTACAGAAAGATACCGGTTAACGGAAATATTTTCCGTAATACCCGAATTTGAAGGCGACCAAATTTCCTTGGGAACCTTTATAGATGCGTGTAATTGCGCATATAATATGTCCACGGCGGATCAAAAATATTTGTTAGTGATCCATATCCATAATAAACTCAAAAGGAAAGCGGCGCAGTTGATAAATTCAAGGAATCCCGGATCATACGTTGAAATCAAACAACTCTTGACCCTACACTTTGGAGATTCTCGTGATATCTCTTCCCTTATTCACGACTTACAACGTCTGAAACAACTTGCAAACGAGTCCCCATTAACCTTTTACAATCGACTCCAAGTCTTGAGTGCGAAAATGCACTCCTGCATCCACAAAACGGCTGGGCTTAGTCCAGAACAAAAAGACGTCCAGACCACTCTAGTGGATACACTGGTGATGAATACCCTTCTTACGGGATTAGAACCCCGTTTAGATCAGGTAATTCGTGCCAGTAATCCTAAAGACCTTCTAGAGGCACACTCCCGGATTAGGACAGAACTTCAACTTTCTTATTTCGAGGATCAGAAAACGAACAAATCTGTTCCTCTCAAACCCAACTTCCAAGCACGAAAGCCGACACAACCTCTTAAGTGTCTTCATTGTGGTCGATTAGGCCACATAGCCGCAAATTGCCGATTGAAAAATCAAAATGGTTCTCAACAATTCAACCAAAACCATAGACCAAATCCTGTTGGGCCTAACCAACAAACAAGGCCAAACTTCCCCTCAAATAATCCCCCGGTTCAACAAGGACAACAGTTTCGTCCACAAAACTTCCAGAGACTCCCTTTTAGGTCTCAAATGAACCCAAATTATTCTCGTCCTTCTGTTATACAGAATAACCCAATTAACCGTCCTGAAAGGACACATTATTTCAATCAACATTAAAATGATGCTTACTCACAATATTCGGATTACTATACCGCAAACAATAATACTTACGACTATGAGTATGATTGTCAAAATTATTCAGGCTTCGAAGAAACTTTTGACGATGATATTCTAGCGCTTCCGAGCCTAGACCAACCTCCCGATTCGACAACAACTTTGTGCGAAGTCGAAACCCAAATTCAAAATGTGAATCTGGACGACTTGAACCCTGACTTGAACTTCCCGGAGCAACTATTTCTTTAAGCCCACTTCTTACTGTGAACTCTACAAATCTATATTACATTCTTGGCGCTTCTTCTAAATTCAAATTACTTATTGATACCGGAGCTGGTATCTCTATCTTCAAAGAAAATACCGTAAAGAATTTCACTCAAAGATCTCCTGAAAGGTATTACCCATGAAAAAATCCCTATTTCACAATCTACCCTAATTCCATTCGCTCCACGTAACCCACATAAAGTTTTCATATGCGATTGGACATTGAGTTTGACGGCATACTAGGGGTAGATTTTCTTGAACACTATGAATGCATAGTTGACTTAAAATCTAAACAGCTAATAACAAATTTTAAAACCATCCCTTTACACAAAGTTCCCGATAACGATCAACCCTTGACTGATGTACCCGACACACCCAATGTTAAGCCAAATATTACTTCACAAACACCCGCACAAAACAAAATAACCATTGAGGCACGCACAGAAAAGATCTTTAAACTTAATTGCGATCTCTCTAACATCGATGCCATCTTACCAACTCAAGAAATTGACAGAGTACAACTTCCAAACGCACTCGTACACATTAACGCAAATGGTGAATTTCTAACTTCTATCATCAAAGCTAACGCGATGCCCAAAACAGTAAAACTGTTAAAACTGGAACCAATTGACAAAACTCACCCTCTTCTGAATTTAAACACCGATGACTATCATGTTTCTCAATACACAGACAGAAACTCGACTATTAGACAACAAATTAGAACTGAACATCTCAATGACGAAGAATGCGAACAAATCACTAATCTTTGTTTGGAATTTCAAGACATTTTCTATCTTCAAGGTGACGTCTTGGCTAACTAACGAGGTTTAACATTCGATTGATACGAAGAATGCAAAGCCCGTTTTCACTAAATCATATAGATATCCTCAAGTTCATAAAGAGGAAGTGAAAACCCAAATTGGAAAAATGCTTGAACAAGGTATCATTAGGCACTCCTCATCTCCTTGGTCCTACCCTGTATGGGTCGTCCCCAAGAAGCTCAATGCTTCTGGTAAACAAAAGTGGCGAGTTGTTATCGATTACAGGAAATTAAATTAACTGTAGACGATAAATATCCTCTGCCAAATATCTCCGATCTTCTCGACCAACTTGGAAAGTGTCAATACTTTTCGACACTGGACGTCGCTTCCGGGTTCCACCAGTTGGAAATCCAAGAGGAAGATATTCCTAAGACTGGCTTTTCTGTCGAAAATGGTCATTACGAATTCGTTCGTATGCCATTTGGTTTAAAAAATGCACCTTCTACTTTTCAGAGGGTCATGGACAATATTCTTCTGGGTATCCAGAATGAACGTTGTCTCGTCTACATGGATGATATCATCGTCTACTCTCCGACCATCCATGAACATATTTCCCGGTTAACAGAAGTTTTTAAACGACTTCGGAAGTCTAACCTCAAAATTCAACCTGATAAGTGCGATTTTCTTCGTAATGGCTTATCTTGGCCATCTTATCACACAAGAAGGTGTAAAACCAAATCTTTCAAAGGTTGAATGTATTCAGAACTTTCCGCAACCCCAAACTCCGAAAGACATCAAATCTTTTCTTGGTCTCGCTGGGTATTATAGACGCTTCATACCAAATTTTGCGAAGCTCTCTAAACCTCTGACTAAACTACTCCAAAAAGACGTCAAATTCATCTTTGACGCAGATTGCAAGTCTTCCTTCAATGAACTGAAGCAAGCCCTTGTATCTGACCCAATCCTGATATATCCAAACTTTGAAGAATCCTTCCTGCTCACTACTGATGCTAGTGCTTTTGCAATTGGAGCGGTTCTTTGTCAAGGCCCTGTGGGAAAAGATCTCCCTGTTGCATACGCTTCTCGCACCCTCTGTGCTGCAGAGACACGATATTCCACCATCGAACGAGAATTGTTGGCCATAGTTTGGGCTGTTAAGCACTACAGACCGTATCTTTTTGGGAGAAGGTTTACACTCCTGTGTGACCACCGTCCGCTTACTTGGCTCTTTTCCATCAAAGATCCTGGCAGTCGTCTAGCCAGATGGCGCCTTAAGCTAGAGGAATACAATTATAAGATTGAGTACAAGCCCGGCAAGGTAAACCAAAACGCAGATGCTCTTTCTCGCATCAAAATCAACCATTTCAAGCAATGTGCTGATTTCCTTTCCAAAATCAAAATTTTCGCTAACAACGAAACTGACTCCGAACAACCTGAAAACTCTGACAATGACGACGAACATGACGATCGAATTACCGCTGAGTTTAATCGATTTGTTCAACTCTACAAAACTGAGTCAATAATCGATTACTCTAAAATTGAAATATCCAATTCTCAACTTCTGGACAAGTCCCACAAACACATAGTTACATTGTTTTGGCAAAACAAAATTAACGACTTACATGACAAAATTATTGATGACTTGTTCGAAGAAGAACCTAATTTCAGTAATGACACTCTTAACATCATGGCCAGTAAAATTGTCAGGCATAGAAAGTACTTAGTTGCACCTTTGCCCTATGACCCTGAAACTTTCGTCTCACATCATTTCAAAATTATTTATAACAACCAAGATCAATTCAACGACTAAGAAACATACTGCATAGAAAATAACATAGAACTTCCCATTCTTGAAATTTTATCTTTCATTCTCTCCGACAAAGAAATCAAACTCAAAATCTGCCAAAACATTGTTACAACTCCTACCGAAGACGAAATTCCTATAATAATACGACAATACCACTGTGGTAAAACCAACCTCCATCGTGGCATTAACGAAACCATCAGACGTATTAGGGAAAAATACAATTGGACCGGCTTAATTAAAACTGTAGAACAATTTATCAAATCCTGTGAAACTTGCCAAAAGGTAAAGTTGTGTAGGAAAAACTTAAGGGCACCTTTTGATATTACGGAAACACCCAAGACTTCTTTTGAACGTATTAACATTGACATCTTCGAATATCCATCTAGAAATCATGCACTGACTATTAGGGACGAACTTACGAAATTTACACAAACCTACCCCATTAACAGCTTCAACTGTCGTAAACACCCTTCTGATTTTCTTTCAACATTACGGAACTCCACTTCGCATCCATTGTGACTATGGACGTGAATTTGACAACACCTTAATTCGGGATTTATGCCAACTATACGATATAAAACTGACATTCTCCAGCGTTCAACATCCAGAGTCAAACGGTTCTGTTGAAAGATTTCACGCGACCTTAGCAGAAATAATAAGGGCAAATGCAGCAGAACATCCAGACGAACATCCATTTAACGTCCTCCCTTATGCCATCATCTGTTATAATAACACGCCCTATGAACTCATATTTGGGCACACTTCTAGTAGGCCTCCAGAAACCCTTTACAATCAGGAAAAACTTATTTCCAAATACGTGAAAGACCTTAATAACAGAATGGCCTATTATTACAGACTCGCCCGTGCTAAAACCGAACGACAGAAAGAAAAATCTAAAGTGCGATTTGACCAACACGTTTCTACTAAACAACCCGATTACAAAGTAGGCGACAAAGTCTACGTAAAAGAGTCCCAAATCAAAAACAAAGCGGAAAACAAATTCAACGGCCCCTTCGAAATTACCGCAATACGAAAGAACTCTGCCACCGTCATAAATTTACAAATAAACCAAATAACTAAAGTTAACTTTGACAGACTAAAACCCTATTTTGAATAAATCCATTCTTTTCAGATTCTGGGGACTGTTTTCAGACGTAAACCTTCAACAGTATTCCATTACACCGGTTAACAATACTATAGGAGTTTTGTTCCATGAAGAAGGCACACTTAAAATTTCTAATGAGAAATGGACACTCCTTGTTTACAAAGATCTAAGCCCATTTCGAGACGCTATTTTAAACAACGACAATATACTGAACAGACTTTTAGATACTATTAACCACAACAAAACTAACGTTAAAATCTTCAAATCAAAAGTACAGACTCACGTAAGCCTCCTGAAACAAATATCAAAATCTGTTAACATCAAATATACAGAAAGTTTCGCTGACACTGATACTTACAGTACCAATAGAAAGAAACGCGGACTCATTAACGGACTGGGATCGATTTGGAAATCTATTTCCGGTAACTTAGATGCAACAGACGGACAATACTTTAGTGACTCTATCAATAAAATTACTAAAGACCAACATCAAATTGAAAACTTAATAAAACGACAATTATCTGTAACAACTTCGGTCATTAAGAGCCTTAACACCACACAACAAAAATTTCAGTCCGAAGAGAAAATATTTTCGGAAAATATTGAAGCAATTAGGAAGTCAATTGAGTTCATTACAGACAGACAGAAATATATGGCGAGAGATGACGATTCGCTATTGTACGCATCTTTCGAAGACCTGAGTGACTGTAAGCCATTATCGAAAGAACATAAGATCTGTTCCAAAGTTATTCCACACACCATAGACAAAGAAGCCCTCTGCGAAGCACAGCTTCTTAGACAGCCAGCAGCCCTTCCTTCAACTTGCAAGCCTTTAATATTATATGACGAAGAGTATAATATTCAAGAGATTGATCTGAACCTTTGGTTAATCTCGATTTGCGGACAGTTGCCCATCAACATCAAGTGCAAGGGAAAAGATGTCGTTACCCAATCCATATCGAGAAATTCTCTATTGACAATCCAACCCAGTTGCAATGCCTTCATCGGTAACACCAGGGTCCATGCCAGAAGGACCACCAACAACGTTGACAACATCACACTTAAGAGTCACCCATTCAACATCCCCTTCAACTGTTGCGACAACCTTCCAACCATCAGTCAACTTCCAAAGTTGAAACCCATGAGACCTGAATATCGCTAACCATAAGCTTAGCCAATACTCCAGGGAATTGGAAAAGCTCCTAGACCAACCATTCTTGGAGAAACACACCTCCTGGTTTATGATCATCACAATAGCAACAACCGCAATTGTGGTTGCCCTTCTTTCCATCAGCATCATCAGGAAAAAATTCCAGAAGCCCCCAACGATCAGCCCTTCTGCCGATCCAGCACCACCACCAGGCCCATCAACCATCAAGCCCAGGGTAAAACTCCATAGCCTCCTTAGTCCTGTCGAGGATATCAAATTGCAGAACCTCCCTTAAAAGTCGAGGCTGTAGCATCAACTTTTTTATATGGATGGGAGTTGTTATATAAGTTATTCCATCGACTTATATGAAACCACCTAGCAACAGTTCCCAAGCTGAGTCAGCATCCACGTGTCGTCTCAGGTTACCTTTCGACGACATACATCCGTGAGAACTGCAAGCGCGGCGACAGCCTAGTCAGCGTTCTTAGTTTATAAATTATACTTTTTCATTGTATCATTATTCATTATTACTTACAGTTCTGTCTAGTTTAGTTTAACACTCATTTTGTCTTTTTATTGTTATAAAGTATTATATTGTTATTTTCAAGTTTTATATTAAAAGTTAATAATTGTACAACTATAAATAAAATCTTTTTTTAAAAAGAGAAAAACTGTGATATAACATATATATATATATATATATATATCAAATAAAAGGCTCATTATGTGAATTAAAAATATATCATATTTTTAAATCATTTGTTTAATAGATATTAACAAAAATATTAAACGTCGACTTAATTCCCACTTTAGAACCCACACTATCTAGAAGTTTGAAAAATATATGTTATTTGTATTTTTAAATAATTTGTCTAAAAGATTTAATAATTTAGTATTTAAAACTTGACCTACTTTCTCCTTTATCTTTCAATCTACAGAGCCTAAAATTCAGACAGTAGATTATAAAAGGCTTACCTGAAAGTGTGTTAGTAAAATAAAACTCTAATGTTAATTAGAAAATGAAATACATATTGTTAAATTTACATATTAGGGTAAATATACGAAAAAATGCACTCATTCCCTGCTTGTCTGAAACTGGAATATTAGAATCTTAAAGGTGGTACGGAACCCTTAGCATGCGAGTCCAACTCGCACTTGACAAAATTATTTTTAATTTTTATAACCCGGACATATACCATAAATAATTTGCTTTCAAAAAACAAACAGGAATGATTTTTTAATATTAAGTTAACTCTTTGAAAAATTATAGGACAATTGTAAGCATAAATTTAACAAATCATCCATCAAAACGTAAATTTGATGCTTATATTTGTTGTCGATCACTTAACCGATTTGAACTACATTCTTGCTGCAGCTAAAACGTTTATTTTTACAATTTTATGGATTATCAGTGAATTCGGGTAGGATAATCTTTATTTTAATAAGGACTTTTTGACTTGTTTACGCGGCATTCAGAGACAGCTCAAGAAGTAGTTTGATAAACTATTTTGAGTTAATAAGTATCAAATATTGGAGATAAAATAAAATCGATATAATCTGTTACATTCTGAACTTCTAACATAATACAAATTGGTACTTCGACTTCCGCGAAACTGATTTTCAGTACGGACATAAGTGGTAGTATCATGTACTAAGTGAGATAATAAGCAATTACTTGCAATGCTTTATATTGTATCTGTTTTTCTACTATTTAACCTGTTGTGCGCATCTACAGTAACCAAAATTTTAAAGTAAGAATTTTGAAACATGCATTTAATAATTTAAGTATCCAATATTCCAACTATTACAACCCCATTAATGAAAATCGTTGAATTAACCATCGCTAAATTTCAATTTGATGAAAATGTCCAATATAAGTTTGCATTTATTTTTTAATAACATTTTAATTATTCTCTATTAATACTAGTTAATTTATTATTTGTCAATAACAGAAAAAAAAAACAATTTGTTTGATCCCTTATAAGGGCATATAACTTCCTAAAGGTGTGTTTTAGGGCACAAGTGCCAAGGAACAATTTGGCTTATTTTGATGAGTTCTATAAACAGCAGAAGTTTGGAACCGTATTTTAGAAACACTCTGTATATTCACCATTAACTCATTTGGATAAACTGGGTCCACATTTAAACACATACGGAAATAATTATAATAAATTAACTAGCATTAATAGGGAATAATTAAAATGTTATGAAAAAAGAAGTATTTGGTCACGTCGAATACTCTATTCGAATAAGTAGAAACGAAAGCAGAAGGCACCGACCTGAAGAGGGCAGATGTGACTCTGCCAAAACGTAGTCATTTTACCATCGATCCCGGCAAGGATCAGTTATCAACTACGCGAATGAATTCCTGGAAACCACCTAACACATTTAGTGCCCTCGAAAACTTAAATAATATGTGGTTGATGATTTATTCCGGTGTACATCCGTTCGTCTGTATTCGTTTGAAAAATCACTTGACGTTTCGCCAAAATCATATTTGGCTTTCTTAAAAGATACTAAGTAACTGAAGAATTTCTGGTTCTTGATCTTAATTTATACCTGCCCTGTGAGCCCTCATTAGTACTTAATCTCTCAGGTACTTTATCTTGTTTATTAGGTTGGGTTAACTGATGGTCAATTAAAGTGCAATTGTGGTATTTATGACTTTTGTCGGTAATTTGGGTAATCGGATTATTTACGTTTATTGCTGGTTTTGTTGTATTGTTATTTTGATATGGGATTACTGCTTTCCACAATGGTGATAATTTTAAAGCTTCGTCTCTCTTGTTTATGGTATCTCGGGTTTCAATTTCAATCGCTTCTCGTATTGTTCTGATTTTGTAGTTTTCGACATTGGTGATTTCTTTACAAGTATTAAACTCTATTTTATGCCCTGTTTCTTGTTATTGATATTCGCCTGTTTGTTTGGCCGACGTATAACTTGGAACAGTCTCCACATGAAATGCTGTAAACTCCATAGTTCTCTAATGGCATTTTATCCTTTGGCTTCCCCAGCAATTTTGTGTTTACCCAGAAATCTCCCTATTCTGTTCGTTGTACCTCTAATGTATGGTAAACTTAGAGATTAGGTACTAATGAAGACTCACAGGGCAGGTATAAATTGAGATCAAGAACCAGAAATTCTTCAGTTACTTAGTATCTTTTGAGAAAGCCAAATATGATTTTGGCGAAACGTCAAGTGATTTTTCAAACGAATACAGACGAACAAATGTACACCGGAATAAATCATCAACCATATATATATATATATATATATATATATATATATATATATATATATGTCAAGTTTAAAAAAAGTAAAATGTTTAGCAGAAAAAATTGTGACTTTACAAGTACAAACGCTATAGCTAAGTCAAAATAGATTTGAAAAAGGCCAAAAATATGGCTGAAACGTCATCATTAAAACATATGAAATAAACACAGTCTTATCATTGTAACGGCCTAAAATCAAGAAAATATACAATCAACTAATTTATATAATACAAATAAGGTCGAAGAAAACAGCATACAATACTTTATATAGGCATGGATGAAAAAGTGCCTTCTGATCACAACATCGTACTCAAATATGGTGTTTACTCCGGACAGCTTTTGAAGAACTATGAAAATTTTACTCAAAAAATTGCAAATCAAAAAAATAGAAAAAATTTTTGTTAAGATGTAAAACAGAAGAATTAACGCCAACTTTTTTAAAATTTAAAATATTTCATATTAAATTCTCTAATGTAAACTTACAGAGAGAGTCCTACCGAAATTCATAATTAGAATTCTTAACATGTCCATAACAGAATCAACAACTTTAATTAAAAAATTAGAAAACGAACTAATGAGGATCACAAATAAAGTAAATAATATAATTCCGAACAATATCTTGAAACAATTTATAGAAAAATGTAATCTCAGAACAGAAAAACTTTTCCAAAAATGTAAACAAACAAATACAAATAAAATAAACGAAGTAATAAAACTTCAGAAACCAAAAATTCAAAAAATCCAAACACCACGCACTGAATGGATTGAAAATCTTACTGACATTCACATACCGAATGAAGTAACAGAAGTTCCTTCTTTAGGACCTAACTACGCACAAAAAATTGTTAACCACAAAGAAATTCCTATAAATAATATCATATGCAATATTGAATATGGTACTAGTAATCTTAACAACATGGAGAAAGACAAAATAAGAGCGGATACTTGCAATATCATAAATAATTTCAAAAACAAATTAAAAAATAAAAAGCAGAGAGTAAACGTTATTAACAATAAAGTGAAAAAAACCGAATCATTTTTGAAAAATAATAAACACCTAGAAGTTCTAAGAGCAGATAAGTATAACAAAACGGTAATTATGAATACCTCCGAATATAATCATAAAATGACAAATCTTTTAAATGATACAGCTACATATAAAGCAATAAAACGGGATCCTACAAATATATACCAAAAACAAAGTAATAAACTAATTCAATCATGCGAACAAAAATCATTTATTTCTCTGTCGACAGCAAAAAATCTAATAATTCATAATGCGGTACCGCCTAAAATATACGGACTGCCAAAATTACACAAAGATGGTATTCTCTACGTCCTATTGTATCCAACATACAAACCCCATTTACACCGTTGTCAAACTTTTTTAAAAATATTTTGAGCAAAGTTTTATACAAAAAAAAAAACACTTGGGAATTTAAAGATAGAATTAAAGAAATAAAAATTCCTGATGATTATATAATGGTTTCCCTGGATGTAATCTCCGTATAGACTAGTATTCCAAACACTATTGTAAGCGATATCATAAAGAAAAAATGGGATTAAATAAAAGAATACACAGATATTCCTCAAGACGAATTGATACCGGCTGTCAATCTTACACTGAGTTCCACATATTTTAATTTTGAAGATAAAATTTATAAACAAATAAATGGATGTGCAATGGGGTCTGCCATTTCGAGCGTAATTACACAAATGGTAAGGGAAGATCTGGAAGAAACCACACTCACTAATATGGATATTAATAATCCGTTCAATTTTCGGTATGTCGATGATTGCATCACTGCAATTCCAAGGAATAAAATACTACTATTAACTTTGTCTTAATTAATACCATGAAAGGCTTCAGTTCACTATTGAAATCGAACACAACGAAAAAAAATTTTTTCGTGATGTTACAATACATAGAAATAGTAATAATATAAAAACGGAATATTTCGAATTAAGTCATCACATTTCTCACAAAAAATCGGTTATTATAGGATTAGCAGACAGGACAATTCAGCTGTCAGATCCTGAATTTAGAACTTTAGCAATAAAAAAAGCAAAACTTGCACCACTCGAGAAAAATAATTACCCCATAGACATGATAAACAAAATTTTTTAAAAAAGAATATATAAATATTATAATAATACTAACAAAAAAAGTCAAGATAATACAAATAACAGATATATTTCATTGCCATATATAGAGGGACTATCAAACCAATTATCAAGTTACTTTAGAAAATATAATATCACAAGGCTATAATTTATTGCCCAAACATTTCAGTAATCCTAAAACAAAACCCCCTAATTACAAAAAAATAATTCATATATGAAATTATATGTAGTGACTGTTATGCCACATATATTGGACAAACATCTCAGTATCTAGAAAACAGATTAAAAGGTCATTAATATGATAAAAAAAATAAAACAGCCCTAACTAACCACGAAACATCGAAAAATCATAAATTTCAATATAAAAACACAAAAATCCTTACAACAGAAACTAATTTAAAAAAGAGAGAGTTTTTAGAAATGATTAATATTCACAAAAGCAGTACGGCTGTAAATGACAAAAAAGACATAAATAAATTAAATAAAATCTACACCTCCATTCTTTAATTTAATCTACAACTATGGATATTAATATGGTCAGATGTATAGCCGACACTTAAAACTGAAATAAATTGACTTTTGCAAGTAAACATTTAGTATAACCCGGAAATCATCCCTCAACTCTATTAAAAGAATGAACAGCTCATTTTGGATTAGTTTCTATCGTTGTCTCTGAAAGGACACACCAGGTTAGGTTTTCGAGTTGTGTCAAGTTAAAAAAAATGTAAAATGTTTAGCACAAAAAACTGTGACTTTACAAGTACGAACGCTGTAGGTCAAAATTATTAGTCTATAATTTCTTAAATGCATCAATAAAGTTAATAGTTTTAGAATAGATTTGAAAAAGGCCAAAAAACATGGCCGAAACGCCATCATTAATACATATTCATATCATTGTAACGACCTAAAATCAAGAAAATATACAATCAACTAATTTATATATAAAGGGTGAGTTTTTTTTTTGATGATCAGTATGGGGATCTCAGAAACTAGCGGAGATTGAGCAATGGTTAAATTGGGAAAGATTTGCAGTTTTACTGGCCCAATTTAATCCCACTTTCGGATTTTTGTAAAAAGTCATGGCTTACTAGATATTTTGAAAAAACGAAATTCTGTCGATTTAGTTAAATCCCTCTAGCTCCTTTGTTTTTGATTTAATAAAAAATGCAAATATAAAAATTGAAAGGAATTGTATCCCGAATATGATTGTCATGTCCTCGTTTGCGTGACAGTTCTCGTTTTCGAGATATGACACAAACTTATCTTTTTTTGAATGGAAACCATAGTTGGCTATGACCTCAAAAAATCGGACATTTTTAGAGCTTTTCAACGATATAATACTCGATATAGTTATTCATAAAAATAACGGAGTTATGGATGCTTTTCTCTCTTATTTTCACTTTGAACGTAGTTAGCCATGAAATAGATTGATTTATTAATAACTATTCCAAAAAACATTGAACGATTTTTTTATTAGGTATATCAGATATAACGAAAAAACTAAATAAGTAGGTACTTACTAAAAACTTATGAAATTAAAGTACATAATAATGGTTACAATTTATGTTCGAAAAGTCCACCATTGTTATTTAGACAAAAATTGCATCTTTTTAAGATTGAGATAACCGCTTTCCTCACAGACCGCCTATCAATTTCTTCAATTGCTTGCAATATCGCCTCCCTTAGGTCACCAACTGTCTCATACTTTCTTTTGTATATTTTGTTTTTTAGCGCACCCCATAAATAGAAGTCTATAACTGCCAAATCGGGAGACCGGGGTGACCATTCGCGTGGGCCATTTCTTCCTATCTAAGTGTTTGGATAGATATTATCTAAGTATTGTCTTAGTAATAACGAGTTATGAGCAGGTGCTCCATCATGTTGGAACCACTCAATTTCTAAACGAGTTCTCAAATTCAAATTTATGCAACATGTCTTGAAAAGTGTATTGCAACAAATGCAAGTAGCGCTCCCCAGTAAGTGATTCGTCATAGATAAAAGGCCCCAGAATAGTAGACCCTATGATACCACACCAAACATTAAAACCAAATTTTATGTGAGGTCGTCTTTTTTCTACATGGAAAGGGTTTTCTATTGAACATACCGCAGTTAGTGGGTGGAAGAGAATTCGTTTTTCAAAATAACGAAAAATACGATATGATACAATGTTTAAATCAATGTTATCAGAATGTTGAAGAAGCTTTAGAACTATATTTTCACAGGTATAAAGTACGAGTATTTTACCATAACATATTTCATAAAATCGCGTTTTTTAAACTTTCAGATATCCAGAGAGGCATCAACCTAGTCGAGCAACTATATTTAGACTAAAGAATAATTTACTAAGTTTTGGTGCATATTCTAAACCTCGATCAAAGGTGTATAACAAAGAAAATCGAGAAATGAATTAAATAAATGTGTCAGCTAGCGTTCATGCCTATCCCCAGACTTCTTGTGCGAAATTAGAAAATTACACTGGAGTTTCTCAATTACGGGTCCAAAGAATTAAAAAAAAAAAATTTAAACCTTACAAAGTCAATATTGCCCAGCACTTATATCCTGGTGATGCAGCAAGACGGTTAATTTTTGCAATTGGTTTTTAGACCAAACCCGAAGGAACAATGATTTTGTAAGGAAAGTTATTTGGTCAGACGAATCTCATATAAGCAGTGCCGGTATATTTAACAGGCAGAATACAAGATACTGGTATGATCAGAACCCGCACTTAATTTTTGAGCGACAACAGCAGGGTTGATTTGGTTTTAATGTAGCCTGTTTCATACTGGGGACAAAAATAAAGTACCGCATTTTTGAAGGAACCCTTACCGCCAATAGGTACTTGACAATCCTAGAAGACTTATTACCCGAAATATTGGAAGATGTTCCCCTCGCCTTTCGCAATTCTATACACTTTCAACAAGATGGAGCCCCTGCCCACAATTCTAGATTAATTGGGCGCTTTTTAGAAAATAATTTTCAAGGATGTTGGATAGGAACACATGGACCAATTAGGTGGCCTCCAAGATCACCCGATTGATCTATATTGGATATTTTTTTGTGGGGTTATTTGAAAAATAAAATATATACCAACAGACACAACAGTCGCGAAGAACTTCGTGCCGCAACGGAGGCAGCTTTTCGGGATTTATAAAGGCGACCTGTTATAATTTTAAATGCACTCAGGCGTATTGAAAAGGTTTGCCAATTATGTGTTAGGGAAAATGGACAACAATTTGAACAGTTAAATCGATAAGGTAATAAATAATGTCCAAAATTAATTTTAAGATAGATATTTGTTTTGTAATACTTGTTCTGTTTGTTATACATAATGAACGATGTATAACTATTTATTAGTTGCTTTTAGGTACCTAAATTTCGTGTTTCATGTTATTGAATTATTGTTAACATTATTTTTCTTTGCTGATAAACTCCTATAAAAAATCTCAAATGGAATTATTTGTTTGATTCTCCTTTTAAATGGAAAATACATGGCCTACTAGCAAAAAACTCAGCTTTTTAGTGTTTTTTAGCATTTCTAATAATACCATGTGTATTGTATTATACATTATTTTAAAGGGAAAAAATAACGAATTCAATGAAATAATAAAATACAGGGTGTTCCATTTAAAAGTATATAATGTTGTGTAGTATCTTCAAAACCATACTCGGAAAAAAAAAATTGAGTACTCCACTGGATTCTATGCAAAATTTTCTATTAGACGTAGTTCTTAGCGCAAGAGTATTTCTAATAGATATAGAAGGGGTCCAAAAAGTATAAATTATCAAAATCGCCCTGTATCTTATAAATGGAAACACTTTTGCAAAATCTGATATGGCCATCCTGAGTTTCACAAAAAAGTAGAACAGGTATGTGAAAACCGCAAGACTCTATCTTCAATAACAACCGAGTTACCTGGCAATCTCAAGCAAAATGGGATGCACTGTACATAGAGCAGGTTGACGACGATTAAAATATCTATGAAAGTTGCACGAACTGAATTTTTATCGCATATGATATAACATTCCAACATATTCAGTTTTCGTTAGAATATTCCATTTTATCACGAAAACTTGTCAATATCGACTGTCAGTTCAGCACTACTAATGGAATAACTCTCAAATGAGGAAACATGTGTTTGATGGCTACCTACGTTAAAAGTGAAAATAAGAGAGAAAAGCATCCATAACTCCGTTATTTTTATGAATAACTATATCGAGTATTATATATGAAAAGCTCTAAATGTCCGATTTTTTGAGGTCATAGCCAACTATGGTTTCCATTCAAAAAAGATAAGTTTGTGCCATATCTCGAAAACGAGAGCTGGCCCCCAAACGAGGACATGACAATCATATTCGGGATACAATTCACTTCAATTTTGATATTTACACTTTTTTTATAAAATCAAAAACAAAGGAGCTAGAGGGATTTGACTAAATCGACAAAATTTCGTTTTTTCAAAATATCTAGTAAGGCATGACTTTTTACAAAAATCCGAAAGTGTCATTAAATTGGGCCAGTGCAAATCTTTCCCAATTTAACCATTGCTCTATCTCCACGAGTTTCCGAGATCCCCATACTGATCATCAAAAAAAAACTCACCCTGTATATATATATATATATATATATATATATATATATATATATATAGTGTTGCGAAATTTACCTAAACCGACCCTGTTTCATTTCAGTACGACACCGATCGCTTCTAGGACAAAAAATGTTCTCGAAATGGCTCGGCAGCTGTGGACTTGATTGATTTTACGAGAATTTTCGATGCTGGTTTTAAAAGGACCGACCCAAAATCGCGGCAGTTAGTTAGTACAGCGAAGAGCTTATATGTAGAATTGTCATTGTGATTTGAATCAGCTGTTCTGTATAATTTCATGTAAATAAGAGTTCTAGAAAAGTGAAAGTGAATATTAATTGCATAATTTTAATTGGACCCACGAACTTTATAACAATTTGGTGATCAGAAGTGAAGAATTAAGTGAAATTAAAATCGTAATTTGATTTATGGAAACCCGAAGTATGGAAAAAACCGACGAAACTACCAAAAAAATTGTCTAGATGAAAAAATAACTCAGATTCTGGAAAAACGTGACAAGAAGGAGAAACCACATCAAGAAGAAATCCAGCAAAGGTTAGTGAAATCTTTTGATGAAAAAACAACAAATCTTGTTTATACGATGGAAGAAAAACAACAAAATTTAATTGAGGGATTATTCTCGAAATTTGAAGAAAAACAAGAACAACTTGAATTAAAACGACAAAATGAATTTAAATTATTAGATGAACACAGACAAAATTAATTTAAAATACTAGAAGGAAAACGACAAAATGATTTTAAAGTAACTGAAAACAAAGGACAACTGGAATTTGAACAATTAATGCAAATAGTGGAATCAGACATAAGAGAAATAAACGAAGACATAAAGGTTCTAAAAAATACCGTGGATACTCTTGAAACCAAAGTAGATAACATCGCTTCCATCCAGAACCAGGTGAAATTTGAAATAAATGCTATCCAAAGCCAGGTAAAAGTTGAAATCAGTTCAATTAAAGACGCAGTACATAGTGAAGTACAAGATAAAGTGGAAACAGCAATTAAAAAATTGCAACAAGATTTGCAAAGAGGGAAATACCAACACACCGTGAGTACCAAAGGTTCCGTTAGCAAACCACCCACATTTGATGACAGTTCATCTTGGCCCATGTATAAACGGCAATTTGAGGCCGTGGCTACAGCTAATAGATGGGATAATCAAGAAAAATCTACTTCTCTGGTAATTTCGTTAAGAGGTCCGGGCCTAGAACTCCTCCAAAGTATTCCAGTCGATGAAAAAGGCAATTTCGACAAGATCATCGCCATCCTGGACAAACGATACGACAATCAATCCTTGAGCCTCAGCTCAGAACAGTCACCGACGAGTCCATGTCAATATAGGGTGAGGCAGATGTCGTGCTACAGATAGGGGACAGCATGATCCGGCATAGGGTCCTGGAAGCGATTATTGAGGACGATTTTATACTGGGTATGGACCTAATTAGCCAGCATGGATTTATGTTCGACCAGAGATATGATGTTCTTCGGTTCCTAAATGAGGAATTTGAATTGGCAACAGCTCAGCGACCTCCATAAAAATTGTAGCAAAATCCTCAGCCAGAATTCCCGGTCAAACGGAACAGATTATTCATGGGCAGCTAGCAAGCAAGCCTGGGAGCTGCGTTGGAATGGTGGAGCCCGTACACTCAGCTCATGACTACTTAGTTGGACGGGCTATAGTTAAAACCGGACGAGATATACCAATCGAGCCAGTAGAGACCATCATCAATCGCGAAGAAGAGTACCAGATGTCGGTGACGCAGACAGGGCCCAGTAAAGAGTTCCTACAACAGTTTGCTGACCATTTGACACACCTGACACCAGAGAACCAGAAGAAAGCCAAGCAATTTATCACAAAGCACTGGCAAATTTTTAACAGTCAAGATGGAACCACCGGTTGCACCAACATCATCCAGCATCGAATAGAGACCGGAAAGGCTCAACCCATCAGAATACCACCTAAACGACTACCATCAGTCCATGGTCTGCCCCCGTCGTGCTAGTTAAAAAGAAGTATAGAACCACCCGATTGTGCGTGGATTACAGGAAGCTGAATGATGCCACGAAGAAAGACAGCTATCCACTACCCCGAATCGATGACACTCCGACCACACTAGCAGGCTCCCGTTGGTTCTCCATACTAGACCTAAAAAGTCGATACTGGCAGGTTGGTCTACACGCAAACGACAGAGAGAAGACAGCGTTCTCCACCAGTAAAGGGCTGTTTCAGTTCACGGTCATGCCCTTTGGGTAATGTAATGCTCCCGCAACATTCGAGAGGCTAATGGAGTATGTCCTGAGCGGGTTAACCTGGAGGACGTGCTTAGTATACCTCGACGACATTCGACGAATTTATGGCGTCACCAGAAAAGAACTTCTTGCAATAATAAGGGCTGTAGACCATTTCCAGAAATACCTCTATGCCGCACTCAAATGAGAAATTACAGCAATACGATTTCAAGGTGGAATCGAATGTATTCCAGAAGGTCTGCATGATGTTGGGGATCAGGAAAACGAGAACAACACCATTACACCCACAGTCGGACGGAATGGTGGAAAGATTCAACAGGACCTTGGAACAACACCTATCGTCAGGTCGTCAGCAATAACCAGCGTGATTGGGATGAGCATATCCCCTATTCCTGTTGGCATATCGCTCTGCCGTACATAATAGTACAGGCCTAACTCCAGCCAGGGTCCTATTCGGAAAGGGGCTGCGATTACCCTGGGATTTGGCTCCCCCGAAGAACCTTCCCAAGACATCGACGATTATGCCGAACAGCTCCGACATAACATGCTGGCAATACACGAATTAGCCCGAACGGAGATGTTGGCCACCAGTGACCGGATGAAGGCGCGATACGACCTCAAGGCCAATTCAGTCGGGTTCCAAGAGAGGGACTAAGTGTGGCTATACAACCCCAACGGAGTAAGAGTAAATCTCCAAAGCTTACACCGGCCTGGGATGGTCCATACGAGGTGGTCAAGAGGCTTAAGGACGTCGCCTACCGAATCCGTCGAAACCCCAGGGCTAAGTTGAAGGTGGTCCATTTAGATCGACTCCCTCCCTACCATGGAGATGATGTTTCTGACAGGGACGATCAGAATTAAAGGAGGGCAGTGTTACAAAATTTACCTAAGCCGACCCTGTTTCATTTCAGTGCGACACCGATCGCTTCTAGGACAAAAAATGTTCTCGAAATGGCTCGGCGGCTGTGGAGTTGATGATTGATTATACGAGAATTTTCGATGCTGGTTTTAAAAGGACCGACCCAAAATCGCAGCAGTTAGTACAGCGAAGAGCTTATATGTAGAATTGTTATTGTGATTTGAATCACCTGTTCTGTATAATTTGATGTAAATAAAAGTCCTAGAAAAGTGAAAGTGAATATTAGTTGTATAATTTTAATTGGACCCGCGAACTTTATAACAATATATATATATATATATATATATATATATATATATATATATATATATATATGTATTAGATGGTTTCCGGGAATTCATACTCGAGTAACTAGAAGCGAAAGCAGAGGGCTACGAGAATTATGCGAACCGACCTGAAGAGGGCAGATGTGACTCTGCCGAAACGTCGTCATTTTACCATCGATCCCGGCAGGGATCAGTTATCAACTACGCGGATGAATTCCCGGAAACCATCTAATACATTTAGTGCCCGCGAAAACTTAAAAACAAATATATATATATATATATATATATATATATATATATATATATATATATATATTGTTATAAAGTTCGTGGGTATATATATATATATATATATATATATATATGTTCGGTGGTTTCCGGGAATTCAACCGCGTAGTTGATAACTGATCCCTACCGGGATCGATGGTAAAATGACGACGTTTCGGCAGAGTCACATCTGCCCTCTTCAGGTCAGTTCGTATACTTCTCGTAGCCTTCTGCTTTCGCTTCTAGTTACTCGAATACTAATTCCTAATTTAGTATAACTGAATTTTTATGGCATATGATATAACATTCCACCATATTCAGTTTTTCTTCGTTAGAATATTCCATTTTATAACGAAAACTTGTCAATATCGACTGTCAGTTCAGCACTACTAATGGAATTACTCTCAAATGAGGAAACGTCAATGTGAAAACAATCTTTTTCATGGCTACCTACGTTAAAAGTGAAAATAAGAGAGAAAAACATCCATAACTCCGTTATTTTCATGAATAACTATATCGAGTATTATATCGTTGAAAAGCTCTAAAAATGTCCGATTTTTTTAGGTACTTTTCTTACTCTTTTGAGAAAGCCAAATATGATTTTGGCGAAACGAACGAACGGATGTACACCGGAATAAATCATCAACCACATAGTTCCATTCGTGAAACAGTATACACAAATATATATATATATATATATATATATATATATATATATATATATATATATATATATATGTAATTTAAACTACTTAACAGTCTTTGTATGTTTAATGTTTTTTTTTTTGGTTAAGGGATATTGACTAATTGTATTTGCTTTATAACTCTTTATTCCAGGCACCTAGCTTTCGGAGATTGCTCAGAACCCTGAAGAAGGAGAAAACAATCTCCGAAAGCTATAATATATATAATATAATGATTAGTGTGTGTTCTACCAACGTTGTGTGAGCTCCACGTTGGAATCGACAATTATAATGATTTATATATATATATATATATATATATATATATATATATATATATATATATATATATATATATATATATGAATATGACCTTAGCTCCACGTTGGGCTAAGACAATTATTATGGTTTGAATTTATTATTTATTTAATTTATTTTGAATATGTGAGTTAGTATATAGTTATCAATTGCCCCTATTTGGGTTTGACAGTCGTAATGTTATGAAATTTTGTTAATTTATTTTTTATCTACATCACTTACTACTACATTGGTTAAGCCAATTACTATTGGTTGCTTTATTTTTGAATCATTATTATTTTTCATTGTGAAATTGGATTTCATTATTAATTATATTTTTACCTTTTGTAAAATTATTCAACATTTAATATGAAATAGACTTTTAATTATGCATTTTATTTTTAAATTCAATTTAGACCATAAACCTTTTAAATTACAGAACTTATTAAATCATCATACTAATCAAATACATCAAACATTATTTCTTTTTCAAACAACTATTTATATGCAAATTTTTATTTTATTAATGCTAATTTTCAGAAATGTGGATCTTTCAATCAAAACAAATTAGCCACATTACTTATCATTATATACACCTAATTACTAAAATCATGAAATTCAAAACAAACATTATCAATAATAAACATATGTCAAATTCAAATTTAAACACATTAATCATTGTTTTATTTACAAATTCAGTTTCTTTTTAAATACCTTTGCTGTACTCTTTTCTCTTGGGCGTGTTCAGTTACTCCTTGGCTCTGCTACTGTATTTTTGGTAAAAATCATTTATTTCGTGATCTTTTATCTGCTACTCTTCATTGTCTGGTATTTGTAGTCGTTTTCTGCTCCATATTCATTTTTTTGACTGATGAATTTTTTTTAATATGCACTTGCCATATTTACTTGCCTTTATTTTATTATATTTCGAACTCCCCTTGTAAATTTTCGAATGGGATATTCATTGTACAATCAGTTCGGTTCATTCTTTCGTGTTTTAAATGTCACTTTCACTATCCTTTATGCACCATGGCGATTAATGTCAATAAAATTCGATTAACTTTTGTTTTAATTCACAGTTCCAGCAGCGATGGATAAAGACTGGAAAATTGTCAAAAACTGACAGGTAATTTAAAGAAATAAAAAAACATTTGCCATCTATGACAAGATTACAAATTGACATAATATATGAAATAAAAATTTTAATTAAACCCTTTGTATTTTGTATCATTAAAATCTAGAAAAAAAAACTGGTTTTATTTTTATATAAAACTTGTCTTACAACGTATTTTGCAACTGAAGATTCTTGGTTATGTAATTTCCTTCTAAGCTTTATTTCTTTCTAAAATGATTTCCCTTGTTATTTTCTATTTAGATGTATTCTTTGAGCCTTCCCGTGCCGTTTGATATTATTTTACACTTTTGAAATCGTTTTATTTGGTTCAGAACTTTAAATGAAATTTTGGCATTTGATCCCTTTCTCTATTTTCCCAAAATTTAAGTTTATTGAATTGTTCTTGACCTATTCTTGTTTACATTGTACTATTTAAATCTTTGCAAGTATTTTCTAACTAGTTTCCTAAACCCTTTGCTGTTATATTGTTACAATTTTTTACACTTGATAACCGTTTTACTTTAGCATGTTCTACCCCCTTAACCTTTATCAATTTAACTATAACTCTTTTTATCTGTTCAATTTGTTGTCTACTTTCAGAATTTCATATATTTTACCCTATTAATGTTATTTATTTTCTGTTTTGAACCTTGAATTTTTATACATTGTACTTTTATTTCTACTTTAGATATTTCAATCCTGTTCCTCAAAATTAGCTTTAATTCCTGTTTAATTTATATTCTAATATGATTTTTGTACTTTTAGCTACTATTAATTTGATATGAAGATGTGTTTTGACTATGCCATACAAGATTTTCCGATTTACCTGATGCTATTTAATGTTGAAAAATAATGGACCATGGTTATGGACTTTAGCACTAAATTGTAAGTATGCTTTTTATTTTTTCACTAGATCTATGATATTCTGGGTTTTTACAATAAATGACACGGCACCTTTCTTATGGAAAAATGGATGTCCGTCAAATTGTTTGAAATTTTGGTATGTTGCAGAAGTTGACGTTCTGACAAAATGAGTCCATGGGCTCAAACAGATTCTATTACTGGTTTTCGAGATACAGGATGTTAAAAATTGAAAATGCCGCATTTTTAATATCTAATTTACCATGAAAGATGTGTTTTATTTCCGGTTAGTGGAGAAATTGAGATTTCTACAAAACAATTGCCATCAATTTTGCTGGATTACAGGGTATTTAAAAAATACGTAACATGTGCTTTTGGAAAAAAATCATTTTTTTTATTACAACGTTGAAAACATAAGATGTTTTTGCACAATTAATATCGCATTAAAGTAATAATTTCTTGGATATGCTTCATATAATATACAGTGTGAGCCATAAATATAGCTAGAGAAGGCATATATTGTTTTTTCCTATTAATGAGTCACCGTGTACGAACCATTCGTACTGCAATTTTAATAAGACAATAAACAGATATATGATCCGTCTCTTGATACTCAACAGGATATTAATTAAACTCATTGCAAACACTATACATATTGAAAAAAGGTAGTTTTTTTTACTACCCTGTATTTTAAATTCTCTCCGTCAACTTTGTATGTTATAACATTGCTACTTTAACAACCAAACTTTGGTTTACTCCTTGATGATGACAACTTAGAGTTGTTGGAACGGCGTCAAGTGTTTAAAATAAAGATTTGGTGTTAGGGTGCAAAACTGAGTTTTTACATTTGTGACATACCAAAGGTTCCATTCCAAATGTTCAGTGTTTAACTGAGCAGAATATTGTTAAAATTGTATAACTAATTTTCGTGATATAGGGTGTTACAACATCGGAAATGTCAGATTTCTCATAACAGACGTGTATTTATTTCCATATATTCCAGGAAATATAATTTTCGCATTATTTGACAAAAATATTGAATAAAACAATTACCATTAATTATCTTTGATTACAGTATGTTTCCAATATATGTAACATGTTTTTTCAGAAAACTCTTTTTTTATTACAACGATAAATACATAAGATGTAATCTCACAATTCATAAGAAATGAGTTCTTGGGCGTGTTCATATATTATACAATGTAAGTCGTAAATATAGCTATAGTGGGCATATACCAGTTTTTACCATTAATGAGTAACCCTGTATAAACTACAATACTCTAATTGCAAAGCTGTAGAATTTAGTGTGATGGGTCATAGATTTGTATAATTTAATATAAAAATTCCAGGACTCATGGTTTATACAGGGTTACTTATTAATAGAAAAAATAATAGATGCCCACTTTAGCAATATTTACAACTCACACTGTATAATGTATGAACACGTCCAAAAATTAATTTCTTTAACATTATATAACTGAGCAATTAGATCTTCTTATGTATTCAACGTAATAATAAAAACTGACTTTTCTAAATACACATGTTACGTATATGGGAAACACCCTGTAATAAAAAATAATTAATAGTATTTTTTGTGCAATATTTATGTCAAACAATGTGCAAACCACGTTTTCTGCAATAAACGGAAGTAAAACACATCTATTATGAGAAATGTGATACCATAAAGGCGACATTTCCGAAGTTTAACACTCTATATCTCGAAAACTAGTCATACAATTTTAATAATATTTTGCTCAGTAAAACACTGAACATTTGTTAACGTAAAAATGTAATAACATACAAAGTTGACGGAGAGAATTGAAAAATACGGGGTATAAAAAAAATACATATTTTCAATATGTATAGTTTTTGCAATCAGTTTAACATCCCGTTGAGTATAAAGAGACGGATAATATATCTGTTTAATGTCTTATTAAAATTGCAGCACGAATGGTTCGTATAGGGTGGCTCATTAATAGAAAAAATAATATATGCCTTCTCTAGCTATATTTATGGCTCACACTGTATATTATATGAAGCACATCCAAGAAATTATTACTTTAACGAGATATTAATTGTGCAATAACATCTTCTTATGTTTTCAACGTTGTAATAAAAAAAAATTTTTTTAAATCACATGTTACGTATTTTTAAGCGACTTCCAAAAAGGAGGAGGTTATCAATTCGTCGCGAATTTTTTTTTCGCTTTTTTTTTGTATGTATGTTACCTGATTTCTTCTCCTGTGGTGCACCGTTTTGAATGAATATAGTCTTGTTTTATAGAGTATATATCCGGATTGGTGAAACTTCAAATTTTGGAAAAGAATTCTATTGATAAAGTGATAAAATTTGTGAATGAACACATGCGTGCATGGAAATCGACCAATATCCCTAATATTTTAGTCGATTTTTCGATAACTCCTTATGGATGTGTATAGTTTTTTAACGTTTAATCTATTAAGGAAGATCCTTAGGTGATCTCATATACTTTTTTGCCACGTGCAACTTGCAGTTTTGCAGAAAATCGCCGAAAATTCCAAAATTCTTATCAAAAATTTCATCGAAATGACATAACGGACATTTCTTCATAAATAATTTAATTCCAACGTAATAGTGCGGTAATTTTAGGCACTGGATGTTTTAATTGCGAATTTGAAAATTTTCTATGTACATCTCAAGCATATAGGTAGTAAAGCATAGTATTTTCGGCTCCTTAAATCAATGAGTACCAAGCTCGTTTTGTTTGTATACCAGGCAAATACCTATTTAAATGCAAATCCATTTTGCGAAGACGGTGCATTTGGTTGTCACATTCTCCCGGCCTAGTAGAAAATTCAGTGACAACACATGTCAAACTTTAAACTGCTATATGGGGGTTTATAGACAAGGTGTTTAGTTATAGCAAACAAAATCACAAAGTAAAGTGGTACAAGGAGTTGCATTTATATGAAGATTGAAATATAGGACGGACTAGAATGATAGTGATGATGATAGATGATACAGGATGGTTGGAATATAGGGTGGACTGGACGTTTGGTGGTATAAAAATGTTGGAAAAAATGTGAAATTAAAATTATATAGGGTGATTAAAAAAACGGTTATATGATGTGGACATAAGCAAATCATATACAGGATGGTTGAACAATATGCTGGAGTTGAATTATATTTATACAGTGTGATTAAAAAATATTTCTTTTATAGCCCATAAGAAGTTGCATAAAGTGTGGAGAGGAATTAATGTGACACAGGGCGATAATATAAAATATTAAAAATGAAATAATTTATGCGGCAGCCCACAAGGAGTTATATACTATGGTTGAAATATAGGACAAATTTGACTCCGTAAATATGGGATGGATTCTACTCCGTCCTATACTTTACAGAAGGCAGCTAACAAATTTATGCTTGTCTGTGGGCAGTCGTAGGGACAAGATGGTTGGTACATAGGTTGGAGTGGAATTATCTATAGTTATACAGGGTTGTCAAAAAAGTTGAAAAAAAGTTACATGGCGTAGTCCATAAGGCATAAATACATTTTGGGCTTTGTTCGTAAATTTAAATGAGAAAGTATCATTGTGTAATGTTGAGGCTTTCAATGTTACCTGGTTCTGTCTATTAAGGTTATACATACAAAATAAAAAATAAAGAATGAAAACTACCTGAGTTCAGAAAAAAACTAAAAAGTTGAAAATAAAACATTTTAAAAAAATATATAACCGACTTCTACCTATAACTAAAAATAATTATAACAAAATACAACTCTAGCAATAAATAACACATTCAATGTTGTTAGGTACCTACCCAGGAAGTAAAAAATGTAAACATTAAAAGGTGCTCATTCTGTACAAATTCTGCACCAATCTAGTATATTTTTGAAGTCGGTGCCAAGCAACAATCAAGTTTGATGAATTAGTAGATAAGTACGCAATGAAGGAAATATACTAGATTGGTTGGTAATTAATTTGTACAGAATGAGCACCTTTTAATGTTTACATTTTTTACTTCCTGGGTAGGTACCTAACAACATTGAATGTGTTATTTATTGCTAGAGTTGTATTTTGTTATAATTATTTTTAGCTTTTTAGTTATAGGTAGAAGTCGGTTATATTTTTTTAAATGTTTTATTTAAATATCCTGTAATCCACCAAAACTTATGGCAATTATTTTGTGAAATATTTATGTCCAATAATGCACAAATCAAAATTTCTCCAATATCCGGAAATAAAGCATGTCTATCATTGGAAATCTGATATCAAAAATGTGGCCTTTTCGATAGTTAACACTCTGTATCACGAAAACTAGTCATAGAATCCCATGGACTCTTTTTGTCAGAATGTCAACTTCTACAACATACTAAAATTTCAAACAATTTGACGGAAGTCCATTTTTCCATAAGAAAGGTGCCTGGTCCTTTAATCATATTTATTATCACAGTGACATGTTTCGCTTGTGAACAAACATGCTCGTCTTTGCTATTTCAAATACCCTAAATTTCATATCTGGTTAGCAATATTTATAGTTAAATTTTAATTCTTTAAACTTATATTATTACACACTAACTTTATTTCATTACAATATATAAAGGTTGAAATATTGAAATATAGGGCGAAGTAGAATTATAGTTAGAGGGCGATTAAAAGATTTTAGAAACAAAAGTGTTTGTAGAGTGGGCCAAAAGCGGTGGCATATACAGGATGGTTGGAATTTGGAATCGAGTGGAATTGTATCGTGATTAAAAAAATGTTTTAATGGGTTTTCCGTAAGCAGTTGCATATATAGGGTGGTTGAAATATAGGGAGAAGTAGAATTGTAGCAAAACCATTTAAATAAAAAAATGTAAGAAAAAAATATTATTTTAGGGAGTTCAAATTAGTTTACATAGCAATTGTCCTATTTTTTGGATATATGTACATTTATGATAAAACCTTGACTTTACGAGTGAAGCTCGGTCACCCAGGTACTTAACATTATATGAAATATTAAATGTAATATTTAAAACATTAGTTAATACCTATATATTTCAAAAATATTTTTTTTGTTCTGTGACTGAAAAAATTCATTCTGACATTTCAGCTCGTAAGGAGAAAATGAAATCAGCCAACTCAAAAGTTAGTATGAAGGTGTTATACCTACTATTACATACCATATAACTACAAAATATAAGTACATATTAATAGACTTTCAACAAAAATCTTAAGATTCATTATAATTTCATCAACTTAAATGAAACACATAGTAAGCAATGACTATTCTGTTTTATATGGAAAATATATAGAAATATAAGCACCTGCTGTTAATTAATGATAAATAAGTAATACTCACATTTGTTACAAACTTTTCGCAGTGAATGAAGCTGAAATCTTGAATTTTACACATTGAATTTACAACTTACCTTTATCATTGTGCTATAATAATCTTACGCCAAACAATATTCTGAAATGTCAAAATTCAAATCAAGGGGCTACATCAAAGATAGCTGTGAGTTCAGGGCGCCAGATCTAACTATTTGTCTTGAATACTTCAATCAGTGCATTAATTCAAATTTTTTCTATTCTTATTCAAATTTTATGAAACTTATACGGTAAAAATTAAAAGAATCTTTAAATTGGAAGTATAACATAAGAATTAATAAAATATTATCGGAAACAAATTCATCAATTGCAACATAATTCTTATTTTAGTTGACAAATCATATTTACAAAGCAATGAAAGTTGCAAACTTGTGAGAGCCCAATGAATGGCCATTATTGTGTAATATAAATATTGCTGGGTTCTATTTGAAGCATGACGATGTAGAATAACTTTAGGTACGGATCAAAATTTGTTACTTTTTAGTATAATTTAATTCGTCTTTCACATTCGAGTCAATACATCATACGAATTTCTTTCAAAGCAATCTGGCGACACTGTTACTGTTATCTGTTTGGCATTGACAGTATGGACGTGAATAATGTTTTTTTATTATATTTTATCTAATGAATGAACCAATATTATAAATAAATTTTAGCATTCTGCACTGAAGGTCTTCAATTGCTACTAAACAAAACAAAAATAAAGGAAATCGGTTGAGACAGAGGAGAAAATGGTACCTAACCGTTTTGTCTTTGCCTATTTATATATAGATAGATGGAAAGTGGAGGGCTACATTCTTGGCCTCCGAGATCATTAAGTCTCACGACACGCATTATTGAGTTTGTTTAAGTTTTAATAACCTCAAGGTGACTTTAAGGTTAAATAAACCTATGATTTGAGTACATATTTGGTCATTTGTTGCTCCCTCGATTTCAATGTTAAGAGATAATAAAAAATTACTTGGAATAACCGTCAAAATCAAGGTTAGGTCACAATAACCATGAAAAAATCATTTGTACTTATACTTTCAGCTTTCCAGAAATAACTTTGATCTTGATATTACATCGAAGGTCATGGGCAAGATCATACACGAAAGTAAAAAATTTCGCTTTCCAAATCCGCAATAAAAAAATGACCATGACATTCAAGGTCACTGCCAAGGTAAAATCCAAGGTCGCCATCGGATAGCCAGGGAAAAATTATAAATTTTTGCGTCAAATATTTTTCTGTCCTATGCGTTATTCAGCCGTTCCAGTATTTAATTGACAGTCGGTATAGTTGACTTCACTGTTTAACAGTTAACCTGACGTACTTACCTAATGTTCCTTGGGGAAATAAAGCTTGTGGATCAGTTTCTGGATTAGCCTTCATAAGCGGTAAAGGTATAACCATACGTTTGCTTAATGTATGTCTACCTTTCTGATTTTGTTCTTTGAGAATATCGTCGACCTCGTATTTGCCTGTGCGGGGGTTAAAACTAAATACTTCTGCCAGAATCCAATTCTCACCATCACCAGTGTCACCAACTTTTACAAGCGCAGCAACCATGTCGCCAACCTAACAAAGTGATATTAATTTTACATTATCTTTTAAAATAATGAGAAACTACAAAAATGGTAATCATCTTACTTTTGCAATATAATTTGGATCAGCAGAAATGGCTCCACATAATGGAGGTGGCTTTTCGCCAATTTTCCCAACATATAAGGGAAGGGTTTGAGCTGAACTTGACAACATTTTCATCCAGATCCCTTTTCTAATAGATTCTTTGTTTGAAGCTATACGTGCCTAAAATCACTTACTTTCAAATATTGAATTTGAAAACCACTGGTAACCATACCTGTATACGCCTTTCATTTTTAATATTGCGAATCTCAGTAATTTTCTGTAGCGCTTTTCGAATTACTTCTTCCTCTTGCTCAGATTGAGTTACTGCACTCTTGTATAAATATTTCAATTTCTGAAAATAATAACATATAAATTTGACTATTTTGAATATAATTAACTGATATTAATTTCAACTGTAATTTACCGAATTTGATAAGATAGATATTGACACATATCTTTTATCAATACGCAACTTAGACCAGGGTCGATAATATATATAAATTACTATGGTAAATGTTCTCAGAAAATGCAAAGAAACGAAAATAAGTAAGGCCCAGACCCTTCTAGCCCCTTCCTCACTTCTCTTCGAAATACATTTTGATGGGCTAAAACTTTCCGTATGTCACTCAGGTATATAAGTATAATCTTAAAATAGCAATAGATAGGCATCAACGCATATAATTTAAAGAAGATTCTATAAATTTCTCAAAATATTGTAGATGTCTTATTAAATATGAACTTTATTAACTTAATTTTCTGAGAACATTTACCATAGTAATATATATTTTTTAGACCATCAGAAAGTAGAGATTTAAAAAAAAACGTGAGAATTTTCGATTGAAAATTTAAATTTGAGTTTTTTTTTCAATATTAAGTCAAAATAAGGTAAAAAAATATTATAAAATAGTGTTTTTGAGACATAAAAAGGTAAGTTTTCACCAAATTTCGTGATTTTTTTTTCTTAAAGATAAAAATAAAAAAACAAAATCTTGGTTTTTGAATTTGTCATAAATTTTGAGGTTATGTGAAAAAAAATGTAAATACATAAGTTGTATGTATTTTTATTCCCTACTAGCCGTTAGCCGCGGTTTCACCCGCGTACTGAATGTACAAGTCTTTGCAAAAAGAAATAACTTATGAAACATATGAGTTTTCCCAAATACCTTAACTATAAATCCCACCAATCCCGAATATATTTCACCTAAACTGCTTATGGGCCATTCTATGTAACAATTTTATTCGACATTTTTTTGAATCACCTTGTATAACTGTAACCTTACTTCACCCTATAGTGCAACAATCCTGTATATGCTGCTGTTTATTTGTCACCCAATATAACTTTTTTAAGACCTGCTTATAACTCTACTCCACCCTATATTTCAGCTATGCAACTGCTTATAGTCTACGCTATATAACAATTATTTCTGATATTTTTTGTAAAGTACAATGAATCACCCTTTATATGCAACTTTTTCTAACATTGTGTTAATCACAATCTAAGATTATAATCTTGCTTCGCCCCATGTTTCAGGTATTCTATATAGTAGGATGCATTTAAGTGTTGAAATTACTTACTGTAAATCACTTATTGAAATTATTTATTTTTTAGTTGTCATACTGACATTAGAATATATTTAGATAAAATGTTATTTTCTGCATTTTCTTTTAATAAGGGGTAGTTTTAAGACTTGCTTTTGTATTAATGTAATGAAAAAAATGAGAAAACGGATCGGAATTTTTTAAAACTAAATATGATAATAATTTTATTCAATGATCAAATGCTGTTTTGTTCAAGAAAGGGAAATTTTCTTTGAAAGTGATGTTGTTTCAATTTCTTAGAGTGACTGAAGGTTAAAGCAGTTTAGGTGTAGAAAGTGGTCCAAAAGTTATCATATTCAAGCTTTAGAGGATTTATGAACCAACAAATGTTCCGAAAAGTTTGTAATTTTTAATGTCTATCTAACCCACTGGTTTGCATTAATGCCAGCACTCCACCACTCGCCAGACCTATTTGGTTTTACTTCACTAGACCATGCAAAAACAGCCTGGCAAAACACAGTGAATCCTTAAATTTACTGTTCAAATTTTACCTTTTCAACTCAACGAACGAAACTTCGGGTAGTTACTCCATGGCTAATTAAAATGATTGCAGCATTTGTGACAACAATCACTCCAAACATGAGAGGCAAGGGAAGTCACATTAAACAATCACCCGAAAGAAAACAGAACTTACTACGTCCACATCGTAGTTTCTGGGTTACTCTGAAAGTAGAAAAACTCACAACAGAGGTAAAGTAATGTACAAAACTGATCTTACAGTCAAGATGACCAAGGTTGTTTGTTGGCTTACAAACTTTTAACAAATTTATACTGACATCTATGATAGACAAAATGCAGTTCATAACTTCTACTTTCAGAAACAGTTGTTTCCTGACTGATAGTTGAGGCATCTTTACTTAAAATTTATGCAGTTGTTGGAAATATCATCATTTACCTTCTAGATATAGCCTGTCATGCACAAATGTCGTGGTAAGACTAAAGAGGGAGAGAGGACAATATAGAGGGTAACAGGCTATTTCACTTGGTTGAGAGCTGCTTCCAATCAAATATGCTCAGCATGTTGTTCATTGGCTGCTTCCACCCACTAAGTGAAATACCCTGTTACTGTCTCTATTGCCCTCTCTTTCTAGCGTTACCACGATTTTGTGCATGACAGGCTATATCTAGGAGGTACATGATCTAAGATAACACCACCTAGGTGCGACAATGACAAATTCCAATTAGGTACTTAATTTAATAAGGTGACATAGAGTTAATAATATAAGTCAATTTTTTAACAGACTTCCAAAAGGTAGGAGGTTATCACTTCGCCGCGTATTTTTTTGCTTTTTTTTGTAAGTATGTTACCTGATTTCTTCTCCTGTGGTGAACCGTTTTGAATGAATATGGTCTTGTTTAATAGAGTATATATCCGGGTTGGTGAAACTTCAAATTTTGGAAAAGAATTCTATTGGAAAAGTAATGAAATTTGTGAATGAACACATGCTTGCATGGAAATCGACCAATATCCCTAATATTTTAGTCGATTTTTCGATAACTCCTTATGGTTGTGTATAGTTTTTTAACGTTTAATCTATTAAGGAAGATCCCTAGGTGATCTCATATACTTTTCTGCGACGTGCAACTTGCAGTTTTGCAGAAAATTCCAAAATTCTTATCAAAAATTTTATCTAAATGGCATAACGGACATTCCCTCATAAATATTTTAATTCCAACGTAATAGTGCGGTAATTTTAGGCACTGGAAGTTTTAATTGCGAATTTGAAAATTTTCTATGTACATCTCAAGCATATAGGTATTTTCGGCTCCTTAAATCCATCAACACCAAGCTCGTTTTGTTTGTATACCAGGCAAATACCTATTTAAATGCAAATTTTTCCATTTTCCGAACGCGGTGCTTTTGGTTGTCACATTCTCCCGGCCTAATAGAAAATTCAGTGACAACACATGTTAAACTTTAAACTGCTATTTGGTGCGTTTATACACAGGGTGTTTAGTTATAGCAAACAAAATCACAAAATGAAGTGATAGGAGTTGCATTTATATAATATAGGACGGAATAGAGTGGTCCATAGGCAGCCGTATATACAGGATGGTTGGAATATAGGGTGGACTGGACGTTTGTTGGAAAAAATGTGAAATTAAAATTATATTGGGTAATTAAAAAACTGTTATATGATGTGGACATAAGCAAATCATATACAGGATGGTTGGAATATATGCTGGAGTTGAATTATATTTATACAGTGTGATTAAAAAAATATTTCTTTTATAGCCCATAAGAAGTTGCGTAAAGTGAGGAGAGAAATTAATGTTACACAGGGCGATAATATAAAATGTTAAAAATTAAATAATTTATGGCGTAGCCCACAAGGTTGGTTGGTACATAGGGCGGAGTGGATTTATCTATAGTTATACATAGTTATCAAAAAAAGTTGAAAAAAGGTTAAATGGCGTGGTCCATAACGCATAAATATATTTTGGGCTTATTAAGTCAACGCGTACTAGTTCATTTTGTTCGTAAACATTTACCTGTCAATTTAAATGAAAATGTATCATTGTGTAATGTTGAGGCTTTCAATGTTGCCTGGTTCTGTCAGTTAAGGTTATACATACAACATAAAAAATAAAGAATGAAAACTACCTGAGTTCAAAAAAACTAAAAAGTTGAAAATAAAACATTTTTAAGAAAAATGTAACCGACTTCCAACTATAACTAAAAAGCTAAAAATAATTATAACAAAATACAACTTTAGCAAATAAATAACACATTCAATGTTGTTAGGTACCTACCTAGGAAGTAAAAGATGTAAACATTAAAAGGTGCTCATTCTGTACGAATTAATTAACTACCAATCTAGTATATTTTGCCAAGCAACAATCAAGTTTGATGAAGTAGTAGATAAGTACGCAATGAAGGATTTTAGATTTGCTTGTTGTTCGATCGGTGATATTAAAATATTCTTGTAAATTCTCAATTAAAAGTACTACTTTTCATAATATTGTTGCGAGAATTCATCCGACAGCTGATGCAATCGGCCATCAACCAGTTCATGGAAGGGACATTATTCCGATAAATTCTGGGAACCCGAAATGTTTCTCTCAACCGGCGGACCGCTGCCGTTACTGGGAATTCCCTTAAAGCTTCCAGAACATGATGGAATTTCCCGATGGTTCGTGGACGTACCAGACAATTCCAAGATAATTGTATAAATAAGAAACAGCTGGCGATAGGAGGCATTCTGTTTTCGGCGGTCGTTTGTACAGTTAAGATAAAATGTAAATAGTAGTTTCTGTGAATATAAATTTGTGTAAAAGTAGTGGAAATAAATTAGAGTGAGTTAGAGTGTGTTTTTAAATAAATCCAAGAACTGAACTGAACCCGAGTGTGAAAATAAAAACAGTACAGTGGTGACAGGTGTGCGGTGTATTTGTGGAACTTTAAAAGTGAAAAATAAATAGACGGACAATGTTTAAAAACGTGAGTTTGGACCAATTGAAAATGACGGACTTGAAAATAGAACTTGAGGAAAGGGATTTAGAAATCAGTGGGAAGAAAAGCGAATACAACGGCTACGAGATGCCCTAATAAATGAAGGTAACGAACCCGATACTTATTTGTTCGAAGTTTCTGGCAACGGGGACATGAGTATGCTATTGAAAAAAATGGAAGAAAATTTAAAAGAAACATTACAAGAAAACTCTAAAACGCTAGAGGAAAAATTGCAAGATAAATTTCTAGAAAATTCTAAGACTTTAGAGGGTAAGCTACAAACATTAGAGATAATTCTAAAATCATGAAAGAGGCTCTGGAAGAGAAACTGCTAGAAAATTCGAAAACCTTAGAAACCATACAAGAACATACTAAAACCTAGGAAGACAAATTACTAGAAAATTCTAAAAGCCTGGAAGACAAATTACTGGAAAATTCTAAATCCCTAGAAGAAAATTTGAAAAGCATGGTACAGAAAAACTCAGAAATGCTGGAAGAGAAAATATTCCAGAATGAAGCTCGGATGGAAGAGCTAAAGCAGACAATGGTTGAAAATGAAGCCCGAATTGAAGATCTGAAGCAGACGACGATCAAATATGAAACCCGGATGGACGAACTAAAGCAAACAATAGTTGAAGAACTTAGTCAGGTCACAGCTAAAAACGAAACGCGCATAGAAGAGTTAAAACATATAATGGAGGGCGAGATCACCAAAATAAAAGAGCAGGTAGTGGAAGGGAAGAAACTCCACCACAGACCGAAAGCAGAAGCAGTACAAAGGTAGTGGATTCAAAAATTGGCCTCGAGGGGACAAGACACAAAATGAAACCTCCCCAATTTGATGGAAAATCATCATGGACTAATTATCGTCGCCAATTCGAGGCTGCAGCTAAGCTAAACGGATGGTCGGCAGAGGAGAAGGCAATCGCATTAACACTAGCCTTAAGAGGGGACGCTACAGATATCTTACAAACATTGAATACCTCGGAGCAAGAAGACTACGAACAACTGGTCAAGCATTTAGAACTGAGGTATGGTCAGACACATTTGGAGCACGTCTACCACTCCCAATTGAAAAATCGCCACCAGAGATCAACTGAATCCCTACAAGAGTATGAAGCTGACATTGCCCGTCTGGTTCGTCTCGCCTATCCAGCCACACCGGAAAATGTAATAGAAAGGTTAGCAGTGCAAGCGTTCTTGGATGGACTGCGGGACAACGAAGCCAGACAAGCATTGACACTAGCTCGACTGACTCAATTAGTGGATGCACTTGCTCGAGCGCTAGAATTCGAGGCTGCGAAAAATACCTGCAGAGGTCAAGCCAGAGTCCGAATCATGGACGGAGAATCAGAAGATGGCGGAACTGATAAAGCCTCTGTAAGGAAGATACTAGAGGAACTCCTTACTGAAAAAAGGCAACTGAGATGTTGGAAGTGTGGTAAGGTAGGACACATTCGGAGTCGTTGCAAGGAGAGCAACGGAGACCCGACTTCCTCGTCGGAAAACTAAAGAGGGTCGATGTGAAGGGGCCATCGTCGACCTGTAGCAAACAAGTGTCAACTACCAACGCATATGTCGCTTCGCTACGCAACCACGTTAACAGTGTGTTCGTAGATGGCTTTATTAATAAGACGCAATGTGTAATGCTGCTGGATACAGGTGCGACAAAAACAGTTATAAGGCCCAACATTGTTTTAAAGACAAGGATAAAACCAACAAAATGGCAACTGCGAACAGCGACGGGAAAAGCAGCGAAAGTCCATGGCGAAATAGAGGTTGAAATGACCTTGGGAAACACAACCTTCCAACATCGGGTATTAGTGGCAGACATCGAAGACGAAGTAATCATTGGAATGGATGTCATGAGCTTCAAGGGATTCCAGTTAAACTTCAAAGATGGAATTCTGCGAGTGAATGACGAAGAAGTGGTGCTGCATGGAAAAATGACATAGTGCTTCGAGCCATCTTAGCAGAGGATGTCAATGTTCCGGAAAGAGCTGAAATCATTATAGATGCTTGCTTAGATGGGAAAGCTAAAGCTGGAACAGTGATGATGTTTGACCCCGAACTTAACGACGGAAATGTAGGCAGAGGAGTCGCACTGGGGAAGACTCTGTTTCGTGCCAGGGAGATTGTTCCAGTAAGAGTAATGAACCTGAATCATTACTCGGTTGTGCTAAAGAAAGGAACAACTTTGGGCCATTGTTCAACAGTTTCCTCTGTAGTCAGAAGCACACAGCATGCAGAAATACCACCAGGTAAACTATCTGAGGAACTGGAAAGACTCATCACCGATTCATCTAAGAATTTGAAACCAAACCAGAGAGCAAAATTGACGGACATTGTTAGAAACTACAAGGATATCTTCGATGTAGGGAATGGCAAAAGAGGACGAACTGATCTGGTGAAACATAAAATTAATAGTGGTGACGCTCAAACTATTCGACAGTTGGCGAGAAGACTACCTCTAGCTAAAAGAGAAGAAGTCGACAGGATAGTGCGCGAGATGGAGGAAGAAGGTGTTATTGAACCATCCAATAGCCCTTGGGCTTCTCCAGTTGTCTTGGTTAAAAAGAAAGATGGTTCGACCCGATTTTGCGTGGACTATCGGCAATTAAACCAAGCTACAAAGAAAGACAGCTATCCTCTTCCAAGAATAGACGATACCCTTGATACGTTGGCTGGATCGAAGATGTTTTCCACCCTGGACTTGAAGAGCCGTTATTGGCAGGTGGAACTTGCTAAAGAAGACCGAGAAAAGACTGCTTTTACCGTCGGCTCGGGACTTTATCAATTCACGGTGATGCCGTTTGGGTTGTGTAATGCTCCAGCGACGTTTGAAAGATTGATGGTAACAGTGTTAAAAGGGCTTTCATGGAAAACGTGCCTGGTGTATCTTGACGACATTATCGTGGTTGGAAGATCATTTGAAGACCACGTCAAGAACCTGGAGGAGGTGTTTCGGCGACTTCGGAGTTCCGGACTAAAGTTAAGCCCGAAGAAGTGTCAGCTGTTCCAAGAGGAGGTGCAATATCTTGGACATGTGGTTTCCACAGAGGGTGTAGCTGTTGATAAACAGAAAGTCAAAGCTGTTCAGGAATGGCCGATACCTAAAGATATCCACCAGTTAAGAAGTTTCCTGGGGTTATGCACGTACTATCGTCGGTACGTCGCCGGATTTGCCAATATCGCCAAGCCACTTACTAAACTCACAGAGGGGAAGGTGCAGTACCAATGGGACGAGGAATGTCAACGATCATTCGAGACATTGAAAAGAGCTTTGACGAGTGTTCCCATATTAAGTTATCCTTTGCCAGATGGAAACTTCGTATTGGATACCGACGCAAGCAATGTCTGAATCGGTGCTGTGCTTTCGCAGATTCAGGAGGGCCAGGAGAGAGTCATCGGATACTTCAGCAAGACCTTGAGCAAGCCTGAACGGAATTACTGCGTTACTCGCAGGGAACTCCTGCCTGTGGTAAAGGGGGTAGAACATTTCTACAAGTGCCTCTATGGTAAAAGATTCCTCCTGAGGACTGATCATGCAGCACTGAAGTGGCTCCTGCAGTTTAAAAATCCTGAAGGACAGGTGGCAAGGTGGATTGAGCGGTTGCAAGAATTCGACTTCGAGACTGAACATCGAGCTGGAACAAGCCATAAGAATGCTGATGCTCTATCGAGAAGACCATGCCCTGATGACTGCAAACATTGCCAGCGAGCTGAAGACAAAGGGGCTGTTCTCTGTAGAACTACCGCCATCAATGATCATTGGCAATCTGCGGAGATCCAAAAAGACCAGAAATTAGATCCAGATTTGAAAGAGGTTATCCGGTGGAAGGAAGGAGACCGCAAACCTACGTGGCAAGAGATTTCCCGATACTCACCAACCATAAAGTCGTAGTGGGCTCAGTGAAACTCCCTCATCCTGGAGAATGGACTTCTGAAGCGCGTCCTGGAGACCCCAGAGGGGGGAAACCACAGAAAACAGATTGCAGTTCCCAGAAATAGGAGACAAGAAGTTTTGCGAGAGCTACATGATGGTACAACTGGAGGACATATGGGAGTAACGAAAACCCTGGGGAAGTTGAGAGAACGTTTCTATTGGATAAACTGCCAAGTGGATGTCAAGGACTGGTGCCGGAAATGTACAGTTTGTGCAGCAAGCAATGGGCCTCAGAAGCGACCAAAAGCTCCCATGAAGCAATATAACGTGGACAGTCTATTCGAAAGAGTAGCCATTGATGTTGCCGGCCCATTTCCTGAATCCGACTCTGGAAACAAGTACATTGTGGTGGTGATGGACTATTTTAGTAAATGGGCCGAAGCGTATGCCTTGCCGAATCAAGAGGCCTTGACCGTTGCTGATGTCCTTGTCAAGGAATGGATCAGTCGTTTTGGTGTTCCCTTGGAGTTGCACTCAGACCAAGGTAGAAATTTCGAGTCTACTCTTTTCCAAGACGTCTGCAAGCTCTTGAAGATCACTAAAACACGGACGACAGCATTACACCCTCAATCCGATGGAATGGTAGAACGGATGAATAGAACCATTAACCGCCATTTGTCAAAGGTAGTCTCTAACCACCAAAGAGACTGGGACCAGTATCTGCACTTGTTTCTAATGGCATATCGTTCATCTGTGCACGAGTCCACGGGTCAGACCCCGGCCAGTATTATCATGGGACGAGAATTAAGACTGCCATGCGATTTGAAGTTTGGATGTCCCCCAGGAGAAGAGATCGCAGGTGAAGACTATGTCAGCCAGCTACGTCAAAAGATGAACGACATCCATGAACGAGTCCGGTTAAACATCGAGAATGCCAGTGCCCGAATGAAGGAAGCCTACGACATCAAAGCCGAGGACGGAGAATTCCAAGTTGATGATCTTGTTTGGTTGTATAACCCGCAACGTCGTCGTGGATATTCGCCCAAGCTACAGAGATCTTGGGAGGGGCCGTACCAAATTGTGAAGAAAATCAACGATGTTGTCTACAGAATAAAGAAGCTACCTCGGGGAAAACCAAAGGTCGTACATTTCAACAGGTTAGCCCCTTATGCCGGAAGTCATGACGGCGAAATTGACCAAGCCCAAGTCCGCAGCATCCAACCAACCGATGATGACCTTCGAACAGTTTATGGCACTGTACTCTAATGGGCAGAAAGTGCAGCACGACGTGACCACAGAGGAACCCCGAGACCTGTTTGAGGTGCCCATAGAATATGCCCTGGCTCATTGTGTAGCTCGAGATCTCCGGATGTCCAGAGGAATAGCCAAGGTGTTTGCCAAAAAGTACGGCCAGTTCCAGAAGCTACGGGAGCAAGATCCAGCGGTAGGGAAGGTCCTTCATCTCGAAGATAAACAACCAGTGGGTACCAGAGACATCTTTTATTTGGTAACGAGAACATTCTCGGAAGACAAGCCAACATATAGCGATCTTTGGAGGACTCTGGTAGAATTGAGGAATGTGATGATGGAGAAGAATCTGATGAAATTGGCGGTCCCAAAGATAGCCTGAGGGTTGGATGGACTGAATTGGAGGGTGGTGAGAAGTATGATGGAAACAATCTTTCGATTCAGTGGCATCCACATCCTGGTATGCTGTCTCAACACTCGCAGCCCAGATTGGAAAACAGTTGACTGTTACTTCCACCAAACTTCCCGTTGTCGAAATGGAGAGTCCTGCAAATATCGTCACACCGGGAAGGACTCTGGGACATCCCGGGACGAAATGGTCTTAAGGAGGGGGCAATGTTACGAGAATTCATCCGACAGATAAATTCTGGGAACCCGAAATGTTTGTCTCTCAACCGGCGGACCGCTGCCGTTACTGGGAATTCCCTTAAAGCTTCCAGAACATGATGGAATTTCCCGATGGTTCGTGGACGTACCAGACAATTCCAAGATAAATGTATAAATAAGAAACAGCTGGCGATAGGAGACATTCAGTTTTCGGCGGTCGTTTGTACAGTTAAGATAAAATGTAAATAGTAATTTCTGTGAATATAAATTTGTGTAAAAGTAGTGGAAATAAATTAGAGTGAGTTAGACTGTGTTTTTAAATAAATCCAAGAACTGAACTGAACCCGAGTGTGAAAATAAAAACATTACAATATAACTTTACAATAAACCAAATAACATATTTTGTAAATTTTTTTTAAATTCGATTTTATATTTTATAACATTAATGCCCAGTGAAAGAACACTGTCAAATATTGGTCATTGTGTAACGGAAGTTCTGTTTTGAAATTCCTATATACAGTTTTCTCTTGGGTAAGTCATTGGCGAACCAACAAGGAAAATTCAGATATTCCTTTAGAAACTTATAATGAATATATATGTTATAGAAAATCAAAAGCCTGGACTTCAATTAATTGGAAAATTTGTGGCAGAAAAACATAAATGCTGGAGAGAAAATTCCGTATATGGAAGAGCAAGATGGTTGAAATAAGCCCGAGAAGATGAAGTAAAATGAAACCCGGATACGAACTAGCAAACAATTAAGAACTACAGAGTCACAGTATCAAAAAACGCGCATAAAAAAAACATATAATGGAGGGCGAGATTAAATAAGCATATGCACCACAGTAAGGATATTTGAGGGGACAAGACACAAAATTGTTCTCTGAAGGATATTTGTAGCACATTTTTCAATGTACTTTTTCGGAAATAACACCACTAAGTCATGAAAATTGCTGTATATTCTGACCTAGACCCCGAAACGTTTGGAATATACAGCAATTTTCATGACTTGGTGGTGTTATTTCCCAAAAAGTACTTAAACAAGTATATTCGAGTTATAAGGCGGAGGGTTTACAAAATGTTAGAAGCAGTTGCTTATACAGGATGATTGACATATAAGGTGGAGTGGAATTATAGTTATATAAGGTGGTTAAAAAAATTTTATATAGTGTGGAACATAAGTAGGTACTTATACTTGACGCATATGGGGCGAACAGTAAAATTATAGATATACAGAGTGATTTAAACAATAGAAAAATAGAAACAGGGAAAAGCAGCGAAAGTCAATAAGGTGGAAAACACAACCTTCCAACATCGGATTAATCGAAGACGAAGTAATACTCATACAGGGCGGTTGCAACATTGTGTATAGTTGAATTATAGTTGTACAGGATGATTCAGAAAATGATAGACAAATAATTTATATTGTGTTACCAATGCACAGGAACGTATAGTAAGAGTAATGAACAAGGTGGTAAAGAAAGGAACAACTGCATTACAGGGTGAATTACACTTACAGAACGTGGTCCAAATTATAAAACAAATAAAAACGTTAAAAAATATGTGGATAAAAGAGGACGAACTATAGAAAAAATGCAATTTAGAGAAGACCAGTTGAAGTCGGTTCCGCGAGATTTTTTAAATATAGCCCTTGGGCTTCTCCAGTTGTCTTGGTTAAAAAGAAAGATGGTTCTACCCGATTTTGCGTGGATATTATTTTTATTTGATAAATCTTAACATTTCCAACATTTTCTAATTTTTTATGATTTCACGTGCGATAAATCAGACGGGTAGTGAACATTTTGCAGACCCCACCCCTTTGCTACTGGCAAAATGACGAATAATGTCTCTATTCATTTAAAAAACAATAAATTTATCAATTCTAATGCAATGTATAAATACTCCACCTAATATTAATGAGTAACATGATGATCGCTAAGTGATTTAATTCACTTTTAGTCATTTCAGGAGAGCAGCATCTATACCAACAGACTATCTTTTTTGTTCCATAAATTACAGACACCCATCCTCCCCATTCTATAGCAGAATATTTGCAAAAAGTCACATCAAATCTCTATTAATATAAGGAATTAGTATTATAATTCTAATATCCGTATTATTTTCGGTTTCCCAGAAATAGTGTATTTTTTTTAATAAAATATTCCACTTGACCCCTTCGATAACTGAATGTTCGCCAAATGATAAAACCTGCCTGAATTTATTTTAGAAGAGTATGTATATCAAGATTCATATCAGGATTACTTTTATTTCGGATATATTGAATTCTTTCTGATACAATAGTAACCTCCATTTCCCCGATTTAATATTTTAATTTTGATAAAATGATAAATCATGTATTACTTACATCAATTAAAAAAAATCAACCTCTTAATTCTTATGACTCTATTACTTTAGGTTCCGGAAAAATAGTATTTTTTTCAAAAAACCATTTCCCTACATGTCCCGCATGAGTTGATTAAATTCTAGCAAAATGATAATAGTCGTTATTATTTGTTTGGGGAAAGGAATATATACAACAATTTTCATGCCTGTGTCACATTTTCTTTCTGCGATATAATTTTTTTTATTTTAAAAATTTCGCTTCCTTACCTTTTGTTAACTCTTTTTGACTTTTCTCGGTATTTGGGTTCTGGGCTTATTGTATCTATTTATTCACTTATAGATTTATAGACTAGGGCTGAAGCTTCTGAAAATGGTAACAAGTGAAAAAAATAATGGTAGGATAAAACCCATTGGAAAAGGAAGAGAAAACAAAAAAATTAAAGGAAAATAATTTACTGGCGATCTGAGATCGGGAAGGGGGAGCGGGTGAAGTTTTCAGGGTAAAAAACGGTTTATCTCGATTTCCGGCAAAACTACAAGTCCTATGGAAAAAAGTTAAATGGCAAAGTTATCTATCTATACTGTTATAAAATTATAAGTTTGTCTGTTTGTTTGTTCGGCATCACTTAAGAACTACTGAACTGATTTTGCTGAATCTTTTATTGTTGCAAAGCCTATGGTTTGACTTATAATCTGGTATACATTTTATCTCCCTACATTAGCAAAAACGGTAGATATAGCGAAAAAACTTATACCATGTTGGATATCACAATTATTCTATTGGTTCCACAGCAAGCGCCAGATATTAGACACTTGAATCAGCTTAGCTTTTATTCAAAATTCGGAATATGCAGATGTAACATGTGTTTCGATTTAAATATAATCAACTGATATCTGAACCGAAATTTTACAGGCTGTTCTATATATAGGAAACAGTGCGAAGTACAATGACATGGATTTAGAAAATCTAAAAAAAAGTTATGCTTAGGTTAGGGGTATCATAAGCAGCTGCATATATGCAATGTGTTTGAAATAAGGGGGAGTGGAAATAGTTATACAGGGTACTTCAAATAATTATATTAAGTGGGTGGTTATAAATAGTTCCATATACCAGGTGGTTCATAAACGGGCGGATTAAAATTATAATTATATAGGGTGGATAACAAAATAATATACTGTTTCGCTGATAAGTAGTTGCATATACAATATTGGCTGAAATAAGGGTAGAATATTTATTCAGGCTAGATAAAATCTATTTAGAAAATAATGTGTTTTGTAAGCTGTTAGGATCTTTGAATTATGATCTTGAATTATTATAGTTATGAAATGGGTTGAAAAAATGTTAAAAGAATTTGTTTATTCAGAGTGGTTGAAATATGAGATCCAGTGGAATTATAGCAAAAATTATTTTATATCCACAAGTAGTTGCATATATAGGATGGTTGAAATATGTAGGGGGGTATAATTACAGCTATACAGTTGGTTTAAAAAATATTATAAAGAAAAGTTACGATCTACAAACTGATCCATTTACCGGATGGTTGAAATATAGGGTGGAGTAGAATTTAGGATACAGGGTGGTACAAAAATATTATATTGGGTGGCAAATAAGTAGGTGCATATACAAGGTTGTTGAAATATAAATTATAATTATACAAAGTGGGTAATAAATGGTAGAAATATTTTGTTATATAGCAGTTGCATATATGGAGTACCTGAAATATGGGCTGCAGTAAAGTTACAGTTACGCAGTGTGATTCAAACAAGGTTAGAAAAAGTTGCAAATAAGGGGTACTTTAAATGAAGTGTGGAGAGAAACTATACTTTATAATGTTGTTAAAAAATATAAGGAAAAATTGTGAAATAGCGTGTCTCATAATCCGTTGCACATAGAAGATAGTTAAAATATAGGGTGGAGAAGGGTTATAGTTAAGTATTTAAAAAATGTTATATTGGTTGACCAATATTCAGCAGCGTATATAGGGTATTTGTAATACCTACAAGATGATAAAAAAAATGTCACACAAAATTCTTATATAGGGTGCCGTACAAGCAGTTGCAGTTTTGGTAAAAAAATGTTATTCTGAGTGGCCGATAAGTAGTTGCATATACAAGGTATGTTTCAGGTATTCTATATAGTAGGATGCAACAAAACATTATCTTATTCCGAGGCAGTTAAAAACAACGAGTTGCCGCTAATAATTAAACCAAAAAAAGTGAACCAAAACAGTACGGTAACAAGAAATGAGCTGACAGAAAAAATTTGTCCGGCCGATATTGCAATTTCAATCGCAAAAATAAAACCGGTTAATCAGGGGAGAATATTGATACAGTGTGCTAATAATGACTCAACAAAAAAGCTAAAAAATTTAGTGGAGAATCAATTATCCGAAAATTATACTGTTGAAGTGCCGAAAACATTGAAACCAAAAATTTTAGTAGTTGGGGTTAAGGAGAAAGACTTACATGATGAAAACCATTTCATTGATTGTATACTCAAACAAAATTTTGTAAACGATCTTGTGGGAGATGTAACATTTATTAAAAAATATATTCCTAGAAATAAAACTCACTTTAACGTAATATTAGAAGTATCTTCGGAAATATTTAAACAAGTTATAGCCAAAAAGAAAATTTTTGCAGGGTGGCAAAGTTATTTTGTTTATGAATATATTTCTATACGTCGCTGTTTTAAATGCTGGCGATATAACCACAAGGCTGAGCATTGTAGATCAGATAAGGTTATTTGTCCTAAATGTAGTGGAAACCACAAAAGTTCAGAATGCCAGGCTTCTACGGAAATGTGTACAAACTGTAGGTATGCTCACGATGTTTTAAAGATTCCAGGAATCAATTTTCATCACTCTGTATTTGACAAAAATTGTGTTTGTTACAAAAGAGCTGTGGATCAAGCCAAAAGTAAAATCCAATATCAGTAGCAATTACCGAAAATGTATACATGGGATCGTAAGATTCTATGTATAAATATACAAGGACTATCCTCGCATATTGATGAATTACGCACCTTTTTAGCCACGGAGAACCCTTTGGTATTAGCGGTTACGGAAACCCATATAACAGACGACATAGAGGAGAGCGAGTACAAAATCTCAAAATACAAACATGGCGTGCTGTATTCAAACAGTCGACACACAGGGGGGTGTATAGTGTACGTGAGTGAACATTTATATTTTTATACCTTACAACAAGTGGCAGAAGTTTCAAATTATTGGTCGTTAATTATAAAAATTCAAATATATGAAAAATGGTTAGTTTTAGGCACTATTTATCGTTCCCCACATGGCAAACTATATGACTTTTTCCAGTACTTTGCCGATGTCTTAACAAAAGATTTTATTTGTGAATCAGAAACTATTTTATTAGGAGACTTTAATATTGACTTTAAATCGAACTCTTACGCGGTAAGAAAAGTAAAAAATATTATTAATGAATCTGGGTTTAAACAGATTGTTGAAAGTCCAACAAGAATTACAGCTACTTCAGAAACTCTAGTGGATTATATTATTACTAATAACTTTTTATGTTCAGAACTTCCTCGCAACTTTCCGCAATTCTCTGATCATGAGGTGATAGGGACATGTTTGCCGGGTAGTCAAATTGTAGCGGAGGAAAAATATATTTTAAGTAGAAATTTAAATGACGAAAATATACACAAACTTAAAATAGAGTTAATAGGAAAAAAATGGGAATATACTTCAACAGATGTCGAGATGGTCTATAAAAATTTCGTTAATAACATTACAACAGCTGTAAATAAAATATGCCCTGTAAATAAAATTAAATTAAATAAAAAACCGTGGATATGTAGGCGGGTTGTACAAGCCCAAAAATCACGCGATATTGCGTACAAACGATTTAAATTTACGAAATCTGTACAAGACTGGAATGATTATAAGAATAAAAGAAATATTGCAGTAGCAACGCTACGACAAGAAAAGAAAATATATTATGAAGGGAGAATCGACAAATCGAAAGGAGATACTAGAAAGATGTGGCAGACAATTAAACAATTAATTGGCCAACAAAAAGAAAACCTGGCGGCGGAAAAAATAATTTTTGACGGCTATTATGGATCTATCGAAGACAATTTTAATAACTATTACAGCGACAGCATTCGTGAAATTGCCCTCAGCATCCAGGACAGAACATCAGAACAGGACGAAGATGAAGGTCAAGCAGACCAACCTCAGTTAACGAGATTTGAAGAGATATCGTTCAATAAATTGCAAAAATTAGTGCAGAAACTAAAAAATAAAGGTTCCAGTGATGCGTGTATGAGTGTTAAGGTATTGAAAGCTATTTTTAGTGTTATCGGATATCCCCTCTTATATCTTATTAACACAGTATTATCTAAAGCAATATATCCGTTCGCACTTAAAATCAGTGTAATAGTGCCAATTGCTAAGGTACCGCGACCAGTATTGCCGGAGCAATGTAGACCGATAAACCTTTTGCCAACTGTTGACAAAATTATTGAAATTGTATTAAGAGACCAACTAACGCTATTCTTCGAGAAAAACAATATTCTATATGAAGGACAATCGGGTTTTCGAGACAAACATTCATGCGAAACAGCACTGCAATTTGTCTGTGCTAAATGGAGAGATGACATAAATATGGGTAAAACGGTTTTGAGTGTTTTTGTGGATTTAAAACGTGCTTTTGAAACAATTGATAGGAATCTGTTAATTTTGAAGTTAGAAAAACTTGGGGTAACATCACAAGCCTTAAAGCTGATCCACAATTACCTTCAGGGCCGCTTTCACCAAACTAAAATAAACAATAACCTCCGGTATTATTGAGTGTCACCTTGGAATTCCACCAGGAAGTGTCTTGGGTCCTTTATTATTTATTGCATATATAAATGACGTACAGAAAGTGCTGAAGAATTCTTTTGTAAGTCTATTTGCTGATGATACACTTATATCAATTGCCGATAGTGATCCAGAGAGGGCTGCTAGAGTGTTAAATAGTGAACTGGGAATCTTAAATGATTGGCTATGTGTTAATAAGCTTAAATTGAACAGCAATAAAACTAAGTGGATGGTATTAGGAACTAAATCAAATTGCAAGAGCTTTAATGAACAAAATCTTGTAATTAAAATAAATTGTATTGAAATTGAGCAAGTATATAATATAATGTATTTAGGCGTTATGTTGGATCCTCAGTTGACATTTAACAATTATGCAGACTACTTATGTAGGAAACTAGGCAAAAAAATAGGGTTTTTTAGAAGAATAGCTTTTAGTTTGTCTCACTGGTGTAGAATGCTCGTTTACAATACTATTATAAAACCTCATTTTAGTTACTGCGCAACATTATTACTCTCTTGCAATCAAGAACAAATTAAAAGGCTCCAAATTTTGCAAAATAAATCTATGAGAATAGTACTAAAATGTGGTATATATACATCAGTAAACAGCATGTTACACTGTCTCAACTGGCTGTCAGTAGAACAGAGTATTAAAAGGGCCAACTTAGTTCTGATTTACAAAATGATGCATTCTCAAACCCCCAAATATCTCAGTAGCTTATTAGTTAAAAGACATGAACTACATGCGCGAACATTAAGATCAAACGAAAATTTTAATATAAAGTTCACTGATAAAACATTTCTAAGGGGATCTCTTTTAATTAATGGTATAAGTCTTTTTAATGCTCTGCCAGAAGAACTTAAAAACTGTAATAATGTACAAAATTTTAATAGAAATGTTTGTAGATATTTAATAAGAAATTGTGATAAATAACATAATCTATGTATGAGTTATGTGTATCTGATGTAGTTTATGTTTTGTAGATATTTAGTAAGAAATTGTGATTAACTTATGATTAAAAAAAACAGTGATAAGTAACGAAATGTATTATATTGTTAGCAAAAATGCTAAATAAAGATATTCATTCATTCATTCATTCATCTGTTCATACCCTATATAATATTTTTTTAAAACCTTTCGATCCACCCTAATGGAAATGCCTGTGGAACCCTTGCTATGTCACAAATGTAAAAACACAATTTGGCACCCTAACGCCAAACCTTTATTTAAACACTCACCCAAACTACAACTGCTTTGTCTCCACCTTATATTTCAACCAACCGTATATGCAACTTTTTCTAACATTGTTTTAATCACACTATAACTATAATTTTACTTCGATCATATATGAAACAGCTCATGTTCTACCCTACAAAAAACTTTTATCCAGCCTGTTTAACTATAATTCTACTCCACCCTCTATTTCAACCACCTTGTATATGCAACTACTTATCGGCCACTCAGAATAACATTTTTTTACCAAAACTGCAACTGCTTGTACGGCATCCTATATAAGAATTTTGTGTGACATTTTTTTATCACCTTGTATGTATTCAAACTACTCTATATATGCTGCTGTATATTGGTCAACCAATATAACATTTTTTAAATACTTAACTATAACACTTCTCCACCCTATATTTTAACTATCTTCTATGTGCAACGGATTATGAGACACGCTGTTTCACAATTTTTCCTTATATTTTTTAACCACATTATAAAGTATAGTTTCTCTCCACACTTCATTTAAAGTACCCCTTATTTGCAACTTTTTCTAACCTTGTTTGAATCACACTGTGTAACTGTAACTTTACTGCAGCCCCTATTTCAGGTACTCCATATATGCAACTGCTATATAACAAAATATTTCTACCATTTATTACCCACTTTGTATAATTATAATTTATATTTCAACAACCTTGTATATGCACCTACTTATTTGCCACCTAATACAATATTTTTGTACCACCCTGTATCCTAAATTCTACTCCACCCTATATTTCAACCATCCGGTAAATGGATCAGTTTGTAGATCGTAACTTTTCTTTATAATATTTTTTAAACCCATCTGTATAGCTGTAATTATACACCCCTACATATTTCAACCATCCTATATATGCAACTACTTGTGGATATAAAATAATTTTTGCTATAATTCCACTGGATCTCATATTTCAACCACTCTGAATAAACAAATTCTTTTAACATTTTTTCAACCCATTTCATAACTATAATAATTCAAGAACATAATTCAAAGATCCTAACTGCTTACAAAACACATTATTTTCTAAATAGATTTTATCTAGCCTGAATAAATATTCTACCCTTATTTCAGCCAATATTGTATATGCAACTACTTATCAGCAAAACAGTATATTATTTTGTTATCCACCCTATATAATTATAATTTTAATCCGCCCGTTTATGAACCACCTGGTATATGGAAATATTTATAACCACCCACTTAATATAATTATTTGAAGTACCCTGTATAACTAATTCCACTCCCCCTTATTTCAAACACATTGCATATATGCAGCTGCTTATGGTACACCTAACCTAACATAACTTTTTTTAGATTTTCTAAATCCATGTCATTGTACTTCGCACTGTTTCCTATATATAGAACAAACCCTGTAAAATTTCGGTTCAGATATCAATTGATTATATTTAAATCCAAACACATGTTACATTTGCATATTCCGAATTTTGAATAAAAGCTAAGCTGATTCAAGTGTCTAATATCTGGCGCTTGCTGTGGAACCAATAGAATAATTGTGATATCCAACATGGTATAAGTTTTTTCGCTATATCTACCGTTTTTGCTAATGTAGGGAGATAAAATGTATACCAGATTATAAGTCAAACCATAGGCTTTGCAACAATAAAAGATTCAGCAAAATCAGTTCAGTAGTTCTTAAGTGATGCCCGAACAAACAAACAGACAAACTTATAATTTTATAATAGTATAGATAGATAACTTTGCCATTTAACTTTTTTCCATAGGACTTGTAGTTTTGCCGGAAATCGAGATAAACCGTTTTTTACCCTGAAAACTTCACCCGCTCCCCCTTCCCGATCTCAGATCGCCAGTAAATTATTTTTCCTTTAATTTTTTTGTTTTCTCTTCCTTTTCCAATGGGTTTTATCCTACCATTATTTTTTTCACTTGTTACCATTTTCAAAAGCTTCAGCCCTAGTCTATAAATCTATAAGTGAATAAATAGATACAATAAGCCCAGGACCCAAATACCGAGAAAAGTCAAAAAGAGTTAACAAAAGGTAAGGAAGCGAAATTTTTAAAATAAAAAAAATTATATTGCAGAAAGAAAATGTGACACAGGCATGAAAATTGTTGTATATATTCCTTTCCCGAAACAAATAATAACGACTATTATCATTTTGCTAGAATTTAATCAACTCATGCGGGACATGTAGGGAAATGGTTTTTTGAAAAAAATACTATTTTTCCGGAACCTAAAGTAATAGAGTCATAAGAATTAAGAGGTTGATTTTTTTTAATTGATGTAAGTAATACATGATTTATCATTTTATCAAAATTAAAATATTAAATCGGGGAAATGGGGGTTACTATTGTATCAGAAAGAATTCAATATATCCGAAATAAAAGTAATCCTGATATGAATCTTGATATACATACTCTTCTAAAATAAATAGAGGCAGGTTTTATCATTTGGCGAACATTCAGTTATCCAAGGGGTCAAGTGGGATATTTTATTAGAAAAAAAAACACTATTTCTGGGAAACCGAAAATAATACAGATATTAGAATTGTAATACTAATTCCTTAAATTAATAGAGATTTGATGTGACATTTTGCAAATATTCTGCTATAGAATGGGGAGGATGGGTGTCTGTAATTTATGGGAACAAAAAAGATAGTCAGTTGGTACAGAGGCTGTTCTCATGAAATGACTAAAATTGAATTAAATTACTTAGCGATCATCATGTTACTCATTAATATTAGGTGGAGTATTTATACATTGCATTAGAATTGATAAATTGATTATGTTTTTAAATGAATAGAGACAGTATTCGTCATTTTGCCAGTAGCAAAGGGGTGGGGTCTGCAAAATGTTCACTACCCGTCTGATTTATCGCACGTGAAATCATAAAAAATTAGAAAATGTTGGAAATGTTAAGATTTATCAAATAAAAATAATTTATATTTAAAAAAGAACCGACTTCAACTGGCTCTAAATTGTATTTTTTCTATATTATCCACATATTTTTTAACGTTTTTATTTGTTTTATAATTTGGACCATGTTCTGTAAGTGTAATTCACCCTGTAGTGCAACCACCTTGTATACGTTCCTGTGCATTGGTAACATAATATAAATTATTTGTCTATCATTTTCTGAATCATCCTGTATAACTATAATTCAACTACACACAATGTTGCAACCGCCCTGTATGAGTATTAATTAATCCTCTCCACCCTATTGACTGTCTCTATTTTTCTATTGTTTAAATCACTCTGTATATCTATAATTTTACTTCGCCCCATATGTCAAGTATAAGTACCTACTTATGTTCCACACTATATAACATTTTTTAACCACCTTATATAACTATAATTCCACTCCACCTTATATGTCAATCATCCTGTATAAGCAACAGCTTCTAACATTTTGTAAACCCTCCGACTTATAACTCGAATATACTTGTTTAAGTACTTTTTGGGAAATAACACCACCAAGTCATGAAAATTGCTGTATATTCCAAACGTTTCGGGGTCTAGGTCAGAATATACAGCAATTTTCATGACTTGGTGGTGTTATTTCCCAAAAACTACATTGAAAAATGTGCTACAAATATCCTTCAGAGAACAACTCAAATATCCTTACTGCATATGCTTATTTAACCATTTTTTTACGTTTTTTGATACACTCTGTATAACTATAGTTTTACTTCACTCTTATTTCAACCATCTTGTATACGGAACTATTTATGTGCCACCCAATTAATTGAAGTGTGATATAACATATATATTCATTATAAGTAAAGGAATATCTGAATTTTCCTTGTTGGTTCGCCAATGACTTACCCAAGAGAAAACTGTATATAGGAATTTCAAAACAGAACTTCCGTTTTACAATGACCAATATTTGATAGTGTTCTTTCACTGGGCATTAATGTTATAAAATATAAAATCGAATTAAAAAAAAATCCGTCTTCGCAAAATGGAAAAATTTGCATTTAAATAGGTATTTGCCTGGTATACAAACAAAACGAGCTTGGTGTTGATGGATTTAAGGAGTCGAAAATACCTATATGCTTGAGATGTACATAGAAAATTTTCAAATTCGCAATTAAAACTTCCAGTGCCGCTCGTTGGAATTAAAATATTTATTATTCATTTAGATGAAATTTTTGATACGAATTTTGGAATTTTCGGCGATTTTCTGCAAAACTGCAAGTTGCACGTCGCAGAAAAGTATATGAGATCACTTAGGGATCTTCCTTAACAGATTAAATGTTAAAAAACTATACACATCCATAAGGAGTTATCGAAAAATCGACTAAAATATAAGGGATATTGGTCGATTTCCATGCACGCATGTGTTCATTCACAAATTTCATTACTTTACCAATAGAATTCTTTTCCAAAATTTGAAGTTTCACCAACCCGGATATATACTCTATTAAACAAGACCATATTCATTCAAAACGGTTCACCACAGGAGAAGAAATCAGGTAACATACATACAAAAAAAAGCAAAAAAATACGCGGCAAATTGATAACTTCCTCCTTTTTGGAAGTCGGTTAAAAAATTGACTTATATTATTAACTCTATGTCACCTTATTAAATTAAGTACCTAATTGGAATTTGTCATTGTCGCACCTAGGTGGTGTTATCTTAGATCATGTACCTCCTAGATATACCCTGTCATGCACAAAATCGTGGTAACGCCAGAAAGAGAGGGCAATAGAGACAGTAACAGGGGATTTCACTTGGTGGGTGGAAGCAGCCAATGAACAACATGCTGAGCATATTTGATTGGAAGCAGCTCTCAACCAAGTGAAATAGCCTGTTACCCTCTATATTGTCCTCTCTCCCTCTTTAGTCTTACCACGACATTTGTGCATGACAGGCTATATCTAGAAGGTAAATGATGATATTTCCAACAACTGCATAAATTTTAAGTAAAGATGCCTCAACTATCAGTCAGGAAACAACTGTTTCTGAAAGTCGAAGTTATGAACTGCATTTTGTCTATCATAGATGTCAGTATAAATTTGTTAAAAGTTTGTAAGCCAACAAACAACCTTGGTCATCTTGACTATAAGATCAGTTTTGTACATTATTTTATCTCTGTTGTGAGTTTTTCTACTTTTAGAGTAACCCAGAAACAACGACGTGGACGTAGTAAGTTCTCTTTTCTTTTGGGTGATTGTTTAATGTGACTCCCCTTGAATGTTTGGAGTGATTGTTGTCACAAATGCTGCAATCATTTTAATTAGCCATGGAGTAACTACCCGAAGTTTCGTTCGTTGAGTTGAAAAGGTAAAATTTGAACAGTAAATTTAAGGATTCACTGTGTTTTGCCAGGTTGTTTTTGCTTGGTCTAGTGATGTAAAACCAAATAGGTCTGGCGAGTGGTGAAGTGCTGGCATTAATGCAAACCAGTGGGTTAGATAGACATTAGAAATTACAAACTTTTGCATATTATAACTTTTGGACAACTTTCTACACCTAAACTGGTTTAACCTTCAGTCACTCTAAGAAGTTGAAACAACATCACTTTCAAAGAAAATTTCCCTTTCTTGAACAAAAGAGCATTTGATCATTGAATACAATTATTATCATATTTAGTTTTAAAAAATTCCGATCCGTTTTCTCATTTTTTTTGTTACATTAATACAAAAGAAAGTCTTAAAACTACCCCTTATTAAAAGAAAATGCAGAAAATAACATTTTATCTAAATATATTCTAATGTCAGTATGACAACTAAAAAATAAATAATTTCAATAAGTGATTTACAGTAAGTAATTTCAACACTTAAAAAGCAAGTTAAGGGTAAAATGGGTTTTTAATATTTTGCAGTGGATTAATGCTGCATTTCTTTATTACAAAATTACTAAATATTATTTTGAACACAAATCATTCATCATCATCACTATGTAACTTATAATTAATTATTTAAAAAGTTTTTAAATAATCTAAACAAATGAAATTACTATATTATGAAGGTTATTTGTGCCATCTTCTAGCTCTCTTTATGTTTTTTTAAAGGAAAATAACACAATTTGAACAAAAAGTAGTATATTTAGAAAATCTGAAAGCTTCAATTCTAATCTGACCCTGTTGTCAATGGTATTGTAAACTGATTTAATATAAATTTGTAACTGAATGTTTGATGGGCTGTTTTTAGATATTCAAGATAGCAAAAATTTTAAAGATAATATATAATAGTCAAGCTGCCTTCAAATTGGAAGAACTTAAAAGAGCTGCCTTTTGAATTTTTTTCTGGTACTCCTAGGGACATGATTATGATAAATGTGCATTTGCCAAAAATGTGATCAAAGGATCCTGTTGTTTTAGTGATCCCATTAACATCTTAAAAGGAAACCTTATGAACTACCCTAATACAGGTTGTTCAAAAGAAGATTACCATTAGTAAAATTATCTTTAATTATTTGCAACCAGAATACCAGAACCAATTGAATTTTATGGAAAAAAATGTTCTCATTTAACAGAATTAAGGCAGACTGTTTTTCAAGCTATGTTCTTCCTTGTGCAGTATTGTTGAATTGTATTTTATGAACTTGTTCCCTAGCATGTTCACAAAATTTGGACTTTTTGAATTGTCATGCAACTTTCAACAAACTAGATTTTTTAATCACCAAAACTAAAAAGTTGACAGTGTGCAGCTACCCAAAATGTTCCAAATTTTTAGTGAAAAACATGATCGTTTTTTTGTTTCTCTATCAATTTTTAAGCCATCTGAATCCCTAAAAACCACTTTGCAGGAAATTTCAAGGGCTACAAGATCCAATAAAAAATGTTTGAATCTTTTCTGATTTCTGAGTTTAACAGGCTTCAGTAAGGTGATGTTCATGATCATTTAGAAAGTTGAAACAGTATTTCTTACTTAGGTAAGTAATTTTAATCTGAGAAAAATAAAATAAAGTTAAAAAAAGGTATGAGAAAAAAAACATAATTATTTTATTAAGTAAATTGATTTTTTTTTTCAGAAATGTGAATTCCATTCTAAACCACTTTTGGATCACCTACACTATACCACAATAGAGTGAATTGAAGAGAAAATGTGATTAATTTTAATTCTGGTGGAAATGATATTGGTTTTACAATTCATCAAACAGCTGGACGAATTTTAATGATTTTTTTGTGTGTTGAAATGGGCCTGGGAAGGATGTAAATACTGAACCTCATCAAGTGGAACAGGGTATGGAAATATGAGTACTAGTCTCAGGTAAGAAATTTGAAACATAACAAGTCCAGAATATGAGTATTTTTTACTTTTTAGATTTTTTTGTCAAGAGTTATTTAACTCCAATTATTGCGTATACTATTAATGTGAAGTACAATGAACTACGGTTTATTTTACCTGTGAGCTTTGACCAGATTTGCTCTCCTGATATTTCTGTATTGCTGAAACACTTTGTTCTGTATAATGTCTTTTATCTTCTATTTCATGTACAAGCTGTTGAAGGGATCGCAATCGTTCTTGGACCTGTTGAGCTGCAATAGCATCACCAGTGAACGGCATTTTAACAATATCGTATACACAACTTATACTTCAACTTATATTACTTTTAAATGATGCATACAGAATATTCAGACGTATGAAATTAGTACAATTAAATTAAATTAAATACAAACTATGGGTGCGTTCAGCAGATACAAACTGTTGTCAACGTTTGCTTACGTTTTATGTTTTGTGCTGCACAAAACATGAAACGTGCAGCACAAAACATGAAACGTTAGCAAACGTTCACAACAGTTTGTATCTGCTGAACTCACCCTATGATAGAACAGTTCATGTTTCTATGCATACAATAAAGATTACACCATAGAAAAATGAACTGTAGATTACACTTTCTTGTCTATGGATTCACTATGAGGATTGAGGATTATGAGGAAGATTCACGGAACGTCAATCACATGGTGGCGCCACTACATACAAGAGTACAATGGCCACCATGCATGAGAATTTTGTATTTGTCGCGGCCATTGTACCCTTATATGCAGTGGCGCTACCAGGTCGCTAGAACGCCAGCTTCAAATTAGGTCACGTGGTACTGTTTTGAATTTCCCGCATAATTCCAGCGTCTTGGCGATAAAGCTCAGAATTTTCAGCTCTCTCGACGCTTAGAGCATTTACTTTCTAGAGATAGCCTGCAGTGCACAAATGTCGTGGTAAGACTAAGGAGAGAGAGGGCAATAGAGAGGGCAAGAGGCTATTTCACTCGATTGGCAGCTGCTTCTAATAAATCTTGTTGTTCATTGGCTGCGTCCACCGACCATCCACCCACTAAGTGAAATAGCCTCTTACTGTCTCTATTGCCCTCTCTTTCTAATGTTGCCATGATTTTATGCTTGACAGCCTATATCTAGATGGTAAATGATCTAAGTCTCGACGCGAAGAATGTAGCGGCAAAATGGCGGCAAAATAGCGGCATAATGGCGGCAAGAAAAGAAGAAAAATGTTTGATAAGATCAAAGACGGAAAAAAAACCTTTTTAGTTCATTGATATATGATATTTGAATATCATATGGCCATTTGCAGACTTCGTTGTAAGTAGTGATGGGCAAAATCGAGTATATCATAGCAGCACAAAACATGAAACGTAAGCAAACGTTAACAACAGTTTGTCCCTGTTTTCCAATTAGCGCACAATTGAGCACAGTGCTAGCACTGAGTGTTCCAATTACAGCACTAGCTCGCACAAATGAGCACAATAAATAACTGTGCTTTTGGGATGTTTTATGTAGGTTTACTAAGTAAACATAAAACTTTATCATAAAACATGAAGTATGTTCCAATTAACTCCCGAAAATTACGGTACAGGGCGACAGAAAAACACTTTGTGCTCTAGTAATTGGAAAACAACCATTATTAAATTATTCTGTAAATAATTTACGTACACATAAACGTCAATTGATAACTTACGAGTAATACACTTTTAACCTTATGGTGATCAGTGTACTCTACCGGTTGGTTTTAAAACAACCATGTTCCAATTAACGTCCTAAAAATTGCTGCACTGTGCTGTACAAAATCACTTGTGCTCTGCTAACTGGAAAACAGCCGAAGGCTGTTTTCCAATAGGCGTTATTCCATCGCTTGGTGTCGCTAGTAGGCCAAGGGGTACGAGCCCGCGAAATTTAAAAATGACATGAGTGTAATTACAATGAGTGAGGTAGGAATAGTATTGATTATTAATGGTTATAGTAAATCGACATTAAAGGAATTAATAGGGGAACTGAAACAAAGAAAAATAAAGCCATAGGAAAAAAAGCTGAACTTTTTGAGAGGTAGTAGACATTTTTATATCGATAAAAATAGTTTGATATTATTTGTATAATTTTGTAGGTTACATTATGGTTGGTTGGTTTGTGGCCTTCGCCAATAAGCATTTAGCCAGCCTCGAGTTAGAAGAGGTGCATAATTAAATGCGTCTGGGATAACCCATCCTCCTCTATGTTAGCAATTTCAATAAAAAACTAAAATAAAAAATAATTCTTCCGGGACAGCCATTCCTGGACTTCCAGGTTAACGAAAATCTTCCTTCTTTCTTTCCCTTCTTCCTCTTAACTAGCTTCTATATATTACTAATTCACTTATAAACTATTTTCACTTCATGAGCGTCTCTCACGTCTAAAAGCGTCTATCCTATACAGTTTTACTCATGTGCGGAACCTTTCGAGGATTTATAATAAAACACTTAACGAACAATCACTAATTTCATATAATATTTCTTGTTAAACTTTAATTCTAACTTCTTTAATCTAATTTTTAAACTTAACTAGCTATTTACACGTGTGGCCGTCCCGCCATTTTCCCGGAAGTCTGTAGGTTACATTAAGATAAGTTATTTATTAATAACCAATCAGAACAAGAGGAACATTAGTTATTATTATGTATTAGTATATATTCATCTTATCTGATCTTATCATTTATAAATAGTTAAATGCATCTGATGATATTCTTTTAGATGGTGGTTTTGAAACTATTTTTTCAAGCTGTTGTAAAAATACACAAAGAGTAACTAACCCATTCGGCATCAATATCAGAAAGGCTTTAGAGCTCAGACAAATATTAGCTTTTTGGCAACTTTTTAAGAAGATCAGTGTATTTCTCTTAACATTTTACATAATCTACAAATTTATCAGCTGAATGAATATAGAAGAGTCTTGTTGTCTGTTTGTTTGTCTTCCAAATAAACTAACAAAAAATATATTTAGCACTAAAAGATGTTTCATGGTTTTTTCAATTAATACATCTAGAAATATTCCTGAATTATGGTTAGATATTTATGTCTAAAAGTTTTAAATGGCTTAAGAATCAAAGCACAATTTTACAAATTTAGGAAGTTGTTAACCCTAATGCCACCTGATTTATATATTACTATAATCAAATTTGTATCCCATATGGTAACTTATTAAAACTATATTTGCATAATTTGTTTTGTTTTTTAGACACTTATGATGATGCTCAGGATATAGAAGAGGTCACCATGAATATTTCGACAAACCATGAGGAAGATTTTGCACTGCTGAGAAAAGAGAAGTTTACTAAACCAGAAGGAGCAGTCTGATGATGATGAACTGACTATAAAGAAGGGTAAGCATTATGATTTTATTTTTACTGATTTTTTGTATGCATAGGTATTTTTGTGAGAAAAAAAAAACACATTTTTAGATGCTCAAAGAAAGAACAGGGTTTTATGAACATCAAGTTCTTCAGAAAATGATAGTAACAATTTTTTTATATATCTAGTTGATACTGAGTGTAGTGCAACAAATTATAAATTATTACAAATGGTCTTAAACATAAATATTAATTTTGTTTGTTAAAACAATTTATTTTTAGAAAATGATCCACTGAGTAAAGTGTCTCCAGTGTATCTCTAATGTAACAAAATAAAAATCGTCACTAAATGATCATCCTTAATTTTAATTGTTCATCTTTTAAATTTTAATTTACTTATATCTTCAGTTGCTTTTTATAATTATACTAAGTAGTAGTAGTATTCAAGTAACTAGAAGTATAAGCAAGAGGATATGAAACTTATGCAAACCAACCTGAAGAAATATTTTATCTTGTTCTCTGCTCAAAATATTACAGAATATGTCTACACAAATATCCTGTTAAAAGTGGAGCCCATAATTTTAATTTTAAAATGTCCATCATCAAATGTTAAGTTTTACTGCTTAAATAACATGGAAAAATGATTTTCTTACCTTATTTATTCTTGCAGCCCAGGAAGAATTTTTTTTATAAAATCCATGGCTATACACACTGGCGGATCCAGGGGGTGGGCTAAGGGGCTGAAGCCCCCCAAACAAGATCAAGCTCCCCCCAAATGACAATCAAGGATCCATCTTATACTAAATTTGGAACATAAAATCTCATTGAGCCAAATTTCATTTTTCATTATTTGATTTTTACTACATTTTGAAATTAACATTTTCTGTTTTTTTTTACTTTTTCAGTTATAGCTGACATGTTTTCATTATTTGATTTTTACTAAGTTTTGAAATCAAAATTTTCTGTTTTTTTTCGCTTTTTCAGCTGATAAACTATTGAAGTTAGATGAAAAAGTTAAAAGGCAATTTTATTGCTTGACTGACAGACTATAAGAAAGTTGTAAATTTATTTTTTGAATTGTCAATACTTGAAAAGTTACAGGCAAATAAAATCATTATTTTTGTATTATTAACTTTTTGTAAGTTCACACAAAAAACCAATAAAGAATAAAAAAATTAAATTTTTGGGAAAATTGTCTTTAATTTTTTTTTATATTGTCACCCATTAGAAGTTACTGACTTATTTAAGCTTATAAACAAATTATTACAGATTGTACACTGCTTGGCTTTAAATCTAATGTAACTTATTGAAAAATTCTTTACTGTAACTCCAATAACCCTTAAGCTGTCCTGCTATTGGGCTTTTAACCATACTTGCATAAAATATTATAATTCTCAAATTGATTTTTTTTCTCTTTGCTTTAAAAAAATATATTATGAAGCAATTTCAAGCACCAGTGTTTGATAAGCAAGTGAGAAGTATCCTTAGTGTAGCATTATTAAATGAGATGGCAAATTATATGACTTGTACAGGAGTAAATGATACAATTAAAGCTAAAGATTTAAAACATATATTACTTTGATAAAAGATGATTTCTTCGACTGTTAAATTATTCTGACAGTAAATTCATGACTATTAAAAAAACTATATTTGCATAATAAATTTGTTTTTTGTTTTGGTGTATTGGTGGTGAAAGACCTTCACTGTTGTTTCATTTCAGAAAATGGTTAACAAAAATGGAACTATGCCGCCGATGCGAAAATAGAAGGAGGGATGAACCAATGCCTGAAAATGCTGGAGATGGTGTCAAGTCAATAAAGCAAAAATTTACCTGTTATTTTTTAAATATAATGCTTTATTTGGATTTTGTCATTTTTTATATTATAATGTATAAAAATACAGTTTTGTACCCTAACACCAACCCTTTTCTTAAACAGTCAATGTCATTTCAACAATTCTAAGTTGTCATCTTCCTGTTCCTAAGAACTTAGTAAGGTCTGTTATTTGGGCTTTTGGTACTTATAAAACTTACACTTTGTTATAGATTACTGTAATTTGCATAATAGTATTCTCATTTAAGTTACTGGTAAGTGTAAATTAGCCAAAATTGTAGATGGATATAGTTTGGTTTACTCTATGAAGAAGTCAACTTGTGTTGTTGAAACGGCGTTGAATGTTTAAATGAAGCTTTAGTCTTAGGGTACAAACTGTGTTTTTATACAACTTCAAAAATGTATCTAATTAGTGCATCTAAAATATTATATTTCTGATACCATTTCGGAGAGATCATAAACATGTCCGAATCTTGCGTATTGGATATCATTCATCTGATATCGTTCTGTTATCTATATTATGATTCTTAAAGTTAATTTATGTGGCCTCGTTGCGATAACTTTTTGCCAAGCGGGAATGGGGAAAATGTACAAAGAATAGTTTTATTGAGTTAGAGAAAGGCTTATTTACGTGGCCAAGTTGCTTCAGAGTACAGAAAAAATATATAGCTGACATTGAAAATAGCTCCAAATACATTTTTGAAGTACATACAATGTGAATGTGCCGCCAATTAAAGGCCCTAATGCACATTGCGCACTTGTTTGTGTGGTTTTTAGAGCCCTTAAAGAGATTTTGAAAAATAAAAATACCACTAGACAAACTTGTACACAGAAATTAATAGCATTCCAACAAACACCAAAATATAAAGCATCAACAATTAAAAATAAGGATTTTGCATTAACTCAGGTACAATATATTTAAAGAAAATTAGCCAATTTTGATCCAAGACCAACTGAATGTAAAAAATATATTCGACGATTTAAATATTAATTAAATAGAAAGTTTGTAGAAATCAAAAAGTAAGTGTAATATTTGAATAAATTAAACAATAATTTGATTAACTAACAAATTATGCATAGGAGTTAATTATTTTCTTTCGGAAATTCGCTAACATGAAGCAAACAAAAATTATGTCTTCAGCCAAAACTGTTTGAACGGAATTCAATGGACCTTTTAATATTTTAAATGTTTTTGCTAATCCAATAACTTGTTCTACATTAATTCTCTTACTGGCAATCTTCTTATCTTTTATTTTTGCTGTTTCTGATATCTGATTTTGTTTATTAAAAAAGGTTGGAATGTTTAGGGTTATTCTATAAGGTGCTAAAATGTCTTGGATATCAAACCCTTTATCTGCCATAAGAGAATCTCCTGGGTCACACATTTGCAACAAGTTCGTTCTTTCGAGAATTTGGCGATCAGTAGCAGATCCGCCATAAACAGGAGATATATAAGAAGTCAACCCTCCAGGTGTTCTAACTATCATAGTTTTAACAGTTGATTTATTTTTGTAAGCTGAAAAAGAACTTTTCTGAGCTGTTGGATTACCAGGTTTACATATAGGGATTTCAGTCCCATCCAAAATTCCTCGAGTTTGTGGAAATTTTGTACTGAAGTCAAGAGGAGTAAAATAATTTACAAGTTCTTTGGATGGCCATTGTGAAATTTCATACCATTGCAGTCTCATGAATCTAATCCATGTTATAAATATGTTTCCCACCTGCTTAATGCTGATACCAAAAAATATGCCTATTTCCTGGTAAGGTTTATGCCGTCGTAAAATAATTAAAGTTAAAAAAATTGGTTTAATGGGTTAATATTATTTGGAGGATTACCATAAATGTACTGCAAGTGATTCACAGAAGGACCTAGTGAGTTAAAAACAAATAGTAATTTTTCATAATTTTCCAATCATGTATGAAAGTGTTTTTTCATCATGCTCCAAATTTTCTATTCTTAAATTAAAACTAAATGTTGACTTCCTGATGTCTGAACTTTTCACATTACTTTCATCTGTCTCACTTACAGAATTTGAATCAGTTTCATTTGCACTACCCACTTCACTGACTACTTCCACAACATTTATAAAGTTACAAAAATCTTCAACATATTCTTGAGGCAGTTCATTCATTAGTGGATTATCTTGGTCCAATTTATAAGGTTTTTTTTCTATTAGCAAAACTGATTGTACTACATTTAGCTTGTACATCTTCTAAAACTTGAATTATTTTTTTGAAATAAATGCCGGCAATAGCTTCTATAAGAATAGATTGAACAAGTTTACTTCTTAGTTTTTGTTTTTTTATTATTATATTCTCTTTCAAACTGGAAGGAAGAAGAGACGGTACTGCATCTTTTTTAAGAATATTGCGATGAGATAATCCTACCCCTGCAATGAATAAGATATTTTTTCATAACTGCCTATTTTTTTTATTGAGTGTAATTAAAATAGGTTCAATACATACCAAATTCAGAATGGTCCACAAAATCAGTTGGTTTAACATGTTTATAACATATTTTACTCCACTTTTTGGAGTAAAATTCGTCATCTTCATGGCTTTAAGCCACTTTTTACGGAATATTTCGTTTTTAGGAAACAAATGACCTTTCCCTAGCGAACTTTTGCAATTTGGTACGGAACAATTTCCCTTCATTTTTATTTTATATGTTAAAAACAATATTAATTTGCAAAACTTTTAGACTGAAATAAAGTGTAAATAATCTTTTCTGAAAATTCTAATATATTTACATTCATTATTCATCTGTTTTTTTCCACAAACTCCTAGATTTATTTCACTATAAAATATTAAATATAATATATTTAAATTAATATTATATTTTAAATGATTAAAATACGTGACATCTAAAATCAGAATTAATGAATTTCAATCTTATTTTTAACTTATTCTTTTTTATCACCATTGGGACTAGAGATGTTAGATGTCGTTACAGTCCCAAAGGTGATAAAAAGCCAATAATTTAAAAATTATTTATATTGATTATGTCTGATTTTAGATTTCAAGTATTTTAATTGTTTAAAATATAGTAATAAGTTAAATATAATTGTTTTACGAAGGCACAAAACTTTACTGGGACATCAGCAAATTTCCACAAACTTGGGAAAATTAGGATGGAACTGAAATTCCAGAAGATTCTCTTAAGGCGGGTAAAGAGTTTGGTTTCTAAGACCTTTTAGCTTATAGAATAACTTTAAATATTCCAACGGTTTTTGATAAACAAAATCAGATACCAGGAGCAGCAAATGTAAAAGATAAGAACATTCCCAGCAAGAGAATTAGTTTAGAACAAGTTATTGCGTTAATAAAAACATTTAGGATTTTAAAAGGCCTATTGGATTCAAATCAAACAGTTTTGGCTAAAGCCATAATTTTTGTCTCTTCATGTTAATAATATTTTAAAGAAAATAAATAGAATCTATATGTGTAAATATTTTTTTAAAGTAATTATTGTTTTAATTTATTCAGATATTAGGTACACTTATTAATTTCTACAAACTTTTTTATAACTAACAATTTTCCTCTAATGATACTTATGTATGAAATTATTTTAATTAAGTTTATAAAGGAACTTGTTTATGATTGCTTTTTTAAAATACCTTTCATAAAAATGTACTAACTTCTCTACCATTTTTTCAATAAATGCATCATTTCTATCTATGCTTAACAGTAAAATTTCCTTAAATGTATAAACTACAAAAATACACCTCTGTTTGTTAGCACAATACAATTGACCCCGTACTTGAAAATAATAGTCATGCCTTTCATCCAGCCTGTACACTCCTTCTTTCTCACACAAGTAAATATAGCCTACTGTTTCTGGAGATATGGCTTGGTCTTTAGCACTAAAGGGACATTTGACCTCAATACAAGTAGAATCGTTTCGAACCAGGTTCGAAACGGATGTCATACGTTGAATGATATAGTTCTAAATATGTGGATATATATCTCTATATGTATACTTATGTGTTTTTATATAAAACACTCGAACCATCTGTCAAGAGTATGGTATATGTTATAGCATAGTATGCCTTCATATACTTAAATTACTCAATAGACGGTAGATGTCACCGACATCTATTAGGTTCAATACACTGACAAGTAGAATCTCCAATTAACCCATCCGGAGAGGAAGCTAAAAAAGGATATTTGGCAGAAATAGAGGTCCCACATTGAATCACTTTCATATTTTCAGAAACTTCAAGTGTTTTTATTGCTTGAATTTCATGCTTTTCCCATGCCTAATAGCGGGAATCATTGATAAATCTTTTGGATTCAATAACTCATTCACAAGTCTCTTGGGATCAAAAGACGAACAAATTTTGCCAAAATAAGAACTATTAAGACATATTCTTCTTTCTTCTAACCAAAATTTATTATTAGACTGTCCTCTAGTATATAATTCAATTTCTGCTATTTTGTCCTGAGATACATGATATAAATTGTTATTTTCTAAAAAGTTTTTTTCAGCATGCTTCTGACAATAATCATGATCATTGTAAAGGGCAAATAAAGATGCTGCTTCAAATAGTTCTAACTCAGGGAAAGGTTCTAAACTAATTCCAGCATAATTTATGCAATGATTTCTAAAAATTGTTGGAAAATTTGAAATTTTTTTATACTTAGCTGGTCTCGGATCATAATTTGTTAATTTCCTTTGCATACTTTGAATTCGTGGCAAACCAAAATCCTTACTTTTAATTGGTGATTCTTTAAATTTTGATTTCTGATGGAATGTTTGTAATTTCTCCGTACAAGTTTGTCTGGTCACAATATTTTTATGTTTAAAAAAATCTTTAAGTGCTTTAAAAACCACACAAACATGTTTGCAATGTGCATTAGGGCCTTTACCGGCAGCACATTCACATTGTACTTCTGATATATATTTGAAGCGAGTTACCTTAATATCAACAGAACAAATAATTGTCTTTCTATATTCTGAGGCAACTCGCCCACGTAAATAAGTCTCGCCAGACGCCTTTCTCAAACTTAATAAAATATTTTCTTTGTACATTTTTTCCGCTTTTTCTTTATGTATTTTCCCCTCAACGGCTTGAAAAAAAACTGTTTCAAAATCTCCGTCTAAGGAAATGGCATGAGATGCATTCAAATCTTTATAATTGATACTATCAGGTATGGTAAATATGTAATTTTTGTCTTGTTCTGCATGATTATTTATAAATAATTTGTCATAATGTTGCAACCTATAAATTATATAAATAATTCCATCAAATTATTTCTAAAAATGTCTACTACCTCTCAACAAGTTCAGCTTTTTTTCCTGCTGACTTGGATTTTCTTTATTTCAGCTCTTCTATTAATTCTTTTAATTTCCATTTACCATAATCATTCCCACTCATATCATTTAAATTTCGCGGGCTCGTACCCCTTGACCCACTAGCTACACCAAGCGACGGAATAACGCCTATTATATGAGGCACATTTGAAGCGCGAGACAGAGACGCGCGACCGCGACAACTTTGATGTGACTGCTTCCGAAGCAGTAGTGTCGCTTGTCGCCTGTGTTTTGGAGGTTAAAATGACGGATTTAAATTTCTCTTTTGATGAAGACAATCTTCTTATTAATTTAATAGAAGAAAATAAATCATTATATGATCCTCAGAGTGCAACATATAAAGATGTAAGCGTTCGGGATAATATCTGGAGGGAGATTGCAATGGAAAAAAAAACAGGTATGTTGTTTATATCGAGTTATAAATGGTTATTAATTAATAGACAATAAAAACCCTCTGTGTTTCTACTCTGGTACAATGGATTCATTTCACATCTTCTTTTTCTGTATAAATAATACAATAATAAATCATCATCTCCTTCTTCAAGAAGTATTTGGAGTTGTTTTGATGCCATTTTTAATTCACGAATACACGTATTTATGAGAGCAGAACATCTAACCAACTGCTTGTTAGGGATGCTCGATATGTATCGATATATCATAATATATCGATATATGCTGTCGATATATCGAATCAATCCGATATTATCGAATCAAATGATATCGATATATAATATCGATATATTTTACCCGATATATGAATATCGTATAAAATTAAAAGCATTTCACAATGACAATTTTCAATTATTCTCTATTTAGTACTTCATATAGACCGTTACAAACTTTGTAACGCGCGTGCGCATTCGCTATGTTGACGACGGTAATTCGAATGTTTCGGACTTTTTTTCAAATTTGAATACCGAACAGACTTCATTGCCTTTATTAACTATGAAATTGAGTGAAAAATTAATTAATGGTGCTTCATTAGTGCATTCTACAGTAGACACATACTTCTATTCAATTAGGACGATGGTTAAAGTGCTATGGTCGTTCACAAGGTGGAAATAAGGCCGAGTTAGTTGACAGGTTAAAAAAACATATTAGGTTTAAAATAATCCTTCAAAATAAATCAATATATTGATAATTACAAAAAATACAAATTATTTGTAGCTAACCTTTAAAAAAAGTCAATTTCAAAATTTGGAAAATTTTTATTTACATGCCAATGATGAGAAAACCGTCTGAAAAAAATGACAGAAGTTAATGAACGCGCACAGATAATTTTCAAATATGAAAAGGCCTATTGTATGAGGGCAGCACTTGGAGGACATACACAGAGTGCGTATAAGAAGAGTGTTGCCAAGGTACAGGCTAAATGCTGATTGGTTCGACAATTTTTTGCACTAATTTCCGGTTTACTATAGCAACGGGAGAGTAGATGTTTAGTATTTGTGTTGCTGTGTGCTGTGTTGCCAGATCTGATGATTTAAAGTCAATCTCACGATATTTGTATAATTTTATCATTTTGGTTTCTTAGTTAAATTTTATTAAATTTAAGCCGTAAAAATAAAAACCACCTAAAGTATAAAATATTGACAACAGTATTTAATAGTTATCAGAAGATTCCAACATCAACCCGCTTTTAGTAGACAAATTGGATATTACAAAGTATTGAGAGTTGCTGTTTGCGTACTTAGATAGTCGTGGAATCTAAAAATGAAACTCACTGCCCCCATAAAGGTATTCAGAAAATTTTTAATAACTCTATTATCAATATTTTATTTTTAAGATTAAATTGGTAGGTTCGCGAACTTGTTTATTAGCTATAATTTTAATATCAATGGATGATCTCTTGAATGATATTTTTCGATATATCGAATGCGTAAAATTTTTTTTTTTTTTTGGAATTTTCTCTTCAAGCAATCTGGCAACCCTGCATGATTTTTAAAAATTAATGGGATATGTAAATAAAGTTGATTCATTTCTTAAACCCGCTGTTCCTTATTTACACATGATAAACTGCAACTCTTCCTTTTCTTTATTACATACTAGTTAAATACAAACTACATACGATATATCGAAAATATCGATATATTTCATCGATATATCAGAAAATATCGATACAACATTCCGATATATTATATCGAAAAAAATATCGATATTTTTGGCTCATGAACATCCCTACTGCTTGTGGCTTTAATGTTAGTCGTGTTTCCCAAATAAATACGAGCGACGTTGTCGCTTGTCTCGGTCGCGTAGCTCAAAGAGGTAAAGCGACAAGCGACGTTGTCGCAGTCTCGTGTCTCTTGTCGCTGTCGCTTGTCTGGGTCGCGTAGCTCAAAGTGTACCTTAAGCTTTGAATAAAAGTGAATTTTTATGTTTTATGGTCTGACATCTGAAATTTTAAAATTGGCAGTCGTATTTGTACCCTTGTGGTCGTAATCCTATAAAATATTAGAATAATTTAATAGTCTAAATACTTGGTAGCGTAAATTGTTAACGCGTTAATTACTGTTGTCGTTCCTAAGTGTTCAATAAATTAATGAGATAATATGACCAACCCTAATAATGTAACATCAACAAGCGAAACTGGAGAAAATAATTTGGACAAAGAGGAGTATAAAATTAATACTCTCAAAGAGCTTTGTTTAGGAAATGTTGAATTATTTAAAAAAGACGTTACAGAAAAGGGTCAGAGATTATTTATTTCTTTTTCCACCATGAGTGAAACTGTGGAACAAATGTGGCCTAAAATTGTATGTATACATGAAAGAGTAGATGAATTTGATTTTAGTAAAGATACACCTGGAAACGGTTATAGAAGTTACCTTCTCATCATTAAAAAAGCCATTGAACTTTGTGTATCTGTTAATGAAAGAGTTTTGCAAAAAAAGGATAGTGTAATATTTCGGAAAGGATATTTTCATACCAAGTAAGTATAATTCTAGCTTTTATTTACAATTCATAACAATACCCATAAGTGCTTTATATTTAGCTATCACAATTATTAGATTCTTTATTATAGCAATTCAGAGATCATATTTTTATTTTAATTCAACTTTTGGAATATGTAATGTTTTTAAGCAGTTTTAAGACATTTAGAATTTGAAATGAACACAATTTTTACTTTGAAATATATGAAATTTTATTTCACCTATAATTTTCATATTTGTTAGTGATGGCACTGGGCACATCTTTGTGCTCATTGCAGCAATAAGTTTATAGTACCTACCTGTAAAACATATTGAATGTAATTCATGTAAACATTTGTATCATATTGACAGTGCCAAAGTGAAAGAAGGATTATTTAAAATTTAACAAGAATGAGATAATGTTTTTAGGTTTTGTGAAGGCTGTTTGGCTACAGTAATAAAAAAGCTAAACAAATCATCAAATGATGATCATACAGTTTAAGTTATAGTGGGAGAAGTTATTAAAAAAAACTGTGAAATACATTAATTTAATTGAAAGTGAAAATGTACCAGTCATAAAATCCTATGTGAGTACAGTTACAAATGAAAAAAATAAAGTTGAACCATTAGTTTTGCACCACATTATAGTGCTGGTCACAGTTCATTCCTGGTGTGTTCTTGGTCAGTAAAATATGTTCAAATGAGAAACAATGTAGGCATTCACACTTATATGCCAGTCAAGGTCCAGTCCATTCCCACTCCACTACCGATCAGTAGATTCAAACACAGTGCCAGTCATTATTTGTTCTCAGTCGGTTCCAGGTTTGGTAAAATATTTTTAATTGAGAAACAATGTCTGTATTCACACTTCCATGCCAGTCAAGGTCCAGTCAAATCTTGCTCCAGTAAAAATATCTTTCATCTAGATCGAACACAGGGATAATTTTTTGGTTTGACTTGACACTGTTGACACAAACACTTGTTCAATTAATAATTACACAATGTTTCTTCTTTGCTTGATATAAATGGAAAGAGAGTTGTCACAATTTCCAATTAGTATTTGTAAGGTTACTAAACAGCTAATATCTACTGTCATTTTGTCAAAATTTATACACTGTATTTTATTTTCCAATATATCTGAAACTATCTTATTCTAAACAATTTGCGACTGTGTACATATTATTCTTCATATTTTAGTTTACACATTTAGATACCCTTTCCTTCTCCCACACATTTTCTATTATTATTAATTTGATTTTAAAACTTGCACTCGTCTTTGACTTTTTATTGATTTCAAAAAGTCTTTCTTAAATTTACTTTCAATAACCCTCTGATGGTCAATTCTTACTTATTAAGTCCTTATCTTGATGTTTTCTATTCTATTCCATTTCATGATGCCTAACTTATTAATTTTATTACTATTTTCCTCTCTTGATTTTACTTGTGAATTCTACCCATCAAAACTTACAAAAATCTAATAAGTTTTCCCCCATATGATTCTTTTTTATGCATTCATCTAGTTTCTCACTTATCAAATCTGTATAATATAGCACTGTCTAGTCATTTACACTACACATTAAGCATTCCTTATTTTTAAACATTCAATTATGTTGTTTAAAGTTCCTTATATGGAAAGATTTATTAATATTGTATAAAATTACAAATGTGTACTCGCTACTGTTTTGTTTTCTAGAAATTTTATTCACATATTCCTTTCAATCATAATTACTATTGTTAAATTGTATTTGATACTTATTTCAAATTTAATATCTGATATTTTTGGAGATATCTAAATATGATTTTTTTTCTCTTATAACTATACTACTTCGAATTAATTCATATATAAAGAAATTCTCAGCATATTTGCTTTCAATGTAGTGTGTATTTATTGTGAATTGCCTATTTTCAAGATATTTTCACTGTAATTTCAAATATTATTATTTTAGTTCGACATGGAATTTCGTAATTCCAGAAATAGAGAAAAGACCCCTCTGTCTAAACCGACGCGATGACAGCTCTCGCCTTCCCACTGCAGACACGCCCACCAACACCCAACCAATCACAACACAGCCTCATCACGTGACATCCCCTTCTAACCCAGCGCTAACTATAAATAAAAGAAGCAGAGCAGACTCAAATTCAGTTCAGTTACCTAGTGACTCCTGGAGAGTAGGCAGATTGAGGCCCCGAGTTCGATCTAGACTCTGAAACTCTTTTTCACTTTTGTCTCTTGATAATGGCTCCAAAGCAGGAGTCGAAACTTAGAGTATATAATAAATTCAGACGCGGTACATATGAGTTTTTCCATATGATTCTGCTTCCCCCGGGGTTCTGCATCCGTATACGGACGCAGACATTTTTTCGCCTATTGATCAAAGGTTCGAGTGCCTAAACAGTACCGTTTCTTCCTAATTATGATCTGAAACTTAGTGACGTATGGTAGGCAACACTATTTTCGTCCATCTCTTTTTGGAGCAATTTAAAAGTCTCTCAGTGGACGCAGAAAACAGGTAAAATGGATCAAAAATATACAAGTAAGGTTCCCGCTTTTAACACCACTTGGCGAAACGATCGCTGACTGTATATTTCCTGTCTATCTTAAGATTATTCTGCGTCCGGAGAGCTGACAACCTTGTTCTAAAACTAAATATATTTTCTTGGATTTAAATGATTCCTGTGTTTTAATGTACATTAGATAATTTGTTCAGGGTGAGATTGATGGTTATGTATTGTTAATTCTAAATTTAAGTTTTGATTTTTTTCCATTATTATTTTAGTTTGACTATTTTTAAAGTCTCAGTGCATACTCTGGATATTCTTTTTTAATAAGCTTCTTAGATTTCTGGATTATGTGGTTCATGACAGTAAGACGATATATAATCTATTCACAATATTTTACTTTGTATGCTTTTGGTTCTATTCTTCGAACTGCTTTTGCCAATTCGAAATAATAATTTTGCAAAGAGTTGATACTTAATTATTATAAAAAATGGTGTGATTTTTGAATTTAAATTTCCAATTTATTACGAATATTTAGAATTTTATCTTACGAAACAATTTTTAAGAGGTGTCAATTGATAGGGAAATGTAAGTAAAAGAAAGCTGTTGATTATAGGAAAAAATAAACAATTTTGTTTATATTATCAATATTACAATAAACAAACACTTTAATGGGCGAAGCCCTGGAAGTTGTATAGTTGTAAAATACGAAATTTGCCCAATTTTGACACGTCAGGCGGTAAGTTTTTAGTAGAATATACTTGAAATTATACAATTATTTATTTTCAAAATAATTTGTGTTTTAAATAATTTGTTTACACATTCTAACCCACTTATAGCGAATGAGTCGTTACTAGCGGTTTAACCCGGGTATGGAATGTAGAATAGAAATAGCTTATGAAACATGTGTGCTATCTTATATAACACTTGTTTCTAACTTTTTTTATAACAACGTTTTTTTTAACAACCCTACCTAACTATAAAATTACTAACCCCGAATATATTTCACGCAAGCTCCAAGTACTTGTAGGCCACCCCATAGAGTTTTATTCAAGTCCTTTGCAACAAAAAAAGATTCAGCAAAAGCAGTTCAGTAGTTCTTACGTTATATCCGAAAAATCAGACAACTACAATTATATAATAGTATAGAAGATATAGATATGAGCTGAAAAATCGGTCACCAGTATCAAAAAAGTGAAATGTATTACTGTTGGAGGATGTTCTCACAAAGAAAAACAAATGAAGAAAAAACGTTGAAAGCATGGATCCCAAATTTTTAATTGTTCATACCTCATAGAAAAGAATTATAAGTTTGCTTCTAATCTTTGTAGCACATGATTTTTTCAATATAATTTTTGGTGGATGATATACTTCTGTGTGCTATTGGGAGATCGAACTGAGTGAAAGAAAACTGCAACGGGACGAATCCGTAGACGTTACGTATATTGACCTGTCTTTTTGCAGTTTTGTTTCACTGTGTCAATCATTCGCATACAAAAGCAAATTTTCATAAATTTTTTAATCTCAAATTAATCAAAATGCCATTTTTAAAAGCAATTCTTGAACTGAAAAGGGCACGTTTAGTTATTCAAAGTATTGCGCACTTAGGCACATATCACAGCGTCCAATAAAGAAGTAGTATTTATTTTTTAAAACTAGTTGTCAGCTCAGTGCAACTTGTGCCTAAGTACAATAAATAAGTAGTATGTATATTCTACTTCTTTATTGGACTTGCACATGTTGCACTGTTCTGACAACTACTTTTAAAAAATGTATATTCTTATAGAATTACTTAGTTACATCTTGCATTAATTTTAATAAAAATACCGATAGAAAGAGTACAAAAAGTGATTGCAATAGATACTGTGGGTTCAAATCAAAGGTACAGAAATATTCACTTTCACTTTCGACCCCTTTTTTTACCAAATAAATTCACTGTTTATAAATAAAGAGTAATACTACAGCAGACTTCTTCTGTCGATTCAATCACACGAATATAAACTAAAACTAAACTAAATTACTCAACTTGGCCTTTTAAATAGCGGGCGTAGACGATACCCGAATGTCATGATTATTTCTTTGTTGTCGGAGCGTTTTCAAGAACCTTCTCGAGGACGCCCCTTTTTTATATACCCAACCAAATTTCGCGATAGCCATTTTTTTTATTATTTCAGCCGGTTTTCTGTTTACGTTGTTTTTATCCAAACGATTAATTTACAATGTTTCTTAATTTTTCTCTTTAGTGGCATAAAATGAATTTTGTAACACTGCCCACCCTTTAATTTTGATCGGCCCGATCGTAATCATTCTATCCAAGGTAAAGAGCGAAATGAACCATTTTCATCTTAGTTCTTGGATTCCGGCGAATAAGATAAACAATGTCATTGATTCTCTTGACTACCTCGTTTGGACTAACCCAGGTTCGGGTGAGCTTTGGAGATTTGCCTTTGCTCCTCTGGGGGTTGTGCAGCCAGATCTTGAAATCCGACTGAATTTACCTTGAGGTCATATCGAGCCTTCATCCGATCTCTGGTGGCCAACATCTGTGTTCGGGCTATTTCATGTATTGCCAGCCTGTTCTGTCGGAGTTGGTCGGCATAATCGTTGACTTCTTGGGGCGGTTCTTCTGGTGAGCCAAAAGCCAAATCACAAGGTAATCTCAGGTTCTTTCCGAACAGTACCCAGGCTGGAGTCGGTCCTGTGCTGTTATGTACAGCTGAGCGATAGGCCAACATCAATAGGGGAATATGCTTCTCCCATGCTGGTTATTATTTGGATAGATTTTGTTCCAAAGCCCTGTTGAATCTTTCCATTCCGTCTGTTGATGCAAAGGTGTGGCTCTCGTTTTCTTGATTCCCATACATTGGATTCAAAGTTACGCCAGCACTGTCGCCACAGTGGTTGCCTCCTGTTTGAGTAGAGCATATGCCTCAGACCATTTGCTGTAGTAATCCATTGCAACCAGAATGTATTTGTTCCCCCTCTCAGACTCGAGAAATGGACCGACGACACCAATGGCAATTCTCTCAAATGGGACGCCCACATTCTATTGCTGCATTCTGCCCTTGGTGCGGGTTTTCGGTTTCTTACTGGCTGAACATGTGTCACATTTCCTGCACCCTGACGTCTTCGAAGTAATTTACCCAGTATACCCAGTAGTACCGTTGGCGAATTTTATCCAAGGTTTTATTCATGTCCAGATGACTCCTGGTAATCCCATTATGTACTTCGGTCAGGACTGCGGGTACCTTTTTCTTTGGGACTACCTCGGGTTCCTCGGCCGTCATTTCTTTTCCAAATTCTCTTTAACAGTCTATTCTCTGCTCTTAGTTCCATTGGGCCCATAACGATTCAGGACGCCCGAGTATTTAGCTACTGCGTCCCATCGTCGCCTGGATGCCTCTTTCTTCTTGAGTGACAGGATTGGTTCAATGTCTGAGTCAGCCATTTGGTTCTCGATACATTGTTCCGTTGTCCAGTCTTCATTCATCTATACGCGAATCTGTCGGATGGAAATACCCTCTCACTGTTCCGTCTTCAGAAAATGTCCGCATTCTAGCCTAAAGGGTAGTAGAATAACAACGGGGTTTCTAGACCTGAAGTGGCTTAGGGCTGCGTATATAGGTGTTTTGGGTGTGGTGTGCCCGCGTAGGGTTCCTCTGGGGGCTCCGTTGGGGCTCCCGTGTTGTGTGTATGTCGGTGGAGGGCCCCCGTGTAAGGTTATGTGAATAAGGTTATGTGTCATTGGTGTGGGGGCCGGGGGGCTGATGTTTGGTGTAAGGTTATGTGTGTTGTCTTTGGGTGAGCTTCCGTGGGGGGCTCCGCTGGGGCCCCCGTGTAAGGTTATGTGAATATAGGTCATGTGTCATTGGTGTGGGGGCCGGGGGCTGATGTTTGGTGTAAGGTTATGTGTTTATAGGTTATGTGTGTTGTCTTTGGGTGAGCTTACGTGGGGGGTTCCGCTGGGGCGCCCGGTGTATGTTGGTGGTGTCTGGATGGGGTGATCTGTAATTGTGAGCTATGTGTGTTGTCTTTGCGGGTGTCTTTCTTTTGGGGGGAGCTGATGGCTGTTATGGGGGCTGAGTGGTGTGTTTGATGAAAAGTGAGGTTATGGGGGCTGGTGTGTAGAGGTTATGTTTGTAGGTGTTGAGATGTTGTGTGAGAAGTTATGGGGGCTGATTGTTGTGTGTGTGTGTGTATAGGTTATGTAATGGGGGCTGAACGAATGAGGTTATGTTGAGAGGTGGTTGTGTTTCATGGTTGACGTTGTGTTTTGTGGGGTGACAGGTTGTAACGTCGTCTGTCGTGTGTTCTGTGGTTCTTTGCAAAGTCCGTGTTGCGTGAGACTGTGATAGTTAAAGGGTTAGGTTAGTTTCGTGTTCCGTGGTTGACGTTGTGTTTTGTGAAGGGTAGATTTGAAATAAAATTTTAAATACAGAACATTGTTTACTGCCATAATAAACAATAGATAAGTACCCAAAATTTATTTCCTATTAGAATGAATGGGTATAACGAACTTTGTTCTCTCTAGCTTCCTCTTCAACGTACGGTACGCAGTGCCTCCCACTAGTTTACCATGACGTCATAAACTACACCCTCATTGGTTGGTTGAGCTATATCTCCCTCCACTTTTTGTGGGTGACAGTTTGTAATGTCGTTTGTCGTATGTTAGGAGAAGGTATGGTTATATTGTATGATGAATAATGTTGAGGGATATAATGTATAAAGGAAAATGGATGAAAATAAAAAACAATTAGTAAATACCTAATTTATTATAAATTTCGTGTGAATAAAAAAAAGTATTCTCTAAGAGCATTGGCTAATAATGTATTCGCTAGAATCACATATTCCATATATGAAATTATAAACATTTAAACTACAACATTTAGTATCGGTTGTTATTATTTTACATGTAGAATTCAACCATTTATTAACAGTAATCATTACATTTAAATAATATGAATAAAAATTAATACTTTCAAGTAATTTTACCCTGTGTGATAGCAAATGCGTGTCTATGTTTAAAATTTCTTCAATATCAAATTGACTCAACCACAAAGTGTTATGAAATTTCGGCACCATTATTGACTTATGAAGATCACTGGTTGACGACAGGCTTACAGTAAGGAATTGTCCACCTAGTACAGGATTATGGAAAATGTCGTTCTCTTCATCATCTATGAAAAAAAACTATATCCAGAGACTTTCGTAATGTTTCTGTAACTTTGAACCATTCAGATTTATTAAAGATAACTTTTTCATCATCTTCTCGCTGTAGAACTATTACTGGGTCAAAGCATCTAGCAGGACTCAAGCCACAGGACACTGTACAATAAGAACTATAATGTCGAAAGCACTGGGATAATAGTAACACTTTTTCTGATTTTGCTTCTTCTTCATATTGATTCAAAACACTATTGATAATTTGTATTTTTTCTTTAGAGTGCTGCATTTCATGTTGTTCCTAAGAAGGATCGCCATCAACTAAAATGCGATTACTTTACATTCTGTATACTACGGTGTATTGAGATTTGTAAGTTTTATATATTTGTCAAAACCTTTTCGATATCTTCCATCATTGAGATTAAATTCCTTAATGATCACTAAAAATCCAAATGGGCTATTCCAGCATTCGCCACAGAGTGTTTTAAAAGTTTCATATGACATGTCTGGTGAAACCTGCTCATCAAAGACGTGTTTAAGATTCGTTTCGTCTTGTTTATGACGACACATAGAAAAATATTCTCGTATTTTGGCTTGGCTGTCACATGCAACATCATCAAATATGAAAATGGAACATTCCTTTGCGTTGCTTAAATCTATTACTGTTTCATTATCGTTAAATGGAAAATATGAGAGACCTTTGACTTTTTTTAACATATCTTGTAATAGTTGATATTTTGGTTGATGATAATGAACTTGAATAAACATACACATTCTTGAATCTTAACCCATTCTCGTTGAATATGAGAGATAATAGTGCATTTGTTTTACCACAACCGCTGGGACCACAGAAAATGGCTCGAAACGAATTTGGTAACAGTTCTCCATGTTTCTTATCACCCCCACTTCCTTCTACGAAATCCAAATTTACCTTCGGCAGAGTTGTTTCTTGTTGTGTTACTGCATACATTATATAGACTAAGGTGTGTAGAAATCTCAGTTATATATAGTAATTTTTAATTACCAAAATATATATATAATTTCAGTTCCTTAATTATTCGGTTAGTATTATGCTAGTTGCCGACAAACACGGAGGTTCTGGCATAGTGAACACTCTAATTAATAAATTACATGTTGAATTACACATGCCAGGTTATCAGTTTTGTGGACCAGGTACGAAACTCGAAGAACGTCTTGCAAAGGGCTAGACTGGTGTCAATAAATTGGATAACGCTTGTCGTCAACACGATATATCTTACAGTCACCATAAATCTCTCAGTGATCGTCATAAAGCAGATTTGGAACTAGAGAATAGGGCTTGGGAAAGAGTTAAAGCCAAAGACGCCAGTTTAGGAGAAAAAACCGCTGCTTGGTTTACAACTAATACAATGAAGGTAAAAAGAAAACTAGGACTTGGTGTTAAAAAGAAGTGTAGTGGATGTGCTCTTTCGTTTCGACAACATGTTCTCGTACCCATTTTAGAAGCGCTTAAGAAATCTTTTGAATCATCAGGGAAAGGTTTTCAAACCCGGAAAGATATTTTCAAACCATCATTACAGGCATTAAGAATAGTTAGAATGAGAATAAAAAAAGCTGGCGGTCGCAAAAGGATTCGTGTACCCAGAATAATACCATTTAATTCCAAAACAGTAGGTATTTTACCATTAATACCAATCTTTGCAGGACTTTCTGCATTAGGTTCATTGGCGGGGGGTGCCAGTGCTATAGCGAAAACTGTTATTGACGCTAAAAATGCCAAAAAGACTTTAGAGGAAAATCATCGTCATAATAGTACCATGGAAGAACTTGGGCACAAAGGTTCTGGTCTTTATTTGAAAAAGTATCGGAAACGAGCATTATTTCGAACCACCAATCCTGTTAAATCCTGACTATAATTACGGATTAGCTTTATTAAGCTTTCATTCATACAATAGTATTCCTAATATTGAAATAGGTGCAAAATTTTATCTGTATACTAGTGGCCAAAAGAAGATTGAAGTAGACATTCAAGAAGGTTCGTACGAGATATGTGAGATTGAAATATATATTCGACAGGCTCTTTCTCTACAGAATCAACCAGAAGATATTTTTTCTTTGAAGCCAAATAATAATACATTAAAATGTGAGATATACAGTACCAAGTATATTATTGACTTTCAACCAGAAACGTATTCTTAAACCAAAAGCTCGTCACGCATCTGATATGTCTGCCAATATAATAAAAACAAGAACGATTCATATAGACACCAACATTACTTCTGGGGCATTCTACAACGAAAAACCTTCATATACAATTTACGAATTTGCTGTTAGGGTTGATCCTGGTTTTGCCATTGACGAAACACCGCAACATCTTATTTATTTACCAGTAAATCGTTTTGAAATTAACAATATCACATTAAGAGTTCTCAACCAAAATTTTGATTGTGTTAATTTTCGAGGTGAAGATATAATAGTAAGGTTAGGGCTTAAACAATTTTAGGATGTTGGTTGTCAACAAGTATAAAATCATAAATCCCCAAAAAGAGAATTCAGTACCAACGAAACGAGCAAAGAGGAAACTTACTTCTTCCAACAAGCTCTTTCAACAATCACTAGGATATCATGTCAACTCAAATGTTTGACGTATTCCGCAAACCAAATTTTGAAGATTCCATTCGAAGGGTAGAGGTGCGAACTTATTAACCGACTTCCAAAAAGGAGGAGGTTATCAATTCGTCGCGTATTTTTTCGCTTTTTTTTTGTATGTATGTTACCTGATTTCTTCTCCTGTGGTGCACCGTTTTGAATGAATATGGTCTTGTTTAATAGAGTATATATCCAGATTGGTGAAACTTCAAATTTTGGAAAAGTATTCTATTGGTAAAGTGATAAAATTTGTGAATGAACACATGCGTGCATGAAAATCGACCAATATCCCTACTATTTTAGTCGATTTTTCGATAACTCCTTATGTTTAGTTTAGTTTAGTTTATTTATTGGTAAAGTATTACAACTGTGTGTTTTTACAAGTCAAAGGTACACAAGCATGAAATGTATTAAATATGTATACAAAAGCCTATATAAAATGTTATTAAAATGGTAAGAAAATAAAATGTCCTATTTACTAATATATAGACAACAGTGTACATTATAGAGGCAAACACATTAAAAATGTATACATTGAAATCACTTCCTAAGTACTCCTCAAAAGAATAAATTTTTTATTTCTGCTGGCAGTGCATTGAAAAATTTAATGCCATAATAGTCAGTACCCATTCTCGTTCGTTGCAATCTGTGGTAGCTGAGAACTAATTCTTCTCCTTTCCTTGTTGAATAAGAGTGAATATCGTGTGTTCAGTAGCTGTTTTGGTTCTGTTTCATATAGACAAGACACTGAAGGATAAAAGTGCAAGGTAGGGTAAGTAGTTTTAGCCCCACAAAGCTATCTCTACAACACTCGCGGTATTTTAAGCCTGCAATAATTCTAACACAACGGCGTTGTAACTTAAAAATTTGAGCAGAGCACGGTGAATGCCCCCAATTTAAAATCGCGTACGACATATTGGAGCTAAAGTATCCATGATACGCTGTCAGTAATGTGCCCCTAGATACATTTTTTGACAGGCTCCTTATAAGGAAAGTTATTTTACATAATTTGGAGCTAAGGAAATTAACATGGGCTTCCCAGGTCAACCCAGGATCAAGGTAGACCCCTAAGAACTTCACTGGTCCATCACTCTCTAGAGTCGATGGTGAAGATTGTAATGTAAAATTAATGTTCTGGGTCTTACTAATGTTGAGACTAAGCCTATTGGCTAAAAACCAATTCTCTATTTCACGCTGTTTGATTCGAGTCCACTGCAATATTGGGTCTGAAGGTTGATAGCGCAGCAATGTTGTGGTATCATCAGCAAACAGGATTATCAGGTGATTCAATAGATCGTTAAAGTTTGGCAAGTCATTTATGTATATGAGAAATAACGGAGGACCCAACACAGAGCCCTGAGGTACGCCATGCTGAATCCTGCGATTCGCGGACTGCTGAGTCTCGAAAAGAACATACTGTTCTTTTGCTTCTAAATAGGACTGTATAAGGGTAATACTGCTCGAATCAAAGTTGTAGTGAGATAGCTTTTTGTAAAGAATTTCAAAACTTATACAATCGAATGCCTTCGTTAAGTCCAGGAATGTACCATATGTATTATGCTTATTTTCAAAGCCCTCTGCCACAAACTCACTTAGTCGATTAATAGCCAGAGTTGTGCTCTTGTTGTTACAAAAACCGAATTGATTTGGTGTAAAGATATGATTTACTTCAAAGTAGTTAATCATTTGGTCTTTCAATAAAGATTCAAGAATTTTTGAGATAAGTGGCAATAGAGATATAGGCCTGTAATTAGTTACATCTTGAGGATCTCCTTTATTTTTAAAAACAGGTATAACTTTTGCCAGTTTGAGAACAGAAGGAAATATGCTTTCTCGGATGCAGAGATTAACAAGTGAGTCAGGGGTTGCTAACTATATCTGTGAGATATTTAAGGATTCTAGAGTTGATGTCATAACAGTCTCTGCTACCACTATTTTTAATGTCGGAAATTTTATCTGAAACCATTTTTTTCTGATACTGAGTAAAATTTGAAGCTATCTCCAATGTATTGATTTGATAAATACTCATTGAAGGAGCTATTAGAAAAAGAAAGATTTTTAATCAGCTCGTCTGCAATTGACACAAAGAAATCATTGAAAACCTGGGCATTGAGGTGACTGACTTTCGGTGCTGGAGCGGAGTTCCTATGAGATTTTATTATACTCCACATGGCTGACACCTTGTTTGATGCATTAGCAATGAAATTGTCATGGGTAGCTTTTTTAGAATTTGCTATCTCTGTCCGATACAGTTTTTTGTAATAACTGACCATGTTTTTGGGTTCCAAAATTGGATTTTGCTTATGAAGGAGACTGAGAGTTTGAAGTCTCCCCCTCATGTCTCTAAGGTTGTCATTAAACCAGTTAATTTTAGGGCCTTGTTTGACTTTCCGAACCATTTTCGTTTTTTGTGGCAGACTTTTATCTAAAGCGTTAGTTACGACTTTAAAAAAACTGCAGAACTGATCCTCCACACTTTTGGTACCTTCGGTGATTGATTTCCAGTTATATAGTTGTAGTTGATTATACAGAGAATACAGAGAAGAAAGACCTTCATCAGTGATTGGTCTGAAAGTAATTCTAGTGCTATGATTATATGAGAGTTTGAGTGGTGTATTGAACAGTAATCCGGAATGATCAGAGATGCCCTCTAGAGCAACGGGAATGATGTCTAGATTGGACTTGCTGAAGTTAACATAGATATTATCCAAAGTTGATTCACCTCTCGTTTTGAAGTTAACTGTTGGAAACAAATCATAGGAATTAAAAAAGAAGTTGAGATAGTCAACCTCCTTGCAGTTCCGCCGTTCATAATGCACATTGAAGTCGCCAATGACTATAATGTTCTCTGTATGATCAATTTTTTCCAGAACAAGAGACATGACCTCTAGATATCTATCCAGATCGCCTTTAGGAGATCTATATACTGTTACTATTTGGGTGTGTATAGAGGAAATATAGATCCCAACTACCTCACACTGCAACTCTTTCGAAAGTTTTGACAGGTTAAGTTCTTGACATTCTAAGTTCTCTCGTATATAAATACTCACACCCCCATGCACTTTATCCGATCTACAAAAGCTAGTTATAGCTGTAAAACCCTTTATTTTTAACTCAAAGAATTCATCTGATTGAAGCCAGTGCTCATTGGAGCAAAAGCAATCTACCTTTGATTCATTAAGAAGCAATTCAAAGTCAGATATTTTGTCCCTAATACCTTGTACATTGGCATAAAATAATTTAAAGTTTTTATTGATAATTAGACCCTTGCGACTCCGTTCCTTATTTGGTGATTGGATGGATTCCGCAGGCGTTGAAGATTCAGGAAATGGTTCACAATAACCCCATTTGGCCAGAAGTTAGGGTCAAGAAAATCTTCTTTTAAGTTTTGTGGTACCCCGAGTTTGAATGAGCTTACTTGTTGTCTGGTTGTCCGCATTTTTTCACAAGTAATGATGTTTTTGTCTTGCGATTTGAATTCTAGATAACTGAGAATGTCTTTTTCATCGGTTTTCCTGGATAGTCCAGTAACAAAAATCCAGTGGAATTTCTGAGCAATTTCTAGTCCAGTTTCATTTTCATTCATGCCCCTAATTGGAGCGGGCCGTTGGGTCGTTGCTGAGGTATGACGAAGAGAGCGGTTTCTCCGTCCCTTTGCCCTTACCTGCTGCCAGTTATCTTCATCAACCAGATCAGATTTCGATGGAGATAAATTTGCTTGATTAGGTATAGCAGCACTAGGAAGTTCATCTTCACTGTTATTGTCTGTTCCTTGCAATTCAGAGTTATTTTGAATTAATTTATTTACATAATCTTCTTGTAAAGTAAAGTTGTCATTTTCAATGGAAGCTCGCTGGATCTGCTTCTTGTTACGCCTACTTGTTGACTCAAGGCGATTTGTGTTACTTTCGTCAATTTTGGAGGTAGATTCCGTACTCTGAAAGTGCTGCATTTGTTCTACGGCCTCTTTTGAGTGCCTTAGTGTCGAAGATGACGATGGGGAGGATAGAAACGGGATTGCCACGCCGTTTGTTTGTTTAGCTGATGAAATGGTCAATTTATGTACTTTGTCCTCCAATACCCCAATTATTTTCTGTAGAATGAGTTCTTTGTCCTTTAATTCTTCAATAATGATGTCTTTACTTCTCAAAAGTTCGTTAAAAATATCTTTATCGACCGAAACAAGCTCTGAAGATGTAGATTTTTCGTCAATAATATTGGCCCTACTTTCAGGGTCAGATTGGTGAGAGCAACAGTTCACCTCACTTTTTCGCCCCCCTATAACCAGGAGACCTTTTACTCTTAGAGCACATGAAGGATGAAACGACCCTCCACATTTTACGCACGAGACATGAGATTTTTCAATACTTTTTTTGCAATGTTTGCAACTTATCGCGCAGCGCTTACTTTATCACGTTCATCGCCCATAGTACTGAATGTGAATTAAATATTCATAAACCACATAAACTAATAAGTCACATACAGATATATAACCAAATTAAAATTTAAAATTACTTCACTTTTAATTCTTAAAACGATCGATAATTTCTCACAATAGTTTATATTTATAAATTTTTACAAACACACAAGTCAATAAAATAAAATTCACAGGATAAAGAAGTATTTAAAATAAAACATGGCACAATACCTTCCAACTTTCAACACCATACACTAGCGTGATTTCAGCCTCTTGGTAGGTGCCCCATATAGGCGATCGGTATATTCCTATGCTGGTAATTTCTGCTTGTTTTAAAGCAACTCTCAAGTGGTTCGTCTGCAGTTGCCTTATTTGTCTGCTTTGGCCGATTTAATGCTGCGGCCAATTTAAAAAAGTTATATTTATTTCCAAGAAAGAAAGAAATCTGTCAAGCTGAAGTATTATTTCGATATTATATTCCGGGTGAAATACTGGTTTTGTTAGTATTAATTTAGTGAAGTATATATTTCATTTTCTGGTGATGTGTATAGTTTTTTCACGTTTATTCTATTAAGGAAGATCCTTAGGTGATCTCATATACTTTTCTGCGACGTGCAACTTGCAGTTTTGCAGAAAATCGCCGAAAATTCCAAAATTCTTATCAAAAATTTCATCGAAATGACATAACGGACATTTCCTCATAAATATTTTAATTCCAACGTAATAGTGCGGTAATTTTAGGCACTGGAAGTTTTAACTGCGAATTTGAAAATTTTCTATATACATCGCAAGCATATAGATAGTAAAGCATAGTATTTTCGGCTCCTTAAATCAATGAGTACCAAGCTCGTGTTGTTTGTATACCAGGCAAATACCTATTTAAATGCAAATTTTTCCATTTTGCGAAGACGGTGCTTTTAGTTGTCACATTCTCCCGGCCTAATAGAAAATTCAGTGACAACACATGTCAATCTAAACTGCTATTTGGTGGGTTTATACACAGGATGTTTAGTCATAGCAAACAAAATTACAAAGTAAAGTGATAGGAGTTGCATTTATATGAAGATTAAAATATAGGACGGAGTAGAATGATAGTGGTCCGTAGGCAGCCGTATATACAGGATGGTTGGAATATAGGGTGGACTGGACGTTTGGTGGTATGAAAATGTTGGAAAAAATGTAAAATTAAAATTATATAGGGTGATTAAAAAACTGTATATGATGTGGACATAAGCAAATCATATACAGGATGGTTGAAATATATGCTGGAATTGAATTATATTTATACATTGTGATTAAAAAATTATTTCTTTTATAGCCCATAAAAAGTTACATAAAGTGTGGAGAGGAATTAATGTTACACAGGGCGATAATATAAAATGTTAAAAATGAAATAATTTATGGGTTAGCCCACAAGGAGTTATATACTATGGTTGAAATATATTTTTTATTATCCGTATGTGAAATCATTTAGTAATAATGATATTGTTGAAATTACAATTAACCAGGCAGGCTGCTGGTTTTTAATGGCGGATTCTGCCATTGACATAAAAGGAAAAATTGAAAAAATCAGTAATGGTAATGGTGATATTTTATTGGCACTTAATGCTGGTGACTTTTTCTTTGATAGCATTACCTACGAACAGTGTGGAAAAGAAGTGGATTCAGTTCGAAATCCAGGACGTGTTAGTACTATCAGATCATATTTGTGCTATGATCCAAATAATTCCAAGGACTTAACAGTAGCTGGATGGAATTACCCCCACAATCCCATTATTAATACAGACAAATCTTTCCGAATGATCATTCCTTTGAAGCATTCTCAACGACTATAATATGGTAATGTATGGAAAACAAACACTTCGGTTAGTAAGGTCTCGAAATGATAATGACTGTCTTATCATTAGAGATGCTAATACAACCACCAAAATTGTGATTGAAAGCATAGAATTAAAAGTCAAACATGTCTTTCCCAATGATGATTTAAAGTATAAACTTTTACAATCAATTAAACCGGATACTCCTATTATATTTATTACATTACCATTTAGAAAATGGGAATTGCATGAATTACCTGCTTTGAAAGCTGGAGGTAGTAGAGAAATATGGAGTGTAAAAACATCCTCAGCAGAAGAAAGTCCACGTTACGTAATTATAGCTTTCCAAACAAACAAGTATGGTAAAATTTCAGCAAATCCCACAGAGTTTGATCATATTGATATTAGCAATATTCGCTTAACATTAAACAGTGAATATTGGCCGAATGAGAGAATGATGATAGACTTTACCAATAACGAATACAGTGAAATATATAAGAACTATACAGATTTTTATTTGAATTTTGCTGGTGAAAAACATCCTCTTGTTGATTACGTTGCGTTTAAATCACGACCTCTATTCGTGATAGATTGTTCAAGGAGGAATGAAACTATGAAATCAACAACGGTTGATATTAAGTTAGATATTGAATCCAAAAAAGGTTTTCCTGATAATACTAGAGTGGTATGTATCATTATTCATGATACTATTATGGAATTCCTCCTCCTCAGTGAGGTTGTTAAGCATATATATTAAGTCAGTACCAATCCAGTAGTATTAGTAGTTGATTGTTGACCATCATGAAGACAGCAACGGTAGATATACAAGGATTTAACCTTCAAAATAATGAATTTATTTTCAAAGAAATGGCTATTAGAATTGGGATGCAACTCAATCATTACTTATTCAAACCCACAAAGACATATTTTTCATTATCTAAGGAAGAAAGGCAGACGGTGAATTATTTTGAACGTAAATATCATGGGTTGAGATATTCCAGTGGTTATATTGAATGTATAGAAATAAACAACATCATAAGGGCCATTTGACGGATATAAATTGTATTTTCGTTAGAAGGCCATCAATGATCAGTATGATTTACTTGTTAAGAAATTGGAAGAAATCAATTTGGAGGAGATAAAAGTTGTCAACATCGAAACACTGGACGGATGGGCACGGGAGCCGACCCCTAACATGGAAAATGGTGGTAATCCAGTCTGTTTAAATCATAAACAAGGACAATTTACATGTGTTATATACTGTGTTAATCTTTTACATGATTGGGTTTATAACAATACTAATGTTGAATGTACAGTATCACTGAAATAAAAGTTGTATTTTTGAAAAATTGTTTGTTTTATTATCACTATACATTTACAGACATTTTTTTGAGATATTTTATAACAAATTTTAAAATGAGAAATGAACAAATTATCAAACACACAAGAATAAATGTATTTTTAATATCACTTTGCAAGTCCATTGGAAAGTCACTATTTTTAGTATTTTTTAGCGATGAAGTTTCATTACACATGCATGAAGCTGTTGAGGTTTCATAATTTGTAATGGTTTCTCCTGTCTCATAAGTATTTGTTATTACTGATGAGTCACTAGGTGACGTTGATTCCTTAATCTTAATAAAAGATTGTATGTCTCCTGTTCCATCAGGAAATAGTAACTTTAGTTTATATGATAGATTACTGGATTGAGGAAGTTCGGAATAATATACAGGCAGATTCCCATCATTTACAAGAGTTTTCCTCATTAGTGTAAACTGAGACCTGTTATCACAAGCCGAAAAACATATTGCAGCATCTTTAACCCCATGTGGAGAATTAATGTATAAGATGTTGTTTATAATTGCAGTTAAAATTATGAAACTTTCCTTCAAAACTGCCATGGCTGAATTCTATTTAATGGGTACTGTACAGGTGGAAGTTTTCTCTTCTCAAACAACTTATTCCAATTTTGGTTCAACCAAACTATTATTACTTTTATCGGTTATAATTTTAGGTTTGCACTGTGGCGAATACATATATAAACTAAACTCTCTCAATAAGATTTAATTATATTTAAAGCTAGTCTTATCTAAGCCATATGACATCAGCACTTTTTAAGACTTTAAATCAGTATAATTACTGAACCCCAATTAGATTTCAGTTAGTCCTACAATGAACTTCCTGTGGTTAATACCATTATTTGTACCACCCTTAGCGGCAACAATTATAGATGAACATGAAGCAAAGCAGTATTTAGAACATTATGGTTACATTGAGAATAACACGCAAACTGACTTTAATTCTGTACTAGTAAAGTTCCAAGAACAGTATAATTTACCTGTAGATGGTACATTGAATGAAGAAACAATTTAATGAATAGACCAAGATGTACAGTTGGTGAAAATAATTTTGCATTGGTATCCAAATGGAATAAGATAAATACACAATGTCCTAACAATTTTGATGGCAAGGGGAGTGTGCTAACACATGCTTATTTTCCTGAAAACGATATATGCCGAGAAATTCATTTTGGTAGTGAAGAGAATTTTTATTTTGGTCTTGATGGTAATGTGCCTGAAGGCCAAGTTAGTTTTTTAATGGTTCTAACTCACGAAATTGGTCATACCCTGGGTTTAGCTCACAGCAAAGTTCAAACCGCTGTTATGTATCCCTGGTACCAAGAACAAATAACAGAAATAAATGATGATGATAAATTAGCACTTGAAACTTTGTATGGTTCCGTTAATAAACCTCGCCCTACAACGCCATCAATAAAGATTCAGTATACTACTGAAAAGATGAAAACAGTAAATGGAACAAAGAATTTGTGTGACGTTAAGTGTCCTGAATCTATGTTTTTAGCATATGCCTCAGATTTTACAAATTATAGACTCTATATTATAGACAAGCAATTACTGCGGAAGATAAATATAAATGACCAAAAAAATCCGTCAGAACCAGAAACATTAGCAGATTACTTACCTAGAGAGCTTACACATATTTCACATGTTGTCCAGAAATCCTTCGGTAATTTGATTGTTGTTTGTGGTAATCATTTTTATGAGGTATCCTTTACCAGTTCACAAATTCAAAAATATATTGAGATTGTTTTACCCAAGAATAGCGGAATTAATACAGTATTTAGTTCATATTCATGAAAACTTTACATTTGGTACAACAATGTCTCATTTTATGAAATTAATGGAGATAAAATATCCAACAGAGGGCGTGTGAAGGATATGTTTCCAGGTGTTCCAGAAGATATTACATCAGCTTTCCGTTACATTGATGGACATATGTACTTTTTTCGTCAAAACACTTATTACAAATATAATGAATTTTCTAGAAGAGTTGTTGAAGCAGGAGTTTTTAATTGGAGTTTATTCAATGTTCCATGTCCACATGAGAGGGTATTAGAGCAGTTGAGAACTTTGTTAATGAGAATAATACAAATATATGAATAGAACAATATTTACTGTAATTAATAAAGATAAAATATAAATTTTTCAATATGTTTTTATTTAATATATAATCCAATAATTATGAATAAAAAACATGATAAACATATGCAATATAACATCATAAGCTACAAATAAATATCCATTACAATTATTAATCCTAAAAATATAATAAACATGATTCAAAGCTACTCCTTGTACCCCCAAGGAAGGGTATCTGTTGAAACAGGTAGTAACTGACGCTTATCGTCATAAGGATTAAGGGCTATTTTGGTTTGTTCTATACTGTAAATATTGTAATATAGTCCGTGGGTTCAATTTAAAAATTATAAAACTAATATTCACTGTCACTTTTCTAGAACTTTATTTACATTCAAACAGCTGATTCAAAAATACAATAACAATCCCATATAAGCTAGTCGTCGCGGTATCACTGCCTGGCGTTCTTCTTTTATATCACCAGCGTAGAATTCTCCAGTAGAAATCATCATCGCTCCTTCCGCGTTTGTTGTGCTGAAATGACACAGGGTCGGCTTTGGGTAAATTTCGTAACAATATTATGGGCAAATGATTGAAATGTTCTTTGACTAATCAACTTTTCTTTGTGATCCGTTAAACAATTAAGGTAGTCCTGAAAAGAAATTTTATTTTTGACTACGCTAGACTTGATCTCCTTAGACTTTTTTGTGCATCAGTATCTTATATTTTAAATGTATACATCTTTGATCTCAAACCAATGATTTAATGATTTTACCATTAACCTCATCTTTCATGAGGCCAGGAACTTTTTTATTTACAAGGGGTATATTGTATTGATTATCAACAGGATAATCACTTGTGTCAAACTTGCATATGTCAGCTTTAATAATTTCTTCATATACATTAGCAGACTTTATTTCATATATTAAGCTGTCTGTGTCTGTATATAACAATTTTCATATACCAGGGAATTTTTTAAGCATATATCCATTATGGAAATCGTACACACATGTTTTTGAAATTTCTAAAATTGACATCCCTACATATAGAGGTTTATTAAATACAATATTTAATTTGTTCAACTCTATTGCCACTAAGTTATCACTAAAAATAGTGCGATTATGAAACGCTGGATTCGATATTAAATTTTTTGCACCATACCGTCCCTTCAATTTATTCACTAATTTCACGACCCGATGTTTTCTTATATTTTCCATTGTTTTACCAAAAACTGCGTTATTTGCCAATTTGTAAAGGTTTTTTTCGAAATTAGTAGTATCTTTAGTTCGCAGTTTGGTATTTAAATCAATATATGGTTTTAACCATGGACTTTGACTGAATTTCAATATGCGGTGAATCTTTTTAAGTTTCAACCAATACTGTAGAGTTTGCTTTAAATTTCTATAATGGATAATATATTTTCGTTTATCATAAAGTGTTGTCATTAATTTGGGTAATTTAGACCCTGGTGTGATAGAATGTTCAGCACAGAATGGCGAATCCTTGTGCGTTTTATCAAGACTTGCACAGTATTCCAAATCAACTTCTAATATATAACCTTCTGGAGAATCATCAGATATGGAATTAACATCAAAAATTTCCACATTTTTTTTGGTAGTGGCTAACTCATTGCCCACCCATATAAATTATTGACATTTAGATAGAGGATATAGGAAGATTCCTTTTCGGGATCATAATTGGGTAAGTGCTGATTGTTAGCTTCAGCATAGCGATTACAGCATTGACTTATTCCACCTCGAATTCCTTTCTCAATAAAAAGAAGAACATGTACGTCCTGAATTATATCCAATTTGCATTTGGTATACTTTACCATGCATGTCCACGTATAACCTGGCATAGTATAGAACCAAGCTGGATCTAACCCATATGTGGAGTGTGCCTTAGTACGGAAATTTTCAAACACATCTGCTAAAAGCAGTACATCAGTTTTTAAATATAAGTCAGAATATTAACCTAGAGATTTCAAGTGAAAATGAGAGAAAACAGTTTGGGCATGCTCATAATTGCCTGCAGAAAGTTCAGTGTCACAGAGCTTAATTGAAGGAAGAGTAGGTTCTTCTAATTTTTCCCAAGAATCAATGTAGTCATAACAGAAAACACCTTTACGAGTAAGAAGATTTAAAGAGTAATCATTCAAATAATTGAAAACAGATTTCAAATTTTGGAATCTATCTTGCGGCAGTGTTGAAACTAGTATCTTCTAAAGATGCCCCTAAAAACCTACATAAGTCTATAAATCGAAATTTTATGTTTGTATCATTATCATACTGAGTAAATGAGATGTATTTCTCTTTATTAATTGGTAATAGTGAAATTTGACTTGTTTTACCCAAACACTTTATGATAAAATGACTGTCGTATCCAGTGAGGTTATGAAATACAACTGGTATGACAACACCCTTTTGAAAATTTAAGTTGCAAATATTATGGGCATATCCCCTAAAATCCCCTGTAAAATTGTCATGGTCTTTTATTATAACAGAATTTTTGTCAAAAGGTTTTTCACATATGTGACAAAAACTATTATCGGATATAAGATTAGGCTGAATTCTCATAGGAACAATATTTTTATTTTTAAACAATAAATTTAGCAACCTCTTGCAACTCTGACTTAAAATAGGACAAACTATCATCGTATGAACATTTCAAATAATACCCTACATTGAAAGGAATATGGTTTTGATACTTATTGGGTTTTTATTTAAAGCTTCACAGACAGTGGCCGGAGAAGTGGTTTCCAAATGTTTTTAATTTGGACGCTGGGTTCGCTAATTATATTCTCGTTCGAGATTATATATGCTGTCTCTATAAATTTTCTTTTCTACCAATGCTCCTCCTTGTGAATTACCCTGGCCTGGTCCCAGTTGATGTTGTGGTGTTCGGTCCACGCGTGGTTAGCTAGCCCAGACTTCGTCAGCTCCGCCCTTTGAGTAGCTGTGCGGTGTTCCTTAACCCTGGTGTCCAGCGGTCGCTTTGTCTCTCCAATGTAAAGTTTGCCACATTCACAAGGTATACTGTATATGCAGTTATTTGGTATTGCTGGAGCGTCAGGCTTCGTTCTTGTAATCATGCTCCTTAGAGTGTTGCTGCTTTTGAAAATCATTCTGATTCCATATCTGTGTGCAATTCGCCTAAGTTTCTCCGACAAGCCTTTAGTATACGGTAATAATAATGTTGCTATCGTGGTTTCCTCTTCCTGCCTAGGTGGTTTGTCCAGTTCTTCAAACGCCTTGTTAATGATGGTTTCCGGGTATCCATTCGCCAAAAGGTCTTTTCTAAGTTTCACTTGTTCTTCTTTGAGGACTTCTGGTACTACAGATATTGTTGGCTCTATGGATTAGAGTTTTGATGATGCCAGTTTTCGTTGTTGATGGGTGGTTAGAATTGTAATGTAGATGAAGTCCTGTGTGGGTAGCCTTCCTGTAGACTGTTGTTTGGATTCCGGTCCTAGTCCTTTGGACACTTTACATCTAGGAATGGTAGGCACCCATCTTCTTCCATCTCCATGGTGAATCTAATGGATGGTTGGCATCGGTTTATAGGTGCTCCAGGAATGCCTGTAGTTGTATCTCTCCGTGTTGCCAAATGATGAAGGTGTCATCGACATATCTCAACCATAGCTTGGGCTGCTTCTCGTATCTCTTCAGTGCATGTACTTCGAACCACTCCATGTAGATGTTGGCGACGGTTGGCGATAAAGGGGAGCCCATATGCAATCCATCTTCTTGCCTGAAGAACCTGTCCTTCTCTTGAAAGTAGCAGTTCTTGAGGCAACATTCAAGTAAGTCCATGATTGAGTCCATTGTGTCCTTTCCTTCATATTGACGACACCATATCAAAATTACCAGTATACAATAATAAGTGTACATTTGAAAGCAGATTAGAAACATACAACACCTGGCCAACAGCATTAGTTCAAAGATCTCATGAATTAGCAAAAGCAGGATTTTTTTATACTGGACATGGGGACCTAATTATTTGTTTCAATTGTGGTATCGAACTAAAGGACATACTACCTACAGATGATTCGGGAAAGACATTCTAATATGTTCAGTACATGCATCCTATTAAGTGAAGAAAGTGATGAACAAAACTCCCAAACACTACATTGCAGAATCTGCCTAAAAAAAGATCTTAGTATAGTTTTTTTACCATGCAAGCATACTGTTTGTTGTACCGATTGTTCATTTAAGGCTAAACAATGCTGTATTTGTAGCAAAGATATACTTAGTTATTTAAAAATATATATTCCATAAACATCTTTTATTTTCTTGAACGCATTTTCCCACAAAAACATTCTTTAACTATCAAAGTCTCACGCAACACGGACTTTGCAAAGAACCACAGAACACACGACAGACGATGTTACAACCTGTCACCCCACAAAACACAACGTCAACCACGAAACACAACCATCTCTCAACATAACCTCATTCGTTCAGCCCCCATTACATAACCTATGCACACACACACACAACAATCAGCCCCCATAACTTCTCACACAACATCTCAACACCTACAAACATAACCTCTACACACCAGTCCCCATACCTCACTTTTCATCAAACACCACTCAGCCCCCATAACAGCCATCAGGTCCCCCCCAAAAGCTCCCAGCGGAACCCCCCACGAAAGCTCACCCAAAGACAACACACATAACCTATAAACACATAACCTTACACCAAACATCAGCCCCCCGGCCCCACACCAATGACACATAACCTATATTCACATAACCTTACGCCCCAGCGGAGCCCCCCACGGAAGCACACCCAAAGACAACACACATAACCTATAAACACTTAACCTTACACCAAACATCACCCACCTTACACGGGGGCTCTCCACCGACATACACACAACATGGGGGCCCCAACGGAGCCCCCAGAGGAACCTTACGGGGGCACACCACACCCAGAACACCTAGATACGCTGCCCTAAGGGTCTTCTTGAGAGCATCGGCATTATTATGCAAACGACCGGTACGGTGTTCAACCTTGCAATCGTATTGCAGTAATTGCTCCATCCACCTGGCCAGTTGTCCTTCCGGTGTCTTCATGTACAACAGCCATTTCAGGGCGGCATGATCGTTGCAGATTAGAAAATGACGACCATAGAGATATTTGTGGTAATGGTCTGCAGCCCTGCTTATTGCAAGAAGTTCTTTTCTGGTGACGCAATAAATCCTTTCCAGTTTCGAGAATCCACGCCTGTAATACTCGATCACCCGCTCTTCACCATCTTGCACTTGGGAAAGGACGGCGCGAAACCTCTGTTGCTGGCGTCGGCATCTAACATGATCGTGCCGGACTAGAAAACGCTAGGAGGCTGGAAACGAGTACCGCCTTCAGTTGTCTGAACGACATTTCATAATCCTGATTCCGGAAGGTTTCTTTTTCAGTGGTCTGTGTTGTAGCCGTGCGGCAATGGTGGCAAATGTATCAACAAATCGCCTGTAGTACGATCAGAAACCCAAAAAGCTTCTTAGTTAATGCTTGTCTCGTGGGATCGGCCAACCACGAATGGCTTCTATATTGTCTTAGTTTGTGCGTATTCCTGTCTCAGCAACGACGTGTGTGACCCATGACCAGAATTTCGTCGAGGGATACTAAGCATGTTCTCCATGTCAACCCGCACAATACATACTCCATTAGCCCCTCAAATGTAGCGGGAGCATTACATAACCCAAAAGACATGGCCGTGAACTGTCACAGCCTTTTACTGGGCGGAAATGGTGTCTTTTCTCTATCGTTTTCATGTAGTCCAGTCTGCCAATATCCACTCTTTTAGGTCTATTGTGTAGAACCAACGGGACCTTGCTAGTGTGCTCAGTCAGTGTGTTTTCGATTCGGGGGAGTGGATAGCTGTCTTTCTTCGTAACATTGTTCAATGTTCTGTAGTGAACGCAAAAACGGTTGGTTCAATCCTTCTTTTTTCACTAAAACAACGGGAGCAGATCATTGGCTGATGGATGGTCCAATAACTCCATTTTGTAACATGGACTCAATGTTTTCCTCGACTGCCTGTTGTTGCCCCAATGATAGTCGCCTTGGTGGTATGCCGATGGGTTGAGCCTTCCCAGTATCTATACGGTGCAGTATGATGTTTGTACGACCAGTAGTACCATCTTGACTATTAAAAATTTGCCAGTAATTTGAGATAAATTGCTTAGCTATCTGCTGTTATGCTGGTGTAAGGTGTGTCAAATGGTCGGTGAATTGTTTTAGAAACTCTTTACTGGGCCCTGTCTCCTTCACCGGTCTATGATACGCTTCTTTGCAATTGATGATGGTGCCTGCTGGCTCGAAACAAGCTATTTTTTGAGCATTGGTAATTCGGATGTCGTTGTTGGACATATTCAGGACTCTAATTGGTCTGACCCGTCCTGTTTTAACTATAGGTCGTCCCACTAAGTAGTCATGAGCTGAATGTAAGGGCTCCACCATTCCTACGCAACTTCCAGGATTGCTCTCTAGCTGCCCAATAATAATTTGTGCCGTTCGACAGGGAATTCTGGTCGAGAACGCTGAGCTGTTGACGGGCCGTGTCAATACAAATTCCTCATTAGGACATCATATCTCGGGTTGAACATGGACCCATGCTGGCTGATTAGGTCCATACCCAGTATGAAATCGTTCTCAATCTCTGCTACTAGGACCCTATGCCGGATTCTGTTGTCCCCTATCTGTAGCACCAAATCTACCTCACCCTGTATTGACATGGTCTCGCCGGTGACTGTTCTTAAATGGATGTGGTTGTTAGCTGGCCGAATTTCCAATGACCTCAAAACTCTGGAACTGGCAATGGACACAGCGGCGCCACTGTCAAAGGTGATGGTGATTTCTCGGCCATTGATGGTGCTATCTAGGCATTCGCTCAGAAAGCCCGCAGCAAAGCTTCATTACTTTTCTTGATGCCACTAAGTCTTAGATTTCTTTGTTCTTCAACATCTCTGATACCGTTTATGAAACTCTGTGTGGCAAATTGATTCTGAGTTTGTTCTGGTAGGTCTGGGTAGGACAAGTGAACTAAACGTTTAATGTCTGCTTTGGATTCTTGCAGACTCTCTCCAGATTTTTGTGTTTTTTACCACTAAGTTGCACTTGGTATACTTGACTCAAGGATTGATTGTCCTATCTTTTGTCTAGGATTGCGATGATCTTGTCGAAGTTACCTTGTTCATCCACTGGAATGCTTAGGAATAGCTCTAACGCCGGACCGCTGAAAGAAAGTACCAGAGAGGTAGATTTTTCTTGGTTGTCAAATTGCAGTTTGTACATGCGTGTTTTGTTAAAGGAACCTTTGGTACTCCCGGTGTTCTGGTATTTCCCTCCCTGCAAGTCTTGTTGCATTTTTTAATTTCCACTTTGTTTTGCATGGTATTGATTTAATGTTGTACTTCACTTTGAACTGTTTTTTTTTAATTGAACTGATTTGAACTGAACTTTTACCTGGTTGGATGGAATCGATGTCTACTACTTTGGTTCCAAGAGTATCCACGGTATTTTTTAGGATATTAATGTCATCGTTTATCCCTTTTACGTCTAACTCCACTATTTGCATTCTCTGATTAACTGCTTTATTGACCTGCGTTACTATTTGCATTAATTGTTCAAATTGCTGTTGTCTTTTTAATTCATTTGTCTATCTCTTTATTTCAGTTTGTTTTTGTTTTTCTTCAAATATTTCAAATTCATTCTGTCTCTTCAATTTAGTATGTTCTTGTTTTTGCTCAATTACTTTAAATTCGTTCTGTCTCTTCAATTCAGTTTGTTTTTGTTTTTCTTCAAATTTGGAAAATATACCCCTAATTAAATTCTGTTGTTCACTTTTCATCGTAGAAACAAGGCTTTGTTAGTTTTCATCTATATTAGTTACAAGGTTCTCTAATTCTGTTTTACGTTTTTCATCAAAAGATTGCACTAATCTTTGTTAGATTTTCTCTTGAAGTAGTTTCTCCTTTTTGTCACCTTTTTCCAGGATGTGAGTTTTTCGTCTAGTTTATCAGTAACCTATTTGAAGTGTTTCTGCTAGCCTCGTCCATTTCCGCTATACTTCGAGTTGTAGCCATAAATCAATTTAGGATGTTAACTTCAGTTAATCCCATACGCTGGCACCAAATTGCAATAGATTATGTGGGTTCAAATTAAATGTACACAAATATTCACTTTAACTTTCGACGTCTTTGTTTACAAAATAAATTCACTGTTTACAAACAATGAGTAATACTACAGCTGACTTCTTCTGTCGATTGAATCACATGAATATAAACTAACTAAACTATTTAACTTGTCCTTTTAAATAGCGAGCGCAGAACATAAATGAATGCCATGATTATTTCTTTATTGTCGGAGCGTTTACAAGACCCTTCTCGAGCCTCCTTTTTTAGTTACCCATCGAAATATAAGGATAGGCATTGTTGGTTTTTTATTATTTCAGCCGGTTTTATGTTTACCTTGTTTTTATCGAAACGATTAATTTAGAAGGTGTCTTAATTTTACTCTTTAGCGCTGCAAAATAAATTTTATAACACTACCATAGGATTGGATAACGGCAATCGTTCCCTTTAAGGCTTCCGTTTTTTTTTAGATGGGTAATATTTTTTTTAGAGGCGCGTCTATAATAACGAATGACTTTAAATGGTCTATTTCAGTTCAGTCATACAAAATATGCCTTAAAAATATAAATTACTTTGTTTTGTTTTTGTTTCAAGTAGCAAGGTTAGAGGCTTTGCTATAGTTGGAAATAAGAAAACATATGTTTAACCAATAAGTTATTTAACCTTCGATCTGGCAACACTGCGGACGCCGAAAACATGTAAACTGTAAAAAAAATATACTTCTAGACGCAGAAAAAATACATATCCATTTCCCTAAAAAATAGGGAAATGGATTTGTATACCGGACGCTCAATTATTATAAAAATGAAAGGATGCAAAATCATAGCAAAATGTAAAAACTTTATTTCACAGACAACATGAAGTTCAAAAATTATATACTCTTTAGTTTCGGATATAAAAACGTGTCTTTTACGCTAGCATCATCTAATCGTTGGATATACTCGTGTGGACGCAGAACCGTAGGAAAATGAAAAGATGCAGAAAAGATAGTAAGATGTAAATATATATATATATATATATATATATATATATATATATATAGGGTGTAAATAGTTTGACTGCATATATTTTAGGTGCAGATAGTACCCACCAAACAAAACAAAAAACTCTTATAACACTATGGTCTAAAGGCCTCAATAAGCAAGAAAATTTGAAATACATGTTAAGTAAATTATTGTCAATGTGGCAACGTCGCGCTAAAAATGAGATTTGCTTGTAGCGTGAATAATAAAGGAATGAGTGACCACAAAAAAATGAACACCTGTTATTTTTTTGTATTAAATAATTTCATAGTTTCGAGTGCCGGTAGATTTATTTAGGTACATAAAATTTTATGAAATATTATTTTCAAAAATGTACCCTTTTAATATCTATGTATTGAAATGAATATTTATATTTGGCGATTTATTTTATGTTTATGCATCAAGTTGAAGAAGGGAGGATACAAAGTTGTTTACATTATGATACAAAAATAATGCGATACAAACTATATTAAACAAAACATTTCTTATATGTAGTTCTTTTATGTGTTAAATTCTTCGAGAAATAATTGTTACTAAGAAATTAATATTACTTATCTTAGAGAAATAAAAACCTTTGACCTGCAGGATGTCATTATGATAGAGCTCTGGCGAGCAAACGGATTATTTATAGTAAATATTCAAAATTCAAAATTCTTGTTATTACATTTGCTTTCCCAACAAATTAATAGCATGTCAGGTCTTTACCTTATTGTATGATTCTCACTGTTTGTCACAAAATAATACACTCGAACTCACAATTCACAACAGATTTTATTTATTTTTCCAATTTATATTTTAAAATGAAAATCAAATAACTTACGCTATGTCGAATGTCACGCAAAAATCACTTTCAGTTTCTTAAAAGAACCGGGCAGCAAAAAAGCATTCATGGCAGCGGCCTGCTGTAGTACTGAGTATATGCTATGTTGCCACATCTGATCGGAGAAACGTAGGGCAAATTATAACAGAATATTTAGAGTTTAAATAATAATTTTCTTTGTTAATACAGTTATTAAAGGTGTATACGCTATTGAGTATTTACATATTTAGCTTTACAATCATTTTGAAGCCGGAAATAATCTATTATACACTGTAATAAAGGCTACAGAACTTCTAACTTTTTCATTTTTTTTTTGGCAAAACTATAGTTTATTTCTGAAAATGTTATAAAGCTTTTTGATTTGTTTTGATCTGAAGTATTGATCCTCAAAATCTTTGTACTCAAACCGTTTACACCCTGTATATATATATATATATATATATATATATATATATATATATATATGAACTAGGCTAGGTTCCGGGTGAGAACCGCGTCTGAATTTATTAAATGCTCGACGTTTCGACTCCTGCTTTGAAGCCATTATTTATATATATCAAAATATTAAAGTGAAAAAGAGTCTAGATCGCATTCGGGGCCTCAATCTGCCTACTCCCCAAGAGTCACTAGGTAACTGAACTGTATTTGAATCTGCTTCTTTTATTTATAGTTATCGGTTGGTTAGAGGGGGATGTCACGTGATGAAGGGGCTGTGTTGTGATTGGTTTGCTTTGTTTAACCTGGCAATTACGGAGGTCCATGTTGTAGGAAGGCGAGAGCTGTCATCGCGTCGATTTAGACAGAGGGGTCTTTTCTCTATTTCTATGACTGCGAATAGTGGATGCCCTAAGGGAATTAAGAGATATGATAGTCCTACTGCCCTCGAAGTTGATAGAGTGTCCTGTTTGGATATGATGATGCTCGAGAGCTGAAGTCGGATCTTTTTTGCGAACTGACAAAAAATGTTCATATACTCGATGGTTGACGCGCCTGTTGGTACGGCCGATGTAGGTTTGTGGACAATCGCGACATGGAATTTCGTAAACTCCTCGATCCTCGTTAGGTACTTTATCTTTAGAGTTCCCGGTTAAGTTGGCTATAGTTTGACTGGTCTTGAAGACTGTCTTTATTTGATGTCGGTGAAAAGGTTTTCAACGTCAAAACTTACTAAGCGATGGGATATCCGGAAACGATCATTACAAAGGCGTTTGAAGAGCTGCACAAACCACCTAGGCAGGAAGAGGACACCACGGTAGCAACTCTAATATTACCGTATACTAAAGGCTTGTCGGAGAAACTTAGAAGAATTGCACACAGCTATGGAATCAGAATGATCTTGAACACCTTGAGGAGCATGATAACAAGACCGAGGCCCGACGCACCAGCAATACCTAACAACTGCGTATACAGCATACCGTGTGAATGTGGCAATCTTTACATTGGAGAGACAAAGCGACCGCTGGACACCAGGATTAAGGAGCACCGCACAGCTACTCAAAGGGCGGAGGTAACGAAGTCTGGGCTAGCTAATCACGCATGGACCGAACACCATAATATCAACTGGGACCAGGCCAGAGCAGTTCACAATGAAGAGCACTGGTACAAAAGAAAATTCATAGAGACAGCATATATAATCTCGAACGAAAATATAATTAGCGTGCCCAGCGTCCAAATTAAAAATATTGGGAGAGCTCTTCTTCGGCCTCTGCCGCTACGCATCACCGGCAACAAACTTCCAGGTACGACGACGCTGATTGGACCGGATAAGACCCAATGACCATGACCGGCGACGCCTAACCGGTTAAGGGTATAATATAAAAACGACGGATAATCTGAATTTCCTGTCATTCACCTGATGACGATAGCAGATACACAGCTATTGAAACGTTGTGAGATCACCCACTTCAAGACGATGGAAGTGCAAGGAAATTTCGAGGAACGAGTTAAATTGTCTACCAACTTCAGACTAGCTTTAATCATATCAATACATCTTTTGAGTTAACCTGACGTTTTTTTAAAAATAACCCTGATATATGAATTATGCCTTCCGACAAAGGCAATGTAACCACAGCCATAGAAAAATTTTCATATTTTACATTAGCTAATGATTTATTAGTGGTCAGATCGATAACAATATGGCTAAACATTATTCTATGTATAACTCCAATTCTGCAAGATTTTATGGATTACCTAAGGTTCACAAACCTACACTATCGTTACGCCCTATTGTCTCCTTAATAGATGCTCCTAACTCAGGCATTGCTGGATTACTTGTTGAAATCCTATCTAAGACGTATAACAAAGAAAATCAATTCTATGTCGAAGATTCTTTTGCATTTGCTAGTAAATTCAATAACTTTGTTTTACCACAGAATTATGTTCTAGTTAGTCTCGATTTTCAATAGCTTTTTTCTAACATTCCTTTGGATTTAGTTATATCTTCCATCAATAAACACTGGAACTCTATTTCGATACACTGTAATATAAATTATAATAACTTTATTGAACTTATTAAATTTGTTTTTACCACTACCGTTTTCTCTTTTAATGGCAATTTTTATAAACAAATATTCGGCTATCCAATGGGCTCTAAGTTGTCTCCCATTTTATCACAATACGTAATGGATGATCTTATTAACGATTGTGTTTCTAGACTTGAATTTGAAGTCAAGTTTTTAAAGAAATATATAGACGATATTATTTGTGGAATCCCTTTTGGTAGTAATTTAAAACCTTTATACGCATTTATAATGAATATAATCGCTTTCGTAAATTCACCATTGAAGAAGAAGACCATAATTGTAGCGTACATTTCCTTGATACAAAAGTTTTTTAGAGACGATAACACCCTCAAGTTGGACTGGTACAGAAAACCAACAAGCTCGGGGAGGTATATGAATTTCTACTCTAACCATCCGTTCAAAATGAAAATTAACCTTGTTAATGAGATGGAAAGTAGAATTTTAAAAATTTCCCATCCAACTTTTCTTGATAAAAACTTAAAAATTTTGTTTCAGTTATTTTTAGATAATTCTTATCCTCCCAAATTGTTAAATAAATTATTATTCAATAATCCACAAATTCTAGCCGTCGAAAGATTTACACATAGAAATCAGATACCAATTAATCCCTTATTAAATAACAATTCTAATGTGAGCAATGATACAAATTTACAAAATTCCAATTACGTATATGTGTCGCTTCCTTACCTTAAAGAGATCACCCCCAAGATCTTAAAGATTTTCAATAATCAACCTAATATTAAATTTTCTCACAAGTCTCTTAAAACTGATGATTGTTTTGGTCATTCCTTTGGTGAAAATTCATATTTTAATTATATTAAAATACTACCACTGTGGTAATTTTCACAAATTTATGATATTTTATTTGACAATCGTTTCGCTCTGATTACAGGCTTCGTCAGAATTAAATATTAAACTAAATGCTAAACATCTGAATATTTTATATAGTGTTGTAAGATAATAATGAGTATATAGGTAGAAAGTACAATATGTTTACTGCATAATATTAACCTTTCCAATGTTCAATTTGTGTTGTACAGTTAATTCTAAATTTAATCTCAACTAACGTAAGTTTTTATTACATATTAACTTAATATTATAATTCAACTTTTGTGTTAATTGTAGTTTTTGACTGATGAAGAAATAAACAATTTCGAAAGCTCGCAAAATGTAGTTAAAAGAGTATACTTATATATATATATATATATATATATATATATATATATATATATATATATATATATATGTATTATAAGTTGATACAAAAAATAGTATAAACTTATATAACATATATATAAATATAAGTTTATACTATTTTTTGTACAAGTTAAATAAATCTTTTTTAAAAACTCAATTTTGAAAAGTGTGATATAACAAATTGGTGCAGTCAGTAGGATCCGTCAACGTTACTAGAACACGAACTTAATTCTAACTGGTAGCGGCAGATTCTATCCCTCAACGGAGCAAAGAACCTGGAAGAAGACCCAACTGCGATAACAAGGAGAACACGGATCTTCCAATGTTCCTGTTGATGTGAGTAGTAGTGAATCGACTAACGTTTACGGTTTTAAGACTTTTTGATTGATTTGATTGATATATTTGATAATTTGATTTTTATTTGATTGATTAGTTTATTTAATTGATAATCTTGATATATTATTTGAATTGATTTATTATTTGATTATTTGAATTGAAATATTTATTTGATATATTTTGATTTACTCTTGCATTTTATTTAATTATTTACTGTTATTATCCAAATATCGTTTACTCCCCATTTACATATATTTGCTTAATAATTTTTATAGAATATTTTAATTGACACCCGTTTTAGAAACCCTCGTTTGTACTTATTATTTTATTTTATTTTCAACTTGTGTACACTTTTAATTCTAACACATCGAAATAGCACAAGCAACAAACAATGTAGTGTCCGATGACACCGAAAAGTACCGGTTATCGGAAATATTTTCAATCATTCCGGAATTTGAAGGCGATCAAATCTCCCTGGCTACATTCAAACACGCATGTAATTGTGCGTACAATATGTCGACTGCAGATCAAAAATATCTGCTAGTCATTTATATTAAAAATACACTTAGGTGCAAAGCGGCTCAGTTAGTCGCTTCATATTTAAAAATTAAGCAGCTGCTAAGACTGCATTTCGGAGACTCGCGGAATCTGTCTTTGATCCACGATCTCCAACGTCTTAAACAATTGTCCAACGAGTTCCCTCTAACGTTATATAACAGACTTCAGGTTTTGAGTGCGAAAATGCACTCTTGTATTCGAAAATCACCAAATCTAAGCAATGAGCAGAAAGATTCTCAGACTATACTTGTTAATACCATGGTTCTAAACACGCTTCTTACACGATTAGAACCACGTCTAGGCCAAATAATTCGTGCCAGCAATCCCAAAGACCTTCTGGAGGCACACTCTCGAATCAGACGAGAACTTCAGTTGTCATATTTTGAAGAGCAAAAAAATTCTCAAATCTGCTCCTCCTAAACCCACATTTCACGTCTGAAAACCTCCACAACCACCGAAATGCTTAAATTGTGGACGATTAGGCCACATTGCCGTAGATTGTCGGTTGCGATACCAAACCAACCCTCAATCTTCCAACCAAAATTTTAGACCAAATTTTATAAGGCCAATCTTCGAGGCCAAATCCAACCCCAAATAATACCAATCATCAAGGTCCACCATTTCGACCGACAAATTTCCAAAGACCCCCTTTTAAGCCGAATCAATTCCGACCGGCTGTAATACAGACCAATCCTCACTATCGTCCATAAAGGACACATTGTTTTAACCACCATCAAAGTGGAGAATATTCTGAACATCCTGAAACCGATTATGGTTATTATAGTGATAATAACCAACACTATTCTGACGATATCAGTCAGAATTATGTAAGCCCCGACTTCGAAGAAATACCAGACGATACACCCGTTGAACCTTCCAATACCGACGAACACCAGGAATTTCTAGCTCTCTCGAGCCTAGATCAACCACCCGAGTCAACAACTATTTCCGAAGTCCAAACCCAAACCAGAATTTGAATCTGGAAGATTTCAACCCAAATGCGAATTTCCCGGAACAAGCATTTCTCTAAGTCCTCTTTTAACGGTAAATTCCAAAAATCTTTATTATATTCACGAAGCTTCCGAAAAATTCAAACTTCTCATCGATACCGGAGCTCGTATCTTCATTTTTAAAGAAAACACCCTTAAGAATTTTCGTCAAAGATTTCCCGAAAAAGTGACAATCCAAGGTATTACGCACGAGAAACTCCCTATTTCTGAATAAACTCTTATTCCATTTGCCATAGGTAACCCTCATAAGGTTTTTACCTACAATCTAGATATTGAGTTTGATAGAATATTAGGTCTTGATTTTCTTGAACATTACGAATATATTCTTGACTTAAAATCAAAACAGTTAATAACGAACTTCAAAACTATTCCTCTACATAAAGTCCCCGATCACCATCAACCTAAAACACAACCGACAGACATTCCCAATACCAAAATACCAACTTGTACTCATAACAATCGAATAACTATCCAGGCACGTACTGAACAAATTTTCAAATTAAGATGTGAACTTACAAATACTGACGCTATTTTACCGACACAAGTAATTGAGTACGACTTTCCAACGCAGTTGTACATATTAATTCAAAGGGAGAATTTCTGACTTCGATAATAAACGCGAACGCGATGCCTAAAACTGTTAATTTTTCCGATCTTCACTTAGAACCCCTTGACCATACACACCCTCTCCTAAATTTAAATACACAAGACTACTCTGACTTTATAAACTTAGACAGAAACTTAACTATTAGGAAACAAATTCCTACAGAACACCTTAATGACGAAGAGCGAGAACTTATCACGAACCTCTGTTTAGAATTTGAAGATATTTTCTATCTTGAAGGCGATGTTTTTGTCCTTTACCAACACAGTAAAACATTCTATTGACACCAATAATACCAAGCCCGTTTTCACAAAATTGTACAGATATCCTCAAGTCCATAAGGAGGAAATGAAAACCCAAATTTCCAAAATGCTTGATCAAGGCATAATCAGGCACTCTTCTTCTCCTTGGTCCTCACCCGTATGGGTCGTCCCTAAGAAATTCGATGCTTCTGGTAAGCAAAAGTGGCGAGTTGTTATCGACTATAGGAAGTTAAACGAACTCACTGTAGACGATAAATATCCTCTGCCCAACATTTCTGATCTCCTCGACTAACTTGGAAAGTGTCAATACTTTTCGACACTGGATTTTGCTTCCGGGTTCCACCAGTTGGAAATCCTTGAGGAAGACATTCCCAAGACTGTTTTCTCTGTTGACAATGGTCATTACGAATTCGTTCGTATGCCATTTGTTCTGAAAAATGCACCTTCTGCCTTTCAGAGGGTCATGGACAACATTCTTTTGGGTATCCAAAATGAACGTTGCCTCGTGTACATGGATGACATCGTAGTCTATTCACCAACCATCCATGAGCATGTGTCCCGTTTGACAGTAGTCTTTAAACGTCTTAGACTGCCAAACTTAAAAATTCAACCTGACAAGTGTGAGTTTCTCCGTAAGAAAGTTGCTTACCTTGGTCATATTATCACCCAAGAAAGAGTAAAACCAAACCCTTCAAAGGTTGAATGTATACAGAATTTTCCTCAGCCCCAAACTCCTAAAGATGTTAAATCTTTTCTTGGTCTCGCCGGATATTACCGACGATTCATCCCACATTTCGCTAAGATCTTAACAAAACTCCTACAAAAAGACGTAAAATTTATATTCGACGCAGACTGCAAGTCTTCCTTCAACGAACTGACCCTATCTTGATATACCCAAATTTCGAAGAACCATTCCTGCTCGATTATTCAAAAATTGAAATTTCTAACGCCCAACTCATAGACAAATCTCACAAACGAGTAGTCACTTTCTTCTGGCAAAATAAACTCAATGACTTGCATGACAAAATCATCGAAGACATTTTCGAAGAAGACCCGAACTTCACTACTGAGGCTCTAAACGTTCTAGCCAGTAAAACTGTAAGTCATAGAAAATATGTAATTGTCCCTTTACTCTTTGATCCTGGAACAGTTGTCTCACATCTTTTTAACATCCTTTATAACAACCAAGACTAGTTCGACGAATCCGAAACTTTCTGTATTGAAAACAACGTAGAACTACCGATTCTCGAAACTCTATCCTTTATACTCGCAGACAAAGACGTAAAACTAAAAATTTGTCAAAACATTGTGACAACTCCTTCACAAGACGAAATTCCCGTTCTACTGCAACAGTACCACTGCGGCAAAAATAACCTTCGTCATGAATTAATGATCCGACGTATTAAGGAAAAATATAAGAAAGGTAAAGTTCTGTAGAAAAAAACTTAAGTGCTCCTTTTGTCATAACTGAAACACCAAAAACGCCCTTCGAACGTATCAATATTGATATTTTCGAATATCCAACTAGAAACTACGCACTAACTATTAGGGATGAACTCACCAAATTCACTCAAGCCTACCTTGTTGGTGACAAGACAGCTAAAACTGTAGTAAACACCCTCCTAATATTCTTCCAACATTACGGTACACCTCTTCGCATCCATTGTGACTATGGACATGAATTTGATAACACCCTAATAAGGGACCTGTGCGAACTATATGACATAAAACTATCCGTTTCAAGCGTCCACCATCCCGAATCAAACGGTTCTATCGAAAGTTTTCACGCGACTTTAGCGGAAATAATAAGGGCATACAGCTGAAAATCCGGACGAACATCCATTCAACGTCCTCCCTTACGCAGTTATCTGCTACAACACTAAAAACTGGACTACCGGTTTCACGTCCTACGAACTTATCTTTGGGCACACTTCTAGTAGACCCCCGAAACAATATTCGATCAGGAAAAACTCATTTCCAAATAGATTAGGGACCTTAACAACAGAATGAACTACTACTATAGATTTGCCCTCGAAAAAATCGATCAATAAATACAAAAATCTAAAGTTAGATTTGACAAACATGTTTCGACTAACCAACCAGAAAGCGACAAAGTTTACGTGAAAGAGTCTCAGATTAAAATCAAATCCGAAAACAAATTCAATGGACTTTTTGAAATTACCGTGTTAAGAAAAAACTCTGCCACCATTATAAACTTACAGACTAACCAAATCAGTAAAATTAACTTTGACAGACTAAAACCATATTTTGAATGAATCCCTTCTTTTCAGATTCTTTGGACTGTTCTCCAACAATACTCTCTTACACCCGTTAACAATACAATAGGAGTTTTCTTCCATGAAGAAGGCACACTTAAAATGTCTAATGTCAAATGGACACTTCTTGTCTTTGAAGACCTCAGCTCTTTCAGAGGTGCTATTTCAAAATACGAGGCCATACTAAACCGCATTTTAGAGACAATTAACGAAAACACAACTAATACAAAATCCTTTAAACCAAAAATACAAACATATGTTAGCCTCTTGAAACAAATTTCTAAATCCGTTAACTCTAAATATACAGATATCTTCGCTGACACTCAAACTTACCGTACTAACAGAAGAAAACGCGGACTTATTAACGGACTGGGATCAGTTTGGAAAGCATTTTCAGGAAACTTAGAGGCAACAGATGGTGAATACATAAATGACTGTATAACTAGAATTACTAAAGACCAACACCAAATTCAGGACTTAGTAAAGAAACAAATATCTGTAACAACCTCAGTCATTACGAGCCTCAACAACACTGTACAAAAATTTCAATCCGAAGAGAAACTATTCTCGAATAACATTGAAAAAATAAGGCAGTCAATTTTATACATTTCAAATTATTTTGATTTTCATGCATTTCAAATCAACATCTTGGATCTGCGTGAAAGCGTAATGGAGAGTTACATATTTATCGAAAACACTATCGATGATGTTTTGACTGCAGTCTCTTTCGTCCGCTTCTAGTTACTCGAATACTGAAGATACGAAAGCAGAAGGCTACGAGAATTATGCGAACCGACCTGAAGAGGGCAGATGTGACTCTGCCGAAACGTCGTCATTTTACCATCGATCCCGGCAGGGATCAGTTATCAACTACGCGGATGAATTCCCGGAAACCACCTAAAACATTTAGTGCCCGCGAAAACTTAAAAACAAATATATATATATATATATATATATATACTATATATATATATACTCGATGGTCTCGGAGCCGCCACTGCTGCATTGTTGCTTTTAGTTTAGAAAGAAATTATCATAGTTATAGAGAATAGGTGAATACTGAATTTTCATTTATTTGTAAATATACACATCTACTAATTTATATTTATACTATTGTGTATTTTCCCAAATTGACAAAATCCATTCAAAACCATCATATTGGTTTATTATGAAAATATTTGAAGCCACAAAAAATCTAAAACGATCTTCATTTATCCTCTATTTAAAATTCCATATTTCTCTATTTGGCTATGTTTTCTGCCTCTTTAGTATTCGTCTTGTTGGGAATTCTCATATCGGTTAAATATTTTTTGGAGTACTTTACTAATATTCGGGGAGCCCAAGCAGAGATTTTGGGCGTTATTCGAGCGAGAATATAGGGAGAAAACTTGCTCCTTTTAATGTACCCCTACCATATATGAACCCTTTATATAGGGGCGTGCGTTGAGGGCAGCCCGATCAGATAGTAAAAAAAATTGATCCTCAGAAAAACCCGAGCCTGTCAAATTAAGACAAAGTCAGTTAAGTACATGGAGAAAAGTGTATATTTCAATAATCTGACGATTTGAGCGTGACAAGGAAATTGTCGAATCAGAAAGTTGTAAAAAAACGTCAACTCGAAATACTCGAGCGTGATTGATTTATTTTTATTTTGAAGGAAATCCTTTAAGGATCATCAACAAAGTGTGGAGAACACTTTACAGCTGCGGGCTGCTATGTATTTCCCACTCCGCGCCTTTCTTTCCTTCTCACTCTTCAATCTCTCATCGTCTGTCGCCATGATGCTATCTCAGCTGATCACAAAGACGTAGTGGTGGGCAAAGCTGCTACTTTGCAGAAAATTAGCAGTGATAAATGCCTGCTTCTTTTTGAAGCAGTCACTTTCGCATTGAGAGTAGCTGTGGCAATATGCAATGCCTGCCCTTAGGGTATAGTCAAATAACTGGAAGATTAATTTAATTATGTTTTATATGCTAAAATGAAAACAAGATTTCGACGAACTTTAGTTACTTATACAATTTTGTTGAACGACGGGAAATATCTCATGATTATTATTCGACAAATACGAGTATTTTCATATTTGAGTTAAATATGATGATGATGATCCTACGTTTTAAAATATTTTATTCCCTATTTGTATTGTTAACATTTTAATACACATTTACTTTGATTAATATTTTGTGGCTATATTTTAATAAAATTAATTTTATTTTTATGTATGTACTTTCATATCAATACATGATAGAATTACAGATATATTTATAGTCCATATATATCCAATAATTAAAAAAATAATAAAAATCAAATTGTCAGATTAACAATATTCCTCCATATAATTGTCAGATTATGATTGAGGACGACTAGGACATTAAGTTGAACCGCCTGTATACAAATCTGACGCGCTCCAGTATTTCAAGGTCATATGTATTTCTTTATATTTTCAAAATCGGTCTTGACTTTTAGTCGCGTCCAAATCATCAATTATTTGAATAGGACACTTTTTGAGTTCACTTAACATTTCCTCTGAATATCTGACACACTCGAATAACTTTTTTTTTACCCGTTTTTGCAACCATCCCCCACTATATAATTGTCAGATTAATTATCTCTCGGTTATCAGTTATTTCCATGTGACAGTTTTTTTTTCATTTTTTAAAAATTTTACATTTTTTTCATTATTTTTTGTAGAAAAGGACTGGAAGTTTTCGGTACATTTTTTTACCAAAAATCGTAGATTAAGGAAATAGCTTTTTTCGGCATTTGTTTATTTCGGATAGATGGCTTTTGTTACAAGTAATTAATTTGGAGGATTAAGTTTTTATATTAATTAAACATTGTAACACTGACCCCTGATCGTTACGATCGGTTTCATCCTTTCTATGATAGGGAGCCAGTTAATCCAACTGAACAAACCTTCATTTTAGTCCTCGGCAAATACGATAGACAACGTCGTTGATCCCCTTGACCATGCCAAGTGGGTGTGATCTTTGAAGACTTTCTTTTGCTCCTCTGAGGGTTGTATAACCAAAGTTTATCTCCCTGTCGGAACCCGACCGAATTTACCTTCGAATCTTAACCTGTTTTAACTTCATTGGGCTCCATTCCGAACAGTACTCTGGCTGGATTCACTCCTATGCTGTTGTGCACAGTTAAGTGGGAGGTCAACAGAAATAGAGGAATATGCTCATCACATTTACGCTGGTTGTTGCTAACGACATTGGATAGACGTTGTTCCAAGGTCCTGTTGAAGCTTTGCACAAGTCCTTCCGATTGTCGATGCATGGGGTGGTTCTCGTTTACTTAATGCCCAACTTGTACAGACCTGCTGAAAAACTATTCCACCAGCACTATTGCAATCGTAGTTGCCTCTGATTAGGTATGGCATATGCTTCAGGCCTTTAACTAGAGTAATATATAGGGACCATAATGTATTTGTTACCTCTCTCTGACTCATGGAATGGTCCGGCGACGTCAATAGGACTTCCTGCATTCTGACTTTCGTACGGGTCTTCGAGCGGTTACTGCTTGCGCAGATTTTACATGTATCCAGATGAATTGATTGAGTCATAAGTTATCATTCTGAATTCCGGAGAATACTTCGCCGATGTTCTGCAGGTGGTCATCTAATGTGTTCCCCATGACCAAATGTTGACGAGATATACTAGGCATGTCCTCCATGTTAACTGGCTTAACACGTACGTCATTGACCTTTCCAAGGTAGCGTGAGCATTACAAAAGTCAAACAGCATGTCGATTAATTGAAACAATCCCTTATTGGCAGGAAACCATGTCGAATCACAAAGTTATAAAAAAACTCTCCTCGAAATACTCGAGCGTGATTAATTGTTTTTTATTTTGAATGAAGGAAATCCTTTAAGGATTACGGAAAAAATATAATCTGACGTTTTTAATGGGGAGAAGTAGCTAAAATCATCACCAAAGTGTGGGGAATACAGCTGCTAGCTGCTGTGTATTCCCACCCGCTCCTCTCTTTTCTTGTCACTCTTGCTTTATCTCTCAATCTCTCGCACTGTCTACCGCTTTGATGCTATTCCAGCTTATCACAAAGACGTAGTGGTGGGCCAAGCTGCTACTTTGCAGAAGCAGTCGCAGTATGCGAATGCTCCAGAAAAGTAGTAGTAGTAGTGATAAATGGCTGCTCCTTTTTGGAGTAGTCGCTTTCGTATTGAGCGTAGCAGTGGCAATATGCAATGTTTTCCCTTAGGGTATAGTCAAATAACTGGAAGATTAATTGTGTTTTATATGCTGAAATGAAAACACGATTTCGAATAACTTTAGTAACATTTTTATAACAATTTTGTTCAACGTCGGGAAATGTAACACCATTATTATTCGACAAAGATTTTCATATTTCAATTAAATATTATGGTCCTACATTTTAAAATATTTCATTCCCTATTTGTATTTTTGACATTTTAATACACATTTACTTTCATTAATATTTTGTTATATTTTAATAAATTTATGATTATTTTTATGTAGTTTTGATATTAATACATGATAGAATTACAAATTTATTTATATTGTTTTTATTATATCCAGTAATTGAAAAAAAACTCAAATTGGCAGATTAACAATATTCCTCCACATAATTGTCAGATTATCATTGAGGTCATCAAGTTGAACCATCTGTATAAAATCTGAGGCGTTCGATTATTTTAAGGTAAAATATTTTTTTATATTTTCTTAAATGGGTCATGACTTTTAGTCGCGTCCAAATTATCAGTCATTTCAATAGGAGACTTTTTTGAGTTCACTCCTCTCAATATCTGACACGCTTGAATAACTTTTTTCTACCCCTCTTTACAGCAACCCACACTATATAAGCGTCAGATATATCTCTGGGTTATCTAACTTTACATAAACTTTCGTTCATTTTAGGACCTAATCTTCATGATCCAACAGGTCGCTTTAGTAACTATTCTCCACTTACGCCTGCATTCAAAGAACCTTGGGTAACATAGTGACACTCTGGCGGCGAGAGTCCGAATTAGTTTTTACCAATTTGTTCCGTTTCGATGTTGATTTGTTTGAGTTGCTTGTTCTTGGTTTTTGAAATGAGGTCTCGGTGTCTGAAACGTTTGATTTCCCCATTGATACTCTTCTGATCTCTTTATTTTATTTACAGATCAAAATTTACATTCCCATCTATGTGACACTGAACGCTGTGCGCATTAATTAACCTTGTTAAACTGTGTCACTCATATGTCAGAGCATCCTTTATATACCTATGACCTACATGGGGAGCACTCAAGCCCATGCTGATTGTATTTGATTGAGCAATTACAGACCCAACTCCCTTCCAGTAATTTTATCAATTATAAACTATAAATTCCAAACCGGACTACCGTATGTTTATACACCTCCGTGATGTTTATTTTTAGTTGGGTTTTAAACAAAGGACATGTTTTAAATATTTGAAAATATGACAACAAAAAATAAGTTCACTTTTAGATAATTGCACAATGTTTAAATGACATCAAATGCTAGCAGCAATATCCATCTGTACATGCGTATGGATATTTAATTATTATATATTATACTCCACACCACTTAAACTCACAAAAAAACTTCGTCGAGGTGAGATACTTCACACTCACATAGCTTTAATTATAGCCAATCCAATCAAGTAATCTGAGCTAACTGTTTGGACTCCACATTCCAACGCAACTCTCAGGATTTCTTTCTAGCTGCCCATGAATCATTTGCACAGTTTGATAGGGAATGATGAGGATTTCACTACAATTTTTATGGAAGTCAATGTGGTATTGATAGTCCGTGTCAATAGAAATTCTTCATTTAAAAATCAAAGGCCATCATATCTTAGGTTGAACATCCATGTTGATTAATTAGTTCCCTACCTAATATAAAGTAATCCTCAGTATCCGCTACTAGCATGTTATGACGGATTATATTGCCCCTATCTGTATTTCTACCTCTGCCTCGCCCCGAATTGATATAGACTCGTCGGTGACTGTTCTTAACTGCATTAAGTGGCCGAATTTCAGATGTCCTGAGAACTCTGAAACTTTGGACCTGGGAATGGACCCAGAGCGGCGCTGTTGTCAAATATGTTGATGAATGCTCGGCCGTTAATGGTGCCGTTGATGACCAGGCTGCTGATATCTCTGCAAAAACTCCGAACAGATACTGACTTGGGAGCCCGTGGGGGATTAGTCAGCATACCTTATGGTGACTGACTGGTTGTTCCTGGTATTGGTACAGTTGCGTTGGCCAGTCCTGGTTTCTGATTGATCAGGTAACCTCTCCTTGAAGTCAAGTTGGTAATGCCCTGTACGTCCGCAACGATAATATGCGTCCCTGGTTTCTCGTTCTTGTCTTATCGGATAAAATCTACTTGTACCGTTGGTTTGGATATATTCATAATAGCGTCTAGTTTCCAAGTATGGCGAAAAGTCAAAGCATTAAGTCTGAGATTTTTTTAAACTTCGACATCTCTAATACCATGTATAAATTCAAGTGGTCTTTGTTGCCCTTTGATAGATCTGGATGCGCTAACTTTTCAAGATTGTCTGCGTGTTTCCACCCAGTTGCACTGTCTGAGATTGATTGTCCTATCTGTTATCTAAGACTAAAGTGATCCTCCCTAAGTTAACTTGTTCTTCTACTGGAATGCTCTGGAGAAGTCTATGCTGGACCTCTTAAAGTAAGTAGAACAAAGATAGACTTTTCTTGGTTACCCCAATGATTAGTGGCAGTCACTGCTATAAATTGTCGTTTGTACGTACGCCAAGATGAACTGCAACTGATGTTAATAGTGCTAATTTCATATTGTACTTTGCTTTGAATTGAATTGATGTCATATTTTACATTATTTTCGAGACTATTCATTGAACTTATTAGTCCCTTAATTTCATCATTTATTTCCTTTATATCAGATTCTATAAGCTGTATTTTCTGATTAACTATATTGCTTATTTCCTTTACTGATAGTGTTAATTTACAGCACCCAGGTATTTATAAAACCAATATACTCAAAATTCAATATAAAACCTACCTTGGCCTGCTCAGAATTGCTAGGCGGCTGCTTCTCGTCGGGAACAACTGTGGGTGTGGGGAAGATATTAAAACACAAAATTTATTTTTATTAAGGGCGCTAGTTGGTTAAAAAAACCTGCAAGTGAACATACCAACAAACAGTATGAGGTTGTGATGTTATTTCACACGGGCTGTATCAAAACAGTATATGTTCCTTTTAATGAACTGGTTTTTGTCCTCAAAAAAATTGTGTTCACTGGTGCTCACTTTAAAAATTCTCTTACAAATCGACAGGTTTAGGTTTAATAAAAAATATGCAAATTGTAAACAGAGGAGAGTTTAATAAATAATTTAAAAAATATGATCAATAAGATGAAATATACTCTATGATATTTAAATTTTGAGAATCTACTAGAGAAACAATAGTGAAAATTAATATCTCAACAAAAAAACAAAATTGAAATTTAAAAAAAATGTACCCAAAATTGAAATTTAGAACAAATTTACCCAAAATTGAATCTGTAATCAAAGTGAAATATTCAAAAAACATACCGGTATAAACTGTTAACAGAGATACCTTACCTTATACAATGTTTTTCAGAAAATTCTTATTTACCATAGAATTTACTGAAGTCCTGGAAACTCAAAGCCAAATATTTCAAAACTGTCTGCCATCATAGAAACTGTACTTTATACACCAATAGCTGCCCAGTAAACGAATCCTATAAGGTTAACAGTTAAATAGCCATTTGATGAACAGCTTAGCTTCCCAAAACAATGCAAGTATCTAATATTTGGTGCATGCGTTGGAACCAATTGACTAATTGTGTGTTACCGAACATGGTAATAGTTTTTTCGCTATATCTACCGTTTCTATCAATGTAGGGGGATAAAATGGATAAAATGTTTACCAGATTTTAAGTTAGACTTTGCAACAGAAAAAGATTCATCAAAATCAGTTGAGTAGTTCTTACGTGATGCCCGAACAAACAAACAAACAGTCAAACTACAATTTTATAATAGTATAGAATGGATATATAGATAAAGATATCCCTTCATAAAGTTCAGTAATCAAGGAAATCAATATATTTTTTTTCATACTAGGGGAAATTAATTCAATAACAGTAGTTTTCTGGAATAGAAAAACTGAGATATGAGGTTAATAAAATCATATTTTCAACTTGCTAAATTTGCTCTTGATAAACAGTTTATTAGTTTAGTTTTCATTTTGCACCCCTTCATAATAAAATAAAAAAATCCTAGTTCCGGTGCTGTGTTCGCTCTAGATTCTAGATCTAGATCTTTGAACGATATTTTCACTGGAGCGAGACTCGACCGGCCCTTGACTGTAGCGTAAGTGTGAATGCATACATTGCTTCCCATTTGAAACATTTTACCAAACCCGGAACAGACCGAGAACGAATTGTGACCGGCAATATTTTTGAATCTACTGTTCAGTAATGGGGCGATAATGGACTGGATCTTGACTGGCACGTAAGTGTGAATGCACACATTATTTCTCCTTTGAGAATATTTTACCAGAGCTAGAACAGACCGGGAACGAACTGTGACCGGCACTATAATGTGGATCAAGCCTAAAACGTCGCTGCTAGATGTTTCGAATTTTGAATTTTGAGAGATAACAGACATTATACAGTGCTAACAAAAGGTATTGTCCTGGGTATCGCTTATCTATAGAAATTCACACAGACAATGGATAAGGTATTCTACGATCACTGACACGCGAATTAGTTCAGGGAAACTACCGAAGAAGCAACTCCAGTTACAATAAATTCCAGTTATAGAGGCATATCTTTTACTAACTAAATCATGAGGTTAATCAAATAGGCTTCAATTTTTCACACGTAACCTTCAGTTAAGGTGTGTTGTTCACTTTGCACATTGACTATAAGCGTTTGTTTCTCATCAAAAGTTTCTACTAAACTTTCTTGAATTTCCAGTCGAGTCCACGTTTATTTTTTGTCTCTTTTTTCTAAGTAATTTCGAAAAGATTGTTGAGGAGGTCTTGAATTATTTTGTCTATTCATGGGTTTTCTCTCCTCCAAATTTTTTTTTCCTGTAACAGATAAGTATTTAAAAATTGTATATGTAGAACAAAGTGTAGTAATCTATAAAATGATCAACCAGTATTCCTGTATATAAGTAATGTATTGTATATTGTGTAATACTTATCTGTGTATGGAGACGTTTCAACTCCGAGTCTGGAGTCGTTGTCAATCGTTTAGTGTTGTTTTCGAGGTTTTTTTCTAAAAAATTTTCGCTTTGATTTTGAATTTATTGTTTGTCAAAAAATTTTGATCATTTTATAGACATCTCTTTCTCTCAGAAAAACTGTGAGGAAGAATCTCTGTACAGACAGCCAGTAATCCGGGCAGTTTTACGAAATTGCCTTACTACACTTTGTTCTACATATACAATTTTTAAATACTTATCTGTTACAGGAAAAAAATTTGGAGGAGAGAAAACCCATGAATAGACAAAATAATTCTTTTTTCCAAGTTCACTTCCATCGTAGCTTCGGCTGTCCTACACCAAATGCAGGATATCTCTGTGGCTGCACTTGAAAATAATGAAATTAATTAAAATATAAATTTTCTTTATTACTATGATATCACACATAACCTCTATTTTTATTCCGTAAGGTCAACAACCGTAATTACTTCTCCACTGCCTTGCCACCTGCGTTGACTCGCTACTTTCTTCCTATCTCGTGATGACCTCGATGACTAAATTCAAGAGTATTTTTGCTTTTTAGGTGCGTAAAATAATGAAATATTATTAAGTATTCTTATCATTATTGGGAGTGGGACAATCAGCTTCATGAAACTACATTTCACACAATTGAGTTTGTGTGAGTACTGGGTTCTGAGTTCAAAAAACTTTCGTAAATAACCAATAACGAGTATGTGTTGGATTAAGGCAAGTGTCGCGGTGCTGCCTGATTTGTATAACAGTATGGTTTTGGCAAAACCCTTTGATAATCTGAAGTTTTTGTGCAACTGTGTACACATCCATTCCAAACGCGCATTTTTATGAATGAGTCAAGAATGTATTATTTCGAGAACCATGATATAAATGAGATTCAGATGGGAACACATAAATAATTTATCTTATGGTCAAATTGTATCTGAAAGAAAGTAGAGCGCGTCTTGTAGTCCTTAATTTTTAGCTGCTGTTAATTTTAAGCTGCTGAAGTACAGGAAATGGGCGCAGTATTGAACGTCCAAACAAGGCCTTGACCATTGATCATGACTTAACGGTAATATCAAAGTAAAACACAAACCTATACTAAAAAATGGGAGTTATTATTTGAAAAAATCTATTTGACCTTGGTCGTGGTCAAGGTCATGACTAAGGTCAAGGTCAGTTTGGACATAAAATTTTCCGCTCATTCCGAATCTGGAATAAAAAGTAGGAGTTCTGTTTTTGAAAAAATGCATTTGACCTTTATATGACCCTCTAGCTTATGGTCAAAGTTAACGCAAGGTCTAGGTCGTATTTGGTCATCCAAAGCTGTGCCTTCACAAATTCAGAAGTCCATTTGACCTTTGCCAAGGTCATTTTGAACTTCGATGCTTCATTATTACAACTTGTGATTAAAATAGGCAATTTCATGTAAAAATGATCTCTCTTTAACTTTAAGCCGATTTTGAAATTTCATATAGAACTATGAAACCTACCAAAATGTTGAAAATGACTGCTTGATTGAAAAATGAAGAATTGTTGTTTGTCGGTCATTAACTTTGAATTTGATCCTGTGTTTCTTAACGAAATTTGACTTTGTAAATTATGCAGTTTCAGTTTTAAGAAGATATAAGATTTAATGTCTTTTTATGAAAAATATTTTCAGATGTTGAACCTAATCAATTTGCTTAGTTACTGAAATCATTCGTCGTAGAAATGTATTAGGTGAAGGTATGTTCCGTACCATTTTTAAACTTTAACTGGCGAAGAAAATGTTGCCAACTTTCATGAAAGAACATTATAAGTAAATAAAAAATTTAGTAAGACCTACATTAATGATACTAATAAACAAGCACACCCTTCAATTAAAAATAAATTAAAAGGATTGAAAACTATCAAATATTTTCTTAAATTTGTGTTATTATAATTTAAGATAAAATTGTTTTCGAATTGCTTTTGTAATCCTTATTTAAATATAGTGTTATAAAATTATATTCGCCGCCACTGGGGATATCTAAAAAATAAAATAAAACCCTGACCGTCTGGGAGTAAAAACAACGATTGGGAACAAAAACGTGTTAGCATGGAATACTCGAACAAACTGGGAGATGACCGTCGAAATTTGCTAGAAAAATCGATGTGATGTGTAAATAAAACGGTCGTACAATGGAGCAGTAATATAGCGTAGATAGTGTTATTATTTTGATGTGAATTTGTTTGCTAAATCAGCTGTTAGATTGGATTTTTAAGTGTAAATAAAGTTCTAGAAGTGAAGTGAATATTAGTTATTAATTTGAACCCACAGAGGTTATATCAATTTGGTGTTAGAAGTGAAGGAGTAAATGAAGATCAAATCCTAAATTGATTAATGGCAACAACTCGCAGCATCGAAAAAAACGGACGAAACTACAAAAAAAAATTCAGACAGGTTATGGAGGGATTAGACGAAAAAATAAACTCAAATCCTGGAAAAAGGTGACAAAAGAGAAACAACATCAAGAGGAAATTCAAAAAAGGTTATTGACATTTTTTGATGAAAAACGTAACATAGAATTAGAAAACCTTGTTTTTACGATGAAAAGTGAACAACAAAATTTAATTGAGGGATTATTCTCGAAATTTGAAGAAAAACAAGAACAAATTGAATTAACCAAAAAAAAAACGAATCTCAAATATTAGAAGAAAAAAAAACAACTGCAATTCGAACAATTAATGCAAATGGTATCGCAGCTTAATGAAACAGTTAATGAAAGAATGCAAATGGTGGAATCAGACATAAAAGAGATAAACGATGACATCAAGGTCCTAAAAACCAAAGGTAGATGACATCGATTCCCTCCAAGGTCGAGTACAAGTTGAAATCAGTGCTATCCAACTCAAAGTAGAAACAGAAATTAAAAAAATACAACAGGACTTACAGCGAGGAAAATACCAGAACACCATGAGTACCAAAGGTTCCGTTGGCAAACTACCCACATTTGATGCCAGTTCATCGTGACCCAAGATAAACGGCAATTTGAAGCCGTGGCTACTGCTTATGGATGGGATAGCCAAGAAAAATCTACCTCTCTGGTAATTTCTTTAAGAGGTCCGGCATTAGAGCTCCTCCAAAGCCTTTCAGTCTATGTCCACTTCATAGTGCCCCATTCCGACTAAGTTTATATTTTGTTGCTAATTTGTGCCGTCAAGAATGGTTTTATTGCTCCAGCCGTTTTTGAGAGAAAGTAGCTGATGTAACGTAAGTCTTAAGCTACTTTAGTCATGTGGGTATTTAAGAAATGAAAATAGCTAATGAAACAACCGCCTGATTTTGTTGCTAATTTGTTGCTCAAAGATAGAACAAAATAATAATCCGAAAACTTGCTCCTATGGGTCAAACCCCACCCCGATGTACCCCTAAATGGCGAAAATTCTAACGGTAAATATTTTGTAAAATGCGTTTGCGGGGTATTTTGTTGCTAATTTGTGACGTAAGTTACGATTTTGTTGCCCAATCCGTTTCCGAGAACCGGTGGCTAACGTAGCTTAAATCTTAAGCTACATTAGCCATGTGGGTATTTATAACATGAAAATAGCAATCAAAATGAAACAAACGCGAGATTTTGTTGCTAATGTGTTGCTCAAAAATGGAAAAAAAATATTCCCAAAAGCAGCCTCTACGGATCAAATCCACCCCCATGTACCCTAAATATTTTGTAAAATTCGTTTGCTGGGTATTTTGTTGCTAATTTGTGACGTCAATTACCTTTTTCTGCTCAATCCATTTCCCTTAAACGGTGGCTAATGTAGTTTACCTCTTAAGCTACATTAGCTGTGTTTATTTAAGAAATGAAAATAGATATCGAAAAAAGACTAAAACCTGACTGTTCTAATTTGTGCGTTAAAAATGACATAAGTATATTATTATTCTCAAAAGCACCCCTGTAGACTAAGCCCACCACCCAAACTTTAATTGAATTGAAATGACTGATGTTGATGACAGCTATTGCTATAAATGTGAGAGCATGCAATTCGTCAAACACGAGATAGTTGAAATAGGTAAGTTCTTAAACTCACCTTTGACTCGTGAAGTCAAAAATCTCTGGTTATTGACACTAGAATTAATAGTTTTTACTGACGAGACAGACCCACGTGTAAATATATAGTTACACTAATAAATATTTCTATTTTGTGTACGTTTAAAAGTGCTTGACAGTGTCAGTAACTAGTTTCCGACCATATAAAACTCATATGTTTATAGTTTTAGGAGTTTTAGACTTTATGAAGTCTTAAACAGGTGAACATATGGAGCTGCCCCAGTACTACTTAATCATATAGTTCTCTTAAATCGATTGAGGTACATTAATTTACTTAATGTAAAGACCACAGTCAACTTTGCAATAATCATAATTTGAGTTCAAAGTGTTATTACGGTTTACTGTTAACGTGCTTTGGATACATCTTTCAATTTGTCGTCCTCGATGGCATTAATCTGTTCTATCATTTGGAGAAAAATATCTGAATATTAATATTGTTCCACTTTATCTTTCTGTACTTATATATTATATATTAATCTAATTTATAAATGAACATCATTCGAAAACAACATTTTAAAGAAAGGCACGATTGTTAAACGAAAGACAAAAATTAGCTGAGCCTTTAGCGCCTTTGCTAGTACGTTGTTTACTAGGCATTTTACAAAATATTTAGTGTGAAAATTTTCGCCATTTAGGGGTACATGGGGGTGGGCTTGATCCGTAGGGGCAACTTTTCGGAAATTATTTTGTTCCATCTTTGAGCAACAAACTAGCAACAAAATCTCGCGTTTGTTTAATTTTGGTACATGGCTAATGTAGCCACCTTTTCTCGGAAACGGCTTGAGCAACAAAATCGTAATTGTCGTCACAAATTAGCAACAAAATACCTCGCAAACGCATTTCACAAAATATTTAGCGTTAAGATTTTCGTCATTTAGGGGTACATGGGGGTGGGTTTCTCCCGTAGGTGTTGCTTTTGAGAATATTATTTTATTCCATTTTTGAGCAAAAGCATTAGCAACAAAAGCATGGGTTTGTTTCATTTTGATAGCTATTTTCATTTCTTAAATACCCACATGGCTAATGTAACTTAAGACTTAAGCTACATTAGCCACAATTTTTCGGAAACGGCTAGAGCAACAAAATCATTTTTGAAGGCACAAATTAGCAACAAAATATGAGCTTAGTCAGAATGCGGCACTATGGCACGGCTAATGCAACTTAATAGACATTTCCAGTCGAAGAACAAGTAATTTCGACAACATCATCGCCATCTTAGACAAAAGATACGACAATAAATCTTTGAGCCAAGTATACCAGGTGTAACTAAGTGGAAAAATGGATAAAATACGGAGAGAGAATTCGAAGCTGAAGTTAGACATTTAGTGCGCTTGTCCTACCCAGATCTGCCAGAGCAAACTAAAGATCAATTGGCCACACAGAGTTTCATAACCGATATCAACGATGTGGAAGTACAAAGAAATCTAAGACTTAGTGGCGTCAAGAAAAGCAATGAAGCTCTACTTCGGGCTTTGGAAGTGGAGGCAGTCATGAACCTGTCCAAACCGAGAGTGCGCGCAGTTTCCTGCAACCAGGAAGAGTCAGAGTCACCATTTCAAGCGCTGCTGGCTGGTATGAACAAAACTATTATAACGGCCACAAAGAACTGGAACCAGAGGAGCATGTTACCGTTATGGCCGGACAAGGCAGAGTGAGGTTATCTGAACGACCACTTACCAGGGGTAACCAACAAAACAACCAGGGACCGTCAGCCAGTCAGCATCAAGGGGCGAATGCTGACTAACCCTCCACCAGCCCTCAAAACACTATCCATCCTGGGATTTTGCCGAGATAGCAGCTGCCTAGTCATCAGGGGCAACATCAATGGCCGCGCTATCACCATTACCTTTGATACCGGCGCCGCTGTGTCCATTGCCAAGTTCTGGGTTTTGTGGTCATGGGAAATCCGACCAGTTAATAGCAACATCTAGCTCAGAACAGTCACCGGCGAGTCCATGTCAATACAGGGTGAGGCAGATTCCGTGAAACAGATATAGGACAACATAATCCGGCATAGGGTCCTGGTAGCGGATATTGAGGACAATATTATACTGGGTATGGACCTAATCAGCCAGCATGGATTTCCGTTCGATCCGAGATACGATGTTCTTCGGTTTCTAAATGAGGAATTTGTATTAACACTGCCCGACAACAGCTCAGCGACCTCCATAAAAATTGTAGGTAAATACTTAGCCAGAATTCCCGGTCGAACGGAACAGATTGTTCATGGGCAGCTAGAAAGCAATCCTGGGAGCTGCGTTGGAATCGTGGAGCCCGTACATTCAGCTTATGACTATTTGGTTGGACGGGCTATAGTTAAAACTGGACGAGAAATACCAATTAGAGTCCTTAATTTGTCCAACAACGACATCAGAATTGCCATTGGTCAAGAGATAGCTTGTTTCGAGCCAGCAGAGACCATCATCAATTGCGAAGAAGTGTACCAGACACTGGTGAAGGAGACAGGGCCCAGTAAATTTTCTACAACAATTTGCCGACCATTTGAAACACATTACACCAGAAGAGAAGAAGAAAGCCAAGCAATTTATCACAAGTCACCGGCAAATTTATACAGTCAAGATAGAACCACCACAAATATCATCCAGCACCGAATATATACCGGGAAGGCTCAACCCATCAGAATACCACCTAGGCGACTACCATTGGGGCAACAACAGGCAGTCGAGGAAAACATCGAGTCCGTGTTACAAAATGGAGTTACTGAGCCATCCATCAGCCCGTGGTCTGCTCCCGTCGTGCTAGTTAAAAAAAGGGTGGAATCACCCGATTTTGCGTGGATTACAGAAAGCTGAATGACGTCACGAAGAAAGACAGCTATCCACTACCCCGAATTGATGACACTCTGACCACACTAGCAGGTCCCCGTTGGTTCTCCACACTGGATCTAAAGAGTGGATATTGGCAGGTTCTACAGGAAAACGACAGAGAGAAGACAGCGTTCTCCACCAGTAAAGGGCTGTTTCAGTTCACGGTCATGCCCTTTGGCTTATGTAATGTTCCCGTGACATTTGAGAGGCTAATGGAATATGTATTGAGCGGGTTGACATGAAGAACGTGCTTAGTATGCCTCGACGACAAGATAGCAGCTATCCGTGATTGGCCGGTCCCGAGAGACAAGCATTAAATACGTAGCTTTTGGGGGCTCTGTTCCAAATAACACAGGTTTGGGGGCCGTCCTATCGAGTACTACAGTCGTGGATTTTCGAAAATGGAAAGGAATTCTTGTCTCAACAGAAAAGAACTTCTTGCCATAATCAGGACTGTAGACCATTTCCACAAATATCTCTATGGTCGTCATTTCTTAATCAGAATAGAGAATGCCGCCCTCAAGTAAGTGCTGGACATGAAGACACCGGAAGGACAACTGTCCACATGTATGGAGAAATTACAGCAATATGATTTCAAGGTTGAACACAGTGCCGGCCGTTTGCACAATTATGCTGATGCTCTGTCAAGAGGACCCTGTAGAGTGGAATGCGGACATTGTCTGAAGCGAGAGGGTTTCTCCATCCGACAGATCCTAGTACAAGCCAATGAGGACTGGACAACGGAACAGTGCATCCAGGACCAAATGGCTGATCCTCATATTGAACCAGTTATGTCACTTAAAAAGAGAGGGACACCCAGGCCACGATGGGACGAGGTAGCTAGATACTCAGACGTCCTGAAATCGTTATGTGCCCAATGGGGGATTCTCTAAGAGTGGAGAATGGAATGCACAAGAGAATTTGGAAAAGTACTGACGGCCGAGAAACCAAGTCTCAAATGGTAGTCCTAAAGAAGATGGTAGCAGCCATCCTGACCGAAGTACATGATGGGGTTACCGGGGGTCATCTGGGCATATATAAAACCTTAGATAAAATTCGCCAGCGGTACTACTGGTGCCGGAAATGTTATACCTGTGCAGCCAGTAAGGGCCCGAACACTCGGACCAAGGGCAGAATACAGCAGTTCAACGTGGGCGTCCCCTATTCCTGTTCGCCTATCGCTCAGCTGTACATAACAGTACAGGTCTGACTCCAGCCAGGGTACTATTCGGACAAGAGCTGAGATGATTACCCTGCGTTCTGGTCTTTAGCTCCCCCGAAGAACCGTCCCAAGACATCAACGATTATGCCGACCAGCTCTGACATAACATGCTGGCAATACACGATTTCGCCTGAACGTAGATGTTGGCCACCAGTGACCGAATGAAGACACGATATGACCTTAAGGTTAATTCAGTCGGGTTCCAAGAGAGGGGCAAGGTCTGGCTGTACAACCCCCAGAGGAGCAAGGATAAATCTCCAAAGCTTACACCCGCCTGGGATGGTACATACGAGGTGGTTAAGAGCATCAATGACGTTGTTTACCGTATCCGTCGAAACCCCAGGGCTAAGTTGAAGGTGATTTACTTAGATCGACTTGCTCCTTACCATGTAGAGGATGTTTATGATCGGGCCGATCAGAATTAAAGGGCAGTGTTATAAAATTTATATTCGCCGCCACTGGAGATATCTAAATTAGTCATTAAATAAAACCTTCACCGTGGGAGTAAAAACAACTATCGGGACATTCTAGTTAGCATAAACGTGTTAGCATGGGAATACTCGAACAAACTGGGAGATGACCGTCGAAATTTCCTAGAAAAACGATGTGATATATAAATAAAACGGTCGTACATTTGAGCAGGAATATAGCATAGATCGTGTTATTATTTTGATGTGAATTGTTTGCTAAATCAGCTGTTAGATTGGATTTTTAAGTGTAAATAAAGTTCTAGTAAGTGTAGTGAATATTAGTTATTCAATTTAATTTGAACCCACCGAGTTTATTGCAATAATTAGATTATAAATCTCTGAGTAACATCAACTATCAATAGTTCAGCTAAAAGTCGTTAATAATAAATTGGTGGCCAAAGAATAAATTAGTTAATAAATAATTTATATTTAAAAAAGAACTGACTTCAACTGACTTTAGAAACCGTGTGCAATCAATCACTATTTTCTGACATATATTCTTTTTTATCTGATTTAAGGTACAATTCTATTGATTATTTTATCTCTCTCTATCTTTTCTCTCTCTCTCTCTCTCTCTCTCTCTCTCTAACTAGTATTTTTTCTATATTTCCATATATTTTTTAACTTTTTTATTTGGTTTATTAGTTGGACCACTTTCTATAAGTGTAACTCTAATTCACCCTATATTGCAACAACCCTGTATATGTTTCTGTGTATTTTGGTCATCCAATATAAATTATTTGTCTATCATTTTCTGAACCTGCACAACTATAATTCAAATCCACACGATGTTGCAACCGCCCTGTATAAGTATTAATCTTCACCCTATTGACTGTTTCTATTTTTCTATTGTTTAAATCATCCTGTATACCTATAATTTTACTTCTCCCCATATGTCAAGTATACTAGTTATGTTTCACACTGTATAACATTTTTTAACCACCCTGTATAACTATAATTCCACTCCACCTTATATTTCAACCATTCTGTATATGCAACTGCATCTAACATTTTTTGAAGTCTACTCCATATAACTCACATATCCTTACTGCATATGCTTGTTTAACAATTCTTTTTGGAGTTTTTTGATCCACTCTGTATAACTCTAGTATTACTTCACTCTTACTTCAACTACCTTGTATACGCAACTACTATATACTTCAATATATATATATATATATATATATATATATATATATATATATATATATATATATATGTTTGAAAACAGATTGGCACGGACGGAACTATGTGTAGCTCTCTTGATGGTCCGGGTGTTCGTCCGTTGAAAGTTTTGTCCCTGTAAAGGAACGGTCGCCTGACGTTTCGCCAAAATCTTACTTGGCATTTTCATAAGGCTTTTCCTCTTCTTCCAACACGAAGGGTGGCTGCAGGTTCGGACCTTTCCGGACTACTTCGTATCCGAGATCGTCGGCTAGGTCGTTCTCCGCTTGGTCTGCTCTCCGTGGTGTCTGAAGTAGAAGTGAGCTCCGATATGTGCGCGCCGCTATTTATGCTATCTCTCGAGTCCCCTCCTATTTCTTTGCCCCGCCTCCGATTGTGTTGAGGGGGCGGTGCCATTTGTTTTGATTGGGTGACACCATTGCGTTGTAGCAAATTGTACCGATGACGTGGTTCTGTTTGTACCGATGGCGGCCGCAGATGTTCGTTAGAAGGGTGGGCGTCCTGATAGTTAGCTACGAGTGACGGAATGCAACGTTGTGGTATTGTTGCGCTCTCTTTTAATTTGTTTTTCTTTTCCCGTAAGATGTTCTTCCAGGCTTGATGCAGGTGTAGAGCTTCGTTACGGTTATTGATTTCTCCTTCCTTTTCAATTTCTATAGCTTCCCTAATTGTTCTTCTTTTGAAGTTGTTTTCTGTTGCCAGATGCTTAGAGCCCTCAAAGTTGATTCCATGCCCTGTTTGCTGTTGATGTTGGACCAGGGCCGAGGTTGTGGTCTTGTTTCGTATGCTGAGTTTGTGCTCTTCGATTCGGGCTTCGATCCTACGGTTTGTTTGACCTACATATGCTTGCTCGCATCCGCCGCAAGGTATCTTGTAGACTCCGTGACTCTCTAGTGGACGTTGGTCTTTGGGATTGCCTAGAATGCTTTTTATCGTCTTATGAGGTTTGTAGGAAGTTTTTATGTTGCTTTTCCTAAGGATTCTTCCGATCCGATCTGTCACTCCTTGTATGTACGGAGGGGTGGTCGCTGCCTTTGGGGGGTCTTGTTGGGTTTCTTTCGAAAACCGACACCATCCTCAACAATGCCAGAAGAGGGCTACTGCGCGAGGAAATACACCGGACAAGACGACACTTAGCCATGACCGGGAGGGATCTACTGACTTCACACTTGCAACTCAGCAACACCCTCCACGGACTAATCTGGACGTCAACAGAACAACTAATTTTCTTTCGAACAGAAACAGACAAAGAACTCAAAACAGCCAGACTAAACAAGAAACATCAAAACCTTGCTAGGAAGGCCGTACAGACCACAAATACTAGGCCGCTAGACTATGACAAAGTGGTCCACAACGTTTCCAACTATCCACTCTCCGCTGTCGAGAAATAGATGCTGTGTAAAGGCTTCAACTTCGCAATAACTCCAACAATCATGCCGGTCGAAGATATCATCTCTGGCGTAGAATCAACACTACACCACGTCGAACCGGAGAAAGCCGAAGAAATAAGGCAAGACGTAGCAAGAATCCTGCGGTCTGCTAAAAAACCAGAGCCAAACATATCCAGGGCAGAACACCAAGCACTTACTAAGCTCAGGAAAAACAAAGACATCACAATCCTACCAGCGGACAAGGGAAACGCCACGGTAGTCATGAACACAAATGACTACAACTCAAAAATGAACGAAATTCTAATGGACCAAACCTATAAACCAATAAAGAGAGACCCGACAACCTACTTGGAAAAAACAACCAAATCCAAGATTCAGGCTCTCATACCAGATGAGGACATACGCAAAAGACTCATCCCGAGAGAAAAATCCAGTAGATGCCCCAAGCTGTACGGTCTGCCAAAAATTCACAAGGAAGGAGTCCCGATGCGCCCGATAATCAGTGCTTTCAACTCACCTCTTCAACAACTCGAGAAGTACCTCGCAGCAGCCATGCAACCTTTAGTCGAAAATGCCGCATCCTACGTAAAAAATTCCGAACATCTTCTCATAACAATAGGGGACCTAAACTTACAAGATGAAGACCGCCTCGCAAGTCTCGACGTCAAATTACTTTACCCAAGTATCCCCGTCGACGAAGCCTTGGACCAAATTGCCATGAATGAAGACGTTCCTGCGCACGTCATACAACTTGCGGAACATTGCCTCAAAAACACATATTTCTCCTTTGACAGGCAACTTTACAGACAGGTCGACGGTGCACTTATGGGCTCAGCGCTCTCACCAGCGGTGTCTTATTTCGAAACGGCCCTTTTAAACACAGCCGCCCTGAAACCAAAAGTCTAGCTACGATACGTAGACGATATCTTGATAGTGTGGCCTCATGGGGATACGGAACTCAGCAATTTCCTACACCTGGCAAACTCTCTACACGAAAGGATCCAATTCACCATGGAGATGGAAGAAGATGGATGCCTTCCTTTTCTGGACATCTACTTAAAAAGGACAACAACAGGGAAGCTAGAACACACAGTCTATCGAAAGCCGACACACACCGACAGATACCTTAATGCTAAATCCCACCATCATCCCTCCCAAATACAAGCCGTAGCAAATACACTTATATGCAGGTCATGACGCATTGCAGACGCCAAACACAAACAAGAGGAACTAAACTCCATCTCACGGACCTTAAGGAGGAATGGGTACAGCAACAACACCATACGACGAGCCCTGAATCAACAAGAACTACCAAGGCAGCAAGAAACACAACAAGACTCCCCAAAGGCAGCGACCACCCTTCCGTACATACAAGGAGTGACAGATCGGATCGGAAGAATCCTTAGGAAAAGCATCATCAAAACTTCCTACAAACCTCATAAGACGATAAAAAGCATTCTAGGCAATCCCAAAGACTAACGCCCACTAGAGAGTACGGAGTCTACAAGATACCTTGCGGCCCTGTTCCAACATCAACAGCAACTAGAAGCGAAAGCAGAAGGCTACGAGAATTATGCGAACCGACCTGAAGAGGGCAGATGTGACTCTGTCGAAACGTCGTCATCTTACCATCGATCCCGGTAGGGATCAGTTATCAACTACGCGGATGAATTCCCGGAAACCACCTTAAACATATATATATATATATATATATATATATATATATATATATATATATATATATATATATATATATATATATATATATATATATATGTTTTTAAGTTTTCGCGGGCACTGAATGTTTTTAAACTGTCCATTTCCTGTTTGATGTTATCCTGGTCAGCTAGCCTTTGTGATCTGGTTACTAAAGTCTTGACGACGGCTTGTAGTTGGGCTGGGTGGTGATGAGAATTAGCATGAAGGTATCTGTTGGTATGAGTTGCTTTCCTATATACTGTATGGCCAAGGGTTCCATCTTGCTTCCTATTTATGAGAACATCAAGGAATGGCAGTTGATTGTTGGCTTCAACCTCCCTGGTAAATTTTATTTTGTGATGGATGCCATTAAGGTGATCTAAAAAAGTATTGAGGTGTGCCCTCCCATGAGGCCAAATCACAAATGTATCATCCACATATCGCAACCACAAACTGGGTTTAAGAGTTGTTGTTCTTAGTGCCAACTCCTCAAAGTTCTCCATAAAAAGGTTCGCTATAACTGGTGAGAGTGGCGATCCCATTGGAGCTCCTTCCACTTGTTTGTATCGTTGGTTCTCGTAAACAAAATAGGTGTTCATCAGACAGTGCCTTGTTAAGTCTACAAGGTGTTGAGGTGGTTTGTATTTTTCTATTATGATATCCAAGGCTTCGTCGATAGGGATGTTGGTGAAAAGGGACACTACGTCAAAACTTAAAAGAAGACACTCTGGTTGTAAGACCGTTTTTCTAAGAATTTCGATGAAATGTGTCGAATTTTTTACATATGAGTCTGCCCCCTCTGCAAACGGTTGAAGTTGTTGGGCTAGGTATTTGGCTAGGTGTTGTGTTGGGGATCCAATTGAGCTTACTATTGGCCTCAAAGGTGCACCTTCTTTATGTACTTTTGGCAACCCATAGAATTTCGGACATCTCGATGACTTTTCACGCGGAATGAGTTGCAGTTGGAGATTTTTGTCGATTTTACTTGCTCGGATTTTGGCCTTGGTTGTTTTCTTTAAATAAGTTGTTGGGTCAGTAGTAATTTGTTTATATGCTGTATCTTTGAATTTTGTTTGAATAATCCGCTGTATCTAAAATTACAGTCGCATTTCCTTTATCAGCAGGTAGAATGACAATGTCCTTGTTGAGGCGCAGTTGTTTCAAGGCCTCATTTTCTTCTATAGATAGGTTCCTTTTGGGTGGTTTAGACTTTCTTAGAACATGTGACACATCTTTTCTAATTATTTCAGCGGTGTTCGCATCTAATTTTGAAACTGCTGTTTCCACGCCACATATTATGCTCTCTGTTGGTATGTGAGAGGGAGCAATAGCGTAATTGAATCCCTTAGCCAACACGCCAATCGAGGAAGTGTTCAATTGGACCGAAGATAAGTTATAAACGGTTTTATTCGTTTCCAATTGCAGTGAGGTTAGACTGTGACCGTTATTTTCCGAGACAAATTCGTTTTTGGGCTTCTGTTGGAGCTTCAATTTGTTAAGTTTTGCCTGTTGTTGCATTGTTGTTAACTCTGCATTCGTTTCGGCCCTAAATTCGCTAATTTCATCGAATTTATCCCATATTATCGGGTGGAGTGTATTGCTTACCTGTAGGTGGATATCTAGGAGTTTAGTATTAAAAACATCCAAATCTCTTCTGACATCACGTATGGCTTCCCTAAGTAGGGATTCTCATCACGACCCAGCCCAACTACAAGCCGTCGTCAAGACTTTAGTAACCAGATCACAAAGGCTAGCTGACCAGGATAACATCAAACAGGAAATGGACAGTTTAAAAACAGCTCTGAGACAAAACGGATTTACAGACCGAAATATACAAAGAGCCCTAAAGTCAAAACCGAAACAGACGAGGAGCATAAGACACCAATAACCAAGGTTTATTTACCGTATGTCAAGGGGACCATGGACAGTATTGCAAGAATTCTACGGAGACACAATATCGATACTATTTTCAATACAGACAGAAAAATAAGCACGGTGTTGAGGACTCCGAAGACGAGGATCCCTTTAGAACAACAGGGAGTGTACGAGATTCCATGTGCAGACTGTCATAAAACCTATGTGGGGCAAACTAATAGAAGAATTCAAGCTAGACGTGATGAACACCAGAACGCTGTAAGAAAGCAGGAAAAAACAACATCCATTGCGGAACACGCCACCACGATGTCACACCGAATAGACTTTGAGAACACCAGAGTGCTGGCAAATATAGAACACCCGAAATCAAGACTCGTAAGAGAGGCAATTGAAATAGCGAAGAGACCTCACAGTCTAAACGCACGCAATGAAATTCAGAACTTATCGAATTGTTGGAAAATCCTATTAAACACCGTACCGGCCCGTATCTGTCCAATAACAACTCAACCGGAAATAAATCAGCAGGATGGAGCCGTGCCCACTGAGCGCCAAGGGCCAATCACACGCAGCCGTTCACGGTGTCAACCGATAGGCGCCGAGCCGCGACTATATAACAGCGCGCTCGCTTCAGAAAATCTTAGTATTCGAGTAACTAGAAGCGAAAGCAGAAGGCTACGAGAATTATGCGAACCGACCTGAAGAGGGCAGATGTGACTCTGCCGAAACGTCGTCATTTTACCATCGATCCCGACAGGGATCAGTTATCAACTACGCGGATGAATTCCCGGAAACCGCCTAAAACATATATATATATATATATACAGGGTGTAAATAGTTTGAGTACAAATATTTTAGGTGGAGGTAGTATACACCAAATTAAACAAAAAACTCTTATACCACTATGGTCAGTAGGCCTTAATAACCAAGAAAATCCCTAAAACATATTAAGTAAATTATTGTCAATCCGGCAACGTCGCTCGCGTTCGAAGCAGATTCACTCTTAGCGCGTATAATAAAGGAATGACTACGCCGTCAAAAAAATAAACACCTGTGTTTTTGTATTGACTGATGATATTGACCTTAGAATTAAATAAAAATGTATGAAATATTTTGTTGAAAATATTAACGTTTTTAATACAAGGTATTGCAAAATTAAATTAATTAATTAAATTATTCGAAGAGTCATTATTACTGATTTAATTAATATTATTTATATTAGACAAGTAAATATGTACCTAATCCTACTTACCGAATTTATTATAATGATAGAACTGAGTTGAAACAACGGATTATTCACAGCAAATGTTCAAAATGCCCACCATTACTATCGACACAAGCACGACACGGTTTAATCCAATTTTCACGTATGCGAGAAAAAATTCCTGGAATATTTTGAATTTCGTCAGCAGCGTCAAAAATGCGTTGTCTAAGGTCATTCTCGTCAATAATTGGAGTCGTGTAAACCTTACTTTTCATGTGTCCCCATAAGTAGAAATCTAAAGGATTGAGATCAGGAGCTCTTGCTGGCCAACGTATATGTCCGTTTCGACCAATCCAACGACGGGGAAATGTTCTATTTAAGAAGTCGACAACTAGATGACTTGCGTGGGCAGGTGCTCCGTCATGTAAGTACCACATATTGGAACGTGTTTGTAGGTTCACTTCATCTAACAAATCTGGTAGCGTGTTATTCAAAAAATAAAGGTAATTCTCACCTGTCAAACGTGCAGGCAGTATAAATGGTCCAACCAAGTATTCACCAACTATTCCAGCCCACACGTTAACTGAGAATTGGTGTTGAAATACTGACTGGCGTATTTCGTGCGGATTTACCTCAGACCACGAATGCGTATTATGAAAATTGTATAATAAATTTTCCTATTAAAACTTGCTTCATCTGTTGTTAAAATATTGTTCACAAAATTAGGAAATTGTCGATGTTTTCTGAGGAACCAACGACACAAATTTAGTCTTTGTTGAAAATCATTAATTGAAAGCCCTTGAACCCGCTGCATGTAATATGGATAGAGCAATTGTTCCCGTAATGTTCTATGAACAACAGTGTGAGAAATTTGCAGCTCACTTCCAATACTCCGTGTGCTACGATATGGGTTGATGTCGATAAGGTCTAGTATTTGATCCTCAGCAACTAAGATACGATTATGTCGCTGTGGTCCGCGATTGTTTATTTGTGGTATTACACTACCTGTTTCCAGAAGCCTCTGCGAAACAGCTACGAATGTCCTAGCATTGGGCAGGCGTCTGTTTGGAAACCTTTCCCTGTATAACATTCTTGCTATTCTGCAATTACGTCTGCTTTCCCCGTAAATTAAGAGCATGTCATGTCTTTCCCTAATTGTATAATCGGCCATTATTTATCACAAATAAATACTGTCGCACTATTCTTAATTTTCGAACTTACACACTAATCACAACCGATTTTATTTATTTAAAAAATATATTAAATGGAAAGCAAACCACGAAGTCTACATCAAATAGATATCATTCAAATCACTTTACCGTTTATCTATTCTTATTTACAAGAATCGAAATCGCAAAAAACAATCGTAACTCTCAGTCGTCGTTAAAGTCGTTAAAGTAAAAAATGTAGTAAATAAGTTGGTCTGTATGCCACGTTGCCATATCTATTCGGAGAAACTTACACTAAATTATAAAAGCATATTTCGAGTTTAAATAATCAATTTTCATTTTTAATGTGGCTATTAAAGATGTATAAGCTATTGAGTATTTACATATTTAGATTTTCCGACATTTTGAAATCGAAATTATTGTATTATTCACTGTAGCAAGGGCTACATAAAATCTAACTTTATGTGTTCTTTTTGGCAAAACTATAGTTTATTTTAGAAAATGTTATAAAGCTTTTTGATTTGTTTTTGCCTGAAGTATTGTTCTTCAAAATCTTTGCACTCAAACCGTTTACACCCTGTATATATAATCAATTAATTGGGAAGCAGCCAGTTCACTAGGGTGTTAAAAAGTAATACTGTTCCGTTTCGTTTGAAAAGATTTTTTTCTTGTTCTAATACTTTTGCATTTGTAGTGTGATTGCTGTTGATGCAGTGTATTGCAAGGGCACAGCTTTCTTTGCCAAGCCTGATATCACTCTTATGTGAAATTATTCTGCTGTTGAGGCTTCTAGATGTTTGCCCAACATAGGTAGCTTGACAGTCTTTGCAATTAATAGAGTACACTACATTTGATTTCTTTTCATTCGGTGTTTTGTCCTTTATTTTAGTAAATATGTTAGCAACAGTTCTAACTGATTTATAAGACACTAGCATATTGTTTTTGGTGTTAATAATTTTTGCAATTTTAGGTGAAATTAGTTGAATATATGGAATTGATACATGTATTAATGTAGTATTATTGGAGTTGATAAGAGTATTATTACTTGAAGCCGCCTGCTGTCGTGTACCCATATTAACATCCTGTGGAGAATTATAGATTAATCTTTTTAGAAAACCAGAAGGGTATGAATTCTCTATGAATAATTGATACAGGATATGTAAGTTCTTTTCCCTTAGAGAAGGATGGCTGATTTGACATATCCTTCTTTTCATCCCAGTAATCAAATTGATTTTCATCTTCATGGGATGATTTGAGTGGTAGTTTAGATATTTCCCGGAACTTAATGGTTTTCGGTACCAGTCTATTTTCAGGTAATTATCAGAGCCCCTTATTATTTTTGTATCTAAAAATGGAATACTGCAATTAATATCTTCTTCTTCTAAAGTGAACTGTAGATGACAGTTATAATTATTGAATGTTTGTAATAGATAATCTTTAGCATCTGCTGGGATGCAGCAAATTATGTCATCTACATATTTTTTTTAAAAAGGGATGTTAAAATTTAGTTTGGGTAAGCAGTCATTGACTAAATCATCCATTACATATTGAGAAATTATGGGTGATAGTTTGGAGCCCATTGGAGAACCAAAAATCTGTTTGAAATATTGATTGTGAACAGAAAATACAGTTGTATCAAAAACGAACTTTGTGAGTTTGATAAAATTATTTTTGTTAATGCTAGTATGTTTCGAAATGGTGGTCCAATGTTTATCAATACTATTTACAGCCAAATCTACAGGAATGTTGGTGAAAAGCGAGATAACATCTAAGCTTACTAAGTTATAATTTGCGGGTATCAAATAGTCATTGAATGTGTTCGCAAAAACAAAAGAATCCTCTATATAAAATGGATTGTTTTTACTATAAGCCGTTGATAAGACATCAACTAATAAGGAAGCAATCCCAGAATTGGTAGCATCAATTGAGGAAACTATTGGTCGTAATGAAAGAATTGGTTTGTGGATTTTTTTGTAATGCATAAAATCTCGAACAAACTGCGTTATATATTGAATATTTTTTGCATAAGATGTCATCTATCTGCCTGTTATTCTTAAGCTCAGATAAAAGGCGAGAGGCCTTTTGTTGAGTTGTAGAGGTCGGATCTTTGTTAATAAGTTTATAGTATTTGTTATCGCTAAGAAGATTGTTGGTAAGTTCAATATAATTATCTTTCAGTATTGCAGTTGTGACATTTCTTTTATCTGAATAAATGTTAGGGTTGTTGTTTAAGAATCATCTAGTTAAATTAAACCAATGATTAATATAGTTGAATTTGTTTGTGTTATTATTGAAAAAATTAGTTAAAATATTGGTAATTTTTGACGAGAAAATATTTTTTGTTTTGTTATCTTTCACATGTTGTAATGCAAACTCAATATCTGCTAAGTATCGTCTAATAGAAATGTCTGTGTTGGTAGGCAGTAAGCAAAATTTGGGCCCAAGTGATAATAAATTGGAAACTTCTTTCGGAAACGCAATACCTGTTAAATTTTTGAACCACTGACTTTTGATATTTATAACATTAGTTTGATTTTGTATTAAATTATTAATTTTCTTTAAATTTCTGAGTTTGATTTTATGAAAAGTTTTATTATAATTGATTAACTGTCTTCTAGAAAATTCAGTTAAAACTGTTGAAGGCAAGATATTAGATAATGTATCTTTTAGACTGAAAATTAGGTTCTCGTATCTCGAGATGGTCACATTAACTACACTTATTTCAATATTTAATAATTTGGAATTTAACCTCTTCTTGTTGTTATCTATTATCTGTCCGTGATGTCCATACTGGAATTCGATATGTTGTGCAATTGATTTTGTGTTATTTTGTATGTGTGTCGGGATTAATCCTTTCTTCCTACAATTTAACAGGCAGATAGATGACATCTTATGCAAAAAATATTCAATATATAACGCAGTTTGTTCGAGATTTTATGTATTACCAAAAATCCACAAACCAATTCTTTCATTACGACCAATAGTTTCCTCAATTGATGCTCCCAATTCTGGGATTGCTTCCTTATTAGTTGATGTCTTATCAACGGCTTATAGTAAAAACAATCCATTTTATATAGAGGATTCTTTTGTTTTTGCGAACACATTCAATGACTATTTGATACCCGCAAATTATAACTTAGTAAGCTTAGATGTTATCTCGCTTTTCACCAACATTCCTGTAGATTTGGCTGTAAATAGTATTGATAAACATTGGACCACCATTTCGAAACATACTAGCATTAACAAAAATAATTTTATCAAACTCACAAAGTTCGTTTTTGATACAACTGTATTTTCTGTTCACAATCAATATTTCAAACAGATTTTTGGTTCTCCAATGGGCTCCAAACTATCACCCATAATTTCTCAATATGTAATGGATGATTTAGTCAATGACTGCTTACCCAAACTAAATTTTAACATCCCTTTTTAAAAAAAATATGTAGATGACATAATTTGCTGCATCCCAGCAGATGCTAAAGATTATCTATTACAAACATTCAATAATTATAACTGTCATCTACAGTTCACTTTAGAAGAAGAAGATATTAATTGCAGTATTCCATTTTTAGATACAAAAATAATAAGGGGCTCTGATAATTACCTGAAAATAGACTGGTACCGAAAACCATTAAGTTCCGGGAAATATCTAAACTACCACTCAAATCATCCCATGAAGATGAAAATCAATTTGATTACTGGGATGAAAAGAAGGATATGTCAAATCAGCCATCCTTCTCTAAGGGAAAAGAACTTACATATCCTGTGTCAATTATTCATAGAGAATTCATACCCTTCTGGTTTTCTAAAAAGATTAATCTATAATTCTCCACAGGATGTTAATATGGGTACACGACAGCAGGCGGCTTCTAGTAATAATACTCTTATCAACTCCAATAATACTACATTAATATATGTATCAATTAGATATATTCAACTAATTTCACCTAAAATTGCAAAAATTATTAACACCAACAACAATATGCTAGTGTCTTATAAATCAGTTAAAACTGTTGCTAACATATTTACTAAAATAAAGGACAAAACACCGAATGAAAAGAAATCAAATGTAGTGTACTCTATTAATTGCAAAGACTGTCAAGCTACCTATGTTGGGCAAACATCTAGAAGCCTCAACAGCAGAATAATTTCACATAAGAGTGAAGAGCCTGATGGCAAAGAAAGCTGTGCTCTTGCAATACACTGCATCAACAACAATCACACTGCCGATTTCAAAATGCAAAAGTATTAGAACAAGAAAAAAATCTTTTCAAACGGAACTTCCTAGAGATGGTTTGCATTAATAATCAAGTCAACAACATAAATAAAAGAACGGATTTACAAAATCTTAATGTTATCTATTGTAACTTGTTAGATATTGAAGTTAAAATTTCAAAAAAGGTCACACCAAATATATCAAATGATCACTCATGACCAATATTATTATAATAACTTAATTCTCTCTTTTTAGAATATTTATGTAAGGTCTGGCATTGGTTGAAATCAAATTAAGATTATTATTACGATGCTTTTAGTTAGATTTTTCTCGAATCATATCCCTTTTAAATAACTTCAAAACAAACTAATGTCAGTTAATCATGAAATATCTAGCAAGAATTTTATTAAAACATCAATAGTTCAATTTAACGAACAAGACGAGTATTATATAAGTATGGCCTTTTTTTCCTCTAGTAATGTTAGTGTGAATAAGAACCTCGCATTTCGTAAGTTTATATTCAAAAAATTTTTAACAATTCTTACTGTCATTTTATATGTAATTTTTAGTTAAACTGAAGGAATAAACATATTCTGAAAGCTTTTCAAAGTAATAAAGAGTATTTCTTTTTAACGCCCTAGTGAACTGGCTGCTTCCCAATTAATTGATTTTTTATATTAATTTAGCCGTTATCATCTATTTCTTATATATATATATATATATATATATATATATATATATATATGTTATATGCAAAATATATCAGCACTTAGTTCACACAGTCGAGAAGTCAACGGAATTTAAAGCGTACGTGACTTCTCATGGATATCAAATTTCATCTTGAATTATATGCAAACAACTTCCTGGAAACCTACACGAGTCCGTTTACCCAGTAAAAACGCTGACTTGCATCAGCACTTTTGTCAATGTTATAAAAGCAACTGGAACTAGTATTAAGTTATTCAAGTGCTTTAATTGTTCAATTTTAATTTTGTATGTTTCTAAATAATTAATTTTTTTTAAAAAGTGAATTGAATCAAAGTGAATATAAAATTGGCGCAGTCAGTAGGATTGTCCAACACAGTTAGAACACGTGAATACTAACTGACTGTGGAGTTTTCTAAATCATTGTGGACAAAACCTACTTGAAAAGGACAACAACTACCAAGTACTAGCAAGGGAACACGCAACCATGCTAACCAGTGCTAAGTGACGCGGAGAACAGTCCGATGCGAGGAATAATAACGTAAGAATCACATAAAGTAATTATTTTTTATTTTTGAATGACCACCAGTTCTTTCATTTATATAATATTTTATTCCTCATAACCTTACATTCCTAATTAATTTTGAAACTATATATTTTACATAATCATATTATTTTATTTCCATTACTTTGACTTACATATTTCGAAGTATTTGAAACATTATTTTAAGTTTATTATTAATCTACCATTTATACATTCCCATTTCAAATTTGTTATTACTCTATTAAACATTGCTCGATATTGGATTTTGATAAACTAGATATTTACCATTTACATTTAAAACCTCAACATTTAATTTTTATTTATTGTGCGAATTTATACATTTATAAAAATGGCCACCACTAGACAAGCAGCTACACCAACCGTAGAACCCTATAAGCTTTCGGAAATATTTGCCATAATTCCTGAGTATGATGGTAATCCGATATTTTTGAATACTTTCATATGCTCCTGTAATACTGCTTACAGCATGGCAACGGATAATCAGCAAGTATTGCTAATTCTCCACATCAAAAATAAGTTACGCGGTAGAGCGGCTGAATTAATTAATTCGCGAAACCCTAGTCAATTAGCTGAAATTCAAATTGCAATCCCCCTCACTTTCTCTGCTAGACTCCAGACGCACCAAGCGAAAATGCTAGCAGCCATAAACAAACAAAATTTAACCATCAAAGAAAAGCAAGCGCAGATTGACTTAATAGAGTCAATGGCTCTTAATAGCCTCCTCACGGGTTTAGAGCCCAAAATTGGTCAACTCGTTCGCGCTAGCGACCCATGCAGTATTCTCACTGCCATTTCCAGAACTACAACTATCACATTTAGAAACCCAGAAATTTTCAGGTAATAGAAGTTTCCAACAAACCCCTCGTAAACCAAATAACGGTCCACCTCCAAAACAATGCTCTTTTTGTAAACGCATGGGCCATTTAAGCAACGAATGCTTATTGAGAATGAGACAATTTCAACACAACCCGAATTCTAGTCAGAACTATTCGAATTACCGCCCTCATTTTTCCAATCAACCTGCTAATCAATCTACAAATGTTAATCCCAGTCAACAATTTTCACAGCAACAATTTCGTCCATCTACCAGTAGACAACCCCAAATGTCTGGCAATTACAGACCGAACCCGAGTTTCTTTAAACATCAACAACGCCAACAACCAAAGACTCATCACTTGAACAATCTGCAATTCGGACCATATCACAATGACTATAACTACTCTCAAAATGAAAATCATTACACCTCTTTACCCGATGAGTACGGAAACGTACAAGATTATCACCCTAATGATTTCGAACAAAACAATGAACCAGAATATTTCAATACTGAACAGTTATACGAATTTTATTCTGACGAACCTGATTCTTCTCAAGTAAATTTTCATTTGACCCCCACTCAGTCAGAACCCCCAGACCAAGAAATTTCAGAAATTCAAACCCAAATTCAGACAATGAATCTGGACGATTCAGCGCCAACGTCAACTTCCCAGAACAGAACTTTCTGTAAGACCTCTTCTTCCCGTCAACTCAAAGAATCTTTATTATATTACTGACTCTTCAAACACCTATAAACTTCTTATCGATACGGGTGCAGGACTTTCAATTTTTAAACCTGAAACCTGCCAACGCTTCAAACAACGATTTCCCGAAAACGTAGTCATCCGAGGAATCACCGATCAGAAAATCTTAATCAACGAATCCACCCTTGTACCTTTCAATGTCGCCGACCCACACAAGGTATATATTTGCAACATCGACATTGAATTCGACGGATTACTGGGTTCAGATTTGCTTGAACACTATAACTGCGTTATAGACTTTAACAGCAAACAACTTGTCACTAATTTTAAAACTTTACCTCTCTACAAAGTTACGGATGATACTGTCATGCGTACTCAGAAACCTTCAACTTTCAATAACTGCATCCCGGTTAATACAATCTGTTTAGAACCCCGAACAGAACAAATATGTAAATTAAAATGTAACCTCACTAATACTGATGCTTTCCTATCATCTGCCGAAATAGAAAAAGTTTATCTTCCCCCTGCCCTTGTTAAAATTAATGAAAAAGGCGAATTCCTTACTTCAGTTTTAAATGCAAATGCTATCCCCAAGACTGTTAATTTCGACAATTTGGAACTCGAACCGATAAACAATTTTTCCGTAAACATTCTTTCTGAAAATTACTCTCAAAACTTGACCCAGCCTGATAGACAATCTACAATTATGGAACAACTTCGGTTAGAACATCTGAACGAGGAGGAAGCCGAACTTATTTCTCAACTTTGCCTCGAATATTTCGACATATTCTATTTAGAAGACGATAGACACTAATAACGCAAAACCCTCTTTCACAAAGTCATATCGGTACCCCCAAATACACAAACAAGAGGTAAAAAGTCAGATATCAAAGATGCTTGACCAAGGCATTATACGTCCGTCTAATTCGCCATGGTCATCCCCGGTTTGGGTAGTTCCCAAAAAACTAGACGCATCTGGTACCCAAAAATGGCGTGTCGTCGTCGATTATCGTAAATTAAATGAACTTACTGTTGACGACAAATATCCCCTACCGAACATTTCGGATTTACTTGACCAACTTGGCAAATGCCAATACTTCACCACCCTCGACTTAGCTTCCGGGTTTCACCAAATCGAAATCGATACTAAAGACATCCAAAAAACAGCATTCACAGTTGATAATGGCCATTTCGAATTTGTTAGAATGCCCTTCGGTCTTAAAAACGCTCCATCCACCTTCCAAAGGGTAATGGATAATATTCTTTTAGGTGTTCAAAACGAGAGATGTTTAGTCTATATGGACGACATTATCGTTTATTCTCCGACTATACATGAGCACATAGCCCGACTTTCGGAATTTTTCAAACGATTGCGAAAAGCCAATCTAAAAATCCAACCCGACAAATGCGAGTTTCTTCGCAAAGAGGTCGCGTATCTTGGCCACCTTATAACTCCCGAAGGCGTGAAGCCTAACCCCTCAAAGGTAGATTGTATCTTAAATTTTCCCCAACCAAAAAACCCAAAAGATATCAAGTCCTTCTTAGGGTTAGCTGGTTATTACAGGCGATTCATCCCCAATTTCGCCAAGATTTCAAAACCTTTGACAAGATTACTTTCCAGTTTGATTCAGAATGTGTCAAATCTTTTGACGAATTAAAAAGAGCCCTCCCATACTCATATACCCTAATTTTGAAGAGCCATTTATTCTTACAACCGACGCCAGTTCATTTGCTATCGGCGCAGTGCTCTCTCAAGGCCCCGTAGGTAAAGATTTACCCGTAGCCTATGCCTTCAGAACTCTCTGCAATGCTGAAACTAAGTATTCAACCATAGAACGAGAACTCCTTGCAATAGTGTGGGCGGTTAAACACTTTCGTCCGATAATTTTTGGCCGTAAGTTTTTACTTCTGACCGATCACCGCCCGTTAACTTGGCTGTTTTCTATAAAGGATCCTGGAAGTAGACTTGCAAGATGGCGCCTTAAGCTTAATAATTTACAAACCCGGCAAAGTAAATAAAAACGCCGACGCTCTCTCTCGCATTAAAGTTAACAACTGTAATGAATACATATCATTTCAAGCAAACAATCATCTAACACCATTTACAGTACTCCCAACAAACGAAACTGACGATGACTCACAAGAACCCCAGACAAGAAGTCCCATTAATCTCCAACAAATCTCCGAATAATTTAAAACTTTTGTCGAGCGATATCAAACCGTCTCTCTCATAGATTACGACAAAATTCAATTTTCTAATTGCCAACTCCTAGACCGAGGAAACAAAAACATCCTAGTATTTCCCCAAGGCTCTCTCATGAAAAATTTTCACCATGACATCATCGAAGACAATTTTGAGGAAAATGCTGATTTCCGTACCCCTAGAGTAAATGTCTTTGCAAGCAAAAGTGTCAGAAAAAGACGCTATTACATCGTCCCTCTCCCTTCTGACCCAGAAATAGTCAACGAGATTCTTTTCGTATCTCTGTATAATAGTAGAGATGTGTTTACTGAAAATGAAGTATTCTGCGTTGAGAATAACATTGAACTGCCCATTTTGGAAATGCTTTCGTATATCTTTTCCGAAATCGATATCAGATGGAAAGTTTGCCAAAATATCATCCAAACGGTCGAGAAAGACCAAATACCCATCATTCTCGACCAATTCCATAACGGCAAAAATAATATACACCGAGGTATCAATGAAACTATCCGCAGAATAAAAGAAAAATACAATTGGCAAGGACTGACTAAGGACGTTGACAATTTTATCAAAAACTGTCAATCTTGCCAGAGAGCAAAAGTTTACCGGAAAAATCTCGACAGCCCACTTGTCATTACTGAAACCCCACGGACACCCTTTGAACGCGTCAACATCGATATTCTAGAAGTCCCGACAAAAAACTACGCATTAACTATCCGGGACGAACTAACAAAATTCTCTCAGGCCTACCCCATAACCGACAAATCCGCAAAAGCCGTTGTTAGTACCTTACTACTCTATTTCCAACACTTCGGTACTCCATTACGGATACATTGTGATTATGGCAGGGAATTCGACAACACACTAATGAGAGACTTGTGTAAACTATTTGACATCAAACTATCTTATTCTAGTGTGGGACATCCCCAGTCAAATGGTTCATTAGAACGATTCCACTCGACCTTATTAGAGATGATTAGAATCCATAAACTAGAAAATCCTGACAAAAACCCTTTTAACATCCTCCCTTATGCAATCATTGCATATAACAATTCTGTAAACAAAACTCATGGATTCACCCCTTACGAACTTGTTTATGGACATACTTCGAGTAGGACTCCAGAAACTCTCTACAACCAACAAGCCCTGATAACTAAAGTAACTACATCAGAGATCTCAATAATCGTATCTCTCACTATTATAAAATTGCTCGCGAAAGAACGGAAATCCAAAAACATAAAGCGAAAGTAGATTTGATGAACACGTTTCTGAAAATCTCCCTAACTATCAAATAGGCGATAAAGTCTATATTAAAGAATCCCAGATCAAGGACAAACTCCAAAATAAATTCAATGGTCCTTTCGAAATCCTGGAGATTCACAGAAACTCCGCAACAGTACTAAACCCTAAAACTAACCAAAAATCAAAAGTAAATTTCGACCGAATGAAACCGTTCTCAGAAAGTTAATTTCTGTTTCAGGTTTTGCCTGCTGTTCGGGTCAGCAGTACCCCAATTTCAAATACAACCAATAAACAATACTTTAGGTATCTACTTCCATAACGAAGCAGAAATAACTGTATCCAATGATAAATGGACACTTTTAGTACACAGAAACATTTCTACACTAGAACAAGTATTTACAACAAATAACAGAATATTACAAACTCTTGTAAAAACTGTTAACTTCAATTCTTTTGCTATGAACTACTTTCGCGCAGACGTACAAACCCACATTAACCTTCTCAATCAAATTTCTAACTCAATCAAACAGAAATTTACTGACATTCACATGGACACTAAAAGACACAAACGAGGTATACTTGATGGGGCAGGTACCCTTTTTAAGGCAATCACCGGCAATTTAGACGCCGCCGACGGAAAATACTTTTCCGAAAGCATAAATCGCTTAAATCAAGGCCAACTTCAAATTGAGAACTTACAAAAAAACCAAATAAGTGTCACCACATCCGTAATTAAAAACTTCAACGAAACTATCCAAAATCTTAGAATTGACGAGAAACTATTTAACGATAACATGATAAAGCTGGAAAACACTATCGGAAAAATTAATGATAAGGTCGCCTACGTCGAATCAAAACTCACACTACTTGAAATGTGTGAAAAACTTATGGAGAATTATCTCTACTTAGAAGATAATTTAAATGATGTTTTAAATTCTATCACATTCGCGCGTCTGAAAATAATTCACTCTTCAATTTTAACACCAGAACATCTTATTACCTCATTACAGGAAATATCGCAAAATTTAGTCAAAAGTAACCTTCCATTGGCTGTAAAGTACTCGAGCATCGCACAATATCTAGAAATCATTGAACTAGAGGCATTTCAAACATATACCGATCTTATATTTGTGTTAAGAATCCCTTTAGTCGAACAACATCCTTACACAGTCTTTCATTTATATCCTATCCCTATATACGATGAAAGAACAGGTTTACATCATATGCTATCCTTCACTCAAAAATATCTTGCAAAGAATGATGATTCTTTAATGTTTATTCCGATCAAAGACTTAAGTGCGTGTAAACCGTTATCCACTCGTAAGAAACTGTGTTCTGAACTTTACGCATATCCTATTGACACAAACGCGTTATGTGAAGCTCAACTTCTAAAGAATGTCCAGAAGGTACCCGACAACTGTAAAAGCTCACTAATATTCACTCAAGGATACAACGTTCAAAAACTAGAACCCAATACATGGCTCATAATTACTTCTGAACCCATAAGTGTTACAGTGAATTGCGCTCAAACAAACCCAAAAACTCTTACAATCTCCCTCAACTCCATATTGACTCTTCAATCAGAGTGTAGTGCGTCTATAGGAATTACAAAAGTTCAAGCCGAATCTGGTAAACAAACCGATGTTCTAGAAACCTTCCAACCAGTAACAGTGCCGTTCAACTGTTGCGACGCAGTGCCAGAAAAAATTATAATTCCTGAACTTCAGCCCCTGAAGCTGAACACGCTTAACGTAGAAGAATTAGACGTAGCAAATCACAAATTGGAACAATATTCCAGAGACCTCGATGGTCTCATAAACCAAAAATATCTCTTGGTTTACCTATACAACCATAGCTGCTCTCATGATCATAGCAGCACTCATCACCTTCCAAGCTGTCAAAAAGAAGATGGTAAAACCTCCAAAGGACTGCAACCCTGACCAGACTTCAGTGCCTCAGCCAAGACTCAAATTCTTCCCCAAGCTTAGGCCTGTTTTGAAAACAGAACAAAGCTTAGAGACGCAAGTTTAGGTATACCCTTTATGTTCTCTAAAAACACCATTTTTAATATTGATTTATATCATTAACCTTTTTATTTTTCTACACATTATTTTTATTCACATTTCCTTTTACTTTATATTTTATTTTGATATGTTTAGGTTAAGCATTTAATTATTACTCGTATTATTTTATTGCTCATTTATTTTAACTTATTTTAATTTTATTTTACAAATATCAATTTGATTTTTACCTATTACTTTATTTTATTCATATTTTATACACTTATTACTTATTATTCATACCATTCAAACATCATTTTATATTATTTTATGTTTCTGTTCCTAAAAGTTGATGTTATAGCATCAACTTTTGATATGTAAGGGGAGTTGTTCTATGCAAAATATATCAGAACTTAGTTCACACAGTCGAGAAGTCAACGGAATTTAAAGCGTACGTGACTTCTCAGGGATATCAAATTTCATCTTGAATTATATGCAAACAACTTCCCGGAAACCTACACGAGTCCGTTTACCCAGTAAAAACGCTGACTTGCATCAGCACTTTTGTCAATGTTATAAAAGCAACTGGAAACGTTCTCGTGTTGTCATTCAAACAATATCATTTATAGTATTAAGTTATTCAAGTACTTTAATTGTTCAATTTTAATTTTGTATGTTTCTAAATAAATAATTTTTTTAAAAAGTGAATTGAATCAAAGTGAATATAATATATATATATATATATATATATATATATATATATATATATTAAATCAAGAAACCAAATGAACAATTCCCAACAGATTCTGAAGCCGAGAGTGAACAAGTAATTCTAAATTAATAAATTAATAGTTAGTTAATTTCTTTATTTTAATTAAATTTAAATAAGATCTATATTAAATTATAATGGACAATAATTTAGAAATAATAGAACATATGCAAAGTGAAGAATGCTATTCTCTCTCTTAATGTTGGAAGTTTAAATGCTCATATTAATGACCTAAGAATATTTGTTAACAAACTCAGTGAAAAACCCAATGTTATAGTCTGTTCAGAGACTTGGGATCTACAGATCCTAATTACTTATCATTAACAGGTTATAAAATGTACAATAATTTAAGTAAGAGATAAACAGATCAGGTGGAACAGTTGTTTATATAAAAGACAATTTAATTGAAAATACTGAAGTATTTACTCTAGATAGACTTAAAGTACTAAATTCAGTAATAAAATTAGATCAAAGATAGTTCACCTATTGAAGTAACATGTACAGGTGTCATGATTTACCTAAACAAGAGTTCATATTTGAATTAAAACAATTTTTAATAAAAAAAAGAAAAGTCAAAAATCACTTGATAATAGGTGATTTTAATATTGACCTAATTAATGTTGATGACTGCACTCAGGAATACTTGACTAATTATCTGGAACACGAATACTTACCGGGATTTCAAACTATAACAAGACTGTCTAACTTAAATCCAATGCAGGGCACTTGTATCAACAATGTATTTGTTAGGTTGCAAACTGCTAAACCAACTGCGTTAAAATTTGAAAACCTTTTTAATGATCATTATCCACTATTTTTAATATTAAATAAAATTATAGATCAAGTTAAAGAAAGTATGCAAATAGATTATAAGAAATTGGTTGAATTAGCTGAGAATATTAACTGGGACTGTATACTGGAAGAACGGGACCCAGATAACGCCATAGAGTTACTCACAAAAGAAATAGCTATGTGTTTGGAGAAATCAAAACAATTAAAAAAGTCAAAAAATATATACCTAGAAGCAGCTGGATTACCAGATCGATAATAAGATGTTGTAACAAAAAAGATTAACTATATAAAACTTGGAAATCAAATCCGGGAAATATCCAAAATAAAATTGCATATAAGAACTATGTAAAGATTTTATAGAAGGTTATAAATATTGCGAAAACATTATATGATAGAGATGAAATAAACAAAAATTTTTTCAAACCCTAAAAAATTATGGAATATAATAAATACAAAACTTGGCAAAAAGCGCAGATATCATCAAAATATTAGCTACATTTACAATGAAAATAAACAAAAAATTATGGAAACAGAACAAATTGCTAATAACATGAATAAATTTTTCTGTAATATTGGGTCTCTACTTAGCCATAAAATAGAGCAACCAACAAATGCCATAAATAAATTACCACCAGTTAACTCTGAAACCATATTTATAACACCAACTAATAGATTTGAAGTTATAAAAATTATTAAAGAATTGAAACATAAAAATGGTGGGATAGATAACATTCATGCGAAGACTATTTTAGCTTTATCGGAGCACATTGCTGAGCCGCTGACTCATATTGTATTGAACAAGCTATATGGCCCAATGCTATACCTATACATAAATCTAAAGACAAACACTTTACATCAAACTATAAGCCTATTTCATTGGTATCAAACTTTGCTAAAATATTTGAAAAGATAATTTACACTAGATTATTGCAATTTGTTAAAAAATATAAAATATTATCACAAAGGCAATATGGATTTACACAAAATTTGGGAACTAAAGACGCATTGAACTATATAACAGACATTATATATAACAAATTAGACAAGAGTCGTCCTGTAGCTGTGACATTCCTCGACTGTGCCAAGGCGTTCGACACTGTTGACCATCAGATACTACTTGACAAGATATACAATTACGGTATAAGGGGTAAAGCTCATAAATTAATAGCAAATTATTTAGACAGTAGGTACCAGAGAGTAAAAATCAATAATATCATGAGTGAATTCTCTCATTTTAATACAGGTGTTCCACAAGGAACTGTCTTAGGACCGTTTCTATTTATATTATATATTGATGAACTTTTAAAGCTATTGCCTGATGGTATTCTAATATCATCTGCCGATGATACGGCTGTTGTAACTAGTGGAGACACTTGGAAGGAAATTTGAAACCAACATGAACAACTACCAAATTCAAATAAGTAATTGGCTGGCTGTAAATAAATTATCACTAATTATTGACAAAACCGAGTATATTACCTTTGGCAACTATTCTAATAGTGTTCCTGAACGCATAAACAGAGGGATCAGTCTAGAATGATCCTGTATTCTCACCTATTATATGTATTTACAGTTTAAATTTTAGAAAACCGACATGATAGGGCTCTAGATCAACTTTTCTACTTTCAAACCCTGGTTTATTCATAATAATAGGGTCATATGGTGAGGTAATATTTCCCTTAAAAAAAGTTCTTCCATACTTTTGACTTAAATCTTGCAAATACTATCGTAGTTACAATATTTTTTATTTTTAGAAAATAAACTGTGTACAAGATGTTCTACGCTTTCAGTTAATAAGAATGTTTTAATCATAAAACGAAAAAATATATAAACGTTTAAGTTTTTTGTAATTTCTAGTAAAGGTTCCATTATTTAAGGAACCAATTAGCGAAACTAAGCGTATGGTACCTCATTTTGTAGGTTTTATATTTTTCTACAATATTGCCCATAGTAGCAAACACGGTTTTTCAGGTAAATGTTGTTGAACAACTAATTTGTTACCGATTTTTTGAAGTTATTTGTTAGAAATGAAAAATCGATAAAAAATGAATTAGTCATGTTTTATTATTAGAAAATGTTGGTATTGGTTTTGTTCTATTAATACTGTCAGGTGTTTCCGTAAATGACCTGAGCTCTTACCTAATCAATCATAACAGTGGTAAAGTAATTATGGTATAGAGTTAAAAAGGGATGTACATAAAATTGTTTATATATAACTAATTCACGTAATAATTGTTGACAATTTATTTCAGTTTAGATTTGTTCTTTCATTTTCTTTAAACAGTACTTGATTATCAATAAAACGAATATGGCTTTCTGTCAAATGATTTGAGTTTAAACGTATTTAAAATATTTGTCTTCAAAGGCAGTCATTAAATATGGTTCTTCTATACAGTGTATTCCATCTCAAACGAGCCACCTTGAATATCTTGGTTATTTTCTAAAATATTGCAATAAGAAAAAACAGGTCGATTTTTGTTTCGAGGGGGAAATTGCCTGAGGTGAATTAGCGCTTGCGCGCATTCAACATAAAGAGGCCAGTTCAATGACCTTAAGATTAATACTTGTTGTCGTATATCATTTGAAAGCTCTTTTTACTTACTATACCGTCATAATAAAAATTTTATTGAAATTTCTGTACATGTAACAGAAAACCTAACGGACCTAGTACTAAAACCGGATTATTAAATTAAAAGTTTTTGCTGTATGGAAAAGTATTAAAAAGAAGTTCTTGTATAGGACGCTGTGAAACCATCCTGTTTCACTGCCGCAACCTGTAATAACACACAATACAAGAAAAACACTAAATGTAAACATACATTTATTTTGCATTATTTTTTCCTGATATTTGCAGCAAGTTTATTTATCTGTTTTGACCTTTATTCGATCATGTGAAGCATTGTACATTTATCTGTCAAGTTATTACTTTACTGATTTGTGGAAAATTTAAAAGATTATTATTTATTCGTCATAAATACGTATTGGAGTTGATTTTAAAATTTATTGAGAAGGGCTCAGGGTAAAAAAGGAGGTCCCATTGGAATTGTAAATGATGAAGGGGTAGCTGTGGCTACATTGGGCCATGTCCAACTTATACCAAACACGCAGTCTGTCCAGCTAATCTCTGCAGCTTCCGGTATTAGCAAAACTAATGTCTTTAGAATTTTGCACAAGTACAAATTCCATCCGTACAAAATTAAATTACTTCATGAATTTAATGAGGATGATTGTGATTGAAGGCAACTGTTTTGCGAAACTATGACCCAGTGTATGATCGAAAACCCGAATTTCTTGTACAATGTTTGCTTTTCAGATGAGTGCACTATTTCAGTTCATGGGGAGAATATAACTGTAGATTTGGGAGCGATACAAATCCTGATTTATTTCGAGATGCTCATAGTCAACATCCGGTAAAACTAAACATTTGGGCAAGGATTTTGGGAAATCATCTAATTGGACCCCTGTTTATTCCTGGTAATTTAAATGGTGAACTTTATCACAATATATTGGAAAATGAAATTAATGCATTGATAATAGAAGAATTAGAAAATGATCCTCTACTACATGAAGAGCAATTGCATTTCCAACAAGATGGAAGATTGGAAGAAGAGTTATAGAATGGCCTGCCCGATCACCTGATCTGAACCATTTGGTTTTTTTTGTGGGGACATGTTGAATCCAAAATTTTTATGACTCAGTCTGAGAATTTGAACGAACTACGCCAACGAATTATAATGGAGTGTCGTCAGATAACACCGACTATGCTGATCCATGGCAGAGACGGCTTTCAGTCAAGGTTGTACTATTGTGTGGAAGTCAATGGAAGACACTTTGAACATTTGCTTTAGAGGCATTGTAGTGTACTGTATTTTTTTGAAAACTCTTTTATTACAGAAATTGCAATACAATTTATTATTAATGCGGTATGATCCGTAAAAAGGGCTTTCAAATGATATAATACAACACCTATTTTCCCTATCTCAAATCACAAGGTCATTGAATTGGGCTGTTTATGTAGAATGCGCGTAAGCGCTAATTCACCTCAAAAAATTTTCTCCTCGAAACAAAAATCGACCTGTTCTTTCTTATTGCAATAGTTTTGAAAATAACCAAGATATTCAAGTGGCTCGTTTGAGATGGAATACCCTGTATATGCTTATACTGTAAATATTTATCTTACTTTATGCTTTAATTTTCAAGACTTTCGGGATGATTGAAGTTTGTGTGAAAAAATCGTTGAAGTAAGCCATAGGAATAATAGGAAGTGGGATAAAAAAGACTGATGCAATTATGTACTGCAATCGCGATATTACTAACTGCTCAAGACACTTGTGTCGAAACCATGATGAACAATATTCAGTTCAGAAAATTATCCTACTTCCTAAAGGTGGCAAAACTAAAAAGAATATGATTAATTTGTTACGAAATGAAGAAAACTTGTCAGTACTAGATGAACAAAAAATTAGGCCTGTTCAGAGAAATACATTTCGTTATGACGAAAAGATGACATAAAGGGAGATAGAGACTTTTTACAACGTTCATATTGTAAATGGTTATTTTGTAAATCTTCACTTCGAATGCATTCTAAAACTTGTGTTCACTTGGGCCAAGACTTGTTGGTTTACATACTATCTCTAAAAACATTCTATGACAAACTGAGATTAACGAAGGATGTATTTCCAAGAATGCAGGCCGATAGAGCATCCTTTAATAGTAAATAGGACCCCATTATTTGTCAATATGCTGAAGACTATTTACATAAACACAAACGACCTCATATTGCATCATATTGATCGGAGTGAAAACAAATACATTGATGTCTAAGTACTTCTTGATGTTATTTCCCAAGAAGTACTTAGATATTAAAAACTATGCCACAAATATCGTTCAGAAAACAAATACATTGATATGGTATATGAATTGATTATTTTGAAGAGCAATAATAATAATAATCTGAACTAAAGAAAAAGAATGGGGATGCGGGTAAAACAACACAGAAACGGGGATCATGGATTAAAAATCAAAAATCAATAATGAGGACATATTTTAAGAACCATATTGCCAAGAAAATCACCCCAAAAAAACACGAATGCATTCATTTGCAATCAGAACATCAGAGGATGTTTGATAATAAAACTTGGGTTCAAATAAAATTATTTGTGTATAATGAAATAATAAAATAAAATGCGAATGTTTCTAAAATGTCTATTTTTTATTTGATTTTTTGAAAACGGAGTACCAAAAGTTAGTTACAATTCATATATTACACAATAATAACTCGTAAGACAAAATATGTGTCTGAATATCCAATGACACATTACTATTAGAAATAATTATTTGACTCTTTCTCTAGTAAATGTCTGTAGAAATAATTCATCATTCATTTTCAATCCTAATCTTATTTCCGACTGATAAATAAATTGTGTTACTTTATTTTATTCAGATATCAGTTGATTTTTTTAATACTTTCAGTAAAAAACATTTACAAAATAATACAACTTTTACTAAAACTCACAAAGTAAATTAAAAAGGTTTGCTTTTATTCTACCACTAAGACAGCTATAAACTACTACAAAAACACATAGAATGACTCATCAGTAAGGTATTTTCCAAACCATTAAAAATATGCTTTCGGTGGGCAAACTGCAGGTTATATACAAATACGCTATGAACAGCTTAAACATGAGATCCACTATGTTGCCAAATGTTGGATCTCACCTTAATTAGAAATAGTCATCCAATCTACGTGTATATACAAAACGTCACAAGCGACCTTTGCTTAACAACCCTCTAACCTTCTGCTGTATAAGAATTCAAAAAAGGGTAAAAATGAGATCCGACTTAAAATTTAAATTTGAGGTCTATGGTACCCATATTAACACATGTATTCGTTATACACGGTAGAAAAACTAAGATCTGAAAATGGATCTCGACTTCATAAAATGATCTCACCTTAGCACATATTTATTACCAAATGATCTCACCTTTTCTCTTTACATATATGTTATATCATAATTCATACACACACGTGTTGATTACTCAGCAAATATCCGTGAGAAGCGTATCATTTACTATTTCGCAATATTATATTACGTTAACGATATCACAATTCTCAGTATAATCCTGTAGAGGCTAAATTGCAGATTTTATCACGTCTTGAATTGTATAAATACTAAATAATTAACGGTCTCGTTGGAGATCATTATAGTAACTTGTGTAAGGCGTAACTCTGCCTGTTTAAAATTTGAAATTTGTATTTAAGTGAAAATAAATTTTTTTTAAATGTTAAATTTAAAAGAGTTAATCTAAAAATTGGCGCAGTCAGTAGGATTGTTTAAACACAGCTTAGGCAATTCCTAAAAATTGTGGTGAATTTTAATTCTTCGTTAAACAAACGAACCCACGGTAAGCGACAGCAGCTGAAGGCCAAGGACACCAGGAACACGCACATACCGCTCACCAGTGTACCAGCCAACAGACGTCGATTGCCAGACGTAGTATTAAGGACCCTAGATTTTAAGGACAAAAGCAGGCGACACCAACACGCACCCTAGAGGACGCTTACCGGTGCACTAGCCGCAGAACAAGTCAAATGCTTGGAAGGTACATGTAAGTACGGAAACGAATCATCACGAAATATTATTTTGATCATTTTATTAAATATTGATTTTAATACATTGATTTTTATTATTTTATTACATTGATTAATATTGAACTACATACATTTTTATATCATTGATGTTCTATCGTTATAAATTTTAACATTTAAAACTTTCACATATTAAATATCCACAAATATTCACACACTGCTTTACACGTTACTGATCTCCCACAACCAATACCAACACCATCAACAACTTCTGAACGAATTATAATTCCATCTATAATTCTGTATTTTGCAACATCTCAAAAACATATTTTAATACATTATGCCGGAAACAAGAGCGCAAGGTTCCGTTGAACCCTACAAATTATCCGTAATTTTTGCTATCATACCGGAGTATGATGGAAATCAAATTTTCTTGAACATTTTTATAACAAGCTGCAATACTGCTTGCAGCATGGCTGTAGATAATCAACTCACTCTAGTAGTGCTACACATTAAAAACAAACTTCGCGGTAGAGCCGCAGAATTAGTAAACTCGCGTAACAGGGATAATTGGCTAGACATCCGTACATTATTAGAAAATCACTTTGGCGACTCAAGAGATTTATCGGCATTAATACAAGACCTCCAGAGGATGAGACAAACAAATGAGTCACCTCTGACTTTCGCAGCTAGATTACAAACGCATTTAGCTAAAATGTTAGCCTCCGTTAACAAACAAGTGCTAACGACAAAAGAGAAACAAGCCCAAAGCGACCTTATAGAAAATATGGCCCTTAATAGCTTATTGTCAGGTTTAGAACCCAAGATAGGACAAATCGTACGAGCTAGTGACCCTCGCGATATTTTAACCGCTGTATCGAGAATTAAGCGCGAATTACAATTACACCATTTAGAAAACCAAAAGTTTCAAGGCGTCAGACAACCACCAACTCCAAACCGTAAACCCATGATTCCTCCAACAATAAAACAATGCTCATTTTGCAAACGCTCAGGGCATACGTACATCGAATGCCAGGCAAGAATGAGACAACCAAACACCTCTCCTGGACAGAATTTTCGTCCACAATTTCAAAATTTTAGATCTATGCCTTCAACAAGTACACAACCGCGACCAATAAACCAACTGCTCCCAAATTCAAATCAAACCCCACAAGCTTCAGGTCAATATCGACCAAATCCTAATTATTTCAGACAGCAAAGAACTCATCATGTAAACAATCTCGAATACTATGCACCATACGACCATTACGGTACCGCATATGAGCACAATATGACCGGTATGATTATCAATTGACTGACGACCCGCATCAATACAACTTTTCAGAAAAGTACTCATCCGTACCCGATGAACAATACGAAACAGTGACTGACGAATATGCAAACTATCCCTCCTATGAACCAACATTAGACGAACCAAGACACCAAAATTTTCGCGAACCCCTCCAGAATTCGAAACCACCCGAATTCGAAGTACCAATACTTCCTATGAAATCCCTGAACTTCAACTCAACTCTTTCAAGACAGAACAGCAGTTTCTGTAAGACCACTCCTGTCCGTTAATTCGAAAAACTTATTTTATATTACTGATGCTTCTAATTCTTACAAACTTTTAATCGACACAGGTGCAGGACTTTCTAATTTCAAACCCGAAACCTGCCAACGATTCTCTAACAGATTCCCAGAAAATGTCGTAATTCAAGGAATTATAAACGAATAAATTCTAATTAATGAATCAACTCTCGTACCCTTCAATATCAACGATCCCCACAAAGTCTATATTTGTAATTTAGATATAGAATTTGATGGACTCTTAGGATCAGACTTTCTAGAGCATTACGATTGCGTAATCGATTTTAAAAATAAACAACTTATAACCAACTTCAAGTCACTACCCCTATACAAAGTAACTAACGAAACTATCAACCCTAACTCGACATTCTCTACTCCACCAAACCAAAATTTAACGAACTCTTCAATAACTCAAATTAATATGGTAACTATTGAACCACGAACCGAAAAAATCTTTAAATTCAAAAGCAACCTGAAAAATACTGATGCTGTACTAATAGGTACCGAACAAGACAAAGTTCACATCCCAAACGCCATAGTAAAAATTGACAGCAACGGCGAATTTTTAACATCCGTTCTAAACGCGAACGCCATTCCAAAAACCTTCGTTTTCGAAAAAATAATATTAGAACCTTTACAAACGGATAACGTTTACAGTTTTAACAAATACCAAAATACAAATATACAAATTGACAGACGAAACGAAATAACCAACCAACTTCGCCTCGAACATTTAAATGACGAGGAATGCGAACTTATTACCCAACTCTGTCTCGAATTCTCAGACATATTTTACTTAGAAGGTGACCAGTTGACATTTGCTAACGAAGTGAAACAGTCCATCGATACCAACAATTGCAAACCAATCTTTACTAAGTCCTATCGTTATCCCCATATCCATAAAGAAGAAGTTAAGTCACAAATTTCTAAAATGCTTGACCAAGGCATAATTCGCCCTTCTAACTCCCCCTGGTCTTCCCCAATCTGGGTCGTACCCAAAAAATTAGATGCTTCAGGTAACCAAAAATGGCGTGTAGTCGTAGATTACCGCAAACTCAATGACCAAACCATAGGCGACAAATACCCCCTTCCAAACATTTCCTATCTATTAGATCAACTTGGACGTTGCCAATACTTCACAACCCTCGATCTTGCATCGGGATTCCACCAAGTCGAAATTGAACCCAAAGATATCCAGAAAACTGCATTTACCGTAGAAAACGGACATTTCGAATTCGTCCGAATGCCTTTTGGATTAAAAATGCCCCGTCCACTTTCCAACGCGTCATGGACAATATACTTCTAGGTATACAAAACGAAAGATGTGTTGTCTATATGGACGACATCATTGTCTTCTCGCCCACAATTCATGAGCACACCCTTCGACTCACAGAAGTTTTCAAACGCCTTAGAAAATCTAACTTAAAAATCCAGCCCGATAAATGCGAGTTCCTTCGCAAAGAAGTGGCATATTTAGGACACTTCATCACTCCTGATGGCGTAAAGCCAAATCCTAATAAAGTCGAATGTATAATAAAGTTCCCTTAACCAAAAAATCAAAAAGAAATTAAGTCATTTTTGGGATTAGCCGGTTATTACAGACGCTTTATCCCAAACTTCGCAAAAATCTCTAAACCCCTCACGAGACTACTTCAAAAAGATACACCATTCCTATTTGATTCAGAGTGTACTAAATCTTTTAACGAATTAAAACAGGCATTGACTTCAACACCAATATTAATATATCCAAACTTCAATGAACCATTCGTCTTAACTACAGACGCAAGCGCTTTTGCAATCGGTATTGTATTGTCACAGGGACCGATAGGTTAGGTGACCTACCTATTGCATACGCTTCCAGAACTTTATGTCAAGCTGAGACTAGATACTCAACGATTGAACGAGAACTCTTAGCTATTGTATGGGCTGTCAAAACATACAGGCCGCTAATTTTTGGCCGTAAGTTTCAACTAATCACCGATCACCGCCCGTTAACCTGGCTTTTCTCCATCAAAGACCCAGGTAGCCGACTCGCAAGATGGCGACTAAAGCTTGAAGAGTATGACTATGAGATAATATACAAACCCGGTAAAATCAACAAAAATGCTGACGCCTTATCCCGTATATAAATCAATAACTTTAACAAATGTACTAAATTTCAATCAAAACATGAACTTTCCAATACTACCACTTAATGAAGACTCAGATAGTGACGTTCCCGAAGACGAGAACAACGAATTCAATCCGGAGCACTTATCTCGCGAATTCAAAACCTTTCTAGAAAGATACCAAACTACTTCCCTGATAGATTACAGTAAAACCCAGTTTTCCAACGGTCAACTTCTCGATAAAGAAAATAAAAACATAATCGTATTTCCACAACAATCAAACCTCCAAGATTTTCACAATAAAATATTTGACGACATTTTTGAAGAAAATGCAGACTTTCAAACTTTCAGCATCAACGTTTATTCAAGTAAAACTGTACGAAAAAGAAAATACTTTATCATACCGATTCCATCCGATCCGGAAATTATTAACGAGGTATTATTTGCCTCTCTCTACAAAAACAAAAACCTCTTAACACCTCAAGTAATCTATTGCGTAGAGAACAACATTGACCTACCCATATTAGAGATGCTCTCTTTTATTTTCGCAGACACTGATATAAAATGGAAAATTTGTCAAAATGTTACACAAACTATCGAAAAAGACCAAGTTACTCGACCGATTTCACAACGGTAAAAGTAATATTCACCGCGGAATAAAGGAAACAATCCGTAGAATCAAACAAAAATTTAATTGGCCCGGTTTAACTAAAGATGTAGAAAACTTTATCAGAAATTGCGATATTTGTCAAAAGACAAAGGCGTATCGTAAAAACTTAGATAATCCACTTGTAATTACTGAGACTAGGAGTTTCGAAAGAATCAACATCGATATCCTCGAAGTACCAACTAAAAACTATGCACTTACCATCCGTGACGAACTTACCAAATTTTCACAAGCTTACCCCATCAGCGATAAATCAGCCAAAACAGTTGTCAACACTTTATTACTTTACTTCCAGCATTACGGAACACCCCTTCGCATGCACTACGGCAGAGAATTTGATAATGCCCTACTCAAGGTCCTCTGCAAACTTTTTGATATTAAACTGTCATTTTCCAGTGTAGGACATCAACAGTCCAATGGCTCACATGAGCGTTTTCATTCGACACTTCTAGAAATGATAAGGATTCACAAATCAGAAAACCCTGATGAACACCCGTTCAACATTTTACCTTATGCTGTGATAGCATAGAACAATTCAACAAGTGAAACCCATGGTTTCACACCATATGAACTTGTATTTGGCCACACATCCAGCCGACCTCCCGAAACACTTTATAACCAACAAGAGTTAATTTCCAAATATGTTCGTGACCTCAACAATCGCATATCCCATTATTACAGAATTGCTCGCGAACGAACAGAAGTTCAAAAGCAAAAAGCAAAACAAAGATTCGATAAACACGTTTCTGAAAACCTTCCAAATTACCAAATCGGCGACAAAGTCTATGTCAAAGAATCGCAGCTTAAAAATAAACTCGAAAATAAATTCAATGGACCCTTTCAAATTTTGGAACTCCATAACAATTCCGCAACTCTCCTAAACTTAGCAACTAATCAAAGGACTAAAGTTAACTTCGATAGACTGAAGCCTTATTCAGAAAGTTAATTTCTGTTCCAGATTTTTCTTGCTGTTCGGAGCAGCAATATCAGACTTCGAACTAAAACCAATAAACAACACACTTGTTATATATTATCATGATGAAACAAGGATCGTCGTATCCAACCACAAATGGACTCTTCTAGCCCACCGCAACTTATCAGCACTAGAACACGCTTTTACAACCAATAACCGATTACTTGACACTTTAACTAAAACAGTAAGTCTCGATGTACATTCAATGAATAATTTCAGGTGTGAAATACAAACTCATATCAGTTTGTTAACACAAATCTGTAACTCTCTTAAAGAGAAATTTTCAGAAATATACTCCGACACGAAACGATTTAAACGCGGATTATTAAACGGTGCCGGAACGTTATTTAAAGCTATAACAGGTAATTTAGATGCCTCAGACGGCGAGTTTTACACAAACAGCATTAATAGTTTGAATCAAAAACAATTGTAAATTGAAAACATAATGAAAAATCAAATGAGCATCACAACTTCAGTTATAAAAAAATTTAATGAGACCATCGCAAAATTACAAATAGATGAAAAGACCTTCAACGAAGTCATTAACCGGATTCGAAGAACAATCATTCACCTCGCTGACAAAAACGCGTATATCGAAGCTAAACTAACTTTTCTCGAGATTTGTGAAAAGTTGATGGAAAACTACCTCTATTTACAAGATAACTTAAACGATTTACCCAATACTATTACCTTTGCAAGACTGAAAATTATACATACATCAATCTTAACTCCAGAACACTTAATAACAGCTCTACAAAATTTAGTAAAAAATAATTTACCTCTTCCGGTAAGATATTCAAATGTTGCCAAATATTTAGAGATTATAGATCTGGAAGTTTTTCAAACACGTTCAGATCTTGTCTTTGTTCTCAAAATACCACTCGTTGAACAGCAACCCTATACCGCTTTCCATCTTTATCCTATCCCTATCTATGACGATGGAACAGGTCTACACCATGTACTTCAGTTCACCCAGAAATACATTGCGAGAAATGATGATTCTTTAATGTACCTGCCAATAAAGGATTTAAGTGCGTGCAAACCGCTAAACTTTCGCGAAAAACTTTGCTCTGAATTGTATGCTTACCCTATAGACACTAACGCCCTATGTGAAGCCCAACTGTTGAAAAACTTTAAAAATGTGCCGGAAAATTGCAAAAGTTCCGTTATTTTCAGCCAAGGCTATAATGTGCAAAAACTTTAATCTAATACGGGGCTAATCATAATTTCAGAACCTATACGAATCACTATCAACTATGCAGAAACTGATGTATAAACTGTAACTATAAATAAAAGCTCAGTTCTCAAACTTTACTCGGAGTGCAGTGCTTTTATCGGCATCACAAAGGTACAAGTCGAAAATCGGAAATCCATAAATATTACTGATAATTCCCATCCAGTTTACATACCTTATAACTGTTGTAAACCTATACCAGATAAAGTCAAAGTTCCAGAACTCCAACCCTTAAAACTGGACCACCTCAATATCGAAGAATTAGATATAGCCAGTCATAAACTCGACCAATACTCTAGAGACTTAGATGACTTAATCAATCAACCATTTATAACGAAAAATATTTCATGGTTCACATATGTAACTATTGCAGTTATAATAATCATAGCTGCCTACATCATAAGAAATTACAGCTCCGAAGAAGAAACCCTTTTGCACAACATACGCCACAACCGACCAAAAGAAGTTTTAGGCACTTCGCCCGACTTTGGACATTCCCGAAAAAGACATTGAATTGAAAGAAACTGCTTAATAAAGTATGTACTTTTTCATTCACGATTTTAACATTATATTTGGACTGTTTTATTTGCAATATTATTTTATTATTATTTACTTTTATATCGTTTTATCATTATATTCGTAACCTATTTTATATTATTATCCAATTTATCGTATTTTGCTTATTATCATGTTCATGCTTTATGTTGAGATTATTATTTTTATGAATTATTAGATATTAAGTTATTTCAGACAATTGCTAAGGTTTTACGTTTCACTTCATTTAAATATCATATTACATTTTAATTTTATTTCAAAAAGTTGATGCTATACCATCAACTTTTCATTTGTGATGGGAGTTGTTATATCATAATTCATACACACACGTGTTGCTTACTCAGCAAATATCCGTGAGAAGCGTATCATTTACTATTTCGCAATATCATATTACGTTAACGATATGACAATTCTCAGTATAATCCTGTAGACGCTAAATTGCACATTTTATCACGTCTTGAATTGTTTAAATACTAAATAATTAACGGTCTCGTTAGAGATCATTATAGTAACTTGTGTAAGGCGTAACTCTGCCTGTTTAAAATTTGAAAATTGTATTTAAGTGAAAATAATTTTTTTGTAAAAAGTTAAATTTAAAAGAGTTAATCTAATATATATATATATATATATATATATATATATATATATATATATATATATAGTAGCTCTCTTGATGGTCCGGGTGTTCGTCCGTTGAAAGTTTTGTCCCTGTAAAGGAACGGTCGCCTGACGTTTCGCCAAAATCTCACTTGGAATTTTTATAAGGCTTTTCCTCTTCTTCCAACACGAGGGGTGGCTGCAGATTCGGACCTTTCCGGACTACTTCGTGTCCGAGATTGTCAAAGTGGCCACTTCAGACGCCACGGAGAGCAGACCAAGCGGAGAACGACCTAGCTGACGATCTCGGAGGTAATAGAAATTTTGTACGAGGGATTCAAGTAATGTGAAAGAACTATGATAAATCAAATGCAATTTAAAGATCAATACATGAATAGAAATGATTAAATTATAAAACTAGACCATAAACTGGTAATTTGGACATGATTTATATAACTAAAACCGAACAGCAAATATATTTTTTAAAATATCAAATGTGACAGTTTAAAATAATTTAAAAAAAACAATTAGGATTTGAAATGAACATATAAAAATAATTTATAGGGTTGATATATTACAATGAAAACATCAACGAAAAGAAAATATAAAATTTACCTTAAATTCGAGATGTAAACAACTCTTCTGACAGGTGCCGAAATTTACCTTAAATTCGAGATGTAAACAACTCATCTGACAGGTGCCGGATGCTATCATCCAAATTTATAATAACTTCATATTTTAGGCACAATAGGGGTAATAATTAAAAATTTTAGGATCTTAGTAAGGTATTTTAGGGTAAATAACATTTAAAAACATATCATTTCCATATAAAGTAACCAATTCAAAATTAATTGTCATGATAAGACTTTGCAGCAAGATTCTGACAGTTATACCGATCGAACTACATTGAAATTCATATGACAAAGCAAATACAGAACGGGGAATCAGGTGATAATATGTTTCGTGCTAACAATGAAAATTTTATTAAAATTTTAGTACAGGTTAAACTTAAAACAGCAGGTGCGCAAATGTAAAGACATTCTCAGTTCACGGTAACAAGGCATTGAGAATGCCAAGTGAGACCTTGGCGAAACGTCTGCAGGATTCAAACATGAATCAATATAACGAACGGATGTATTCCCGGATAAATATTTCTTCATATATATATATATATATATATATAATTTTACTTCGCCCTATATTTTACCTTTGTACATTGTTTGCTGCTTCAATTTCAATGCACGTACACACACACACATACATAGAAAAGATCGCTCGTAAAATGAAAACCGTTACAAATACCCTGTACGATATACTTTCATGGCATATCTTGACATTTAAGCTAGATATTTATGATGGAAATTTTACATTCACATTGATGTTTACCGTTTTTTCCACATATTTGTCCGATTTTAAAAAAAACAGTATGTGTACGACATAGAAATTTATCCGGAATCAAGCTGGAACATCTATTTGTAGAATACAATTTAAAATAGTCAAATTGATTGAGCCGTTTTAGAGAAAACAATGTAGATTCATTGAAATTTACCATGTGGCCCTTTGATTACAGTTTTTCTTTCTGATTCTCTGGAAAACCGTAAATCTCACATTATAGAAAATTATTTGGTACGTTTCTGAAATATTCCTTAATACAATTCCGTTTAAATCATCAAAATTGCCCAAGCCGTTTTTGAATAGTCACTGAGCATACATAAAAAATTTCTTGCCGACGAATTGATAACCTCCTCCTTTTTGGAAGTCGATTATAAAGAATCACAATTATGTAATTTAAAGCCAGTTTCGAAGCTATTCTGAAAATGCATTTTGTTAAATTAAGCTATCCCTGAAATTTGTCTTTCGTTACAGAGATGTAGAGTCATGCTCACATTTGCTTACTAGCTTAGACGTTTGCCTAACGCATCTTCAGACTTTGTTGTCTTGGTGTGAAAAGGGAAATTTGTTTACGAAAGAAGATCATCGTCCCGACGAACTTTTTTTGAAATGTGGAGAAATTAGCCAACATTGTTTTTATGGTAGAAATTTGGGTTTCCAAGTAAATTATTTTAAACGCTTATCCAAACAATATTAAATATATTTATTTTTAGTACTGTGATTCGATTAAAAATGTCCTACAATTCATAGGCTTATCAATGGCTTTGTTCTCGGAAGTGTATTATAACGAAGGTATGTATACCAATTTTTATCACTTTGCTCTTTTGTGAATATGATAAGTCGACAAATATTGGAATCACAACTATACTACAAAATATTATATGTAAATTTATAATTTACTTAAGATAACAGGGTTTATTTGGACAAACAATAAAAAAGTGTGTTGGTTAAATAAGATTTGCAGGTATTGTCGGAAATTTTAAGTACTTTACAATATTGGCAGCAGTATTCATAGGTCAATTAGAAAATAGATATATTTTACATGACTTCAAGGATAAAAAGTTCTTAATAAAAATAAAGCTTTCTATCCTTAACAACTATCTTCGTAAGCCGGTATGTAAATCATGTTTACTCAAAATTTTTGTTACAATTAAATTACATTCTACGTCTGAATATTAAATTTTACATTTTATATATTAGGTACTGAAATATCAAGAAAATTTCGCTGATGTACCAACATGGGTCTGTAGCTTCATATTCAACATTTTCCAGTCTAACCAATCACATTGTGGTGCGGTTGGCTTTGTAAACTCTGAAAAAGCTGTTTATTTTCTTACAGAGATAATGGGTAGTTAATTGCTTAATTAACTTAGTTCCGTATTTCTGTATCGTCTGTAACGGTAAACCGTAACTATTTTATGAGTCACATAAGGAGATTTGTATACTATTACATGGGCGCTATGGAGCTTCAAAGGATGCAGTAAAAGTACTCGTATCATTAATTCTGGAAATGTAGTCACAAGGTCCTTTGTTTTTTTTTTATTTTTAGGGTTCCGTATATACAATATACGGATACCCTTATCACTCAGGATTTCTGCCTCTGTCACATCACAGCAATTTTCTCCTAAACTACTGGACGGAAGAGGTTGAAATTTGGTATCAATGTATAGTTTGGTGACCCGATCAGGAGTACATATCGTAAAAGAAAAAATTTTGATTTTAGGGGTACTTCTGGGGGGAAAAACTAAAAAAATCGACCGTTCCCCCCCTGATCTCCGAAACTACTGAGCCTAAAATTTTGAAAAAAGATAGGAAATATAGAACGTTGCCCGAACTTTACATGAAAAATAAGGAGAAACGATTAATATTAATTTTGGGGGGCAAATTATAGAATTAAATAAAAATTTAAAAATAAAAAAGTTTCAAACGCATCATGTAATATATCAAATGAAAGGTTTCATTCTGGGGAACACAAATATATTTTTTTCATATTTAAAAAAATATATATTTAAAAAGATATTAACGAAAATATACCAAAATTTACCCATCCCCCCCTCGTTATCTCCGAAACTATAAAACGTAAAGTTTTGAAAAAAAATTAGAGGTATAGGTTCTGACCTGAAGTTTACTGGAAAAATAAGGGGAAACCTCTATTTTTAATTTTGGGGGGCAAATTACAGAATTAAATGGAAAATATAAAATTAAAATTGTTTCTAACCCATCATGTTATATATCAAATGAAAGGGCTCATTACGACGAAAACAAATATATTATCATATTTTTAAAATAAATTAAATAAAAGATATTAACAAAACTATAAAAAAAATTACCCATCCCCCCCTTATCACCAAAACCATAAGGTGGAACATTTTGAAAAAAAATTGAGTATAGCCCCTCACCTGAACTTTACTGGAAAAATAAGGAGAAACCCCTAATATTTATTTTGGGGGGCAAATTATAAAATTAAATGGAAAATATAAAATTAAAATTGTTTCTAACCCATCATGTTATATATCAAATAAAAGGGCTCATTATGACGAAAACAAATATATTTTTTTCATATTTTTAACATAAATTAATTAAAAGATATTAACAAAAATATAAAAAAATTACCCATTCCCCCCCTTTTTGTCCGAAAACATAAGCTGAAAAATTAAAAAAAAATTGAAGTATAGCCCCTCACCTGAACTTAACTGGAAAATTAAGGAGAAACCCCTAATATTCATTTTGGGGGGCAAATTATAGAATTAAATGGAAAATAAAAAATTAATATTGTTTCTAACGGATCATGTAATATATCAAATCACAGGGCTCATTATGACGAATACAAATTTATTTTTAAATTTTTTTAAATGAATATTTTAAAATATATTAAAAAAATATTTGAAAAGAATTACCCATTCCCCCCGTTATTCCCCAAACTATAAGACCTACATTTTTTTGTTTATTTGAAAAATATGAAAAAATCCTTAATTCTATTGTTTGGCCCCCAAATAATAGAATTAAAGGGAAAATAAACCCCCATAGTAATTTTAGGGACAAATTATACAATTAAATGGAAAATAAAGATTCAGTTTTCAAAAGCATGATGTAATATATCAGATAAAAGGCTCATTATGTGAATTACAAATATATCATATTTTTAAATCATTTGTTGAAAAGATATTAACAAAAATATTAAACATGGACTTAATTCCCACTTTAGAAACTACACTATTTAAATTTTGAAAAATATATTTTATTTGTATTTTTTAATAATTTGAATAACAGATTTAATAATTTATAATTTAAAACTTGACCTCTTTTGCCCTTTATCTTCCAATCCACAGAGCCTCAAAACTCAGACAGTAGATTATAAAAGATTTCTCTGAAAGTTTATTAGTAAAATAAAACTCTAATGTTAATTTTTGGATGCCCAATTAGAAAATTAAATACATATGTATTCTGATAAAAATCAAGCGAATCCTGAAGCAGATAAAATACAAAGTCTATGTGGGGAAATGAAAGTGTATATTTTTTATAAATTTAAAACGCTTCCTTTAAAAGATATAAGGGTAAATATAAGAAAATGCACTCATTCCCTGCTTGTCTGAAACTGGAATATTAGAATCTTGAAGGTGGTACGGAACCCTAAGTATGCGAGTCCAACTCGCACTTGACCAAATTATTTTAAATCATTTCTGGGCCAATTTTGTTGATAGCAAACCCGTTCAGATTTAAAGTATTGTTACGAAATTTACCCAAAGCCGACCCTGTGTCATTTCAGCACGACAACAAACGCTTCAAGATAAAAAAATACGATTCTCGAAAAGGCTCGGCAGCGGAAGGAACGATGTTGATTTCTACTGGAGAATTCTATGCTGGTGATATAAAAGAAGAACGCCACGATCGCCAGGCAGTTATACCGCGACGACTAGCTTATATGAAAATGTATTGTGAATCAGCTGTTTTAAATGTAAATAAAGTTCTAGAAAGTGAAAGTAAATATTAGTTGTTATAATTTTTCAATTGAACCCACGAAGTACAGTGCAATTTGGTGTCAGAAGTAAAGGATTAGTGCAGTTATGGAAACTCGAAGTATGGAAAAAACCGACGAAACTACCAGAAAAATTATCAAACAGGTTACAGAGGGACTAGACGAAAAAATAGCACAGATTCTAGAAAAACGTGACAAGGAGGAGAAACAACATCAAGAAGAAATTCAACAAAGGTTAGTGAAATCTTTTGATGATAAACTTAAAGTTGAATTAGGAAATCTTGTCACTAATATCGATGAAAAACAACAAAATCTGGTTTCCACGATGAAAAGTGAACAACATAATTTAATTGAGGGATTGTTCTCGAAATTTGAACAAAAACAAGATCAAATTGAATTAAATCGACACGAAACTGAACAAGAAAAGACAACTGCAATTCGAACAATTAATGCAAATAGTAGGACAAGTTAATGAAACAGTTAATGAAAGAATGCAAATAGTTGAGTCAGATATAAAAGAGATAAATGATGACATTAAGACCATAAAAAATACCGTGGATACTCTTGAAACAAAAGTAGATGATCTTGATTCCATCCAAAGCCAGGTAAAATTTGAAATCAGTTCCATCAAGCAAACAGTACACACTGAAGTACAAGATAAAATCTGTGCCATCCAAAATAAACTAGAAACAGAAATTAAAAAAATGCAACAGGACTTACAGCGAGGAAAATACCAGAACACCGTGAGTACCAAAGGTTCCTTTAGTAAACCACCCACATTCGACGGCAGTTCATCTTGGCCCATGTATAAACGGCAATTTGAGGCCGTGGCTACAGCTAATGGATGGGATAATCATGAAAAATCCACATCTCTGGTAATTTCCTTAAGAGGTCCGGCCCTAGAACTCCTCCAGAGCATTCCAGTCGATGAACAAGGCAATTTCGACAAGATCATCGCTATCCTAGACAAACGTTACGACAATCAATCCTTGAGCCAGGTATACCAAGTCCAACTGAGTGGAAAAACCCAAAAATCCGGTGAAAGCCTCCAAGAATTCGAAGCAGAAATTAGACGGTTAGTTCACTTGTCCTACCCAGACCTGCCAGAGGAAACGAAAGACCAGTTGGCCACACAGAGTTTCATAAACGGCATCAGAGATGTGGAAGTACAAAGAAATTTAAGACTGAGTGGCGTCAAGAAAAGTAGTGAAGCTCTACTTCGGGCTTTGGAAGTAGAGGCCGTCATGAACATGTCCAAGCCGAGGGTCCGAGCAGTTTCCTTCAACCAGGAAGAGTCAGAGTCACAATTTCAAGCGCTGCTGGCTGGTCTGAACAAATTATTAGACCGGTCACAAAGAACTGGCACCAGAGGGGCATGTTACCGCTGCGGACGGACAGGGCACTTCCAAAGTGATTGTCGAGTGAGGCCACCTGAACAATCACCGACCAGGGGTAACCAACAAAACAGCCACATGTCCAGGGACCGTCAGTCAGTCAGCATAGGGGGGCGAATGCTGACTGTCCCTCCACCAGCCCCCAAAACGTTATCCATCCGGGGATTCTGCAGAGATAGCGGCAGCCTAGTCATCAGAGGCACCATCAACGGGCGAGCAGTTACCATCACCATCGATACCGGCGCCGCTGTGTCCATTGCCAAGTCTAGGGTTTTGAGAGCATCAGAAATTCGGCCAGTTACCAATAACATCCAGCTCAGAACAGTCACCGGCGAGTCCATGTCCATACAGGGTGAGGCAGATGTCGTGCTACAGATAGGGGACAACATGATCCGGCATAGGGTCCTGGTAGCGAATATTGAGGACGATTTTATACTGGGAATGGACCTAATTAGCCAGCATGGATTTATGTTCGACCCGAGATATGATGTTCTTCGGTTCCTGAATGAGGAATTTGTATTGACACGGCCCGTCAACACATCATTCACGCCCATAAAAATTGTGGCAAAGTCTTCAGCTAGAATTCCCGGTCGAACAGAACAGATTATTCATGGGCAGCTAGACAGCAATCCTGGGAGCTGCGTTGGAATGGTGGAGCCCGTACACTCAGCTCATGACTACTTAGTTGGACGGTCTATAGTTAAAACCGGACGAGATATACCAATCAGAGTCCTGAATTTGTCCAACAACGACATTAGAATTGCCAATGGTCAAGAGATAGCTTGTTTCGAGCCAGTAGAGACCATCATCAATTGCGAAGAAGAGTACCAGACGTCGGTGAATGAGACAGGGCCCGATAAAGAGTTCCTACAACAGTTTGCTGACCATTTGACACACTTGACACCAGAGAACCAGAAGAAAGCCAAGCAATTTATCACAAAACACTGGCAAATTTTTAACAGTAAAAATGGAACTACCGGTCGCACCAACATCATCCAGCATCGAATAGATACCGGAAAGGCTCAACCCATCAGAATCCCACCTAGACGACTACCATTGGGGCAACAACAGGCAGTCGAGGAAAACATCGAGTCCATGTTACAAAATGGAGTTATTGAGCCATCCATCAGTCCATGGTCTGCTCCCGTCGTGCTAGTTAAAAAGAAAGATGGAACAACCCGATTTTGCGTGGATTACAGAAAGCTGAATGATGTCACGAAGAAAGACAGCTATCCACTACCCCGAATCGATGACACTTTGACCACACTAGCAGGCTCCCGTTGGTTTTCCACACTAGACCTAAAAAGTGGATATTGGCAGGTTGGTCTACACGCAAACGACAGAGAAAAGACAGCGTTCTCCACCAGTAAAGGGCTGTTTCAGTTCACGGTCATGCCCTTTGGGTTATGTAATGCACCCGCTACATTTGAGAGACTAATGGAGTATGTACTGAGCGGGTTAACATGGAGGACGTGCTTAGTATACCTCGACGACATTCTAGTCATGGGCCAGACATTCGACGACCATCTGAAGAACCTGGGCGAAGTATTCTCCAGAATTAATAACGCCAACCTGAGACTCAATCCGAAGAAGTGTTCCTTGTTTCAAAAAGAAGTAGAGTTTTTGGGCCACGTAGTGTCCGAGTCAGGAATCCGCACCAACGAAGACAAGATAGAAGCCATCCGTGATTGGCCAGTTCCAAGAGACAAACATGAACTCCGAAGCTTCTTGGGCCTCTGTTCATACTACCGGCGTTTTGTTGAGGGATTTGCCACCATCGCCGCCCCTCTACATCGGCAGACCACTGATAAAGAGACCTTCCATTGGAATCAGGATTGCGAAACATCATTCAGGCGACTGAAGGCAGCACTATGTTCCAGCCCAATCCTAGCCTTTCCTACACAGTCCGGCAAGTTCATCTTAGACACAGACGCCAGCAACACAGGTTTGGGGGCCGTCCTATCCCAGGTGCAAGATGGTGAAGAGAGGGTGATCGAGTACTACAGCCGTGGATTCTCGAAGCCAGAAAGAAATTATTGCGTCACCAGAAAAGAACTTCTTGCAATAATAAGGGCTGTAGACCATTTCCACAAATACCTGTATGGTCGCCATTTCTTAATCCGAACAGATCATGCCGCACTCAAATGGCTGCTGGACATGAAGACACCGGAAGGACAACTGGCCAGATGGATGGAGAAATTACAGCAATACGACTTCAAGGTGGAACACCGTGCCGGCCGGTTGCACAATAATGCCGATGCCCTATCCAGAAGACCCTGTAGAGCGGAATGCAAGCATTGTCTGAAGACGGAACAGCGAGAGGGTATCTCCATCAGGCAGATCCGAGTGCAGGCCAATGAAAACTGGACAACGGAACAGTGCATCCAGGACCAAATGGCTGATCCAGACATCGAAACAATCTTGTCACTCAAAATGAGAGGGGCACCCAGGCCACGATGGGACGAGGTAGCTAGATACTCCGGCGTGCTGAAATCGTTATGGGCTCAGTGGGACTCTCTACGAGTAGACAATGGAATGCTCAAGCGAGTTTGGGAAAGCGCTGATGGACGAGAAACCAAGTCCCAACTGGTAGTTCCGAAGAAAAAGGTACCAGCCATCCTGACCGAAGTACATGATGGAATTACCGGAGGCCACCTGGGCATGAATAAAACCCTAGACAAAGTTCGCCAGCGGTACTACTGGGTGAATTACTTCGAAGACGTCAGAGCTTGGTGCCGCAAATGTGCCACATGTGCCGCCAGTAAGGGCCCGAAGACCCGGACCAAGGGCAGAATGCAGCAGTACAATGTGGGCGTCCCATTTGAGAGAATTGCCATCGATGTCGCCGGTCCATTTCCCGAGTCTGAGAGGGGGAACAAATACATTCTGGTCGCAATGGATTACTTCAGCAAATGGCCTGAGGCATATGCGATACCCAACCAAGAGGCAACCACGGTAGCGACGGTGCTAATAGAACAACTATTCAGCAGGTTTGGCGTCCCGATGGAATTACATTCAGACCAGGGGCGTAACTTCGAATCGAATGTATTCCAGAAGGTCTGCACGATGTTGGGGATCAGGAAAACGAGAACAACACCATTACACCCACAGTCAGACGGAATGGTGGAAAGATTCAACCGGACCTTGGAACAACACCTATCCAAGGTCGTCAGCAATAACCAGCGTGATTGGGACGAGCATATTCCCCTATTCCTGTTGTCATATCGCTCTGCTGTACATAATAGTACAGGCCTGACCCCAGCCAGGGTCTTATTCGGAAAGGAGCTGCGATTACCATGCGACTTGGCATTTGGCTCCCCCGAAGAACCTCCCCAAGACATCGACGATTATGCCGACCAGCTCCGACATAACATGCTGGCAATACACGCTTAGCCCGAACGCAGATGTTGGCCACCAGTGACCGGATGAAGACGCGATACGACCTCAAGGCCAATTCAGCCGGGTTCCAGGAGAGGGACAAAGTCTGGCTGTACAACCCCCAACGGAGCAAGGGTAAATCCCCAAAGCTTACGCCCGCCTGGGATGGTCCATACGAAGTGGTCAAGAGGCTGAATGATGTCGTCTACCGGATCCGTCGAAACCCCAAGGCTAAATTGAAGGTGGTTCACTTAGATCGACTCGCTCCCTACCATGGAGGGGATGTTTCTGATCGGGACGATCAGAATTAAAGGGGGGGCAGTGTTACGAAATTTACCCAAAGCCGACCCTGTGTCATTTCAGCACGACAACAAACGCTTCAAGATAAAAAAATACGATTCTCGAAAAGGCTCGGCAACGGAAGGAACGATGTTGATTTCTACTGGAGAATTCTACGCTGGTGATATAAAAGAAGAACGCCACGATCGCCAGGCAGTTATACCGCGACGACTAGCTTATATGAAAATGTATTGTGAATCAGCTGTTTTAAATGTAAATAAAGTTCTAGAAAGTGAAAGTAAATATTAGTTGTTATAATTTTTCAATTGAACCCACGAAGTACAGTGCAGTATAAATACATCTTGGTTTAGATTATTAGCATTCATTCATTCATTCATTTTTTTATTCGATGTTCTGTCAAACTGAGTAGACGTGTTGAAGTGTGCTCCGGTAAAGATTAAAATTTCAAGCAGTTTTAGTGTGTCCACTTGGGTGGAAATTGACTGGGACCTTTTAAAACAACAGTGCTGGGCAAATATTAAATAATTTAATCAATATTAATTAAGTAATAAGCGATTCATTGTAAAAACAAAGAAAAATTTGGGCCAATAGAATGGTATTTACTGAAAGGCAAAAAAGTGAACTAAAAACTTTTACGATGGATATTTCTAGAGAGGTAATAAAAAATGCCATTGAGGATTTTTACATACACATTTAAATACACTGGTCGACAAAATTGCGATCTTAGTATGGCAAAGAATTCAAGACGCAATTCAAAACCTTTCTATAAAAATAAATAAATTGGAATCGCAAATAATTCTACTTAAAAAGGATAATGAAGTAATGAAATCCAAAATAGATGGCATGAAACAACCGCCCAAGTTAAAACAACTTAGGATTAACGGATTGCCGGATGGCAGGAATAGCGATCAATTAACCGAACAAGTTTCAGTCAAAACTGGGGATAAATAACGTAAACCCCATTAGCTGTTACCGGGTTGGTCCAATTATCAACAACAAATCTCGAGCAACTGTAGTGAGTTTTGACAATTTTCATCAGAGAAATACTGTTTTTTTTTTAAGAGAAAGCTGAAAGAAAGTAAAATTGTCATTGTTGAAGAACTGACAAAATGTAGACAAGAATTGCTTATTCTAGCTAGAGAAAAATTGGGAAAGAATAATGTTTGGACAATAGATGGTAGAGTTATGACCAAATCTGGTAACAAGAAGATGGTTATTAAAAGTGAAGATGATGTGGTCAATCTTTGCCAATAAAGCCGGGGTCTTCAGTACAGCTCCGTCCATCAATACTCATCAACAAGATTGATTGAGTTCTTTTGTTAAAATACAGAATATCTTAATTTTATGAAAATTGGTAAGTTTTTGTCTGATAAATTTTTATAATTATCACTCGTTTAGTGTAATAAATAAATAATGAATAAATTAAACATAGCGTTTTTGAATGTCAGGTCGCTTGTTGCGCATTTTAGTGAGTTCAAGCAGCTCCTTAAGGAACGCTGTTATGATATTATGGGCCTTACGGAAACATGGTTAAGCTCGGATATAGCTGATGATATAATTAATATAAAGGGCTATAATTTGGTTAGAAGTTATAGGTGCACAAGGGGTGGGGGAGTAGCTTTTTACATAAAAACTCACTTAGGTTTTTCAATGTTCTACAAAAACGTGGATAATGTATGTGAACAAATTTGGGTTGATATTATAATAAGGAGGAAAAAATATGCGGTGGGAGTTATTTATAGACCGCCAAAGGGTAATGTAGTTGATTTTCTCAACGTATTTGAAAAAATGCTCTCCGAATTCCAACCAAATGACATTATATGTGGTGGTGACGTAAATATTGATCTATTAAATCCCTCAGATCAATATGCCAGTATATTTTATAAATATATAGAAGCCTTAAATTTAAAACATGTAATTGAAGAACCCACCATAGTAACAAGCAGTTCGTCTACGCTGCTGAATATTATTCTTGTGCAAAGAAATGAACTACATTTAGAGTCCGGTGTGCTAGATTTGGACTATTCCGATCATTGTCTTACTTATTGTGTCTTGCATGAAGTGTTTTCGAAGGAGGAAAGTTCTATTAGAAGTAGAAATCTAAAAAATATAGATAGAGAACTCCTAAACCATTTTTTATGCATCTCCCCTTTTGAAGATATAGTTTATGCGATATCGGTGAATGACAAAGTAGCGACTTTAAGTAATATCTTAATTAATATATTTGATAATGTGGCTCCGGTGCTAGAATACAAATCTAAACAACTAAATCCACCTTCGCTCACTTTTACTATAAAAAAACATGCTACGGCTCAAGGATAGGACATACAAAAAATATAAGACAATCCGTACTGCGGCATCTTGGGAATCTTACAAACAAATAAAAAGTCAAACAAATATAGCAATACGTCAGGAAAAGAAACAATACATGACCAATACCTTTGGTGGCTGTTTTAACAGCTCAAGTATGGCGCAAACTTAATATATTAAGCATACATTCCAAAGATGGTCGTACTAATATCCCAATACATTTAAATAACCCAGAAGCGTTTAATGATTATATTATTTTTTGAATATTGGGAATAGCCTTGAGGTAGATCAGGACTTATTAGATTTTGTATAACAGGAATTTAAAAACGGTATAACAACAAAATTCAACTTTCATACAGTATCAGAAAGTGTAGTGAAGGATTCAATACTCGACACCAAATCGTGAGCTACGGGATGTGATCTAATAAATCTAGATATGTTGCTGCTCTGCTGTAACCGAATTCTTCCGTTTATAACCAATATAGTTAATACATGTATATTGGAAAACATATTTTCTGATCAATGGAAAATTTCTAAAATTAAGCCACTCGCTAAAAAGCGTAATGTCGTAGATTATTCAGATTTAGACCTATAAGTATTCTCCCTGTCTTACCTATAGTATTAGAGAAAATTATGAACTCTCAACTAAGGGAGTATCTCAATGAAAGCAACATTTTATCAGTCAGGTTTTAGACCATGATTTAGCTGTTCTACAGCGCTGCTATGCATTACAGACGATATCATAGAGGCAGCTGACAACGGGAAGTCCACCGCTATTATACTGTTAGACTATTCTAAGGCCTTTGACCGCATAAACCACACCTTACTTCTCTCAATATTCCGTTATATAGATCTGGACAAAAATGCAATTGAGCTACTGAGTAGTTACTTACACAATCGATCGCAGTTTGTAGAAATAAATAAGGATGTCTCTACTTCGTTGCGGCAGTCATGGTGTTCCACAAGGCTCCATACTGGAGCCGCTGTTATTTGAAATTTATTCGAATAACTGCTACCTCAATTAAACACTGCAAAGTGCATTTATACTCTGTTGATACCCAACTCTACATGCCCTTTCCCCCAGAGAAGTTTCACTTTGTTCAGACCAGAATAAATGAAGACTTGAATCAACTTGTCAACTTCTCCGAAAGGCATAACTTAAAAAATAATGCTTCAAAACCATCGGTGATGATTTTTGGAAAGAAGCATAATTAAATCGAAGATAAGATCAAGATTACTATTGGTACAGAAATCCTGCCTATACTAAATTCTTGCAGAAACTTAGGTTTACACTTTGACATAAATAAATGCATACAACGTGCTTATGCAAATTTGAAAAAAATTATACCCTCATAGAAACACTCTAAATGTTTCTCACAAAATAACTATAACAAATTCTCTGGTACTCAATTTCGCAGATGTGGTATATTCTCCTTGTATAGACAATGTGGACAAACAAAGAATTCAGCGAGTTCAGAAATCGTGCTTAAGATTTATTTATGATATACGCCGTAGAGACGCAATATCTCACAAACTGAAAAAAGCCAACTGGCTGTCAATGGAAGATCGAAGGAAGTTGCACTCGGCCACTTTATTTCACAGCATACTCGTGACCAACCGTCCCATATATTTAACTAAAAAAATTAAGTATAGAACGGATGTTCATACGCTGAACCTTAGATTCAGAGGGTACATCTCCCCCCGCCAAACCGAACTACATTTATGAACGTTCCTTCACGTACAATATCTATCAACTCTACAACCAAGTTCCTAATGACCTCAAGGCACTGTCAGTGGCAGCGTTTAGGAGGGAGTGTAGGAAACTACTTTTGAATGTGCACAGGTAATCTGTTTTTCATAATCGTAGTACGCTAAGTTGAGTTAGTGATTTTGATTTCCTCTAAACACTTTATCAGACAAATCACTTCCAGTAGGGAATTGAAATATGTGTATTGTGTATAAGTTGTTGGGCATTGTATCTTTTTTAAATTGTCTCCCAACAACTTTTTCTCATAAATCTTATACATGAGTTGCATATCTAAGGTTATTTTAAATTGTTCTTTTTTTGTTATGGCAATAAAATGATTATTTACAGACTTGACCATACAATGTATAGCATCACACTCCCTCTAAGGCACGCTATGAGTGCCTTTAGGGGAAAATTCACTAAACCCCAGATATATTACATATCAAAAGGGTTTAGCTCTGTGGGAGCCCTTGCCAGGTTATCAGGCTCGTGGTTGGCGTCGTGGCTGCAGTTCCCCATGAATTTTCTGACCGTCCGGGCTGTTCCTAAGAGGACGGCTTTTTGCATCAGTTGGTAAAGATGTTCGTCCAGACCGAGGTATTTCAAATTGTTTAATAGATGTTTTGGGACTACTCCTGTTGTTGACATAACAATTGGTACCGTTCGAGTGTTGTTTATGTCCCATTGTCTCTGTATTTGAAATTCTAAATCCCTATATTTGGCTATTTTTTCAGTCTGCTTAATATTTATATTATTGTTGTTAGGGATTGCTATGTCAATTAAGGTTGTTTTTCTAGAAACTTTATCTACCAAAACTATATCTGGTCTATTGTGAGCAACAGTCCGATCGGTCAATATCGTCCGGTCCCAGTACAGCTTGTAGTTGTTATTTTCTAAAATAGATTCAGGTTTGTATATATAGTAGGGTGTTCTTATCGACTGTGATAGCTCAAGTTTAAGCGCTAGTTCCTGGTGCAGAATTTTTGCCACAGCATGGTGTTCAGTTGCAGCGAACGCTTAGCAACCTCCTGTGATATGCTGGATAGATTCAGATGTTTGGCAACCATATCTGCATCGGTCGTTGTTGATAGAAGGGTCTTTAACGATGTACTTTAGATAGTTCTTAGTTGGTATTACTTGATCTTTGATTGCCAATATAAAGCCTTCCATTTCAGGAAACGTATGATGAGAGATCAACCAGTAGTTCGACGCTAAACTGTCGACATAGTATTGGTTGACGTCATTTATATGTCTTCCATGAAGCGACTTCTCTTTCCATTTGAGCAATTTCTGATCAGTTGTCCTGTGGTATTCTTGAACTTGTTGTTCTGTTAGTCGCAGAGGTGTTGAGTCATCAACCTGACATATGACTCTGGGAAGATCAGAAAATTCTGCGAGTTTCTGGAAATGATTACGCAAATTAGAAATTTGTTGATCAAGTAACTTGCCTCTATCTGCCAATCCTCTTCCTCCTTCATACCGTGGCAAAGTTGTACGTTCGACAGAGCTCTTTGGATGGTAATTTTGAACTTTTGTTAGTATAACTCGAACTTTCCGTTGTAGTTGTTCAATGTCAGTCTTGCACCATTTAACTATTCCGAATGAGTAACTGAGTACTGAACACGCGTAGGTGTTAATAGCCTGAGACAGATTTTTACTGTTAAGCTTAGTTTTCAACAGTCGTCTTACCCTTCTATAGAACTCTGTTGATAGGTCCTTTTTCATGGTAGAGTGATCAATTCCTTGAGCCTGCTTTATTCCAAGGTATTTGTAATTATGGCCTTCCTCCATGGATTCAATTGAGGTGCCATCTCTCATTTCGTATTGCCCCCGCTGTATTTTGCCTTTACCTATATTAATAATTCGGCATTTGTACAGGCCAAATTGCATATGGATGTCACTAGAGAACCCTTCTACTATTTTAAGCATATCATGCAGCTGTTGTTTCGTAGCTGCCATCAACTTTAAGTGGTCTATTCATAGCAAATGGTTTATCTTCAATGCTTGTACGTTTTTGTGTTTGAGACTGAACCCAAAGTTAGTCGAGTTCAGTTTGTGTGAGAGTGGGTTCATGGCAGGCTAAGAGAGTCTCCCTGGAATATACCCCTTCTGATTGGGATAGAGTCGGTTTGTATCGAACGGTCGGCTTCATTCAGAAAGATTTTGGTTTGTCAGGTAGTCATGACATATTCTAAAAAGTTAACAATACAATTATTTACTTTATAGAGTTTCAGCACCTGAATGAGCCAATCATGTGGAACTGAATCAAAGGCCTTTGTAACAGTTCTGGTCCTGCCACCAGTGTAACAACTCTGTGCCCTTTTATTCTTTGTAATGGAGAAAAATGAATAAAGGCCCTGAGAGAAAAGGGGAATGCTGCCACCACCCGAAGAAAATTTGTGTTGGAGAGAAAGACTCCGGGAACCCTTCTCTGTAAATGTTAGCTGAAAATAAATAATATAAAAGGAACTTTACTGCCCCTTATCTGCCTTGACTCTAAGTCCTTGGTAGCTTCTGGTTTTCGTCACCTGGCCTCCTCTAAGAGGGTAAGTCCCCAGGCTTCGCAACTGCTGGTGGTTGTATGGGAAGAAGGAATGAGGTAAAAGTAAACAACAAAAAAAATGACACGTATATTAAAAAAAATTAAATGAAAAAAAATAGAAACAATAAAACCAACCCACAATGTAACTAAAAGACAAAAGGAAAAAAAACAAACTTTAAATATTGTTAGTTGCACAATCTGACAAAACAAATGTAACCTAAGAAAATATGCTAATAACTTTATGGAACACAATATTACGTATACCCACTAATCCTGGGAATGACAGGTACAATTATACCCTATTTAAGCCCTATCGGTGCCTACTACAATAGGTCTTCCCTTATATCAGCAAACGTTGGTGAGCCAGTTTATCCAACGCATATATGAGTATATTCCCAATAAACATATAATATATATATATATATATATATATATATATATATATAAACAAATTAAGACAAAACCAAATTTAAACAAAATATCACCCGACAAGAAAACAAAATTTTTGGCCGCTCGTTCCTTTTTGCCGACTCAGGGAGTCAGATGAAATCTTTACCAGTTTACAATCTAGCTGTGCGTACTCCGACGCTACTTCGTACATATCAAGAGGTCTCTTCCCGGCCGTTTGCTGGTCTAAGAAACCTCTACCCTGGATTTACACTCTGAACCTACAACTCTACGGACAAACTCACAGGTTTTGTTTGGCACTAACACTCCTCGGTTAGGAAAATTTAAAGGTACTCACCGAATGCGATTTATCCTTTAATCCCAAAAGGTTTACCTGTGAATTAAATTAAATTAAATCTCACTAACTTTCTAGCTAGCTAAACACTGATCAAAACACATTCGCGACTTTCGCGTTTCCCGTCCCCCGACGATAAATTTTATAATGACTCTATAATTTACTTCCTAACGCCCTATTTGGACAGGTGAAACGTGAATTCCTGTAAACATCCTCGGGGTGTTACATCATTCCCCCCTTCGAAAAATTTAAGGCTCAGTAGCCTTGAATTTTCCTGAAAAATTCCAATACTTTTCGATCTCCCCTCGTAAAGCAAAATTTTCATTACAATTTCTGTTGTCGCATTTATACTTAAGTCTATTGACACTTTTCCGTTACAAGATTTAATTGAACGCACTTCACAAACACACTCGATGCTTTTGTAGACGCTGCAGTTTCTCCTTATCTCCTCTACTAAACGCCGCTAAATCATATCAGCTGAGATGAGGTAGGTCAAAATTAGTTCAGTAGGAGACAACATGGTTGAAGTCCAAATCGCGCACTACTTTTGAGAGTCTGTACAAATTATACGTTTTACTCCACAAGTAAAAGTTTGTTATTGTTTTTGAAAGTTCTTTCACTCGTCTGCGGAAATGTCTAAAATATCGGTCCACTGAGGGGCGGGCGGTTTCACGAAACTGACGTTAGTGAACGAATCTGTCGACCTGTTTTGGGACCAAATGGCATTAATTTGGCTTGCTGGTACTGAATATATTTGGGCTGGCTAATTGGCTGTCCGGGTTGAACTGTGAACTTCGTTTGGCTCTGGAACTCATACTATTTTAGATCATTATGACATCTCTGATATCTGGAACTTATAATTCGTTGTCTGCTTCTCCCTTGGCTAGGTATCTTTTCTGGAACTTATTCGTCTGCGTTCATCAACGCAACTGCCTTTTCTCAGGCAAACTGATTCCTAGGACATTTCCTATGTCCGGGAACCAAAAATTCTTCATGGCTTCTGCCATCTTTTATTACAACGCTTCATTGCTTCATCATTGAAACCTGTGTAGCCCTACCTGGACCCGAGGGCCACACTAAACAAAATTCTCCTGGACTTTTCCCAACAGTCTGACTTCTACTCTGGAAGTGAACATCGTGGATACCTAACCCTGGTATCCAAACAATTAATTTTCATCTGGATTCTCTCGATCCATTTCGACTCCGTGTGTAGATACACTTTTAACCTTTGTGTATCCACACCAATATTACATCTGGACGATTTTTTTTCTACAGCCTGTCGTCTTATTTACCAAAATTAAATAAAAAACTTTTTTTTTCTCCTTGATAACCTTGATCTGTTTTAACTTGCACCCGTTTGACTGAATAGTACTGATTTTTCTCAAGCCACTTCTGGTTCCAAAAGCTTCATCTTCTGCCCATAATTACGATGTCCATTTCCGTGTTTGAATGGATTTTGACGCGATGACATTCGCGACATTTTATCGTACCGTTTATTCCGAACTTGAAATCGAACCCTTAAGTCCTTTCGCGACATAGCATTTCGAAATGCTTCAATGCCCTCAACCGCACTAGCATGAAACTGTTCATAGGCACTACGCGTACCTCTATTACCGTACTATTAACTGCGGGTTACCAACTTTTTGACCATACCCTGTACATGACTTCATGTATCGTGCCATTTTAGCTAAGCGCTAGTAGGAGATCTGCATCAGGATCTCTGCATCTCCACAGACCATGACCATGGAAACTGATGACTTCTTTCTTGAAGCCATACACCAGACCATTTTTTAAGTCTTTAAATTACATCATATACAATAAAACAATTAATTGCAATAACCAAAAGGAAAAAAATTGAACCAAAAATTATTTCCAAAACAATATCAAGCAATTCTCTTTGTTTTAGTAAAATTATAAAGGAAAAAAAATCAAAACTAACAATACTATTAAATATTTTCCACGCATATGTTCCCCAATCAAAAATTATTAAATTAAATAAGCACATTTATATAAATAACTCCCTACATTCAATCAAAAATTATTCCAACTTAAAATAATTATCCCAAGTCAATAACAATATGTAAATATATATCTCAAATCAATTGCAATATATAAATAACCCAACTTAAATAAACAGATTTGTCAACATCTCAAAGTTTCAAAGCTTGTTGTGGTAAATTTAATTCCATATCCCAAATAGAATAATCAAAATATCTATCTTTAACAGGTTTATAATATACCAACATTAAATCCCACCTAAATTCTTCCAAATGATTGCCCTGGCTCATAGCAACCATTTGTGAGCACTATTCAACCAATATCTGACGGATATTGGGTCTGTGAGTCCATCACTGACTCCTATAGTTCGTGAATCAAAATTAAAAAAAAATCTATTAAAAAAAATTGTCTCAGCTCACTACTAGTGAGCATGTCTCCATCTTACTTTATTAAAAAAAAATCAAAAGACTGACTCAATTACTGATCCATTTTCCAAAACAAAATCAAATTTCTCTAAAGCTTACTCAATTATTGGTATCAAGAGCTGAATACAACCTTCCTCTTTACTACTCATTAAAGACCCTTCCAACTATCTTTATTTTTACTTGTATATCCGCAGTACAGCCCCTGTGATAAATCTTTTACCTAGTCAAAAACATTAGCACTTCAAAATGTCATACTCTTTATAATCATGTCTCGTAGCACTAAAATCTTTGCAATAATTATTCGCTCTTCGTTTAAATATAATACAGCTTATGCTGAGGCCGTATTCTTGACACTACAAAATTGTTGACAGCGTACATTCCTTTAGCAAACAATACTCCGTAGGTTTACCTTTTATTTATATAGTTAACACTATTTTTTCATATCCCGTATTGAATTAATTATTTTCATTCAAGGAAATAATTTCTTCTCTTAAAAGATATCTCTTCATCTACTTTACTGTCTTTCAAAATACTCTAAGTCGTCTGAATACTTATCTCATTACATTTAATAAAATATTTCATAATTTTACCAGAATTAACATTGCATTTATGCTACAATGCATAGGATACCATATTATCTTTTTATTCTTGCGGCGATTATATAACGTTAGTTAACATTTCGCTTGAGTTATCTATATTTCTCGGACTCTAATCTCGAAACTAAAATTTTACATCTATTTTCAAAAATAAAATTGGTTTATGTTTACCACCATTATGTTCCATAGGAAAATCTTACGTGTGGAGAACAAAATTATCTCACTAATGCAACAAAAAATTTGTAATCTCACATTCGGACAAAAAATAGATCTTTGCATTTTCGAATAGAAAATTCTATGTAAGATTTACCCTTCTTGCATTCAACGACTTGCCCAGGAAACTAATGAATGGTTATGATAACCTTTCATGGGGAAGAAAAAAAAGAGTCTATGTGCTATAGACTTCCAGGGGAGGGGGAATCAGGATTTTTACATCCCTCATCCGGGCATGTATTAATTTTGCTTGGGTTTTACAGCTAGCCTATACATTAAAGCTGCGAAAAACATTCTCAATCGTTTTTCGCACGGCGATTTCAGGGGAGGGGGAATCAGGATTTTTTTACATCCCTCATCCAGGCTTGTATTAATTTTGCAAGGGTTTTACTGCTGACCAATACAAAAAAGTCGCGAAAAATATTCTTAACCGTTTTTCGCACGGCGATTTCAGGGGAGGGGGAATCAGGATTTTTACATCCCTCATCCGGGCATGTATTAATTTTGCTTGGGTTTTACAGCTAGCCAATACATTAAAGCTGCGAAAAATATTCTTAACCGTTTTTCGCACGGCGACGCCATTACCTTAATAATGAAAACGCAAGGGGGGTTTCCTGGTTCGCTCGGACCTCCGTAGATGACCTTCCATATCTACTGATTGAGTCCTTCGTCTGGGGTCCTCCGCTCTACTCAGACATTTCTTCAACTCCTCTTTATCAACATCGATCCATCCGGGGAAAATTACTCGCGGCGTAGGTTGCTCCTCCCCATCTTCACTCGGATCTCCATCAGTTTCCGGTTCCGAAATCATCGTTTCGACTTCCTCATCGTCGGTCGATTCCACCTTATTATAACCACCTGTCTGGCGTGGTTTAAAATCCTTTAGCTGATTTATATGCACCACTTGATCATCTCGACCTCCTACCTTTCGAATTTTATACGTCACTGGGCCGATTTCTTCCATTATCCTGTAGGGCCCTACCCAATTCTTGGTCAGTTTTTTTGATTTACCTACAATAGTTCCCATATCCTTTAAATAAACCAAATCTCCTAAGTCATAATGTCGTTCTCGTGTCTTTTTATTGTATTGTCTTATCCGGTACTGCTTGGCTTCTTCCGTATTTTCTTGAACGTCCCGGTATACTCTAGATAATCTGGCCATCATTTCAGATGCGTAATTGTTATCGTAATCATATGCGGACGTATTATTTCATCGACGGGCAAAGTCAATGGATGTGACTACGATAAGCAGCTAATACGTATGGAATGAACGTATCCCCATCTTTCTGATTGTCGTTGATATAATGTGACAACATATATTTTTTAACTCTATGCATTCGTTCTATTTGCCCATTCGTGGAAGGTGCATAACTAGACGTCTGAATGTTTTCTATTTTTAAAAGTTTACATATCTCTTTAAATAGTGTGGACGTAAAGTTTGTGCCTTTATCTGTTAATAACCTCTTAGGCGTACCGTGACGACATATGATGTGTTCCACAAACGCTCTTGCTACCGTGCTCTTTGATTTGGTAAAGGTATTGCTTCCGCATATTTTGTAAAATGGTCCTGAAAAGTTAACAAGTATTTGTTACCTTGCATTGTTGTCACTAAAGGTCCAACGATATCCATCGAGGTTAATTCCCATGGTTCACTCACAGACGTGAAATGTTGCAGTGGTACTTTCTTACAATTTGGTGACGTTTTTCGCTGATTGCATGACTCACATGTATCACAATATTTTTCAATCTCTGTTTTCATCCCGGGCCAATAAAATCGTGTTTGTATAAGTTGATAAGTTTTTTGTCTTCCTGCGTGTCCGCTCATTATGTTATCGTGAAAATCCCTCAGTACTTTATTAACGTAGGTTTTCGGTATCACTAGCTGGTCTCTTTTTAATTCTTGATCTCTTTTATATAGAACACCATCTTTGTCCATAAAATAATTAAGCTTGTCGTTGTCTCTATTTCCTGTCTTAACTTCGCTTAAATGGTTTAAGATCCCTTTGCAAAATGTATCTTTATTTTGTTCTCTCACTATCGCATCTCGTTCCCAATTAGGTTCTATAAGTTCTTATTCAATCACGGCAATTTGACGAATTTTTGATTTAGATGTACCATAAATACTAATTTTAATTTGTGCGGTTGAAAATATGAAATTAACCATATCTTTCGTTTCATGCCACAATTCCTCCGTTAAATCATCCTTTATTAAAATTATATTTTGTTCATTATTTTCGTAAGCCATCATATATAGCTCTTGTAAGCCTGTCCACATAGATTCTAAATTTATTTTCTCATCAGTTCGTTCTCCAATATTAAATAAAATATTGTCCTCTCTCTGTCGGTAATTTTAACGGTTTGTCCAGCATCCGCGTTTTCTAAAGCAGTCCCGCGTAAGTGCTCCTTGGTAACGAATTTTACTATAGACAAGTTATCGGGTAATTCATTAATTATTTCCATATCTTTTATTTGTGGTAATGCGTGTTTCCTGCAATAATCTATGAAATCCAGATAAGACATATCTACATAGTTATCATCGGTATTACACATGCGACATAAGGCATCAGCGTTTCCATGTTTTCGACTAGGCCGGTGAATTACTTCGAAATCGTACTCTGCGAGCGAGAGGGCCCATCACGTCAATCTGGAGCTCGGATCTTTCATTGTCAATAACCATTTTAACGCTCGGTGATCTGTGATTAAGGTAAATTTTGAGTTGGTAAGAAAACACGAAAATTGTCGTACTCCAAAAATAACAGCAAGTAACTCTTTTTCCGTGGTAGAATAGTTTTTCTCTGCTTGGTTCATTTGTCGGCTTGCAAACGCCACCGGTCTCTCGTGCCCATCCCTGATTTGACTTAATATGGCGCCAACGCCCGTATTTGACGCGTCAGTGGCTAAAATGAACGGCTGACTAAAATCTGGGAATATTAAAAGCGTGTCATTTGTTAAAGCGCCCTTTAATTTTTCTATTGATTCTAAAACTTCGGCAGTGATTTGAAACTTCACGTCTTTCGTCATTAAATTTGTCAATGGTGTAGTTAATTCCGTTATCCTCGGTATAAATCTTCTATACCATCCAACTAGTCCTAAAAATGATCGTACTCCTTTAACATTTTTCGGTATTGGAAATTCTTTTATAGCTCTAATTTTCTCTGGGTCTGGTAAAATTCCTTCTTGTGTTAAAATTTGCCCCAAATATTTTACTTTTTCTACGATAAAATTACACTTTTGCTCCAGGTTCTAACGTGATACAGTGTTTAAGTCGAGAGGCGCTTGGTAAAACTTCCCTTTCGCCCATAAATAAATCCGAATATTCTTCCAACAAATTTTGAAGTTGTACTTTACTATCAGTCTTCAAATGTCCAAGATCAAATTCTTTCAACCATTCTTTATTTGCTAAATTTACTCTTCCTATCGTGGCTGATTTTTTTGATGAATTTTTCATTTCTGTTGCCATCAATGCAATACCCAAATCATGTCCTTTTTGAATTCTCACTTCCTGTTCGGACAGATTTAATAAACGTATAGGTATTTTATGTTCATTCGGTACAATTGCACATGCTATGTACGCGGAACCGTGCGCTAATTCGATAGGCTCGCAAACCAGTGCATTGCCGGTTAATTTCTTCTTTAAACGACCGTGACAAACTAATTCCGTTCTCGGAGGTATTGAAATAAATTCTGGCGCTACAATTTTTGTGGCCATTACGTCATCGCTAGTCATCTCGTCAAAGGAATTAATTTTTCTCAGTTATGTTTCGTTATGTACAGGGTGTTTCATTAATTTGGGCCCTAATTTCCATATAATTATTTTCTGGGGCATCTTCTTCAATTCGCCCATTATTTTTCTGAAATTTTCTAACATACATTAACCATTTACTCCAGTTCTCCTGTACATTTAATTGTAATAACATTTCCTCATCCATTGCACACATGTCAATCGTTTTACCCCATAAGTGAAATGTCGGTTTTTCTCTGTAGTCCAGTATTACTCCATTGGTTGCAAAAAAATCTCTTCCTAATAAAACTTGCGTACTGCCTAAGAGTCTATCGTCACAAACTACCATTTCAACCATTTCATGAGGACCAGTATTAGTGGCACCAACCAAGACTTCCGCGGTTCAATAAGTTTTCACTTTGTGACCAGTTATACTTGAAAGTGATAAATCCCTTGTGCCATGCGGGTTAATGTCTTCTTCCTTGACCAACCCCTTTTGTATCAAGGTTACCGCCGCTCCGGTGTCTACTAAGCATATCTGCCGCTGACCATTTATTATTAACATTAAAACATGTGGAACTTTATTCATTTTCAAACTTTAGGAATTTTTTCTTCATATTTATTTATGAAATTTTCTCTTTGGCGCGTTTTTTCCTCGACTACAATTTCTTTTGATTTCTGAACATTTTCCTGTCTTTGATTCTCTACTATTTGAGCCTTTACACCTAACTGTTCTAAAACTTGCTTAGTAATTTCTTCAATCAAATTTTTATTAATATTTTGAGCATTAATCTCATTTACCCTATTCCGTGTTTCGCTAGAGCCTTCTAACCGGGGAACATTCGAAGGCGAAATTAGTTTAAAGAACTTGACGCGCCCTTTTTCGCATTCGAGTTCACGAACTCATTCCTTTTCTTAGGATTTGCCCTTTTCGACGTCCCATTTTCAGGGTATCTGTCCGTATTTGTCCCCGTATAATTCAGATTTCTATTATCATTTATATTTCTATTTTCATTTCTATTTCTATTTTCCGACTGTCTATAGTTGCCGTTTTGTCCTGACCATCCCGGTCTGTTGTATTTATAAGAATCTATATTTTTTTCTTCATTTTTATATTGCGTCCTCTTTTTGTAACAATCTCTAGCCCAGTGTCCTAATTTATTACAAAAATAGCATGGCCGTTCTTCTTTAATTTCCTTCTTCGGCAGTTCCATCCTCGGCTAGAAGAACGACTCCCATATCCTTGAGAAGATCCTTTCTCAACCCCATTTTAAATTGATTCAATAATAAGGCTTGATTCTTTTTCCTTAATCCCGCCTCTTCCTCTGGAGTTGCTCCTTGCAAATCCTCTTGTAAAACGCGTCCACCCAGCGTCTTTAAACGTGTACAAAATGATGAAACGTCTTCATCGTGTCTCTGGTAACATCTACTCAAATTTAACTGGTTTTCCCCAGGCAATCGTACTTGTGTGAACCTTGCAATCAGCTTCTTTTTTAAATCGGCATTGGATAACGTATCTAGGGTAGAATCTGACTTAAAAAAATTATAGGCATCTCTAACGAACTTAAATTTTAATAGTCGTAATGTCTCGTCCTCTGACCATCCGTCTAATTTCGAACGTTGCTCCAATTTTTCTAAATATTTTGGGACATCTTTGCCCGTAAAATTATCTAGTGACGCGGCTATCATCCCCAACGAAAATACCATCGGCCATCGTAGGAATCCCTGGTCGGGTGCTACCGGTACGGAAGGAAAAGTAAATTTCCCCGGGCCCGTCGGACTGGTCGGGTTCGATGATTCCTTACTTGGGACGCCGGCCGATGCATTTGGTTTTACTACTCCTGGGCCAGGCATTATAGTAACACGGATTTATATATATTTAAAATGCAAGAAAAATTAATGGCTCTAATGTAAAAAAAATGTATATAGGGTTTCGCGGTCTCTAAGGATACTAATGTCACAAAAAAATTTATAGGGTTTCACGGTATATATATCTTGGAAACCTTTCCAAGTTCAATATGATATATCAAATAAAATGTAGTAATCAATATCAATCAAATAATAAAATATATATAAATATTTCATGTGCACTCAGTTTAAATAAAAGCAATGAAAAATAATAAATGTCTTTCAATATCTCAAATAAAACATTTCCAATCAAAAGTAAACTAATAGCACGAAAACTAATAAAATTATTTCAATTATATCAAATAAATATTTCTCAATAGTAAATATTTCAGAAAATAATCAACTATTTCAATATATCAATGGTAAATCAAATGCAATTGAAAATATATATCAATTGGTAAAACACTACAAATCCATAATTCAAAAACGATCAATAGTTACTTTGTATATGATATAATTAAATCACAAATCATAAACAATCATAACTAGAATCAGGAAACCGATAGTGCATAATTTATATTTCCACATTAAATTCAACCTTTAATATCACTTCTTTCTTGCTAGACTTTTGAACCCTGTTATTGTTCCACAGTTAGTGCCAACCCTGTGTTTGTTTTCCTCTTTAAAGTCCCTAACCTCACCACCTAACTTCCTAAAATAGAACTAGATCCCACCGCTGCCACCAGTGTAACAGTTCTGGTCCTGCCACCAGTGTAACAACTCTGTGCCCTTTTATTCTTTGTAAGGGAGAAAAATGAATAAAGGCCTTGAGAGAAAAGGGGAATGCTGCCACCACCCGAAGAAAATTTGTGTTGGAGAGAAAGACTCCGGGAACCCTTCTCTGTAAATGTTAGCTGAAAATAAATAATATAAAAGGAACTTTACTGCCCCTTATCTGCCTTGACTCTCAGTCCTTGGTAGCTTCTGGTTTTCGTCACCTGGCCTCCTCTAAGAGGGTAAGTCCCCAGGCTTCGCAAATGCTGGTGGTTGTATGGGAAGAAGGAATGAGGTAAAAGTAAACAACAAAAAAAAATGACACGTATATTAAAAAAACTTAAATGAAAAAAATTAGAAACAATAAAACCAACCCACAATGTAACTAAAAGACAAAAGGGAAAAAAACAAACTTTAAATATTGTTAGTTGCACAATCTGACAAAACAAATGTAACTCCCCAAATTATGATTTTTAATTAACCCAAGAAAATATGCTAATAACTTTATGGAACACAATATTACTTATACCCAAAATCCTGGGAATGACAGGTACAATTATACCCTATTTAAGCCCTATCGGTGCCTACTACAATAGGTCTTCCCTTATATCAGCAAACGTTGGTGAGCCAGTTTATCCAACGCATATATGAATATATTCCCAATAAACATATAATATATATAAAAAAACAAATTAAGACAAAACCAAATTTAAACAAAATATCACCCGACAAGAAAACAAAATTTTTGGCCGCTCGTTCCTTTTTGCCGACTCAGGGAGTCAGATGAAATCTTTACCAGTTTACAATCTAGCTGTGCGTACTCCGACGCTACTTCGTACCTATCAAGAGGTCTCTTCCCGGCCGTTTGGTGGTCTAAGAAACCTCTACCCTGGATTCACACTCTGAACCTACAACTCTACGGACAAACTCACAGGTTTTGTTTGGCACTAACACTCCTCGGTTAGGAAAATATAAAGGTACTCACCGAATGCGATTTATCCTTTAATCCCAAAAGGTTTACCTGTGAATTAAATTAAATCTCACTAACTTTCTAGCTAGCTAAACACTGATCAAAACACATTCGCGACTTTCGCGTTTCCCGTCCCCCGACGATAAGTTTTATAATGACTCTATAATTTACTTCCTAACGCCCTTTTTGGACAGGTGAAACGTTCCTCTCCTAGGAGTCTAGTATCCACCCTTTTTTATGTCCCCTAAATCACGTTCGACTACTTTTCTTTCCGAACTACCTTGGAAATTCTCTGGACCTTTTCCACTTTGGCCCCTCCCATCTGGGTACTATCTTCGCGAATAAGTTAACAACAAAACCCCCTACCCGTGAGTTTTTCATTGTCCGATTGGCTGAATCTTCCGCCATTAACCGACGTGTTTTACGCACGTGCCTTTCTTTGGGATTTAAAAAAATTCTAGAACAAACTTTTAATTAAGGTCGGCAAAATTAGCAATTTTTCTCTAACTGCGTGTCTACCTGGTTTTTAGCACTTACAAGAGTTCAACATTCTGCTAACCATGAATCGACAAAAAAAAAACAAAATGGAAGGACATACCTAAACTATTCATTGTTTCGCAATATATGCAAGTGGTACACAATTTTAGCGACATGTTTCATGTTCTGCAATACGAGCGAAATTTTTCTATACGACGTTTTTAGTTTACTTACGTGAACAAATATTAAATAACATATATCCAATAAAAGAATAAAAAAATGCGTTATGAATTCCTGTAAACAACCTCGGGATGTTACACCTTTTTGTAGTCCACATATGCCATGTAGAGATTTCGTCCTTTGGCGTGGGCTTGATTGTAGACAACGGAATCAATTACACAGGCACACAAAATAAAACAAAATCCAAAGTCCACGAAAGTGACCTGTCAGGTTATATGTTTTTCGGGTCGCTGATTCCAAATCTGCCATCGGTTTTTTCGCATCAGATCATTTTCAAGGTCATTTGAAGGTCAAATTCTGAAAAAAGGGTAAAAAAATCTGGAAAAATTCATACAAAGGTTTTTCAGAAATCTGAATACGAATCCGGTGTCGTTTGACCTTTACCAGCTCAAGGTCAACATCATCTGAAGGTCAAATTCTGGAAAAAGCTCAAAACATTCAAAATTCATACATGAGATTTTCATAATGCTGAGTACGAATCCGGTGGCGTTTGATTTTTATCAACTCAATGTCGTCATTTGAAGGTCAAATCAATAAGGATTAAAAAAAATGAAAAAAAATATATAGGTTTTAAGAGTCTGGCTTTTTCAAGGCCATTGAAATATGAAAATAACAATCTATATATCGAGTTCGGTAGACCTACATCAAACAATGTACAAATTCATTATATGATCAAGAAAAATGTACCTTGAAAAAAGAACTTTGTCTTCTTTTTTTAACTAAAAATGACAAAAAATGCATTTACTAGAGATGTCCAGATGTATTTGCGGATATGCAGATCTCTGCATGTGTAAATTTTTAGATGCGTTGATGAGTAAATGTGTGTATATGTGGGGATGTATGGATATGTGAATGTGTCGATGTGCGAATATGTGGATGTGTGGATGTACGGATGTCTAGATGTGTGGATGTATCTAATCGATTTTTTGATCTTATAATGAACTTGTAATGAACTTAATGGCTTGATGTAGCTCTACCGAACTGGATATATGGATTGTTATTTTCATATTTCAATGACCTGGAAATACTAGATATGATCAAAATGAGCTAAAATTTAGACTCAGCGACTTTTTTCAATTCTTTTAACATCATTATTGATTTGACCTTCAAATGACATGGACCTTGAACTGACACCGGACTCATATTCAGCATTCTGAAAAACCCATGTATCAATTTTTCCAATTTTTTTAAGCCTTTTTTTTCAGAATTTGACTCTCAAATGACCTTGACTTTGTGCTGATAAAGTTCAACCGACACCGCATTCGTATTCAGCATTCTGAAAAACCCCTTTTTTCAGAAGTTGACCTTCAAATGACCTTGAAAACGATCTGATGCGAAAAAACCGATCGCAGATTATATATATATATATATAACTTGTACCTTTGTGGTCTTTGACTTTTTTTTATTTTGTGTGCCTGTGTTATTAGTTGTTCTTTGCACCCCATCGAGTTTTTCGCACATCCCTTATGTTGTTCAGCACCCAATGTCTGAAAAGGCGATGATTAATGCACGACGTTATAAGTTTGTGAGGCAAGTGATTGGTCGGTACTTTGCTGGGTCCTGTGTACATAGGTTATCCTTTGGTAAGAGGTATGTAGCACAATGCGTAAGGAAACTAGGCATCTTGTGTGGATTGATAATTATGTCATTAATGAGTACTGTTAATTTCTCGTGCGTGGCGTAAAGTTTCTTTGTCCAGTAATTCTGCACACCATCTGGTCCTGGTGCTTTCCAATTATGGAGGTGTTTCATTATGTTGGACGTGTCTTCCGTTGTAAATGGTTGTTGTTGCATGTTATCACAATTCTGAAATGCAGCGTCCTCCTCATTAATCCAGCTCGCTCTGGAGTTATGGAAAACTGTTGTGGAAAGTTGTGTTTTCCAGAACTGCTCGATGGCCGTTTTGCTGGGATAATTAGGGGTTTTATTATTATTGATGTTGAGTTTTCTATAAAACCCTTTTTCTGATTTTCGGAATACTGCGTTGTCTAGTTTCCGTTGGTTACTGGTTTTGTACATTCTCAATCGACTTGCATACACGGAGAGCTTTTGTCATAGACTGTCCAGACACTGCTGAGATGTGATGTTTTCTCCATCCCACTGGGAGTGTATTCGGTTATTGTCCATGATAGTCTTGACAAGTCTTTCTATTCTGTCCTTCCTGACCCATCGTTGGTACTCGGTCAGTCTTCCAATGTCTTTCCGAAGAGAATTAATTTTCCCTTCTAGCCTTCTTTGCCAAGGTGGCATTCGAGGTGTTTGTCTAAATTGAGGAGGGTCTTGCTTTGGTCTTATTGCCACCCCAGTTGTTCTGCAGATGGAAATTGCAGCACAGTAGATAATTGTGTGTAGCGACTCTAACGTATTAACACCTAAAACATATTTTGGCAAGATAAATTTGTTCATAGCCTGTAAGACGATACCCAGTTTCTTAGAAGATCTTAGTTTGGGAAGAGTTGGTCTATTCAATGGATCTGTTCCACTATACTCTATAAGAGCTCTTTCCATTTCTGCTTGGATTTTCTCAAGCAGGTCATCGTTGGCTGGCTGTTCTTGATGAAGTTCTTGAGTCTCGTCCGCTCTTTGCGCCAAAGGTGTTTCAGGCTCTGGATCTGTTGTATTTCGACCAAATAATTCGCGCTCAACTTCGTTCTTGACAGAATTCTTGATGGAGTATTTGGCGGTATCCAGTCTTATCCTGGCCAATGTTCGTAATTATGTAGAACGTGCGCATTATAAATTCATTTTAGGCGCTAGTCCATTTCATGCGCTGCCTTTTCAGTCCCGCTTGAGTGAGCGCTGGCTGTTGATCCTGCGCAACACTTTCTGCGGGTGGAGTTCTCGTTCTCGTTTGACTCCGTTGGTGATGGTCACGTAGATTCTGTGACCGTATTGGTGAGTGTTGATGTGGTTCTTGGGGTTCTTGGGCTGTAGATCTTTGGACGACAGGGGCCCGCCTCCTCAGCACCCTTCCACCGACGTTCCGCATGCTGTCATGTCCAGCGCCGGCTCTAGACATGCCCTGGCGATCCCCAGGCAGCGGCTCTTTTCCGAGGCATCTACTTCGTAGCTCCATTTTCATGGGTGGTGTCACCAATTGACACTGGTGACTCGGGTAACTCGGACCCGTGGGGTTGACACGTCCCAGATGAAATGATTTGACCAGATCGTCCCGTGCGGGTTTTGGGGAAGGGAGGAAGGTGTAACATCCCGAGGATGTTTACAAGAATTCATAATACATTTTTTTAATTCTTTTATCGGATATATGTTATTTAATATTTCTTCAAGGAAGTAAACTAAAAACGTCGTATAAAAAAATTTCGCTCGTATTGCAGAATATGAAGCATGTCGCTAAAATTGCATATTTTCCATGTTATAAGAAATTTATTTAAACAATGAATAGTTTAGGTATGTCGTTCCGTTTTGTTTTTTTTTGTCGATTCATGGTTAGCAGAAAGCTGAACTCTTGTACCTGCTAAAAACCAGGTAGACACAAATTGTGTTGCAACATTTTAAACAAAAACCAAAGATGGCCGATTTTACGCAGTTAGAGACAAATTGCTGATTTTGCCGCCCTTAATTATAAGTTCTAGAATTTTTTTTAAATGCCAAAGAAAGGCACGTGCGTAGAACACGTCGGTTAATGGCGGAAGATTCAGCCAATCGGACAATGAAAAACTCACGAGGTAGGGAGTTTTGTTGTTAACTTATTCGCGAAGATAGTACCAATATGGGAGGGGCCAAAGTTCACGAGGAAAAGGTCTAGAGAGTCTCCAAACTAGTTCGGGGCCAGAACTCCAGAAAAGTAGTCGTACGTGGCGCGACGGATTTAGGGGACATAAAAAAAGGTGGAAACCAGACTCCTAAGAGAGGAACGGTTCATCTGTCCAAATAGGGCGTTAGGAAGCAAATTATAGAGTCATTATAAATTTCATCGCCGAGGGACGGGAAACGCGAAAGTCGCGAGTGTGTTTTGATCAGTGTTTAGCTAGCTAAAAATTCAGTGAGGTATAATTTCTTTTAATTCACAGGTAAACCTTTTGGGATTAACGGATAAATCGCATCCGGTGAGTACCTTTATATTTTACTAACCGAGGAGTGTTAGTGCCAAACAAAACCTGTGAGTTTGTCCGAAGAGTTGTAGGTTCAGATTCTGAACCCAGGGTAGAGATTTCTTAGACCAGCAAACAGCCGGGAAGAGACCTCGTGATAGGGACGAAGTAGCGTCGGAGTACGCACAGCTAGATTGTAAACTGGTAAAGATTTCATCTGACTCCCTGAGTCGGCAAAAGGAACGAGCGGCAAAAGTTTAGTTTTCTTGTCTTATGATATCTTGTTTAAATTTGGTTTTGTTTTAGTTTGTTTTATATATATATATATATATATATATATATATATATATATATATATATATATATTATGTTTATTGGGGATGCGTTGGATAAACTGGCTCACCAACGTTTGCTGATATAAGGGAAGACCTATTGTAGTAGGCACTGATAGGGCTTAAATAGGGTCTAATTGTATCTGTCATTCCCAGGATTAGTGGGTATAATTAATATTGTGTCCCTTAAAGTTATTTTCGTATTTTCTTGGGGTTAATTGAAAACATAAATTGGGGAGTTACATTTGTCCTTAAGTATTGTTTAACCACTAAAAATTGAGGTTACTTGTTTTGTATTTTTTTTTGTGTTACATATCGGGGTTGTTTTATTGTTTCTAATTTTTCTTTCATTTCATTTTGTTTTTCTTCAATATATGTGTCATTTTTATTTCGCTGTTTACTTTTAACTCCTTCCTTCTTCCCATACAACCACCAGCATTTGAGAAGCCTGGGGACTTACCCTCTTAGAGGAGGCTAGGTGACGAAAACCAGAAGCTACCAAGGACTGAGAGTCAAGGCAGAAAAGGGGCAGTAAAGTTCCTTTTATATTATTTATTTTCAGCTAACATTTACAGAGAAGGGTTCCCGGAGTCTTTCTCTACAACACAAATTTTCTTCGGGTGGTGGCAGCATTCCCCTTTTCTCTCAGGGCCTTTATTCATTTTTCTCCCTTACACAGTAAGCATAGGGAATAGGGTTGTTACACTGGTGGAAGAAGCAAACCGTTACACTGGTGGCAGGATCAAATTGTTACACTGGTGGCAGCGGTGGGATCCTCGGTATAAATCTTGTATACCATCCAGCTAGTCCTAAAAATGATCGTACTTCTTTAACATTCTTCGGTATTGGAAATTCTTTGATAGCTCTAATTTTCTCTGGGTCTGGTAAAATTCCTTCTTGTGTTAAAATATGTCCCAAATATTTTACTTTTTCTACGATAAAATTACACTTTTTCGGTTTTAATTTAATAGATTTTCTTTTCTTTGATTTTGTGTCACGAACTATAGGAGTCAGTGATGGACTCACAAACCCAATATCCGTCAGATATTGGATGAATAGCACAAATGTTTGCTATGAGCCAGGGCAATCATTTGGAAGAATATAGGTGGGATTTAATTTTGGTGAATTATAAAAATGTTAGAGATAGATGTTTTACTTATTTTATTTGGGATATAAACGAAACTTAACAAATCACGTTCAGACATTTTGAAATGTTGATAAATATGTTTATTTAAAGTTGGGTTATTTATATATTGTAATTGATTTGGGATAATTATTTTGATTTTGGTATTTATATAAATAAGTTTATTTTAATTTGATGATTTTTGAAATTATTATTGGGAACATGTGCGTAGAAAATGTTTAATAACATTGTTAGTATTGATTTTTATTTTGTACTTTTGATAGAATCTTGAGATTTTTTTGTATTGTTGTTGGAAATAAATTTGGGTTTATTTTTTTTGTTATTGCAATTAATTGTTTTATTGTAATATGATGTAATATAAAGACTTGAAAAAAAGGTCTTGTGTATGGCTTCAAGAAAGAAGTCCTCAGTTTCATCGTCATGGTCATGGAGGTGCAGAGATCCTGATGCATATCTCCTACTAGCGCTTAGCTAAAATGACACGATACATGAAGTCACGTACAGGGTATAGTCAAAAAGTTGGTAACCCGCAGTTAATAGCACGGTAATAAAGGTACGTGTAGTTCCCATGAACAGATTTACGTCAGTGCGTTCAAGGACAATCGTGCATTTCGAAATACAAAGTAATGCGTTATAAGGTCGCGAAAGGACTTAATGGTTCGATTTCAAGTTCGGAAGAAAACGGTACGGTAAAATGTCGCGAATGTCATCGCGTCAAAATCCATTCAAACACTGAAATGGACATCGTAATTATGGGCAGAAGATGAAGCTTTTGGAACCAGAAGTGGCTTGAGAAAAATCAGTACTATTCAGTCAAACGGGTGAAGGTTAAAACAGATCAAGGTTATCTAGGAGAAAAAAAGGGGTTTTATTTAATTTTGGTAAATAAGACGACAGGCTGTAGAAAAAAAAACGTCCAGATGTAATATTGGTGTGGATACACACATGTTAAAGTGTATCTACACACGGAGTCGAAATGGATCGAGAGAATCCAGATGAAAATTAATTGTTTGGATACCAGGGTTAGGTATCCACGATGTTCACTTCCAGAGTGGAAGTCAGGACTTTTGGGAAAAGTCCAGGAGAATTTTGTTTAGTGTGGCTCCCGGATTCAGGTAGGGCTACACAGGTTTCAATGATGAAGCAACGAAGCGTTGTAATAAAAGATGGCAGAAGCCATGAAGAATTTTTGGTTCCCGGACATAGGAAATGTCCTAGGAATCGGTTTGCCTGAGAAAAGGCAGTTGCGTTGATGAACGCAGAGCATGTGGCGAATTGAGTTAAAAATGATAAAATATTGGTGCGAGAAGAGCCAATAACCGGACGATAGACAGCCAGATTTACCAGGAAATAAGTTCCAGAAAAGTTAACTAGCCAAGGGAAAAGCAGATAACGAACTATAAGTTCCAAATATGAGAGATGCCATAATGATCAAAAATAGTATGAGTTCCAGAGTCAACCGAAGTTCACAGTTCAACCCGGACAGCCAATTAGCCAGCCCAAATATATGCAGTACCAGCAAGCTAAATTAATGCCGTTTGTCCCAAACCAGGTCGACCGATTCGTTTACTAACGTCAGTTTCGTAAAACCGTCCGCCTCTCATTGGACGGACATTTTAGACATTTCCGCGGACGAGTGAAAGAACTTTCAAAAACCATAACAAACTTTCACTTGTGGCGTAAAACGTATAATTTGTAAAGACTCTCAAAAGTAGTGCGTAATTTGGACATCAACCAGGTTGTCTCCAACTTTGGTTTGCGTTAAATCAATTTTTCGCATGTTACCTACTGAACTTATCTTGACCTACCTCATCTCAGCTGATATGATTTAGCGGCGTTTAGTAGTGGAGATATGGAGAAAATGCAGCGTCTACAAAAGCATCGAGTGTGTTTGTGAAGTGCGTTCAATTAAATTTTGTAACGGAAAAGTGCAACTTTGTCAATAGACTTAAGTATAAATGCGACAACAGAAATTGTAATGAAAATTTCGCTTTACGAGGGGAGATCGAAAAGTTTTGGAATTTTACAGGAAAATTCAAGGCTACTAAGCCTTAAATTTTTCGAAGGGGGGAATGATGTAACATCCCGAGGATGTTTACAAGAATTCATAATACATTTTTTTTATTCTTTTATCGGATATATGTTATTTAATATTTCTTCACGGAAGTAAACTTAAAACGTCGTATAGAAAAATTTCGCTCGTATTGCAGAATATGAAGCATGTCGCTAAAATTGCATATTTTCCATGTTATAAGAAATTTATTTAAACAATGAATAGTTTAGGTATGTCGTTCCGTTTTGTTTTTTTTTTTTGTCGATTCATGGTTAGCAGAAAGCTGAACTCTTTTACGTGCTATAAACCAGGTAGACACAAATTGTGTTGCAACATTTTAAACAAAAACCAAAGATGGCCGATTTTACGCAGTTAGAGACAAATTGCTGATTTTGTCGCCCTTAATTAAAAGTTCTAGAATTTTTTTGAAATGCCAAAGAAAGGCACGTGCGTAGAACACGTCGGTTAATGGCGGAAGATTCAGCCAATCGGACAATGAAAAACTCACGAGGTAGGGAGTTTTGTTGTTAACTTATTCGCGAAGATAGTACCAGTATGGGAGGGGCCAAAGTTCACGAGGAAAAGGTCTAGAGAGTCTCCAAACTAGTTCGGGGCCAGAACTCAAGAAAAGTAGTCGTACGTGGCGCGACGGATTTAGGGGACATAAAAAAAGGTGGAAACCAGACTCCTAAGAGAGGAACGGTTCATCTGTCCAAATAGGGCGTTAGGAAGCAAATTATAGAGTCATTATAAATTTCATCGCCGAGGGACGGGAAACGCGAAAGTCGCGAGTGTGTTTTGATCAGTGTTTAGCTAGCTAAAAATTCAGTGAGGTATAATTTCTTTTAATTCACAGGTAAACCTTTTGGGATTAACGGATAAATCGCATCCGGTGAGTACCTTTATATTTTACTAACCGAGGAGTGTTAGTGCCAAACAAAACCTGTGAGTTTGTCCGAAGAGTTGTAGGTTCAGATTCTGAACCCAGGGTAGAGGTTTCTTAGACCAGCAAACGGCCGGGAAGAGACCTCGTGATAGGGACGAAGTAGCGTCGGAGTACGCACAGCTAGATTGTAAACTGGTAAAGATTTCATCTGACTCCCTGAGTCGGCAAAAGGAACGAGCGGCAAAAGTTTAGTTTTCTTGTCTTATGATATCTTGTTTAAATTTGGTTTTGTTTTAGTTTGTTTTATATATATATATATATATATATATATATATATATATATATATATATATATTATATGTTTATTGGGGATGCGTTGGATAAACTGGCTCACCAACGTTTGCTGATATAAGGGAAGACCTATTGTAGTAGGCACCGATAGGGCTTAAATAGGGTCTAATTGTATCTGTCATTCCCAGGATTAGTGGGTATAATTAATATTGTGTCCCTTAAAGTTATTTTCGTATTTTCTTGGGGTTAATTGAAAACATAAATTGGGGAGTTACATTTGTCCTTAAGTATTGTTTAACCACTAAAAATTGAGGTTACTTGTTTTGTATTTTTTTTGTGTTACATATCGGGGTTGTTTTATTGTTTCTAATTTTTCTTTCATTTCATTTTGTTTTTCTTCAATATATGTGTCATTTTTTTTTCGCTGTTTACTTTTAACTCCTGCCTTCTTCCCATACAACCACCAGCATTTGAGAAGCCTGGGGACTTACCCTCTTAGAGGAGGCTAGGTGACGAAAACCAGAAGCTACCAAGGACTGAGAGTCAAGGCAGAAAAGGGGCAGTAAAGTTCCTTTTATATTATTTATTTTCAGCTAACATTTACAGAGAAGGGTTCCCGGAGTCTTTCTCTACAACACAAATTTTCTTCGGGTGGTGGCAGCATTCCCCTTTTCTCTCAGGGCCTTTATTCATTTTTCTCCCTTACACAGTAAGCATAGGGAATAGGGTTGTTACACTGGTGGAAGAAGCAAACCGTTACACTGGTGGCAGGATCAAATTGTTACAAAGGGTAGGTAGTAGGTCAGCGGACAGCCGCCCCTTTAGCCGCCTCTTACGACAGGCGGCAGATACCATGGTGCTATTCTAACCCGGACACCACACGGGATATTATTATTATTATTATGTTGGTTTTTTTCTCATTTAAAAAAGAAATGGTAATTTATTCTGAGACAACGGGCTTGATCAAGTTGCTTCAGTATTGAGGAATGCTCGTACTATATTGCATGTTTTCAGGATGACAGATTTTTTTATGTTTATGTGAGTATTTGGGTTTAGACCGAGTTCTTCAAGATGTGTGGTGTAATACCGGTGGTTGAAATGATGAACGGTAGGATAACCACTTTATTCTGTTTCCATAATCTTTTAACTTCTATGGCTAATTCTGTGTACTTTGCTGTTTTTTCGTTATATTTATTTTGAGTATAGGTGTCATTCGGTATGGATATGTCTATGAGATAAGTGATTTGTTATTTTTTCTTTTGAAAAACTCTGTCTGATCTACTGCATGTTATGGTTTTATCTGTATGTATTTCGATGTCCCAGTATAATTTGTATTCGTTAGTCTTTATTATCGTTGTTGAGGAGTATTTATAGTATGTTTTTTTTCTGTGACGAGTTCATACTTCTTGGTAAGAGCTTGATGGATAATTTTAGCCGCCATATTGTGTCTTTCGGTATATTCTGTGCCTGTTAATATCTTACATCCACTTGTGATGTGATCTATGGTTTCCTTATATTGGTGGCATTTCCTGCACATATCGGATTGAATATTATGGTCTTTTATTATGTGTTTTTGGTAATTTCGTGTGGCTATTACATGGTCTTGTATCGCAAGAAGAAATCCTTCCGTCTCCGGGAACAGATTTCCATCATGAAGGAGTTTTTTTGATATGTAGTCGTGATGTATGTTGTATCGATGTTTACCATGTAGTTGTTTTGTTGTCCAGGCATTGTGTATGTGATGGATGATTGGTTGAGGATAGATCCAGAGGTGTGTAGTTCTTGTCAGCTTTGCAGATTGCTTGGTGAAGTGATGTTTGTTTATTTACGAAATATTTCCGAAGTTGTTGGATCTGATTAATGTGCAGTGTTTGAATATCTATCATGCCTCTTCCTCCTTCCCTTCTGGTTATGGTAACCCTTTCTTTACACGAATTGGGGTGAAGTTTTATGTGTCGGGTAAGCTCAGTTCTAGTGAGGTATGAATACTTTCTAGGTCTGTTTGGATCCATTTAATTATACCAAATGAGTATATGTAAGTACCGGTATTGCAAATGAATTGATGGCTTTGAAGAGGATTCGGGAATTGAGGGGTGTTTTTAACAAGGCTCGTAATCTTTGTCTGTATTGATTTTTTAATTTCGTTTTGATATCTGCGTATTTGTATGTTTCATTTTCTGTCATGTTGTCTACTATTTCATTGTTAATGGTTTCTCTGTGATCGCTGTCCTTCCATTTACCTTTTTCTATGTGCAGTACTTTACATTTACTGATACCAAATTCCATTTGAATGTCAGTTGTGAATGTTTCTGTGATTCTCAGTAGACCTTTAAGTTGTGTTGCTGTTTGGGCATAAATTTTGAAATTCGTCCATATATAATAGGTGGTTGATTTTATGTTGTGTGTTTTTTTGATGTTTTATATTAAATCCATATTCGGAATCATTACGTATATTTGACAGTGGATTTAGGCACATACAGAACCATAATGCACGTAAAGTGTCACCTTGGAAAATGCCTCGTCGGATGTACAGTTCATCTGTCTGTAAGATATCTGACTCGGTAGTTATGGAAATTTTTGTAGTCCAGGCTTTCATTACTTCTGTTAAGAATTGTTTGATTAGTGTGTCTATTTTGTAAATGTCCAAAATTTTTATAAGCCATCAATGGGGTACCGAGTCGTATGCTTTCTTATAATCTATGTAGCATGTATGTCGATTTCTGTGATCTTTTTCAGTCTGCCTTAGAACCACTGCATCTATTATTAGTTGTTCCTTACATACCTGACTAAATTTTCTACTACCTTTTTGTTCTTCTGTAAGATGTTATATTGTTTTAGGTGTTTATCTATTTTTTTACAGATGGTAGCGGTTATTATTTTGTATAATGTGGGAAGGCATGTTATAGGTCTGTAATGGACTGGATGTGTTTTTTTGTTTAATATATATTAAACAAAAAAACGGGAACGTGTTTGGTTTGATGATAGTTTTGTTAATCTCTTCAGTGAGTGCGCCGTGTGTGGATGTGAATTATTTATACCAAAAATTTTGTATTTTATCTTCTCCGGGGCATTTCCAGTTATTAGTATGTTTAATGGTCTCTGTGACTTCTTCTTGGGTGATGTGAGGTTCATGCTGTTTTTGTACGTGGTTGTATCTTTCTGTTTCTGTTTTGATCCAATTATTATTTTCGTGATGTTGTAAAGGTGTTGACCAAATGCTCTTGTTTAGTGGGTATTTCTGTTAAACGAAGATCTGTTTGTGATGTTATTGTTTTATAAAATTGTTTTTCGTTTCTTCTGAATGCTAGGTTTGTGTTTTTTCTTTCGTTGGGTTCATTATATCTCCGTAATCTGCCCGCGTAAACAGCAAGTTTTTGTTTCATCTCGTCAAGAATCTCCGTTTCTGTTTTTGTTGTAGTATTTTTTATTTTCATTATATTGTGTTTAACCTTTTTTGATGTATTACCATTTATTTGTTGCGTCATGTGTCCTATATCCCTCCTAAGGTTTTTTACTTTGTTTTCTATTCTGATTTGCCAGTTCGGTTTTTGTTTTGTTCTTGCTTTTTTTCCGCGCTGCGGGAATTTTTGGTTATTGTGTTTAATTGTTGTGATTGCTGCAGTATATATAATTGTGTGAATGTCTTCTAGTGTTGTGTTGTCTGTTAGGTAATCCGGAATTAGTGTGTTGATTGTGTTGATAATTTGGGAGGTATTAGGTTTGAATATAAGTCTTGGGATGGCATTTCTTAGGTTTGGGTTTGTGTCTTGTAAATATATTAAATTAATTTCTATTTCACATTTGAGAATTTCTTTCTGTTGTGAATTTTCATCTAATGTAGGGGGTACTTCAGTTTGTTGTGCTATTGGTTGTTCTTCATTAGCAGTTTGCGTTGTATGTTCGGGACTGGGTTGTGAGGTTGTGTGTATTTTCATTGTTTGTAATTCTGAGTTCTACTTCTTTTTTTATAAGTTCTAGATCTTTTGGAGTGAGTCTATTGTTTTTCATGATCACTCTTTTCTGGTCTATCTGGCGCTGTTTTGAAACGATTTCTGAAAGTTGTGGGTATTTTTCGAGGAAAAGCGCACACATGTTAAATCTGTAACCTGTCGAGATAGATTATTATTATCCCGACTTGACCATACAATGTATGGCATCACACTCCCTCTAAGGCACGCTAAGAATGCCTTTAGGGGAAAATTCACTAGACCCCAGATATCCTAGTTATCAAAAGGGTTTAGCTCTGTGGGAGCCCTTGCCAGGTTTTCAGGCCCGTGGTTGGAGTCGTGGCGGCAGTTTCCCATGAATTTCCTGACCGTCCGGGCTGTCCCTAACAAGACGGCTTTTTGCATTTGTTTGTAAAGATGTTCGTCCAGACCTAGGTATTTTAGATTGTTGAATAGATGTTTTGGGACTAGTCCTGTCGTTGACATAACAATTGGTACAGTTCGTGTGTTGTTCATGTTCCACTGAGTTCCTATTTGAAATTCCAAATCTCTATATTTGGTTATTTTCTCAGCCTGCTTGATATTTATATTATTGTTGTTAGGAATTGCTATGTCAATTAAAGTTGTTTTCCGAGAGACTTTATCTACCAAAACTATATCTGGTCTATTGTGAGCAACAGACCGATCGGTCAGTATCGTGCGGTCCCAGTACAGCTTGTAGTTGGTATTTTCTAAAACAGATTCTGGTTTATATTTATAGTATGGTAATCTTACCGACTGTGATAATTCATGTTTCAGGGCTAGTTCCTGGTGAAGTATTCTTGCCACAGCATCGTGTCGTTCTTTGTATTCAGGTGCAGCGAACGCTTGACAACCTCCTGTGATATGCTGGATAGATTCACATGTTTGGCAACCGTACCTGCATCTATCGTTGTTAATAGAAGGATCTTTAACCATGTACTTTAGGTAGTTCTTAGTTGGAACTACTTGATCTTGGATTGCCAATATAAAGCCTTCCGTTTCAGGGAACACATGACCAGAGATCAACCAGTAGTTCGACGCTGCACTGTCGACATAATCTTGGTTGACGTCATTTATATGTCTTCCATGAAGGGGCTTCTCTTTCCATTTCAGCAGTTTCTGATCTGTGGTCGGGTGGTGTAATTGGACATGTTGTAGTTTCCGTCGCAGTGGTGTTGAGTCATCAACCTGGCACATGACTCTATGTATATCAGAAAATTCTGCGAGTTTCTGGAAATGACTACGCAAAATAGAAATTTGTTGATCTAATAGTTTACTTAGATCTGTTAATCCTCTTCCTCCTTCATACCGCGGCAAAGTTGTACGTTCGACAGAGCTCTTTGGATGGTGATTTTGAGCTTTTGTTAGTAAAACTCGAACTTTCCGTTGTAATTGTTCAATGTCAGTCTTGCACCAATTAACTATACCGAAAGAGTAACTGAGCACTGAACACGCATAGGTTTTAATAGCTTGAAACAGATTTTTACTGTTTAATTTAGTTTTCAACAGTCGTCTTACCCTTCTATAAAACTCTCCTGTTAGGTCCTTTTTCATAGTCATGTGATCAATACTTTGAACCTGCTTTAATCCAAGGTATTTATAAGTATGACCTTCCCCCATAGATTCAATTGAGGTGCCATCTCCCATTTCGAAGTGCCCCTGCTGTATTTTGCCTTTAACTATATTAATAATTCGGCATTTGTCTAGGCCAAATTTCATATGGATGTCACTAGAGAACCCTTCTACTATTTTAAGCAAATCATGCAGCTGTTGTTTTGTAGCTGCCATCAACTTTAAGTCGTCCATGTATAACAAATGGTTTATCTTTAATGCTTGTACGTTGTTGTGTTTGAGACTGAACCCAAAATTAGTTGAATTCAGTTTTTTGAGAGAGGGTTCATAGCAAGGCAGAACCACAGCGGGCTAAGAGAGTCTCCCTGGAATATACCCCTTCTGATGGGAATGGGGTCAGTTTGTATCGAACAGTTGGCTTCATTCAGTGAGATTTTGGTTTGCCAGGTGGACATGACATATTCTAAAAAGTTAATAATTCAATTATTCACTTTATAGAGTTTCAGCACCTTAATGAGCCAATCATGTGGAACTGAATCAAAGGCCTTTTTGTAGTCCACATATGCCATGCAGAGATTTTACCGTTTGGCGTGGGTTTGATTGCAGACAACGTAATCAATTATCAGTTGTTCTTTGCAACCCATTGAATTTTTCGTGGATCCCTTTTGTTGTTGAGTAATTATGTTGTTCAGCTCACAATGTTTGAAAATGCGGTGATTAATGCACGATGTTATGAGTTTGTATAAGGTTGGAAGGCAAGTGATTGGTCGGTACTTTGCTGGGTCCTGTTCACATTGGTTGTCCTTTGGTAAGAGGTATGTAGTACCATGCGTAAGGAAACTAGGCATCTTGTGTGGGTGGGCAATTACGTCATTCTTTATCCAGTAATTTTGTACACCATCTGGTCCTGGTGCTTTCCAGTTATGGAGATGCTTCATTATATTGGATGTGTCTTCCGTTGTAAATGGTTGGTGTTGCATGGCCTCACAGTTCTGAGATGCAGCCTCCTCCTCATTAATCCAGCTTGCTCTGGAGTTATAGGAGATTGTTGTGGAAAGCTGTGCTTTCCAGAATTCCTCGATGTCTGTTTTACTGGGGTAAATAGGGGATTCGTTATTATTGTTGTTAAGTTTTCTATAAAACCCTTTTTCTGATTGTCGGAAGAGTTTGTTGTCTAGTTTCCGTTGGTTACTGGTTTTGTACCTTCTCAATCGACTTGTGTAGACAGAGAGCTTTTGTCGTAGACTGTCCAGACACTGCTGAGATGTGATGTTTTCTCCATCCCACTGGGAGTGTATTCGGTTATTGCCCATGATAGTCTTGACAAGCCTTTCTATTCTGTTCCTGACTCCTCGTTGGTACTCGGTCAGTCTTCCAACGTCTTTCCGAAGAGAATTGATTTTCCCTTCAAGTCTTCTTTGCCAAGGTGGTATTCGAGGTGTTTGTCTAAATTGGGGAGGGTCTTGTTTTGGTCTCACTGCGACCCCAATTGTTCTGCAGATAGAAGTTGCAGCACAGTAGATGATTGTGTCTAGCGACTGTAACGTATTAGCACCTAAAACATAGTTTGGCAAGATAAATTTGTTCATAGCCTGCAAGACGATACCCAGTTTCTTAGAAGATCTTAGTTTGGGAAGAGCTGGTCTAGCCAGTGGATCTGTTCCACTATACTCTCTAAGAGCTCCTTCCATTTCTGCTTGGATCTTCTCAAGCAGGTCAGCGTTGGTTGGCTGTTCTTGTTGTAGTTCTTGAGTCTCGTCCGCTCTTTGTGCCAAAGATGTTTCAGGCTCTGGATCGATTGTATTTCGACCAAATAGTTCGCGCTCCACTTCGCTCTTTATTCTATCCATTTGTTCAGGCGAAATAAGGCCATTTCTCAAGGTGACACGATATTGATCTGCGACTCTCTGTTCAGTATCTTGAAGCTCTTATTATTATCGCATAACTTGACCATACAATGTATGGCATCACACTGTCTCTAAGGCACACATAGTGTGCCCTTAGGGGAAAATTCACTAAACCCCAGATATACTACATATCAAAAGGGTTTAGCTCTGTGGGAGCCCTTGCCAGGTTATCAGGCCCGTGGTTGGCGTCGTGACTGCAGTTCCGCATGAATTTTCTAACCGTCCGGGCTGTTCCCAACAGGATGGCTTTTTGCATCAGTTGGTAAAGATGTTCGTCCAGACCGAGGTATTTCAAATTGTTTAATAGATGTTTTGGGACTACTCCTGTTGTTGGCAAAACAATTGGTACTGTTCGAGTGTTGTTCATGTCCCATTGTCTCTGTATTTGAAATTCCAAATCTCTATATTTGGTTATTTTCTCAGCTTGCTTGATATTTATATTATTGTTGTTAGGAATTGCTATGTCAATTAAAGTTGTTTTCCGAGAGACTTTATCTACCAAAACTATATCTGGTCTATTGTGAGCAACACTCCGATGGGTCAGTATCGTGCGGTCCCAGTACAGCTTGTAGTTGTTATTTTCTAAAACAGATTCTGGTTTATATTTATAGTATGATAATCTTACCGACTGTGATAATTCATGTTTCAGTGCTAGTTCCTGGTGATGTATTTTTGCCACAGCATCGTGTCGTTCTTTGTATTCAGTTGCAGCGAACGCTTGACAACCTCCTGTGATATGCTGGATAGATTCAGATGTTTGGCAACCGTACCTGCATCTATCGTTGTTAATAGTAGGGTCTTTAACGATGTACTTTAGGTAGTTCTTAGTTGGAATTACTTAATCTTGGATTGCCAATATAAAGCCTTCCGTTTCAGGGAACATATGACCAGAGATCAACCAGTAGTTCGACGCTGCACTGTCGACATAATCTTGGTTGACGTCATTTATATGTCTTCCATGAAGGGGCTTCTCTTTCCATTTCAGCAGTTTCTGATCTGTGGTCTGGTGGTGTAATTGGACATGTTGTTGTGTCAGTCGCAGTGGTGTTGAGTCATCAACCTGGCACATGACTCTATGTAGATCAGAAAATTCTGCGAGTTTCTGGAAATGACTACGCAAAATAGAAATTTGTTGATCTAATAGTTTACTTAGATCTGTCAATCCTCTTCCTCCTTCATACCGTGGCAAAGTTGTACGTTCGACAGAGCTCTTTGGATGGTGATTTTGAGCTTTTGTTAGTAAAACTCGAACTTTTCGTTGTAATTGTTCAATGTCAGTCTTGCACCAATTAACTATACCGAAAGAGTAACTGAGCACTGAACACGCATAGGTGTTAATAGCCTGAAACAGATTTTTACTGTTTAATTTGGTTTTCAACAGTCGCCTTACCCTTCTATAAAACTCTGCTGTTAGGTCCTTTTTCATAGTCATGTGATCAATACGTTGAGCCTGCTTTATTCCAAGGTATTTATAAGTATGACCTTCCCCCATAGATTCAATTGAGGTGCCATCTCCCATTTCGAAGTGCCCCTGCTGTATTTTGCCTTTAACTATATTAATAATTCGGCATTTGTCTAGGCCAAATTTCATATGGATGTCACTAGAGAACCCTTCTACTATTTTAAGCATATCATGCAGCTGTTGTTTTGTAGCTGCCATCAACTTTAAGTCGTCCATGTATAACAAATGGTTTATCTTTAATGCTTGTACGTTGTTGTGTTTGAGACTGAACCCAAAATTAGTTGAATTCAGTTTTTTGAGAGAGGGTTCATGGCAAGGCAGAACCATAGCGGGCTAAGAGAGTCTCCCTGGAATATACCCCTTCTGATTGGAATAGGGTCAGTTTGTATCGAACAGTTGGCTTCATTCAGTGAGATTTTGGTTTGCCAGGTGGCCATTGCATGTTCTAAAAAGTTAATAATACAATTATTCACTTTATAGAGTTTCAGCACCTTAATGAGCCAATCATGTGGAACTGAATCAAAGGCCTTTTTGTAGTCCACATATGCCATGTAGAGATTTCGTCGTTTGGCGTGGGCTTGATTGCAGACAACGGAATCAATTATCAGTTGTTCTTTGCAACCCATCGAATTTTTCGCGCATCCCTTTTGTTGTTGAGTAATTATGTTGTTCAGTTCACAATGTTTGAAAATGCGATGATTAATGCACGATGTTATGAGTTTGTATAAGGTTGGAAGGCAAGTGATTGGTCGGTACTTTGCTGGGTCTTGTGCACATAGGTTGTCCTTTGGTAACAGGTATGTAGCACCATGCGTAAGGAAACTAGGCATCTTGTGTGGGTGGGCAATTACGTCATTTATAAGTGCTGTTAGTGTTTCGCGGGTTGCTACAGTTTCTTTATCCAGTAATTTTGTACACCATCTGGTCCTGGTGCTTTCCAGTTATGGAGGTTCTTCATTATGTTGGATGTATCTTCCGTTGTAAATGGTTGGTGTTGCATGGCCTCACAGTTCTGAGATGCAGCCTCCTCCTCATTAATCCAGCTGGCTCTGGAGTTATAGGAGATTGTTGTGGAATGCTGTGTTTTCCAGAATTCCTCGATGTCTGTTTTACTGGGGTAACTAGGGGCTTCATTATTATTGTTGTTGTTAAGTTTTCTATAAAACCCTTTTTCTGATTGTCGGAAGAGTGTGTTGTCTAGTTTCCGTTGGTTACTGGTTTTGTACCTTCTCAATCGACTTGTGTAGACGGAGAGCTTTTGTCGTAGACTGTCCAGACACTGCTGAGATGTGATGTTTTCTCCATCCCACTGGGAGTGTATTCGGTTATTGTCCATGATAGTCTTGACAAGCCTTTCTATTCTGTTGTTCCTGACTCCTCGTTGGTACTCGGTCAGTCTTCCAACGTCTTTCCGAAGAGAATTGATTTTCCCTTCAAGTCTTCTTTGCCAAGGTGGTATTCGAGGGGTTTGTCTAAATTGGGGAGGGTCTTGCTTTGGTCTTACTGCGACCCCAATTATTCTGCAGATGGAAGTTGCAGCACAGTAGATGATTGTGTGTAGCGACTCTAACGTATTAGCCCCTAAAACATAGGTTGGCAAGATAGATAGATGATCTTAGTTTGGGAAGAGCTGGTCTAGTCAGTGGATCTGTTCCATTATACTCTCTAAGAGCTCCTTCCATTTCTGCTTGGATCTTCTCAAGCAGGTCAGCGTTGGTTGGCTGTTCTTGCTGTAGTTCTTGAGTCTCGTCTGCTCTTTGTGCCAAAGGTGTTTCAGGCTCTGGATCGATTGTATTTCGACCAAATAGTTCGCGCTCCACTTCGCTCTTTATTGTGTCCAGTTGTTCAGGCGAAATAAGGCCATTTCTCAAGATGACACGATATTGATCTGCGACTCTCTGTTCAGTAACTTGAAGCTCTGGGTACTCATGACAGAACTCTTGATAGGGTATTTGGCGATATCCAGTCTTGTCCTGGCCAAGGTTCGTGATTCTGTAAAACGTGCGTATTATAAATTCATTCATGGCGCCAGTCCATGTCATGCGCTGTCTTTTCAGTCCCGCTTGAGTGAGCGCTGGCTGTTGATCCTGCGCAACACTTTCTGCGGGTGGAGTTCTCGTTCTCGTTTGACTCCGTTGGTGATGGTCACGTTGTTGTTGTGACTGTATTGCTGAGTGTTGTTGTGGTTCTTGGGCTGTAGCTCTTTGGACGGCAGGGATCCGCCTCCTCAGCACCCTGCCACCGACGTGAATATTATTATTATTATTATAGCTGTTCTACATAAGCAACCGTTATCTAATCTAACAAATCTAACAAATAAGTGTTTTGGTACAGTCACGCATTGGTCAAATGTCTTTGCAGAAGCTCTTCGATATTGTCGTAAGGTACCGCAGCAATAGCAGGTTATGCAATCACCAATAAATGTATTTAATGAATTTTAATTTTTGATTTTCCCATATATTAACAGATAACTGAACAAGTTGATAGTTTGCCACTTGTTCAATCATGGCTATGATCATTACGTTGAAAGATGGTAGTCCAATACTATCCATTGACTTTCAGCCGCCTATCCAGTTAGACACCAACTACAATTACCGGTTAGCATTACTGAGCAAACGGTTTGTCGAATTAGATTAGTGACATTGAAACGCACATTAGAAAAGTGCTCGGTTGTGAGTTGTCAAAGGACGCCGAAAAAATTGTCTCCTGGAAGCCCAACAATACTCTCAATACTTTTTAGTAGCAAGCACTTGGTGAATTTTTAGCCTCATGCCAGCATCGGTGAGATTTTGGAGCTTTCCAAGCGTTTGCTACCATCCAGCCAAGTTCACCGTTCTGATCTTCCAGTGATAAAATAGATAGATAAATTTATTATTTCAGACAAAACATATTACAATAAGAATGTTTTAATAAAGGACACCAAAGTATTAACACTTGTGTTGTGTCCTATAAATATTAAACTAAGAAGCATTACATAAATAATTATACAAATATTACTTAACCATTCTATAATTAAGAGAGAGAGAAAAGGATATTACGAATATGAAGCAAAATACAGAACGTAGAATGTTACTCTTTTTCAAACAAGTTTGAAATTTAACATGTTATAATTAGAAATAATATATTTTTTGCTCATACATTTAAATTTGTAAAAAGAAATCTTTTTGCATTCACGAGGAAGTATATTATACAAATTAATACCATTAAAATATAAATTTTTTGACTCAAAGCTTTGGAGTAGCGGTTGTAAGAATATAATTCTAATAATTTATATCTGGTAGAATAAGGGTGACTAATTTTTTTTAACCTGTATGTTTATGTATGAACTTGAGAGCAGAATGCATATAAAGACCTTTAATATTTAACAGAGATTCACGGATAACAATACTTTTTACGCTGTCACAAATTCTTTATTTAAACATTGGTCTAAGAATATAATTCTGTGTAATTTGTAATTTTGATAAATTTGTTTTATAAGCAGAGCCCCAAATGCTAATCCCATAGTTTAGTATGGATTCAACAAGACTGGTGTAAACTATAAGTAAGTCATAGTAAGTTGTTTTTATTAGTATGTTACGCAACGTATAGAATTTATAACAAAGTTTTTTTATTCTGTTATAAACGTGGTCAATATGCATAACCCATTTTAGATATTGGTCAATGATTACCGCAAGGGATTTTATATGGTTCTTACTACATTTTCTTGGACACCTTCAACCATCAGGGGCCCCCAATTTTTCCCTTAGTCCAGACACGTTAGGTGCAAATGCAATATATTTAGATTTGCTTATATTTAGGCTTAAATGGTTACTGTCAAGCCAGATTTTAACATCATTAAGGGCTTGTTGAGCAATTTGCCAACTTCGTGCCATGATTTTCCTTCGCACTGCAACACCGTATCATCAGCATATGATAAAATGTTACATTTATTATAGTTTATAAGGTCGTTTATGAAAATGAGGAAAAATGTAGGGCCCAAGATGCTCCCCTGAGGCACTCTTTTTTTAATGGTTTTTGTCACTATACTCTTGACCTATTTTAACCTGTTGTGATCTGTCTAACAGATAATGTTTTAGCTGATACACGTTTTTTCAAACTTATTAAGTAATTTAATATGAGAAACACTATCAAAGGCTTTTTGTAGATCTATAAAAATAGCAATATTTTTTTGTTTTCATTAAAACTGTTAAGAATTTGGGAAGTTAGGATTTCCAGAGGTTGCTCTGTACCAATTTCTTTTTTGAAAGCCAAATTGATTAGTAGATAATATTTCATGTTTTTTTATATAAGATAGGAGCCGATTATTTACATATTTTTCAAATATTTTTGAGAAGTTGTTAATTAGTTATTTTATCTGTTTTCTACTTTTCGGTGTTACGCAACTTTCTTTAAATTGATTAAGTACTAATGTAGTTTCAAATATAATATTTATTATATGTGCTAGAGGTTTACCAATAAATTCTTTTAATAATTTAATAATTTTAACAAGAATTGTGTCAATCCCCGGAGCTGCTTTATTTTTTAACGTTGATATGACTTCCTGAACTTATCTATAATCAGGAGGGTTCAGAAACATTGTACTGTTTATTTGTTTTTCTGGAATTTGTGAAACTCGGTTACTATTTAGAGTTTTTAATATTTTTTCACCAATTTCAATAAAATTCTTATTGAAGTAATTTGCTAAATCTTTCTGCGAAGTAACAATTTCATTACCGGTATTAATATATTTTATAGTATTCGATTTATTTTAACATTTGGTGCTTCATTAATTAGGTCCCAAGATTTTTTATAATTTGTTTTTGACTCAAATAATTTGGTTATATGGTATTCATTTTTTGTTTTTTTAATTAGCTTATTTCAAAAATTTCTATAGTTTTTATACTCTTCCTTAATATTTTTATTATTTTTATGTGTAAGACATTTTTGTTTTAACAAATCTCTATTTCTAATCAACTTAAGAAGCCCAGCTGACATCCACGGTTTAAGCTTATGCATTTTATTTGTAGCCTTTTTCATGGTCGAGGTGCTAGAAATTGCAAATTTTATTATACAAGAGGTTCGTTGCGAGTTGTGGGTCTTGGGAGCTGTAAATATCTTCCCAGTTAATATCTTTAAAGAGATGTATTAGTTTGTTTTCATTTATTTTCGTTATATTATTTGATATAATATTAACATCAGAAGTTGATTTTGTTCTGTTAAGTTGTTATGGAGTATTATAGTTTTTGTTTTTATATATTTTTTATTTAGTTTATTTATGTAAGTGGAAATATGTTCAATCGTTGTACTAGAGTTGTTTTCAGCCCTAGTGGGTACACTGACCCCAGGTAAAAATCCATTTTTTTGCAACATATTGGTATAAATTAATGAAGTAGGAGTTGAATGATATAGCGGATTTATATCTATATTTAGGTCACCAATCAGAATTGATATGTTATGTTTGGACAGGTTAGATTAATACTGATCTAAATTGTTTATAAAAGTTAATTCGCAAGTTGGATTTGGTCTATATATACCAGTTAAGTTAATTTTAATATTGTTGTAGTGAATTAAACATTCAAACATACATACTTATGTTAGCTGAATTGTTTTGACATCAGTTGTTATATCATCTCGAACGTAGATTACTACACCATCGCATTTATTAAACTTTGCCTCTTTATAGTGGACAGAGTAACCAGGAATATTGAGTGAATATTGTGAGTACAATAACTGCAATTTTATTGTTTTCGTTTAACTTGTTTATATTTACACAAAGCTTGTCAAAATTTGCCTGTAAACTTCTGATATTATAATGTAAAATAGTAAAGTTTGTAAAATTCTGCACATCTTCCTCAATCATAAGGTGTTTATTAACGTCATCAAAGTCTAGACATTCTACGTTCTTTACTTCACTGCAATCTCTTAAAATATTGCCAGCTTCATCTATATCAATACTCATACAAGTAATTCAATAAAGTAGAAAACTAAATATATAAATGCTAGCAACCTGTCCCAGCTTCGCACGGGTTCTTTACAGAAAATATAAAATCTTACTCCGAGGAGATGCAGGTTTCGGTAAAATTGGTTGAGTAGTTTTTGAGTGAAATCGTAACAAACGAAAAAATCAATCATCTTTCCTCGTTATACATATTATCAATTTAGATTATTTTTTGAGTGGACACAAAGCAGCAAACATTTATATTAGTTTCTAAGTATATTCTTAGTATGCGACATTAATAACATGATCACGTATAGAACGAACAAATTTTGTTTCGAAGTAATACGTAATAGGGCAACATACAATTGCTTGTGCGAAAAGCCTAGCTAGGCCGCTAGGCCCCCCAGTTCCCCAAGGACTCGGATACTAGTGCCAGCTTTAACTTAGTTTAAGCAGCTGGTCCGACACCTCAAACGACGGCCTCAAAACCTGGCACCGCTGTCTTTGGCTCGGTCGTCCGACGACTTTATCCTCGAGGCTCGAGCGTACACACCACAGCCACTATTACAGCATTTTCTAAACCCATGGCATTAAAGCTTACGCAGACTGCGACAGGCGCCTGGTATAGCGTACATCTCGCCTTTCGGCCAACTCAACCCGAAGACCATTTCTCTAATGTGTAGACTATGTTCCCGGTCTGCTAGCGAACCTGCTTTACCGACCGACCGGGTTAAACACGGTTTTAGGTTGCAGGTGTGGACTATGGTAGTATTTGCTTCGGATACTAGACTGGTCCTTCACTCTAGGAAGGGATCCCCCTAACACCTCACACCTCAAACGGCCGTCGTCTACCATCCCACGCTACAAGGGTAAGTGCGTTCGTACGACCGACCAACGAAGTCCGACCATCCACCCAGGGGTACAATCCAGCTTTTAGCCATTGCCCGTGCGAGGCCAACTCAGTATGGAGAGCCACCGGTAACCTCACCCAGTGGGGGCTCATCTCTTCACCCGCACACCGGGTTTAAGAGTTCCACGCCGATGAGTGACAAGTTCGACACCCTTGACGGGTATCTCCCCCTTTTACTTTTCTGGACGAGCGGACATCCACTTTCGAGGTGTAGGCGTCTCTACTTACGGGACGCTATGGCCCAGTTTTAGGAGTAACAGGCAAGAGGTTGGCAAAGGGCTCTCGTCGCGAATACTAGGTCGCGCCCCATACAGGGCGATGACCCGACATCTCAAGCGACGGTCCCACTGTTATCCTTAAGCAGCATACTCCCGCCAAGCCTGTAGCCAAGCCGGGGGGGGGGGGGTCTGAGGGCTTTATGAGACATAGAAGCCTTATCCCAACTAATCAAACTGCAATTCCTCATTCATTTTCCGACACTACTCTATTTAGAAATATTGCAAATGTCAGTTTAAATGTGAAATGGGCGGTTCGACCACTTTCCAAAGGTATGGCTGCTATGCCGGACGATGCCACCCACAGCTAAGGCAATTTTTCTGTCGGATTGTACTTTTGCTAATAATAAATTTATTAAACATGTTTTAACTGTGCCTCCAGGGGCACCTAAAAACATTTTACATTTATTACTATTATTATTTGAGGATAATATTAGATCATAAAAAAATTTTTGTTTAAGCTAGTTAGTTAGTTAATACTCTGTATTAATTCTTGCAATTAAATTGAAATTTAATGGCAAGGTGAATCAAAATCTTTATAGATTTTCCTGACAAAGATTACACTTGTTTATTCAATTCAAATAAAGCTTGATAAATTGTTCAAAATTATGTAATGACAATTCTCGACGTCTGTGATGCATATACACCTTCATCTTCAGCCATGCTTTGACGATCATTTTGCCAAAACAGATGTGGGTCGGTAACTTGACTGAAGGATATCATGATGGTAAATAAATGTCTGTTTGATTTAGCTGAACAGCATAAGGCAGCTTTAGAGAGCGTACTTTCCCAATGAGAGTTGTGTTCTAACAGACCCATTGCTTTACAAAGTCCTTGAAATGTTTTATGAGTTATACCTTGAAAAGTACGTAGACTACTGAAATTACCATATATTTATTTTCAAAGTTAAAATTTTACAGAATCTTCTTACTCCTACCCTCTAATACAAAGACTACTGAAGTAGGGCCCTTTACTGCGTACAGTAACATCTATGTCTCGGACGCGGGAGCCCGCCCGGTCCGATCGAATCACGGCGACACGAAATTAATTTCGTTGCGTGCTACATAGTTTGATTTTGCTATATCTCTTAAGGAATTCATTTAATTTGCATGGTGTAAGGGAAAACATATTCTTCATGAAATGCTCAAGCCAGCTAACGTATTTATAAGGATAAGGATTAATACCGTTTGTCTAAATAGCGTTCCAATTACCGCTTTATAATTGGCCATGTTTTGAAGTATTAAAATTGGTATAGCATGCTATCCTTAACAGATACACATATGCCGTCGCGAACTTTTTTGTAGGCCATTATTTTGTTTGTAGACTCAAAGGGTTTAGGCAGCGTTTCCGTTGAAAGGTCCCAGAGGGCTTATTTTTTTCCGACACCTCCAACAAATATCGCTTTATTTATTATTATTATTAGTGATAAGAAAACGGTTTATGAAAATTAAATAGATTGTGAAATAATAAGATTGTCATAAAAAAACAGAAAATGATTCAGAAATATAGTCTACAATATACAGGGTATAAATAGTTTGAGTGCATATATTTTAGGTGGAGGTAGTATACACCAAATTAAACAAAAAACTCTTATACCACTATGGTCAGTAGGCATTAATAACCAAGAAAATCCCTAAAACATATTAAGTAAATTATTGTCAATGCGGCAACGTCGCTCGCGTTCGAAGCAGATTCACTCTTAGCGCGAATAATAAAGGAATGACTACGCCGACATAAAAATAAACACCTGTGTTTTTGTATTGACTGATGACAGTGACCTTAGAATTAAATAAAAGTGTATGAAATATTTTGTTGAAAATATTTACGTTTTTAATACAAGGTATTGCAATTAGAATTTGTATTTGGCGGTTTCTTTTATGCAATTATACAAAGTTGGGTAAATATGATATGCAACTCAAGAGATCTGTATATGTAGTTTTTTACCAGTTAAATTATTCGAAGAGTCATTATTACTGATTTAATTAATATTATTTATATTAGACAAGTAAATATGTAATCCTACTTACCGAATTTATTATAATGATAGAACTGAGTTGAAACAACGGATTATTCATAGCAAATGTTCAAAATGCCCACCATTACTATCGACACAAGCACGACACCGTTTAATCCAATTTTCACGTATGCGAGAAAAAATTCCTGGAATATTTCGGATTTCGTCAGCAGCGTCAAAAATGCGTTGTCTAAGGTCATTCTCGTCAATATTTGGAGTCGTGTAAACCTTACTTTTCATGTGTCCCCATAAGTAGAAATCTAAAGGATTGAGATCAGGAGATCTTGCTGGCCAACGTATATCTCCGTTTCGACCAATCCAACGACGGGGAAATGTTCTATTTAAGAAGTCGGCAACTACATGACTTGCGTGGGCAGGTGCTCCGTCATGTAAGTACCACATATTGGAACGTGTTTGTAGGTTCACTTCATCTAACAAATCTGGTAGCGTGTTGTTAAAAAAATAAAGGTAATTCTCACCTGTCAAACGTGCAGGCAGTATAAATGGCCCAACCAAGTATTCACCAACTCTTCCAGCCCACACGTTAACTGAGAATTGGTGTTGAAATACTGACTGGCGTATTTCGTGCGGATTTAACTCAGACCACGAATGCGTATTATGAAAATTTATTATACCATTCCTATTAAAACTTGCTTCATCTGTTGTTAAAATATTGTTCACAAAATTAGGAAATTGTCGATGTTTTCTGAGGAACCAACGACAGAAATTGAGTCTTGGTTGAAAATCATCAATTGAAAGCCCTTGAACCCGCTGCATGTGATATGGATAGAGCAATTGTTCCCGTAATGTTCTATGAACAACAGTGTGAGAAATTTGCAGCTCACTTCCAATACTCCGTGTGATACGATATGGGTTGATGTCGATAAGGTCTAGTATTTGATCCTCAGCAGCTAAGATACGATTATGTCGCTGTGGTCCGCGATTGTTTATTTGTGGTATTACACTACCTGTTTCCAGAAGCCTCTGCGAAACAGCTACGAATGTCCTAGCATTGGGCAGGCCTCTGTTTGGAAACCTTTCCCTGTATAACATTCTTGTTATTCTGCAATTACGTCTACTTTCCCCATAAATTAAGAGCATGTCATGTCTTTCCCTAATTGTATAATCGGCCATTATTTATCACAAATAAATACTGTCGCACTATTCTTAATTTTCGAACTTACACACTAATCACAACCGATTTTATTTATTTAAAAAATATATTAAATGGAAAGCAAACCACAAAGTCTACATCAAATAGATATCATTCAAATCACTTTACCCTTTATCTATTCTTATTTACAAGAATCGAAATCGCAAAAAACAATCGTAACTCTCAGTCGTCGTTAAAGTAAAAAATGTAGTAAATAAGTTGGTCTGTATGCCACGTTGCCATATCTATTCGGAGAAATTTACACTAAATTATAAAAGCATATTTCGAGTTTAAATAATCAATTTTCATTTTTAATGTGGCTATTAAAGATGTATAAGCTATTGAGTATTTACATATTTAGATTTACCGACATTTTGAAATCGAAATTATTGTATTATTCACTGTAGCAAGGGCTTCATAAACTCTAACTTTATGTGTCCTTTTTTGCAAAACTATAGTTTATTTTAGAAAATGTTATAAAGCTTTTTGATTTGTTTTTGCCTGAAGTATTGTCTTCAAAATCTTTGCACTCAAACCGTTTACACCCTGTATATATATATATATATATATATATATATATATATATACAGAATAATAAAAGCAAAAAGCCTTGAATTCAGTACTAATATTCCATAGTTAGGCAACTCTCCATAAGTGAACAGAAAAAAGATAGTATTGGAAAAATCAAAAACAACATATTTATGGATGACAAGAACCAGAAAATGAAAACCAAATCTTAATAACTAAGGAAAGTATAGTGACAAAAGTCATACCGTAATGCTTTAAGAAATTAGTTAGTTTTAATATCTTCCAAACTTCTAATTCTCCGTTTCGTTCCACCAATGTTTGCTTTAATGTATACCTCATAGTCCCATACCTCTCTCTTGCCTAGTTTCACTTTTGCTTTTTGAGTAACTGATAGTTAAATGATGTCATGTCTTCCATTATTGTGATCTTGCTACCTTTGAGAAACTTCTTGTTATTTAAGATGTTAACCTTCGTATTTTGTTGGTTCAGTGTAACTAGTATCGATCTTGTTTTCCACCTTCTAAATGTCCAATCCGAAAACAGTTTTCGAAATCACTTTGCACAACATTTACTTTTATTTTTTCTCTTCTTTCAACCCATATAATCGAAGAGATTTCCTCTTCATATGCTGGTTCAAATATTCCAATTCACCCTGTAATTGTTTATTTTCTTGTTTGAGTGTGACCATCTGTTGTGTTAAACGATCCACTTTTTGTTTTGTATCTGCGATACCCAGTTTTTGTTCCACTTTTCGACAAATTAATGTGTTAAAATTCTCATCATTGAATAATTCATTTACCATCTCTTTAATTATCGTCTTGATATCATTAATCTGTTCTCTGGTAAATGGCATTTTTGCACTATTGGACAGGTAGTCAGTTTAGCAATATTACTATAGAAAATTCACACGTTTTAAAACACTTTTTAACTGTGTAAAAACGAAAACGTTTGCAGAACAACCGGACTAGCGTGCTACTCGCTTTCACGATACATGAGATACTCAACATTATAAAGGTGCGTACCATCCACATAGATAGCAACATCGGGAGCTTTTTACAACAACGCACCCTCAAACACCATCTACGAATTTGCCATTTCTGTTGATCCTGGATTTGCCATTGACGAAACGCCGCAGCACTTAATATATTTGCCTGTTAACAGAAACGAAATACATAACCCGACTTTGAGAATTTTGAATCGGGACTCTGAACTTGTGAATTTTTGCGGTGAAGAGGTAATAGTACGGTTGGAGCTGAAGCATCTACACTAGAAATGGGTCGAGTTGTATTTAGTAAAGAATCATATAAGAGAGCACCCGTACCTCAACCGATATCAGTTTCAACGAAACTTCTCAAGAGGCCACTTACGTTCTCCAATAGATTGTTTCTATAGGCGCTCGGCTACCATGTCAACTCAACTGTTCGATATTTTCAGCAAGTCAAATTTCGATGATTCGATAAGAAGGGTTGAGATGTGAATCTAGTGTCTTTATGTCAAATAATTCGGCAACAACGATATTGTGGAAATCACCGTCAGTCAGTCGGATTGCTGGTTTTCCATGGCTGATTCCTTTATCTCTGTCCAGGGCCAGTTGGTTAAAACAGCACGTAATGGAGATGTTTTCCTATCACCAAATGCAGGAGTCTTCTTTTTCGACAGCGTTACATATGAGCAGTGCGGTAAGCATCATTCGAGGGTACCTGTGCTACGGTCGAACCAATTCCAATAAGTTCATAAATCTTATGTTAATGCTGCCAATAATACGTTTCTAATGTATATCCCGCTCAAACATTTATTTTCTATATTCAACGACTACCAGAGAGTGACATGTGGGAAACAAACAATTCGGCTGGTGCGAAGTCGAAGTGATGTTGACTGTCTTATGGCAAAGTAACATACAATGCAGCTACCGTTAAACGATGCTTCATTGAACTACGTTGGCAGGGGAATCAATTCAATCGTGTGTGTTTACCCTAGGTCTTTTGCTCATAGCTGTTTAAAGAAACAATACGCTCTAAGTGTGTGTTTTTCCGAGGTCTAGGGAATTCTGCAATCTGACAATTATGGCCTCTCAAAGAAGGCCTCCCGCCATTTTTCTGTGACTTCATCAGCTTCCGGTTAAGCGTCTATCAAAATAATCCTGCTCTCATTGGTTTGTTTAAATTCCAGCCCACCTGCCAACCACCAAAACTTTAAATCAAAGCAATTTGATTTATACGATTATCGCCACCGCTAATACCACATTTAAATAAAACACATAACTTTGGAACGTAAATGTTTGCCGTTGTTAAATTCCCGCTTTCTAAGATAAAAAAATAATATAAATCCTTACATCAAGTTTGCGGTCAACATGCAATCATTCAATTCCGCTTTACTAAGATATGTTTTTGCAAGAGGGTACACTCTTGCAATATCCAATTGCGTATCTTCTAGAAGATATGTTTGGTCAGCCGACTCAAGGTGGTTTCTACGAAGCTGAACTTCAAAGAACAACATATCCAAACAATTACTTGATAGAAAAAAAATTACAGCGTACAGCTGGTAAAGTCAAAGTTCGCTTGTTGGGTATGAGTCACGTGAATTGATGACAAAAACATATAAGTGGGAGGAGATATTCATTTGCTATAACTTGTATACCAAACGACAGTTCTAATTTAACTATCAAACGGTAAAAATGTCGAGTGAAGAGCCTACTTTTAATGATGACGATATGGATACTGAACTTAATGGTGTTTTGAATCATTATGACGTAGCAGCAAAATCAGAATAAGTATTACTATACGCAGTGCTTTCAACTTTATAGTTCTTATGTACAGTGTCCTGTGGCTTAAGTTCTACTAGATGCTTTGACCCTATTAGCTCTACAGCGAGAAGACGATGAAAAAGTAATCTTTAATAAATCTGAATGGCTCAAAGTTACAGAAACATTACGAAAGTTTCTGGATATATTTTTTTTTTCATAGAAGATGGAAGTGATAAAGAGAACGACTTTCTCCATAATTCTACACTATGTGGACAATTCCGAACTGTAAGCCCGTCAACCAGTGATCGTGATAAGTCAATAATGGTGAAGAAATTTCATAACGCTTTTTGGTTAAGCCAATTTGATATTGAAGATATTTTAAACACAGACACTTATTTACTATCACACAGGGTAAAATTACTTGAAAGTATAAATTTTTATACATACTATTTAAATGCAAATGGTTAAATTCTTGATATAAAATAATAATAAATGTTGTCGTTTAAATGTTTATAACTTCATATATGGAATATGTGATTCTAGTGTTAATTCATTATTGGCCAATGCTCTTAGAGAATACATATTTTTTTATTCACATGAAATTTATAATAAACTAGCCGTTACCCGCGGTTTCACCAGCGTACGGAATGTACAAGTCTTTGCAAAAAGCATAAATTATGAAACATATGGGTTATCCTATATAACAATTTTTCCAAATTTTTTAAACACCCTACTTAACTACAAATCCACCAATCCCGAATATATTTCACCCAACCTGCAAGTTCTTGTGGGCCACCCTATATAACAATTTTATTCGACATTTTTTTTAATCACCTTGTATAATTGTAACTCTACCTCACCCTATAGTGCAGCATCGTGTATATGCTGCTGTTTATTTGTCACCCAATATAACTTTTTTTAACACCTGCTCATAATTATACTCCACCCTATATTTCAGCTCTGCAACTGCTTATGGTCTCGCTATATAACAATTATTTCTGATACTTTTTGATCCACCTTGTAAAGTACAATTTCTGTCCACACTATATTTTAATCACCTTTTATATGAAACTTTTTCTAACATGTTAATCACACTCTGAAACTATAGTCTTGCTTCGCCCCATGTTTCAGATATTCCATATAGTAGGATGCAACTGTTCATACCCAATATAAAATATTTTTTAAACTTTTCGATCCACCCTAATGGAAATGCCTGTAGAACTCTTGGTGTGTCACAAATGTAAAAACACAGTTTGGCACTCTAACACCAAACCTTTAGTTAAACACTCACCCAAACTGCAACTGCTATTTGGCCACCCTATATAACAATTTTAATCAAATTTGTTTTTACCGCCTTGTTTTAACTATAACTCTATTTCCATCTACATTAAAACCATTCTGTATATACTGCTGCCAATCAGTCAAACATTGTAACTTATTTTTTAACCATCCTGTATAACCATAATTTTACTCTACAAAATATTTCAACCACCCTGTATGTTTGTCTGCTGTATAATTTTACTACGATTCACGTTTCAGATATTGCGTATATGCAGCAGCTCATGTTCAATTCTAAAAAAAAAATTTTCCAACCTGTTTAACTTTAATTCTACTCCACCCTCTATTTCAACTACCTTGTATAACTATAAATCTATGAATGCCACTATACTTCACCAATACTGCGACTGCTCATGGGGCACCCTATATAACAATTTTGTTCATCATTTTTTTGAATCACCTTGTATGTATTACAACTACCCTGTATACGGTGCTGCTTATTGGTCAACTAACATTTTTTAAATACGTAACTTTAACACGCTCTTTCACAATTTTTCCTCACAGTTTTTTAACCATATTATAAAGAATAATTTCTCTCCACACTTCATTTAAAGCACCCTTCATTTGCAATTTTTTCTAACCTTGTTTGAATCACACTTTGTAACTATAACTTTACTGCGTCCCATATTTCAGGTAATCCATATTTGCAACTACTATATAACAACATTTTTCTACCATTTATTACCCACCCTGTATAATTATAATTCTACTCCACCCTATATTTCAAAAACCTTGTATATGCAACTACTTATTTGCCACCCACTATAAGATTTTTGTACCACCCTGTATCCATAAAATTCTACTCCACCCTATATTTCAACCACCCGGTAAATGGAACAGCTTGTAGATTATAACATTTCTTTATAATATACTATATAAGCTCCGCTACATATTGCAACCATCCTATATGTGCAACTACTTGTGGATATACATTTTTTAACCACTCTATAAACTTTAATTCCACTCGATTTCATATTTCAACCATCCTGTATAAACAACTTCTTCTTACATTTTTTCAACCCATTTCATAACTATAATAACTCAAGAACTACTTATGAGCTAAACAATATATCATTTTGTTTTCCACCCTATATAAATATAATTCTATTCCGCCCGTTTATGAAATACCTGGTATAGGCAAATGTTTAAGGCCCACTTAATAACGTTTTTAGACCACCCCGTATAACTAATTCCACTCTCTGTTATTTCAAACTACGAGTACATTGTATATATGCCACTGCTTATAGGACACCCATTTTTTTTTAAATCCATTTAATTGTACTCCACTGTAAGTTTCCTATATACAGAACACCCTGTAAATTCACTTTTGTTATATCAGTTGATTTTTTTGAAATCGAAACATGTTACATTGGCACATTCCGAATTTTGAATAAAAGCTAAGCTGATGCCAGTATCTAGTATTGTGTGCGTGCGGTGGAACCAATTGAGTAATTGTATTACCCAACATGGTAGAAGTGTTTTCGCTATATCTACCGTTTCTGTCAATGTAAGGAGAGAAAATGTCTACCAGATTTTAAGTAAAACTATAGGCTATCAAACAGAAAAGATTCAGTAAAATCAGTTCAGTAGTTCTTATGTGATGCCCGAACAAACAAACAGACAAACTTACAATTTTATATAGTATAGATTAGGTATTTACTAATTGTTTTTTATTTTCATTTATTTTCCTGTATACATTATCTCCCTCAACAATATTCGTTATACAACCTAACCATAATTTCCCAACACAAGACAGACGACATTACAACCTGTCACCCCACAAAATACCCCTCACAAACATAAGCTACTACCACGTATGCACACAACCGCTCACAGCAAACCCAGTGAGTAACTATACAACTCACTGAGCAAACCCTACAACACACAGAACACGAAACTGCCAAAAAACACAACCCATCCACGGAACACGAAACCCACAAAACACAACGTTATCTACGTAATATAAAACTCGCAACAGAATCACAGAACACAAACACACAATGTCAACCACGGAACACGAAACTCACAAAACTGACAACCTAAACTCTCAGAACGGTCCACACAAAACACACACACACAATGTTAACCATGAAACTCACTACCTAACTTCCCAGAACGACCCCCACGAACCCCCTATCTACACACCAATCAGCCCCCATAACCTCTCAAACAGCCATCAACCGATCGGGCTCCACAACAGCTCAACAACTACGAACATAACCTCTCGGTTCATCGAGCTACACGAAGTCACCAAACAACCTAACCTATATATACACTATATACACTACTACATTACATAACCTATGCACACACCACTCAGCCCCCATAACCTGTCAGACAGCGGAGCCCCCAAGACAGTACACCACACCCAAAGACAATACACATAACCTTACATAACCCGGGGCCCGCCACGACACACCTTCAGCCCCCACGGAAACACCACCGACGAACACACAACCACGGGGGCCCACATAGTCAGTGGAGCCACAGCGGAGCCCCACGGGAGCCCACCACACCCTAAACGCGCAGCTCGAAGTCACTTCCGGTCTAGAAAGTCCGTTGTTATTTTTTTGACACATACATTTACACTATCGGGCGTCATCAAAACTTCACTGCTACTTTTCGTTTCTTCTGGGCCATAATTATTTTTTTAAATATTATCACGTGATAGCCGAGCGACAAGTATAAATACAGGAAGCGGTCCGGATGCACACTGAGTTCAGCCATCTAGTGGCACTTGGGGAGTAGGCAGATTGAGACCCCGAGTTCGAACTAGACCGTGTTTCATTTCTAGTTTTTAGTTTTTATCTTTCTGTCTCTTGATAATGGCTCCAAAGCAGGAGCCGGAACGTCGAATGTTTCACAAATTTAGACGCGCTTCTCACTCAGAACCTAGCCAGTTTATATATACTGCCACCCAAATACAATATCTTTAAAAGAAAAAGACAGAAAAGTCTGTTACTTTATATGTACATTTCACACTTATCTGCCACCCTGCAGTTTCAAACCCTATTTTTTACAGAGTAATGACCTAGAAACCGCAAAAAAATAAAAATTTTGAATTGTTATTGAAAAAAGCATGAGTATAAATACTGAGATAAACAAGTGGGAAAAAATCCTCAATTTATTATTAGTAGTTGTTTCGTTGTATACTGACTATCAAATTTCGACAATGGTTTATTCTTTATAAGAAAGAATTGAAATAATATTTATTTATGGATTAGAACAACGCAGTGCTCATGTTTTTCATCAGAGACATTCCGATAAAATTATTGGGCATCAGTATGTGTTGGATTTAGTTCATAAATTTCAAGAAACTGGAAGTATGTGCAATAAAATTGTCAAGAATCGTAGAGTTTTAACTGAAGCTCCACAGGTTGAGATTTTAGGTCATTTTGCATGGCCATGGATCCTCAAACATTAGTAGTCCAGGTTAACAAATTTTTCCGTCGGCTTTGTGCAAAAAACGTTACGCCTAAATAAATTCTTTCCCTACAAAATACTACAGCGTTTACAACAGTTTGCTGTGGATGAAGTTTTTTGGGAAGAGCACAACTAACATTCTCAGAAAATCACCGTAAGGGCCGGAATTCTCGGAAATAAAATTATTGATCGGTTATTCGTGAAAGAAAGACTGATAAATCCCTTTATAACAAAATCTTTAGAAAAACAAATAGATCAAGATGGTGCTTTGTTGCTGTACAAATAAAACCTTTTTTTTCAACAGGAGGGAGCACCTCCACATTGTGCCTTGCCTGTACGAAATTGGATTAATGAGACATTTCCAAATAAACGGATTGGAAGACTGGGCTCTATAGAATAGCCAGCAAGATCACCCTACCTAACGCCCCTTGACTTTCTTATGGGGACATGTAAAAACTCAACCTCGCGATAATCCTGAACTTAGACGTAGAATAGTGTAGGAGTGTGAGCGGATTACTTCAGAGACTTTTTAAAAAGTGGGGTAAGAATTCGAGCTGCGACTTTACCATTGTTTTAGCAACAATGGCGCACATTTTGAATACCTAAATTAAGTACAAGGTAATTCTAACGCTAATACCATATTAATAATTTGATTGGCAAAAAGGAGACCTTTCAAAAGAAGTATCTCATGATACCCCTTTGTATTTAAATTTTTAGAAGTGATATTCACCCCTGCTTAGGGGTTGAAACTGCAGGGTGACCTATACATGTAAAATGTGCCCCCCTGTAAATATAAATATATAAATTAACTTGTTTTTAGTCTTTTCCTTTTAAAGATATTTTAAAAGTTATTTTGGATGGCTAGTTTTGAAATGAAAGCCCCATATATATATATATATATATATATATATATATATATATATATATATATATATATATATATATATATATATATATATCGATGTTTTAGGTGGTTTCGGCAGAGTCACATCTGTCCTCTTCAGGACGGTTCGCATAATTCTCGTAGCCTTATGCTTTCGCTTCTAGTTACTCGAATACTGAGTATTACGAGAATTATGCGAACCGACCTGAAGAGGGCAGATGTGACTCTGCCGAAACGTCGTCATTTTACCATCGATCCCGGCAGGGATCAGTTATCAACTACGCGGATGAATTCCCGGAAACCATGTAATACATATATATATATATATATATATTAGAAGAAAATGAGCCCTTGAAACAAATTCGCCTCAACAAGGACATTGTCATTCTACCTGCTGATAAAGGAAATGCGACTGTAATTTTATATACAGCGGATTATTCAAACAAAATACAAACATTGCTACAAGATCCAGCATATAAACAACCTAGGCCAAAATCCAAGCAAGTAGGTTCGACAAAAATCTCCAACTGGAACTCATTCCGCGTGAAAAATCATTGAGATGTCCGAAATTCTATGGGTTGCCAAAAGTACATAAAGAAGGTGCACCTTTGAAGCCAATAGTAAGCTCAATTGGATCCCCAATACAACAGCTAGCCAAATACCTAGCCCAACAACTTCAACCGTTTGCAGAGGGGGCAGACTCATACGTGAAAAATTTGACACATTTAATTGAAATACTCAGAAAAACGGTCTTACAACCAGAGTCTCTTCTTGTAAGTTTTGACCTAGTGTCCCTTTTCACCAACATCCCTATTGAGTAAGCCTTGGATATCATAATAGAAAAAGACAAACCACCTCAACACCTTGTAGACGTAACAAGGCACTGCCTGATGAACACCTATTTTATTTACGAGAACCAACGATACAAACAAGTGGAAGGAGCTCCAATGGGATCACCACTCTTACCAGTAATAGCGAACCTTTTTATGGAGAACTTTGAGGACTTGGCACTAAGAACAGCAACTCTTAAACCCAGTTTATGGTTGCGATATGTGGATGATACATTTGTGATTTGGCCTCATGGGAGGGAACACCTCAACACATTTTTAGACGACCTTAATGGCATCCATCGCAAAATAAAATTTACCATGGAGGTTGAAGCCAACAATCAACTGCCATTCCTTGATGTTGTGATAAATATGAAGGAAGATGGAACCCTTGGCCATACAGTATATAGGAAAGCAACTCACACCTACAGATACCTTCATGCTAATTCTCATCACCACCCAGCTCAACTACAAGCCGCCGTCAAGACTTTAGTAACCCGATCACAAAGACTAGCTGACCAGGATGACATCAAACAGGAAATGGACAGTTTAAAATCAGCTCTGAGACAAAATGGATTTACAGACCGAAATATACAAAGAGCCCTAAAGTCAAAACCGAGACGAACAGACGAGGAGCATGAGACACCAATAACCAAGGCTTATTTACTGTATGTCAAGGGTACCACGGACAGTATTGCAAAAATTCTACGGAGACACAATATCGATAATATTTTCAATACAGACAGAAAAATAAGTACGGTGTTGAGGAGTCCGAAGACGAGAATCCCTTTAGAACAGGGAGTGTACGAGATTCCATGTACAGACTGTCATAAAACCTATGTGAGGCAAACTAACAAAAGAATTCAAGCTAGACGTGATGATCACCAGAACGCCATAAGAAAGCAGGAAAAAACAGCATCCATTGCGGAACACGCCACCACGACGTCACACCGAATAGACTTTGAGAACACCAGAGTACTGGCAAATATAGAACACCCGAAATCAAGACTCGTAAGAGAGGCAATTGAATAGCGAAGAGGCCTCACAGTCTAAACGCACGCAATGAAATCCAGAACTTATCGAATTGTTGGAAAATTCTATTAAACACCTTACCGGCCCGAACCCGTCCTACAACAACTCAACCGGAAATAACCAATCGGCAAGCGGTAGGCGTGGCCACTGAGCGCCAATGGCCAATCACACGCAGCCGTTGACGGTGCCAACCGATAGGCGCCGAGCCGAGAGTATATAACAGCGCGCGCTCCTGAAAATCTTAGTATTCGAGTAACTAAAAGCGAAAGCAGAAGGCTACGAGAATTATGCGAACCGACCTGAAGAGAATGCAATGCAATGAAACACCCTGTATAGTATTTTAGTTTCTGATGAAACATTTTATTGCGAATACAAAAATATCGGGTTTGATATTGTTTACTTCAATACCTACCGAGATATTAACAGAATAGTAACTAAGGAAAGGAAAAATTCGATGGTAGCCAAACTCGGCTCAGATTTTATTTACGCCCGATATAAACAAACCGCTCGGTAAGGATTTATATTTCTATTGGCCAATCGGTGGCATTATACCGTCACAGCCAACAGCACTGCTTGTTCCATAGTCGAATACACGTGCGTTTGTTTAAATCAGGCGCAAATTATATCTGAATCAAGTTTAGTAGTCCATGAAATTCATTGCAGAAGTGACAGTAGTTGTCAAAATAAGTTATTTTTTTTTATTTGAACGTAAAAAGATTGTATTGTTTTAATTTGATCGTAAAATGGCCGAATTAAGTGAAAGAGAAAGAATAGAAATATTAATGATGATTGGGTATGGGGAGAGGAAAAGGACGCATCAAGAAGTTTGTGACCTTTTTAACATTGTTCATCCGAATACACAAATATCCCATTCAGTAGTGACGAAAACTTTGCGTAGGTACGACACACGTGGAACAGTTAGCAATTTACTAAAAAGTGGACTGTTAAAAAGTGCAAGTAATGAAGGTGTAGCTCAAAATGTTGCTATATCTTTGGAAAATCCTCACTTATCCAACCGACCTCGCCAATAAGCATGGAATTAGCCGTCGTTCAGCATTAAGGCGAGAAAAATATTATCCATACAAAATTCGCCTCGTTCAAGAACTCTCCGAAGACGGTTTCGACAGACGTTTCCAATTTTGTGAAACGATGATGGATATTTGTAACCGTGATAATAATTTTATAAGAAATGTGGTGTTTTCAGACGAGGCTACATTTTGTTTAAATGGTACGGCTAATCCACATAACTGCCGCTACTGGTCGCAAAGTAATCCTAATTGGGTACAAGAGGCTCATACACAACATCCCCAAAAATTGAACTTTTGGGCCGGCATTTATAACAACAGAACCCTTCTTCCTACAAGAAACTTTAAACGGAGATAGGTATTTACACCTCTTGGAGACACAAGTTATTCCGGCATTGGAGGCAAATGGACAATTACCAAATAATATTTGGTTTCAGCAGGATGGAGCACCACCCCATTACGCTCGCATTGTTCGAGATCATTTAGATAGGACATTTCATCACAGATGGATTGGAAGAAGGGGTACTTATGAATGGCCTGCACGAAGTCCCGGCCTTAATCCACTAGACTATTTTCTGTGGGGTTACTTAAAGTCTAAGGTTTATGTTAATAGACCAAATAATTTGCAAGAATTAGCTGTAAGAATAACTCAAGACATCTAGAGAATTACACCAGAAGTAATAGCTAATGTTACTAGAGAATTGAAAAACCGACTTGCTTATTGTCAAGAAGTAAACGGTGCTCAGTTTGAACATCTAATACATTAAGTTTAGTTAAGTTTCAATGTTTTGAAAATCACTTAGATTTAGTTAATAATTATGATTATGTATTTCTTTAATGGATATTAGATTTTTCCTTTCCTTAATTACTTTTCTGTTAATATCTCGGTAGGTATTGAAGTAAACAATATCAAACCCGATATTTTTCAGAAACTAAAATATTATAGAGCGTGTTTCATTGCAAATTTTAAAATCGACATTACTTCCGGTAAAACAGGACATTCAAAATTGTAAAAAAATTTGGAAACAAATAGGCAATCTACTGCAGTATCCACCATCCAAATTTCATTTTGATATCTCTAATAATTCCAGAGATATTTGCTTGGTTCCACACATTTACTCATCACTATATATTTATATATATATATATATATATATATATATATATATATATATATATATATGTTTTAGGTGGTTTCCGGGAATTCATCCGCGTAGTTGATAACTGATCCCTGTCGGGATTGATGGTAAAATGACGACGTTTCGGCAGAGTCACATCTGCCCTCTTCAGGTCGGTTCGCATAATTCTCGTAGCCTTCTGCTTTCGGTTCTAGTTACTCGAATACTAAACTAACTAGAAGCGAAAGCAGAAGGCTACGAGAATTATGCGAACCGACCTGAAGAGGGCAGATGTGACTCTGCCGAAACGTCGTCATTTTACCATCGATCCCGACAGGGATCAGTAATCAACTACGCGGATGAATTCCCGGAAACCACCTAAAACATTTAGTGCCCGCGAAAACTTAAAAACAAATATATATATATATATATATATATATATATATATATATATATAAAGTCCCGGAACGGCATTTTATCTCGGCGGGAACGCATTTTAGAGAAAAATGTTTCAAACAAAACTTATAGGATTCGTCCCTGGCTATCGAATTGTGACCTTGAATTTGACCTTGACCTTCAAGGTCATTTTAAGGTCAAGTCGATTTTTTCAAATGGAACAACATATTTCTGACCTCGGAAATGGAAAGATCGGAAAATTTTACGTTCAAATATGTCCTTGACCATTTTTAAAACATGACCTCTGGTTGTCAGTAAAGGTCAAGTCAAGGCCAAGAACAACTTCGTTGCGTAGCTCGTCAAATATGGGTTTAAATTTTTTTTAAAGAACTAAGGTTTAGGATTTTTCCACGGCAATGCATTGCTTAGTATGGCTACGCAACAAAGTTGTTCTTGACCTTGACTTGACCTTTACTGACCACCAGAGGTCAAGTTTTAAAAATGATCAAGGACATATTTGAACGTATAATTTTCCGATCTTTCCATTTCCGAGGGCAGAAATATGTTGTCCCATTTGAAAAAAATCGACTTGACCTTGAAATGACCTTGAAGGTCAAGGTCAAATTCAAGGTTACAATTCGATAGCCAGGGACGAATCATATAAGTTTTGTTTGAAACATTTTTCTCTAAAATGCGTTCCCGCCGAGATAAAATGCCGTTCCGGGACACCCTGTATATATATATATATATATATATATATATATATATATATATATATATATATATATATATATATGCCGGGTGATCAATCTGAAGTGTCCTGAGTTGGCAATACATAAATTCTTTTGGCAACAGTGAGTAGTTGGTACTGAAAATGAAGACACAGAATAATGAGTTGGCACAATTGTGACATTTGAATGAATTGAAATCGTTTCAGTTCGTCTTGACATAGGGGTGTCCATCAAGAAAAAACATCGATGTTTTTATTCGATGTAAAACATCAGAGCCCTAAATCGATGTTTTTCGATACATAGCTAAAAAACATCGATGTTTTTTCAACATCGAATACTTTGTGCAATAGTTTGATATTCGCCATTTCCAGTTACTTAAATGCGTTAAGTTCAGTTTGTACATTGAAATCTGAAAAATATTTAGTAAGTTACTAAAGAGGCTTGGATTTGAGTTGTTGAAGGCTTGTTTCAGGTCATATATTAACACATTTGACACGAGCACAAATGTTTCTCGGCCTCTAAAATGTTATTTTACAAAGTTTTCTCTTTAAAACTTTATTTCAAACCTAAAAAGTTAAGGTGCTTTCTTTAAAGTATAATTTTCCGAATTTAATTCCCCGGTATAGGATTTTGGAATAGTACTTACAGAAAATAATGTACAATTCAATAAGTAAAACAAAAGAGAAAAAATATATAGTTGTTCAATTTTTGGGAGATGATAACAAAGTATTTCTCAACAACGGGATTACGTAGGCACTTCGTAGCCAATTTCCTCCCCGTCCCAGATGTTGAACCCATTTTTGCACTTCTAAGATTATCCTTGGGATGTAGATATATTTTTTCAATCTGATTGATTTTTTTCACAAACTTCGCACATAATAAGAGTGGTTTTTAAGTTCATCTGTAGAAAAAAAAATGTAACATTCATTATCGAAATACTAATTTGTTCAGGAAAAATATAGTTTTATTACAATTTTATATGATAACCCTAACATACGTTTACTGCTTGTTTCATGTTTTCTAGGGTAAAATTTACCTAATTTTACCTGTTTTTCCAAACTTGAAGAACTGAAGAAAATACTCGGATCGCATTCATTTCACATTTTTCACGTTTTTCCACAAGTAATTTATCTTTATTGATTTGAAACTGAGGCCTAATACATTGTGAACTGGAGAAGCAGTGGCAGCTGGACCCAAAATGGCTGATGAGAATAATCATACTTTTAGTGCCTTCGGTGCTCACAGATGTCACCCAGTCTTATTTACAATGTTTTAAAAATTAATAATCTAATCTTGAATAAATAAACTAATATTATAATATATTTTTATTATTCCATTTTATTATTAGCCAAAGAGTTAGTTTTTTCATTGATTCGATGTTTTTTATAAAAAGCATCGATGCATCGAATGGATTCGATTCATCGATGTTTTGTAAATTGTTGACACTGAGCATTTACTTTCTGGAGATAGCCAGCAGTGCACAAATGTCGAGGTAAGACTAAGGAGAGGGCAATAGGCTATTTCACTCGGTTGGGAGCTGCTTCCAATGAAATCGTTCAGCATGAGGTACATTGGCTGCTTCCACCCACTAAGTGAAATAGCCTTACTGTCTCTATTGCCCTCTCTTTCTAGCGTTGCCACGATTTTATGCTTGACAGGCTATATCTAGATGGTAAATGATCTAAGTGTTGACATAAGTCATAACCTCAAACATCGCAGAAAATTCAACCAAGGAAATGACTCTGTTTCTTAATTAAGAATTAAATTAAAGAAAATAAAGGTGTATTATGTAAAAATAAACAGTATGAACTCGGTGTAAATCAAAAAATTAACTTTGATACCAGAGAACGTCTAGGAATCGTAATATTGAACAACTAACAATAATCTACTAAAATGAAAAATTAGCAAATAATGTTTGAAAAAGAAGTTTACATTAACTGATCATCAGCATAATGGCCAATTTGATGCTAATAATTTGCAAAAACCACGGTGTAATAAAAAGGTGATGCAACGGAGTCAGTTGAAGTGGTTAAGAATGTCGCATTAGTAAACTAAACGTCCGCAAGAGGCCTCCAACTGGCTGGTCCTGTTCCTTAGCAACAGCGGAATCACGCCGGGGTCAACATTTTTCATGTTTAAATAGTATTACATGACTCTTAATAAATTTATGTTTACAATATTAAGAAATAAAAAATAACTTCATATACATATGTATGAGTATGTATAAAAACTATTTTTCCATTAAATGATAAAAAATAGCGACATCACGTCAGATCAGATGCCTAAATTTGACAGCGCTTATTTACGAGGTTAATTTATAATTTATTTGTGTCCATTTAATTTTAGCATAATGTAAACTCAAATTCATGGATCTATTAATTAACGTATATAATGAAGTTTCATAATAAGAGCGGAAAGTAGTTTTAAAGCATTATTTTGTATAGATAATTGCTTAATATTTTAAAGATTAATATATATTATACTTATTCAGGCCATTTCAAATAGCAGATGAAGTTTATAATATTAATCAGGATATTGGTGCAAGATATTAAAATTAACAAAGGGGGTTTATGCATTGGTGTGTCGGAAGAGTGAAATGTGTATAATTGAATTCAGAAAGTTAATATTTTAATACCAAAAACAGTTTTAAATGATATTCTGTAAGTAGTTATTATCACATAGTTCAGAGTTTCATACCCCAAACAGAAAGTGTTCCCACTTTTTTTGGCCAATAAATATTCAGAGTAACAAATAAATGGATGTGATTTTCTGCAGAACTAAAGTAAAAGACCATATTGAGAGTCGTGAGTGCAATATATATTGGAGAATGTAAACGTGCAAGATGTTGAAGAGCAAATATTTCTTAAATTATTCAATTATATAAAAATATATTATATTTGTAGTAATCAGTTAATTTTTAAGCAAATTAGCATATTAATCTAAAAAAGTCAATGAGTAGCTCCTCCAGGGTTTTTTATGCAGTCATATTGAGCACAGTCATAAGATTGCCCTAGGTGAGAGGTGATCTACTTCCCATACATAAGGCGTCCCATACAACAGCCAAATCTGAATTTCGTCTTATCACGTCGAAATCGTCTGAGCCTCATATTTCCAACATAGCCACTTTAACAAATTTGTATTTGGCACTCAAACACGACATCCCATTGGTCATTTTGGTTTTGTCAAGTTTTGCATCAGTCCAAGCGGCGAGCCACAAGTTGTGGTGTCAACGGTAGCACCAAAATGAGTCTGTAAGCTCTCAACCCCATTCCCAGCCAGGTATGATGATGGAGTGGTATTCTTTGATATAATTATCCCGATTGGTTGGTTGAAATTTCCTCACAAAAATGGGAACATAAAAACAAGCGCATTTTGCAGTGTATCCTCCGAGGAAATTAATGCACTAGTTTCGTTTTCACATGTTCTTTTGTGGGAGGAAATGTCCTTCCCAAAGTCTCACTGTTTCAACATTAACGCTTAAGCCTCGGCAGACCTGTTTTTCATCAAAAGCTAAAATTCCATACCGAGCTGTTGGAGTGTCCTGGCAAATTATATCTAATTGTTTTTTAAATAACCAAAAAAATTGTCATCAAATCCTACTCCAACATTAGAATTTTTTAAGTATTCTTTATTGTGGATTGACAAGGGAGAGGAAGGATATTTCTTAATAGGTGGTAAGTAGTAGGACTTTTAGTATGCAACAATAAACAATTAAGAAGCCATTCGGAACTGTATCTACGGCTTGTACATTGTTTGAGTTTACTCGTGCGCAGAATCTCATCTGTGACCATTCTCTATAAGGTGACATAAAAGTGATATAAAATAAAGGATGAAATTTTTGAAACAAATTTATTAACCATTAGCAAAGCACTTATTAACATTTGCTACTAGGCTTATTTGTAGGTATGCACAGTGTGACCCATTTCAACTAATTCTATCCCTTCAAAATCTGTTTTGGTTGACCGATTTTGATGTAACTTTTTTTAAATGATGTCTATTTTAAGGAAATAACGGAGTAACCAACAATGATATGCAGAATGATTAATGTTACTTATTCTAGTGCTGGTGAAAAGTCAGTGGGAATATATTTTTTATAATTGATGTTAAAGTGAATAACTAGTTTAAAAATTCCAATATCTATTTACTGAAATCAAATAAATAAAAGGAATAAAAAACAGCTGTTCAGGTTTGAACCCTGAGTATTCTGATTTGGATGCTGGGATTAGCCGTACACTACATCGATGTGCAAAACAGTGTTTTATTTACTGATTATTGATTTTTCGTTATCATGAGAAGGAAATTTTTAAAGAAATACAGTTTATATAAAGTTAATTTATATTCAAATATTTGTTTTAAGTCTTTTGGTTTGAATGGTTGATTCAGTTTTTGAATTAAAAATTGACCAAAATTTAAAAAGTAATATCGTTTTAATATTTTATTATTTAACACTTCCATACAATTTGGTGCCAAGCATGGTCGTATCCCCCATTTGGCACGGGAAGTAAATGGCCAGATTTTGACTTCTGGGCTGAGATATTAAATGCTGAGCACAAAAATAATTTAAATGTACGTATTCCTGCTTTTATTATTCCGATTTTCTGAAAAACAATTATGTTTTAGAAAAAGGAATGGAATCATCTCTGATGCTAACTTAAATATATTACAATTTAAAATAATGAAATTGATAAAGTCGTTTCGGATAAATGAGTGGAAATTCATTCCCTTAATAACAGCTTTTACCTGATTTTCTAGAAAATTATAAATTGTACGTTATGTGTTGTTATAATACAGAGCAGTTAAAATTACCAAAATTGGTTAAACTGTTTTGAAATAAATGATGAGCATCCATAAAAAATAAAACCCCATGAAATGATAACCTACTCCTTTTTATTCTATTTCTGAAAAGGAGGATGTTATTAATTTGTAGGCATCTGTTTTTATTTATGCTCATTGATTACTCAAAAATGGCCTACTCAATTTTGATGATTTAAACTACGTTGTATTAAACAAAATTACCGGAAATATAATTTTCTATAATGCAAGATTTATCGTGTTCGATGGCATAAGCAGTTTGCTGTTGAATTTTATGTCATTTAAAAATACATACATGCACAATGCACATATACCATATACTTTGCAAGCTTATGGTTATACAAAGAAAATAGTTACGCCCAATTTCAAATTAGAACTAAAACGCTAATAATGAAAATAAAAAAATAAATAAATAACAAACTGCACAATAACCATACAACTGAAATACTGAAAACTGTTAGCAAAAAAATAACACTATGCAATGAATGAATCACATATTCACATTGTCAGATATATATATATATATATATATATATAAGTAAAAAATGTACCAAGCCACAATCAAGATGAAGTAGTAGATAAGTGTCTAAACAATACAGGATTTTAGGTTTACTTGGTACCGACTTCTGGAATATACAAGACTGGTAGGTAATTTATTTGTGCAGAATGTGGACCTTTTATTGTTTACTTTCCTTACTTTGTGTGCAGGTACTTATCTATCAACTGAGCCTAACAACATGAAACATGAATGCAAGATCACAGAAACATTACTACAAACTTCATCCTTAAATTAAAAAAGTTGCATACTTGCAGTGATATTGTCTCATCCCTATCTTGTCATATATGATATAGCAATTTAAAATCAAAGATAAATCGTGATACAAACTTAGAACTAATAATTTTGCATGCAAGGTTTGGACAACTGTACACACAGATAATTATTTGATTCTTACTAATTAATCATGGTTTTGTATATGTGTCAATAAATCCAGTCATTACACAGTTGATGGTGGATGCCATTACTTTGATATACTATCATTATGATTGTAGAAAAACGAATTACTTTGTTTTATATCACTAATTTATTTATTAATTAAATAAACATAAAAAACCCTGACCAGTATCAAGAACACTATGCCATTTTCAAGTGGAAACAAATTAATGAATGACGACAAAACATTTTGAAACAGACCAGAGGGTCTTGTCTATAACACTAGGTACATGTTGATTTCTTGAAAGGATTACATAAATATCAGAGTTTTGTGTACAAGACTATTGAAATAGAAATAAAGTGGGAAATCCATTGAGAAAATTTAAATATATCATTGACAATTAATTAATTAAAAATTTCAAATGGGATGCACTCTTGAAACTCTATCTGCTTGTTAAGTAGTAAATTACAAGAAACGGAATTAGAGCATCAAAAGAGCATCCTATTTGAAATTTTTAAGCAACTAATAGTAAAAAATGATATTTTTCAATTTTGTTAACTGGTTTCTCACATTGTTTCTATTTCAATAGTTTTGTACACAAAAATTCGATATTTATGTAATCCTTCCAAGAATTCAACATGTACCTACTATTAAGACCCTCAGATCTGTTTCAAAATGTTTGTTGGCATTCATGAATTTTTTTCTGTTTGAAAATGACATAGTGTTCCTGATACTAGTAATGTTTTTTATGTTTATTTTATTAATAAATAAATAAATTGGTGATATAAAACTAAATCATTTTTCTACAACCCATTATTAGAATCAACAAAGTCCAATAAACAACATATTGTTCAAATTTTGAATAAAAAAATTGTTGGCCAGCTTTTTAAATTATTTGTTCAAAAATGCAATCCTGTGGGCCTTTATTTTCATAAGGAAACATTCACATCAAGCTGTCATCATCATGGAGTAAACCAAAACTTGGTGATGGTGACAGCTTCACTCTTGAAACATGCATCAAGTGCAAAAATAAAAGTTTGGTGTTAAGGTACAAAACTTTGTGTTTATACATCTATAAAAGTCACATCAAAAATTAATCAATATGTAAAGATTTACGATGAGTGGCACCAGTCACAATGAGTCACAGTCAATAAGTATATTGAAATAGTATTTAGTCAATAGATTTCATGATTTTGATATAAAAATGTGTTCGACCTTAATTATAATTTTCAGATTTCAATCTTGATAAAGCTGATTTAGCTCTTGGGCTTAAGGGCAAGAAGCCAAATTGTTCTTTTTTATTTCTTACATATTTCCCCCAAACTAAAATATACAGAATCTTTTCAATTCTGAATATTTTGACACAATTAATGCACACATTCCTGTTTTCTAGAAATATTGCACACTTTCTATGTCTCCAAACATATTTATCCTTAGCAGCATGTACAATTGTATCTGCTTATACAGTAACAGGTGGTCCTCCAGCACAAATAATGTAAGTATCTACTTTGCACAAGATCTGTTCCAATTCTTCAATACGGCTTGGTTTTACATTACATCCCAGCTGAAGATTTTTCTCTTGGAACCAAACAATTAATTTATCATCTCTTCATTGTACCTACAATTTAAATAGTGTAATATCTATAACGCATTAAGCAACAAAAATTGTATTAGTATGTAATATTTTTAAGCTTACTATTTTAGTTGCAAAACCCTTTAACTTATTATCGTCAAAAGGATTTGTTAGTTCATCTGCATACAAGAGAAGGAGAGCACCTGACTTTGGATTACGATTAATACACCATGCAATATTTGGTAACTCAATAGTTGCACTATCTTCCATAAGATTTGTTCTTAAAATTTTGTATAAATCTTCTTCATTAGCAGAGTTCAGAGTTCATTATCTCTAGTTTCTGAAGTGCTTTGACTCATATCTTCATTAGTGAGACTGAAATTTTTATTAACTGTAATATCTAAACCTCTCTCATCTATATCATAAGTTTCTTCAGTACTGTTTGTTTCCTAATGAAATATTAATCTATTAGGTGTAATTAATCTTTTGTCACTTTAGTGTTTCTATTAAATTGAAAGAGTATTTGGTTTTGGTACATTTTTTACTGAATTCAAAGCTACAGGAATATGAATACATTTACATGACACCAGGAATTTGGAATGAATGAAGTGAAATTGGATTATAAAATAACATACCTCAATACTGTCTTGCATCCTAACATCAACATCTGTACTGCTGCATTTAAGTAATTTCATGTGGGACTTCATTCTGTATATTGCTTTCCTCACTTTAACAAGCTGGAAGTGCTCCTTTTTAAATATTTTTCTTTTGTATTGACAATGAAATAATTCAGTGGCATTTTTAAATTAATATCCAAAATGTAATCTAGTAATACATATTAATTCCTACAAAAAAAACTTTAATGAACTTTATACAACTTTTCAATGTTTTTCAAGACTCAAAATATATCTTATACAGTTATACATCTATTTTCAGTCATTCAGATTGTTCGATCGTTCAAATAAGCGTTTTTATTATTTATACATAATCTTGAAGGTACTTTTATGTAAAAATTACATGTATACTCACATTTAAAACGACCGCACCATTGTATTCACGATAACATCCACTTCGAATATCAAGTGGCGAAAAATGTTTTTTCGCAAACGCGTGCTGCTCCTTTAAAGTCACAATTCAGTATATTTTTCCACTTTTTAAGTCTTTTGGGACACGAAAGCCTGCTAATTTATCTGGATTATTTTTTTCTCGAATGTTACAATTCGGTACCGCACAATGCAGAACCATTTTTTAAAATGTGCTGTAAAATATAACACACTAACACTGCACTAAAGCAACCAAAAATACTATCAAATATCCAAAGACAACAATTAATGACAACCACAAATTATTCAGGATGCTTTGTGATGACAACACCCACACAGCATGAAATATTTGAAGAAATATTTCACTGAAATATTTCTGCAATAATCCTATGTCCACGACAAAACATCTACAGAAATATTTCATGAAATCTTAGAGAAACATTTCGAGAAATATTACACCAATATTTCATGAAATATTTCAGGAGAAGTTTAGTCTTGAATGTAGTAATATTTTGGAAAAATTTTCAAAAGATACTTTAGACATCAAATATTTTAGCAGTTTTTTAAAATGTTTGACTCTAATATTTCTGAAATATACGTATGCTCACGACAAACAATATCATGAAATATTACAGAATATTTCATAAAATATTTCAAAAGGTTTTTGTAGCGAAAATACGAAGATTTCTGAAATATTTTACGATACTTCAAAACAAACATGAAATATTATATAAATATTTTTAAATAGTTCACTAAAATACATTTAAACTATTTTTATATCTACAACAAAAGATCTTTTGAAATATATCATGAAATATGACATAAAGATTTCATAAAATATTACAGGAATATTTCATGAATTATTTCAAATGGGGTTTTGTCGCGGACATAGCAATATTGCTGAAATATTTCAAGAAATATTTTGAAATGTTTCAAATCAAACCAGAAATATTGCATAAATATTTTAGAAATATTTCATGCTGTGTGGGAATGGCATAATGACAAAAGAGCAAATGGGACCAGACACACAGAGCCCCTGCCGGTTATTAGCCCAAGTAAAACGTATTTTTTAACCAAGTCGTAGCATTGCGATAGGATAGGCGTTACACCACCTTTTTATTACACCGTGGCAAAAACTAAGTTCTCAAAATGTGCAAATAAATAAGTGCCACATTAAACTTGATTGAAAATCATGAACTATCTTATTCTTAAATATAGACATTGGATGTAATTGGTGCAAAAATAGTGTTGGTTGAATTGGGTTTATGGTCATATTTCTAACAAGTGTAGGAACAGTGCTGTCTGCCTTTATTGTTTACGCTCGAGGGTTCTTTCTTAGAGTATCTTGATGAGAAGAAAACAATTTTGTAATCTGCTGCAAGTGTAATAATAAACATCAATATAAAAAGGGTTAGATGAAAGAACTGAAAGAGTGGTTTCTATAAATTTGTATTTAAGAACAAATTTTAATACATGTTACAAGTATACTTTGTTTCTGCATTTTTTGGAAATATATTGATATAAAAATTAGTGTGGTATTGCCATTTTTAGCTTAAAATGTAATCTGCCTTACACACAGGTACACCTTTACTTTAATTACTGATGTAAACTGTTGAGTAAATATATTAAAAAATAATAAATATGGATGTGAGAAAATATTTGTTTAAATACCATGTTTTCTTAACACAGGCATTATTAAAAGTAAACTTTTATTATCTAAAAATAAAGTGTATGGGCTCAGGTTAAACAAACCGATTGTCTGTGATAATTGTCACAATAAGAGAGCCCCTAGGAATTTAATACTGAACTGAAAAATAACCTATTATTAAATCACACATTAGCAAATCATGTTTGTAAAATAAATTTACATCAAGTGATACATTATAAGCCTAATTCTATTATATTATACAAAAACTATACATAAAATGGTCCAAATAAATAAACGTTGAATTTGAAGGATTTAAAAACCCAGAATTACAGGTACCAATTGACTATGATATATGTAAGTATAGTCATGCAGGCTTAATAAATGAGATTAAGGAAAGGAACCATCTTGATAATAATCATGCAAGTAAGTTGTATTTATGGCCACACTCCAAAAGTGTAGAAACAGCACTGTCTGACTTTATTCTGTTGGAGGGCACTTTCTTAAAATGTTGCAAATAAATATAAAACATCTGATCGAGGGATACAAGATAGAACTGAAAGTGTGTTTCTATATATTTATTAAGAATAAATTCCAGT